>OU015772.1:19281547-19881547 GCA_907173295.1 Fagus sylvatica
TATACATTTTGGTTTAGTTCAAGTTGCGGTCAAACCTTTAACAAGACAAGGATTAAATACTAGTGTCCTTTTATGTTTAAGAGATGGTAGATTTAAGATTTATAAAGATGCTTTATTAGGAATGGTAGAATCGTTCCTTTTTCAAGGACCAATTTATTTTAATTGTTATCCAAATCTTTGCAGTATCTTTAACTGATGAAACTGTATTACAAACTTTAGAATTAGATATTGAAACTTCAGGTTATAATATGTTAGAAGGTGCACAACCTTTAGTAATTGTTTATAGAATTTACTACAAATTGATGAAAACTACTCTTAGAACCTCAAGCTTTGATGGAAAGTCCGAAAGGCAAGACTTTATTATTACAAGCTAATACAAGTGATTCCCATACTAGAGTCCCCCCACAAATTAATTGAAATGAAGTAAAGTTACCCAATAGATGGCTACTAAGAAATGTTACCCAACCAATTCCTGTTCAAAATACTTTAGAAGATGACTTAGACTACATAGATTAGCAACTAGATGGTTCTGTTAGCATAAATTTCCAGCCTTTTAGAAAATCCACAAGTTCCTACTCCTCCAGATATAGTAATCCCTTACAAAGAAAAAATAGTGTCACCACCAAGATGTAATTTTAACAGACTCAAATTGCCAGAAAACTCAAGAATAGATGATGATTTAAGACATAGTATAGATAGACTAAATAATTTAAGATTTGTTGAAGAAGAAGATAGATCACAAAAACTAGATCTGGACAAATATAGGAGACCAAGTACTAACTCAAATTATACTAACCCAAATTTAGATGGAATAATAAAAGGTAACGTAATAAACACCCCTTTTTACTCCACATCTTCACAAGTCCCCCCCACCTTTTACTCCACGTCTTCTCAAATTCCTTCATCCTCACAAATTCCTCAAAAAAGGCCAAATTCCCCAACAAATTCTGACATGGGATATTTTCTTCCTCATATGTATGACCCACAAATTAATATGATTACAAAACCTTTTGAATTAAACAAAGAAAGATTAAGAAAAGATTTTATGTCCCCAAAATATGAAAATAGAATAAAAGAATTTTTTGCAACTTTTTCAGAATTTTTACAAACTCATATAAGAAAGAAATATTATGATTTTATGAATGATATACAAACTGAAGTCAACTTCTTTGAATGGTTTGATAAGTATTATAAGCCAAAAATTTTAGCTGATAGGAACACAAATTCTTTGCTACAAAAGAAAGCTACACAAACCATTGACCACTCCAAACACCATCATCACAAAAGATAAGACTACAAACCATGCATATAGAATCTCTAACACTCCATCATTGACTCCATTGACCCATACACATGAGATTCCTAATACTAGCCACACTAGACTATTGACTCCAATTACCGACAACATCCATTTTGCTACAAAACAAACTCCCATGACTATAAACAATACAAACCAACAAGTTATTGACAATATAGACTTAGCCAAAAAACAAATGCAAACTATCAATAGAACTACAAAAAATTGGTTAAAAGTTGAAAGCAAAGAAGTCGTTCATGAAGAATTTCCCCCATATGAATCCATAATCATAAATCATAGAAACCAACAACTATTTGCCTCCCCCATGAAAAATGTAAGTTTAAGTGATGAAACCAAAAACTTTGAAAAAATTATTGAACAAAACAATTACTCAAATACATATCTAAAAATCATAGGTACCAAACTTGACAGAATAGAAAACAAAATTGATCCCATAAAACCAACTACAAAATTAGATATTGAAAAACCTTTGTTCACACCACATGAAATACCCCCAAAATTACGTGTTTCTTTTAAAAAAGATAATACTGATTTATTAGAAGAAATCTCTAAAAGACTCCAAACTTTAGATATAACAAATATTGCTTCCTCCTCACAAACTAAGGAACAAACTAATCAATTCAAAAGAATTAACACCATAGATAAAATAAAACAAGATAATCCAAAAATTGAAGAATACATTGAAAATCTACAAAATCAATTTAAAGATTTAAATATTAATAGAATTGCAAATGAAAGAGATTTTCACGCCAAGCCTTTAAGAAGTCGTATTGCAAGAACAAGATACCCTGGAAATGTTTCAATTACAAGAAATTTTTATCCTAGACCAACTCCCCCAGATTTACAATTTGAAGAAAGAGAATTAACAGTTAGAAATTCTTATAATGCTGAATCCTTATATGAATGGAATATTGATGGCATGTCACAATATGAAATTTTAAATGAATTACATGAAATGCTTATGGTTTCAAATGTTTACAAAAGTAATAATAAAACTGATCATCCAAATTGCAAATATAATTATTACAGGTTTTACTGGTCAATTAAAAGGTTGGTGGGATAATACTTTAACAGATACTGATAGAAATTGGTTAGCAAATGTCTACAAAAGAACTCAAAATGGAATTTCCATAGTAGATGAAAATGGTTTACAAATTCAAGATGCTGTTAATACTTTAGTTTTTGCCATAACAAAACACTTTGTAGGAGACCCAGCAGATTATAGGGAAAGTGCTTATGATAGCTTAGAAAATTTAAGATGTTATACTTTGTCAGATTTTAGGTGGTATAAAGATGTTTTCCTTTCAAAAGTCTTAATTAGACCTGATAATGCTGAAGCTTTTTGGAAAGAAAAATTTATAAGTGGATTACCTCATTATTTTGCTTACAAGGTTAGAGAAAAATTATTTGAAAAAGGTCACACAGATTATGCACAAACTACTTATGGAGAAATTATTTGCACAATTCAAAAAGTAGGATTAAATTTATGCAATGATTTAAGAATGACTCACCAATTAGAAAAAGAGAGAAAATATGCTAAATTAGAACTAGGAAATTTTTGTGAACAATTTGGTTATTCACCATTAAAAACTATTGCCCCATCTAGACAAAGAAGAAAACAACAAAAGACTTTATAAAAATAATTATAAAAATTACAATAGTAATAAAAGAAATAAACCCTACAAATTTTATAATAACAAAAAATTACAAAAACTCTAATTTTAAGCCACAAGCTACAAATTTTAGAAAACAAAAAGATAAAACTCCTGTTTGTTATAGATGTGGGAAAACTGGACATTTTCAAAAGAATTGCAAAGTTAAGAAAGAAATAAATAAAATAGATATTAATAAATACAATACAGAACAATTAAAAAACAAGTTTTTACAAATTTTACAAACTGACTCAGAAAATGACTCAAATGACTCTTTAGAAGATAATGCCTCGGATAATGAAATTTTTCAAATTGAAAACTCCTCTGATAGTTCCTATTCAGAAAATTCCAGCGAAGAAGGGATAGAATTATGTCACTGTGATAACAAAGATTTCTGTTCATGCAAGAAAACTATAAATGTCTTAACAAAATCAGAACAAATTATTTTTGAATTAATTGACAAAATAGAGGACCCAGAAATAAAATTTGAGTATTTAAAGAAAATTTCCCAAACAGATCATCAAATTACCCCATTAGCAAAAACAGATAAAACAAAATATAATTATACTAATATTTCAGACATGTTTAAAACACAAAAAGCTCAAACTACAATTCAAGATCTTCAACTAGAGATAAATTCCATAAAACAAGAAATTAAAGAAATTAGGACTAATTCTCAGATTGCTCATGAACAATTTAGCCAAGAACTATTAGCTTTAAAATTAGAAAATAATTCTATGAAACAAACTCCCATTATTTTAGAAATAGAAGACAAATTACAAGGAGATGATGATATAGAATTCCTAACTAAATCAAATTCTACTGACCTTTTCATAAATTTAATAGATAGAGTATTATTTCAAAAATGGTATACTGAAATTCAAATTGTAGTGAACAAAGAATATTATTTTACTATTGTTGCTTTGTTAGATTCAGGAGCTGATTCAAATTGTATTCAAGAAGAATTAATTCCAGCAAAATATTATGAAAAAACCACTGAAGGACTGTCTCAAGCTAGTGGAACAAGTTTAAATATAGAATTTAGATTACCAAATGCACATGTTTGTAGGGATGGTATTTATATTCAAACAACTTTTGTCTTAGTAAAAAATATAACTAACAAAGTAATATTAGGGAACCCTTTTATAACCTTACTATATCCTATCAGAGAAATTTCAGAAAAAGGTCTTACTACAGAAATTTTAGATCAAGAAATTACTTTTCCTTTTGTCATGCCACCTATGACAAGAGATATAAACTTGCTAAAAGAAATTTCATTTTCAAAAGAAATAAATTTAATTTCTAAAATATCTCAACAAACTTTGCAAACTACTCCTTCTTTTCAACAAAATTTAAAGTTATTACTTAGTACTCTTTCCAAGTTTTTTATTAAGTGCTTTATAACATAAAAGGCTCTAACAAATTATACTTTTCAGGATGAAGAAGATAGAGTTCGGAAGATATAGCCTCCTCTTTATCCCAAAGGAACAAATTTTAAATTCAGAGTACTTAATAATTTAGCCAGCTCCATCAACGAGGAACAGCAGTGTCTTTTAGATGCTCTCTGGAACACTCGTTATGATGGAAAGAAATTTCTAGACAGCGTTAATGCCTTAACATATTATTTTAGTCAGCTCAATAATAATTCCATAGACAGCAAGCAATTTCCCTCTTTTACAGGTATCCAAACTACCTCTCAAGATCCTAGCAGCAGTTCTACTCAAATTACAAATTTATTAGAGATGCCCCCACTGGGCCGAGATGCTTTTACCCCATTGGTAAAAGACAAAGGTGAGCAGTGTGAGTTGAAAAGCTGGTCTCTCGACAGCCAGTCTTTATCCCCACTGGATAAAGAAAAAAGTGTAGAAACACAAATTCTTAGATTACCACAAGAACTCAATGATAAGATTTTCCAACTTGCTGAAGATAGGTCCCAAGGTTTATTGATCAAATTACAACAGTACTTTTTTGACAACAAAGTCACTATTCCAAGAATATCCTCCCATATTACTGATAGATACTTAGGCAACCAACAAAGTTTATTGTTCCAATTCGTTCAAATTGGCATTAATCTAGATATCTGCCCAATCCTTTGCCAATTCCTATAGATAGTATGACACCAATCACTATAGAGCTCCTTTTAGACTATGGTATGGTTTCAGCAATTTGGTTCTCAGATAAAGTCAAGCTAGCAAATTTCCCTTACAAACTCAAAAAATCCTGTGAATTAAACCTATTCCCAAACAAGTCCCTTTTCATAGATATTGACTCAATTCCTCCTGAATGGGTCAATAAAAATAATCATTCCTATAAACTTCTACCAAGTTACCATTTTATTTGTTTATATGCCTCTTCCTTAAATAATAGCGAAGATTTTATAATCAAATTGACCCAACAAATAACAAATTTTCTGTTACAGACATTCAAAGATGTAGAGCCCATATGTACAATATAATCCAAATGAGATTCCAAGAAGATCTGATCCCTAAAATTATAGCACAAACTCCCCATATGACCATCTGTTCAGAAATTAGAAATCAAGTTAACTCATACCCAGAACCCCAATTATGGAACAGTCAAACTACAAAAGAGTATATTGCATACTGGAAACTCCATGAAAATGAAATTTTCGAAGAAGAAGACTACGCCTACTACGAAAATGAAGAAGAAGATTATGACTTTGATGAAGAAGCTATCCACAATATGGACACTTAGATTGTCGGCATCATCATAGCCGTTGATCTCAAATTAATAAGATTCCTGACAAGTTCTAAAGCAAATTATTGACAAGTTTTCAAATTGGACAAGATGTAAAGAAGACATAAAGAAGACTCAAATTTCAAATTGGACAAGATGTAAAGACGACTAAAGAAGACTACTTTTTACTTTCGGCGCAAATTCAAAGGCTCTAGACAAATTCCATTTCAAGTTGATTTCAAATTGACAAGTTTTAAAGTGACAAGATTCCTGACAAATTAAAGTAGACTACTTTCGGCCAGAAGATCCGGACAAATTTCAAACTTCAGATTTTATTCAGATTCAACTTTTCCAAGTTACCAAGACTACTATTTAAATGCCCTGACCAAATTATTGTTCAAATTACTTTTCAATTTTTCTGTTTATTTTAGTTTTTCAAGTTTTATATAAACTATCTTTCTGGTTTGTAGAAGGCACCGCTTAGTACCGCTCATTTTACCACTTCTCTTAGTTTCCGCAAACTTTCTCCCTCCCTCTCAGAGAACAAAACCTTCTCCTTTTGTATCTCTCAAGCTATCTCTGTAAGTTCATCAAGTTTATCAAATGAATTATGAATTTCATTTTCAATAAATTATTTTCAGATTTTATTATTGTTAGTTTAATTTTATTTGCAGCATACTTATTCCATACTTTCCATTTCTAGCAATTTCATCTTTATATATATATATATATATATAATATATCTTAAAAGAAAAAACAAACTTATGACTCAAAACAAATTATTTATTTCATAAATTAACTTTAACTAAGAAAAGTGTGCCCTACATTCTTTCATGGTACTAAAATAGTTTAGAATTGATTTTGAACTAAATTTTATAGCTATATTTATTTGTTTAGGTTCACATCTTTGAGCCTTTTTACAGGTCAAACATTTAAAATTTTAGCATTTGAGATAAAGTATTGAGTAATAAATTTTGAATTTTGAACACATTTTCTCTTAAAATATGCATCAATTGTGGATGACTACCCTATAAATTACTTACACTTTGAAATCTAAATATGGACTTTTATAAACTAGTTATATAGTCAATTAAAAAAATTGTGCGAAGTGTATATTGCTCTTTACATGCATTAAAAATAAACCAAACAATTAAAGGGTATATATGTCTATATCTCAATACCTCAAGAAACCGATAATCCAATCTACTATTATCAAATATAAATATACAATAAATAAATAGATTACAATAACTTAATTAGTAAGGCTAGGGTCACAACAGAAATTCACAACACCATAACTTAATTACTTAAACCACTATTATCAAATATAAATATAAAAAATAACGAGGAAACAGCAAGCTCCTATCATCATATATAACTAAAAAAATATATAATAAACATTGAAACACTATTAATTTATTCTATACTTTGGCTTTCGAAAAAAACATATTACTCTATGGTAAAGGATCCTTTCAATTTGGTCCAGTCTGTCTAGATCATGATTCAGATTAAATATGACAGATTTAACAGTGTACAAAATGATGTGGTAGTGTGTATACTATTATATCAAAGAAATAAAATCTTAACCAAGAAATGGACAAATGGAGGATTTTGAATTGAGAGAATCTTAATTCCATTAATCTACACAGAGAGAGAGAGAGAGAGAGAGAGAGAGAGAGAGAGCATTAATTTGATCTGGTCGTCGGTTGAGTGTACGTTAGAGCAGTGATAAGACAATCGTGAGACGCGGAGTCAAGCGGTGGAGATCCAAGACATGGCGATGTGACGACTTAGTGATTGAGCGTGAGTCCATGACAATGGCGTGGAGGCTGAATTGTAGCGAGTCCGACGATGACGACTAGTGAGAATTGTATCTGTATTTTTGTACTTATATTTTGTTTTTGTTTTTTCTCACATCTACTTTTTTTTAATTGACGATTTAAGAATTTGTTAAAAAAAAGAATTTTTTTTTTTCTTTTTCTTTTTGTACTTTGTTTTTTTAATGGGTTGGATCTCAAGTCAAATGGTATTCAATATTTTATTCGAAAAGTAGACAAAGCAAGTAGTGTTATTTTTATTTTTTTAAATTATCTATATAATTTTTTTTAAGAAGTCACAATGTGGCACCGCCACTGTATGTATGTAATTAAGCACCTATAGCTTCGTCCTTTTGAGTAAAGTATTTGAGCATTTATGGAACAACTTCAATGATTTTGTAGTATATATCTGTATATAGAAGTATAGGTTGTAATTTAAATGAGTTATGTTATTTTGAAAGTAAAAGAATGAAGAGAAAATTGAAGTTAAAAAACAAAATTTTAATGACCCACTTAATTCAAGTTCAAAAACAGAATTTTAATAGCTCGCTTGATCGAGCCCAGACCGCTCAAGCAACACCACTGTACAATAAGATGTGGTTAATTAAGAAAATCAAGTGCACGTATCAGCTCTTAAAACAATGCAATCGGCACTTTACCAATCTCGCTCGAGCGAATGTCGAGTGGGATACAACTATACAAGGGAGATACAGACACATAAAAGCGCTCTCGCTCGAAGCTCGCTTAACACCTGCTCAAGTGAGACAATTACAATAAGTGTTATTTTACATAATTTTACAGAAAAATGAGGGAAATTAAACATTTTCAGTCTATAACAATTAGTAACAACTAAGAGATGTTCTGAAGTGCTTGTATCAATCAAAGTGACTATTCATATAAGTTCATTTTAAAAAGCAATTTTTCATTGTTTATAAATATGGTTCCAATTTTTTTTTTTCCCCCCTTACAGATTTTACACCTTTAAAAGAAATTCATAAAATTTTCCAAGTTTGTACTTGAAGAATTCTGGCTTTGTTGTCTCATGGAAACCGGTTTGTCTACAACCCTCTAGCAAACTCTTTGAGTGGGTACAAATATTGTTTCAAATAAATCTATGACTCTAAGCTATTCAAACTTGATATTGGGTTCACTCAATATATTCATTCCACATCAAAAGCGTTTTTTTGATGTAATTTTAAAGGGGAATGATTTTAGGAGATTTGAAGCGGTAGTACCCTTCCAAAATTGCTCACTTTTAATTCCCCAAATTAGGGGAATTTTAGGAAGGGTTCTACTTATATTATAATATTTTAAATTGTCAATTTACCTTATAATGTCATTTATATCTATTTCTTTAAATTGAAAAAAAAAATAGAGATATAATTGTCAATTTCTATAAAGACAAAATTTCTTATTTTTCTCTTCTATCCATTTTAATTTTTTAAATATCTAAATAAATGAGATATATATATTTATTCCTCTCTCTTATGCTGTGTTTGGAATGAGGGGGTAGAGGAAAGGGAAGGGGAGGGGTTTAATTGCCTTAGAGCATTCCCAATAGACATGTTAAAATTTAAGCTAAAATTTAGCTTAAGACCCTACTTTTTCTATTTTAGCTTACCACTTTTCAAAACACTCCCATCAGATTCTCTATTCTTAACTCTATTTTATTTAAATATTCATTTTTTATTATTTCCTCTTATATTTCACAACTCCCAAAATACCTCCCTTTCTATTTTCCTCCCACACTCTCTCTGTTGCCGTTGTATTTTCCCTCCCTCTCTTTTTTTTTTTCCCCACCACCCACGTACCACTTCTTTTCTCTTTCTATTTTCTATTTTCTTTCCCTTTTTTTCCCCACCACCCATGACGGCAGAGGATGACAACCCAAGGCAGATCACCGGCGGTCCGTGGCGTAGCCCAGGTAGATCACCGACGGTCCGTGGCGTAGCCCTTTCTGTTTTGGCAGAGAAACGGGATGGAAAAAGGAGAGAGAGAGGAGAGAGATTGGCAAAGAAATGATAAAAAAATAAAATAGCAAATGAACAATGCAAGGCATAAATGCTTTGCAACTATAGCAAAAACTCATTTTGCCTTACCTGAACCTCGTCCATTGGGAGTCCTTTTTTGGGCTTCTGAGCTAAATTTGAGTTTATTTTAGGTTTTAGCATGTCCATTGGGAATGCTCTTAGGAGTTTTTTTTTTAAGTGGAAGGAGAAAGGTCAAATTTACCCTTAAAAAATGACTAAAATTACCAAGTAGACCAAGCTATAATACGATCAAATTTTTTTCTTTCGCGTCAGGACTCTCTTTTCTCTCTCTGTGCTCAGTTTGTTTGCCGAGAAAATGAAGGAAAATACCAAAAAGGAAAGAAGAAAAAGTTGAATAGATCGGGGAAAAAAACGAGGCCAATGTTTTCTCTCTCGCCCTTCACAGTTCTTTCTTGCTCGTCAAGGTTTTCTCTCTCGCTATTCACAGTTCTCCTCTTTCTGGCTTCAAACTCCAGCCCGGGTACTTTCATTTTCATAGCTGTTTTCGGCATTCAGTAGGGATTGGTGTTGAACGATGTAGTTGTTTTTTATTGTGGTGTTGAATGGGTGTGATTAGTTTCAGTGGACAAGTATTTGTTGTTAGTGTATGGGATTGGCAACTTGTTTTAACTATGCCCTGTACATGTTTGTGAAAATGCCTGTGTGAAGCAGTTTAGGAACAACTTGTTTCTAATGGTTAATCTGCTGGGACAACTTGTCATAAAATATTTGCAAATGCTTGAGTAGAGAAAACACTTTTGACCTAGGGGAGCCATTGGTTCAAGATTTGATTTTATAGATTTATGAATACTTTTTTTTTTTTAATTAGTATGAATACTTGCATACAATGTCGTTTCGTTGTTTGTTTTGTTGTTTGGTCTAAATAGGTGGGGAAAAAAATGTTTGTGGTGTAGACGGTAGAGAACATGTGTGCTAGGCATTTAATAAAAAATGTTTATGGTAATTTTTCTAGAAATCTTTTACAACCTTTAAAAAAAAAAAAAATTTAACCACGTTAGGAAAAACCAAAAAAAATTTTTAATTTTTAATTTTTAAAACATGCAAAGAAGGGGAAGAGATATCTATTCTCCTCACATCTCATTCCTTTATATGTTCTACTCTCATCTCTTGCCAAACTTCCAAAAGCGAGAGAGAGAGAAGAGAGAGAGAGAGAGAGAGAGAGAGAGAGAGAGAGCATATCATTATTTATTTAACCATTATAGTATATAGAGAACACAGTCGCATATCATTATTTAACCATTCTCTGACCTACCCATAATTTGAAGTATAACACATACAAAACTCTCCATACCTTTCCTTGTAGCAAACACCACCCACTAATTTTGCACCAAAGCGCGCCTTGCAAGCAGCCTCACAGTAACTTTGAATGCATGGTCTCATAAAAATGAAATGGATTTCCCTAACTATGGTGGCCCCGATCGCCGTGAACATCAAGGCCACAAGAAATAGCGCCATAGTCCACTGCACACGTCCTCTACGTTCCATTGAAAATCAGAAAGTTCACTGCTTTCCGGAGAAAAATGAATGACTACCAACTGGTCTCCGCTCACTCTATTTATAATGTATTAATGCTAAAACTTACCAAAAATGACAAAGATAAAATAAAGATGAGACGGGATTAAGTTACACCACATTTTTCAGACATTAGATTTGAAAAAGGGTCCTGTTAACGAGTGTCCTTAAGGCAATGGTTAAGGAAACATTTAATGCTTCCACTTAATGCTTCTATTTAATACAAAAATAACTTTTAAGGGTATTTTAGTCTTTTTATTTATTATTTTAATATTAAAAGTTCGTTATTTCCCGTAAAATGCAATCATTTAATGCTCCTTAACCATTGCCCTAAGGGCGGCACTGGTTAACAAAATCCTTTAAAAACTAATGTTAAAAAATGTCAATTGGTTATGATTACCATTTATTTGTTATTATTTTATTTATTTCTTTTTCTCTTTTAATTACCAAGATTTAAGAGAGAGAGAGAGAAAAATAAAAAAAATAAAAAAAAAAGAACCTATTTAATCTAATAAGTTATTTAATATTTAGTTAACAAAAAGAGCTTAAGAAAAAGAACCATAAAAATTTGAATATCTGGTTCTAACTTCTACGCACTCCTTTGTCCTTCACATTCGTTCCATATTTTTCCTCATGTTTGGTTTTTACTTTTTACCACATTAAAAAAGAAAAAGAAAGAAAAAAAAAGGCACAAGTGTTCCTGAATTCTTTTTAGATTGGAAGAGGTTTTTATGGATTTTAAATTTCGTTTTCCTTATTTGTTAAATAAATTATTATGTGATTTTGGGAAAATAAATAAATAAATTATTTGATTCTCACTTTGGTGTTTCCCTCCTATTTAAATGCTTTGTAATTAATAAGGGGGAGAAAATAAATGCTTTGTAATTAATAAGGGAGGGAAAATAAATGTTTCCTAATAAAGTTAGCTAATATTTTAATCAAATAAATTTGTAATTATGACATAGACTGTTGACCATTTTTAAGGTGTAACTTTTGGAAAATTATAGAATACTCCGGGAGTACATTAAATACGTACTCCCTCATCACATAAGTGGTAGATCCCACCAATTAAATACCACTTATGTGAAAGGAGGTGTACGCATTTAATGTACTCTCAGAGTATTCTATAATGGGTAAAACTTAGGTATAATTCCTTAGGTTATGGTACATTAAGGTTTCCTAATTGAATTCAAACACATGGTTACATTAACCAATAAAATACAAACAATGTTATCTTTTTTAAAAATATTTAAATTCAATGTATTTGAATTTAACTAGGAACCTAATGTACTTGACTAAGCAACTGTACTTAAGTTTTACCCTTCTATAATTACCTGTAACTTTTGTAACTTTACTAAAGTTACACCAGGTATAACTTGAACCTATCTCAATAAAGATATTTAAATATCTAATTTGGAAGGAAATTTGAGCACATGATGTACTCAGGCCTTCCAAATTAGATATCTAGATATATTTAATTATTCATACTCACAAGTTGAGTATGCAATTCAATTGGATTTAGTTGTTAATAATTATAGTAATCCTAATGGATGTGCTCTTTTAATGTATTTTGTTGAACTTTTGTTTTTTTTTAAACAATTTTTAATGGTGTAGCCCCCCTCTCTTGATCCCCACCCCTAAAGGGCGTGGATTCGAATGCTCAATTATACAAATTAATGTAGTGTATGCATGTATGTTTCTATCGTCAAATTAATGTTTCTATAGTCAATTAAAAAAAAAAAGTTTAAATGCCCATTTGATTTTTCTAACAAAAAAAAAAAAAAACCTAATGTGGTCTTGCTTTTTCATCCATTTCCATTTGAATTTGACGATATAATTTACCTTAAAAAAAACAGTCATTAGAAAGAACTCAAATGTGAGATAGGTATCGATATGAAATTTTGAAAGGCTTTACAACCATGGATAAAAATAAAATAGGATCAGCCCTCATTGTATAGCCATTGGCCAAATAACCTTCAATGTACCCTACATTGTTGTTAAGTTTTTGGATATTTACAGTCTAACTCTCTTTTTTATAATATGTCATATAATTAAATATTTTAAAATGCACTTCGTATTGCTTGGAAAACCGCAATCGTGCTACTAATTTTGAAAAATGTTGTGTCTTCATGACTTTAAACCCATATAAAATCCAATTCTTTATATTCATATTTTGATAATTTAGGATATTTGACTAAACTAAAAAGTCTCGCCTTACGACCACTAAGGTCACTGATGTTTATGGAACCATGTCTTTTCTGGAGGCCAGCAAAGACAAATTGAAGGCCAATAACCTGTGTAGAGTACCTAGAATTGTCAAAGAAACTTCTGTAAGTCCATGCCAAGGTACTAACAACAACTTAACTCCATCAAAGGGCAATGGGCGTTACAGAGGACTGGAAGTCCCATTGATAGAGCCACGTCTTATTGAATCAACCATCAAGGTTAAGAAATGGAAGTTGGGTAGCAGCATTTCATACACGTTAGGCTCTCAGTGGCAACAGGTTGCAAATAATAATGGACTCCATGTGGATTTGGTCATTCACAGTGGACTAGAGAGTAGAAACCTCACTTGAGCCTTGTGAAGCTTTAGAATTATACAATTTTTTTTCCACTCATCTTGTATTTTAGTAGTTATGTACAGTCTTATAATGTAGCTTCAAACATCAATTCTGCAAATTACATTTTTATGCTAAAGTTTTATTTTTTTAATTTTCCTTCTTCATGGTTGTTTTGGAATTCTCATAAATCTCTTGTTGGGCTAATCTTTGCTGCCTTGAAAGTTCATAGTTCATTAAGGAACAGAGTTCATCACAGATTAACTGCAACGATACTTTTAAGAGAGAGAGAATTGCGCAACTCAGATTTTTGGTGTCTATGACAGACAAAGTGACCAAAATCATGAGCCATCTATCTCTAAGGGAGCCCGCCCAAACCAGGATAGAGTGCAAGTAAACGTAAAAGGGCAGCAGGCTAAGCCCAGTTAGTTTGGGCTATGGTGGGCCCATCTAAGGTCAATTTATAATGTGTGTAAAACTAAAACTGAATTAGACAAGCAACCTTCTTATGAGTGAGGGATGTAAGAAGAAAAAGCTTGTACATAGTAATTAATAAATCACAAGCGATTAGGGTAAATGACTTTTTGGCTTTTGAGTTAAAGACCTTGCAAGACCTAAGAATTATCACCTAAAGTCTAAAGAAACCACGCATGGGCAAGGGCAATTGGGCACCTCGTTGGTAAAAAGAAAAGAAAATTACTTAAAACCATTATCTACACCCCTCCCCACAATTTGATGTTGGAGTCCAATCATAGGCTTGAGTTTATGTTGCAATGCTTTTGATTAAGGTCTACACGTCCATAATGATTTGACATTCAACTCCACAAAATTTTCTTTTCTTTTACTGAATTTGTCTACTTTACAATTATTATTTCTGATAATTACTGCAGAGAATTACATTTTTCTGAAATACATGTGCAAAATGCATTGCTCTATGGAATTGGAGCCTGTCTTTGTTCAAATTGATACTTCGGAGAGGATTTGAAAACCCTAAAGAGTTGTTTTTTAGCAATACAGATTGATGCTATAATTATAGCTTGCCTTAAATACTAACATATTGTTGATAGTAATATTAAAATTTCAAGTTAAAATATTATCTTCATTTTTATTAAAATTTCAAATTCTCAATGTCTTTCTGAGCTATTGAGCTGCATGATACGTAGCTAACAAAGTATACATTTTCATAAACACAAACATCGCCGGTGTTTTCCCAGCCTATTGAGTGGTGATGCTGAAAAAAAGAAGATGACAGAAATATACAATGTAGGCAACAAAATTTTCAAACAATGTTTGTAACCATAAATAGTTTGATCCTCATCCACACTAATTTTTTTTTTTTTTTTACTGTTTTTGTCATTGACAAAGTAACTCCGGAGTGCCCATGACTCTATACGAAATGAAATGGGGAATGCAATTCCCATGTTCATGAAATCCTAAACTCCTAACTGTGTTTTGGAAGAAAAGCAGCCATGACAACGGAGGCATAGTACGCATATAACGGGGAGGACAACTTCTCTTCCCTGCTGGATGATATCTGCTCATGTCACTAACTTCTCACTCCTAGTCTCCCTCAAATACATAAACAAAGCTTTCTCTGATTGATTACCTTGATAATTTTAATTTAGTCCACCCCAATGAACAAATAAGAACTGAGAAGCTTTATTCTCCCTAACCTATGATAAAACCGAAAAATCATTCTCAGTCATTGCTCTACACCAACATCACCCCATCGGACCTTGTATCTTGCTGCTAGATAGTGGGCTCCAACAGGACCACGACTCCCATAAGGATAATACTCGGGAATAATCTTCTTCTCTTCTAGCTCTTTTAACGCAGGTGTGAAGAGCGACCAAGCAGCATCCAATTCATCACTCCGGATAAACAGCCTTCTTTCCCCTTCGAATAGCATCCAGCAGAAGCCTCTCATAAGCATCTGGAATCTCCTTTGAATATCTAGATATAACATGCAACAGCAATTGGTTTAAATATGAAAGATCACTCATGAAGTGCCACCATAGTCAAACATTGAAATTGGCTGACTTTTCAAGTTTTGTTAAATCAACAAAAAATAATGCAGAAGTCAGAGATGACTAAATTATTGCCTCTAGTTCATTATCAACAAAGACTAAAATGATACCTAACACCTAGGTAGACACTAAAATACAGTAGTTTTGACATCTATAAAATAATATGAAAGGATGTTTCACCTTGCTGCATAATGAAGATTCAGGTTACTTCGGTCCAATCTCATTCCCAAACCAGGGACCTTGTTATTGATCTTCAAATAAATAGCTTCATCAGGCTGCACTCGGATAACAAGTTCATTTGTAGCTCGATCAAGATCTGTCCCAATGTTTCGGTTATATAAATTGCCAGGCACATGCCTAAACTGCACCCTTATCTCAGCCCTGCAGAGAAAAAGTAATAAATATCAATGAAGTGATGCACCTCAAGACAAATAAAATATGAATTAGAAGTTCATGCCTAATTCCACATACCTCTTAGTATGTAATGCTTTCCCAGCCTTCAATAGAAAAGGCACCCCATCCCATCTTGCGTTATCAATGAAGAGGGCTGCTGCTGCAAATGTCGGAGTTAAGCTGTCATTGGGTACAGTCTTGTCATCAGTGTAGGCTGGATAAGTTACACCTCCTTTTTTGTGGCTCTTGTATTGCCCTATGACCACGTTTTCTAGTTGTAATGGCCTCATAGAACGTAAAACTTTGACCTAGCAACCAGTAAACAATTTAACTTTCTTAATAAACAATGACATGGAAAAACATCTTAGAAATAGCCAGATTTCGGGGATTTCTAGTTTTTGGGGGAGGGAGGGGGACCTTTTCATTTCTTATATCTTCTGCATCCAAACTAACTGGAGTTTCCATGGCAAATAGGGCTAGTATCTGAAGCAGATGGTTCTGCATAATGTCTCTTATTATTCCATAATTGTCGAAGTACCTACATTCAACCCAGTGAAAACTAAAATGAATCGTATGTACTCACAAACAAATAATACAAATGTCAATTCAGAAATATAAGTACCCTCCACGTCCTTCAGTGCCAAAATCTTCAGAGAATATCAACTGTACATTCCTTATATACTGCCTTGACCATAATGGCTCAAAAATTAGGTTAGAAAACCGGAGAACTGATAGGTTTTCTACAAGCTCCTTTCCCAGATAGTGGTCTATCCTGTTAAAGAAAATTGTCCATATAATCAGATTATAGTTAATATTCTGTGCATAATAAGAACCAACGTTTGTTCGAAAAACTCCACCTGAATATTTGATCCTCTTCTAGATACTGTTTGAGAGCTTTCGTCAAAGCAGCTGAGGACTCTGAATCCCGACCAAAGGGTTTCTCGACAATGACCCTAGTCCAGCCATTACCAGCTGAAGCTGACAAGCTTGCACATTTTACAGCATCTATGAATATATTTGGAGGTATTGACAAATAGAAGAGGCGATTAGAAACCCTCCCACCCTGCATCATTGTCAAATAAATGTACATAAATACATGTTCAAGATGTTGAAAGAGCAGTTAATTTAGTTCCATTCGTTTAAAAGAGAACAAAATGCCCCCTTATCTTATCTTGACCTTAAAAAAGAAACGAGACATGCTAAAAAATCCCAGAAAACAAATGAAAATATTTACTGGCATGCCATTACCACAGTCCCTAAGCATTAAACAAATAACACAAAACAAAAACTTTACAGGTGCAGTTTGAGATATAATTTTTTTTTTTTTTTTTTTTTTTAAAATTGGTAAGTTACACGATCACCCAATGGGATTTGACACCACGACCTCACCCTCCTCTGACCATTCTTGTGGGAGGAGAAAGTGTCATTTGAGCCAAAGCTCATTGGCCATTTGGGGATACGATGATGACACCATTTCAAAATATCATCTTGTGAGATCATATAATATTAAATTCTACATATGAATCATTTCATATCCACCTGAACACCAATTCCACCAAAAGCATATTGCAATTGATTCCAATGCGCACCATACTCATAGTCATCACATTGTATCTCTAGCAATCAACCAAATAATGGTAACACCAGCCCAAGAATGCAAAAGTGATGCTTCATCTTATATCTGAGCTCTAAAAGGTATACAAAGAACAACAGGTGCACTTCATTGCAAGTATCAGCAAGGCAGCAGCTCCAGAAAGACATTTAATTCAGCAAGTCCAACATGCACAATATGTTGGTTTTCTTTTTATTAAGGCTTTTGACATGCATTTTCTAAAGGCCTAGGCTAAGTATTTAACAGATTAAATATCGTTTAATAAAAGCTTCTTTTCAGCAACTGTTTTTATTTATTTAATGACAAAAAACACTGAAACTCCTTTAAGTCTGAATAGACGAACATGAAAAAATAAATATGGTGAATACATATGCTAACAGTGCTGACAGCTTTACTAAAATGGGATATCAATATACAAGATAGACACTTTAGTACATGGGAAGTATACAAAGGAAGAGCCAAAAAAGAAAAAGAAAAAGAAAATACAAGAAAGCTATTGTTATGATCTCAACATAAAAGATAGACATTCCTATTAATGAAAGATAAGCCAGAAAGCATAGCCAGCA
Organism: Fagus sylvatica; assembly: GCA_907173295.1. NCBI lineage: Eukaryota > Viridiplantae > Streptophyta > Magnoliopsida > Fagales > Fagaceae > Fagus > Fagus sylvatica. The sequence continues at coordinate 19,299,751 of OU015772.1, forward strand.
AGCCATATTTTGCTTTAACTTCCATCTAAAATAAATAAGGAACCCTTTTGGTAAAATGACCATTAACTTTCTATCAAATGCAGCCAACGCACAAATTACCTCATGTTCCTTCAGCTTCTTGTCTAGCTCTTCAAAGTCTTCCTGTGAATCATATTGGCCAGAATGGTAGAAACATCTTTTAAGAAATTGTTCCATCTTTTCGCTGCAGTTCGCCCTGATAATCCAGCAGAAAGAATATATCACAACCTGAACAACTCAAAATATTCCACAATTGACCAAAACACACACACACACGCACAATGTGTAATATGCAATACTATACAACTAACTTTCACCATTGAAACTGCAGACATTTATACCAAGTTAGCTTCAAATCACAATCAAAAGACAGATTTTTTTTTTTACCTCTTATCAATTCTACAAGTAAGGGTCTTGCTAACCATGGTTCTAAGTTCAGCATCAGTCATCTTACTCCGAGCATAACCATACACAGTAAAGTGCTGCAAAGAAATAAGTTCATACATTAAAATACTGAAAATAAACTCATTTTAAGATGACCCCATCAACAAAATATTTTTTCAATTAAAAAAAATGCAAAACCTTAGGGAGACAATCCTCATAATAGAGTGCAAAAAGTGCAGGAAATATCTTCTTCTTGGCAAGGTCCCCCGAGGCTCCAACCACAGTAATACTAACTGAGGACTCATTTTCATTGATATAGAATCCGACCCCATCTTTACCTTTGTCCGTAGATGGAATCGACACCAACCCATCTTTCAATTTCTTGAAAGGAGTCTCATTTCCAATTGGGGTTACTGCAGTGGCCACAGCACCTACACCCAGTTGCAATAATTCAAGTAAACACTAAAGTAAGATAAAAATCCCAACCATTGAATTAGAATAGTACAGGGCACATGTTTAATCATTCAATAAATTTGACAATTCCCCTTCTTGATTACTCAAAAAATTGAGACATAGATAAAGGATATTAATTCATGACTTTGACTTGCTAATGTTAACCATGCCATCTAAAATCATGTTGAAGTGATTGAACCATGTCCCAGATGATTAAAGAACAAAAAAATAACTAAAACTCAAAAAAATTATTAGGGGATTGATTAAAATAAATAAATTAAGAATCTTGAAAATAAAATGAAGAGAGAAACGAACCATCTTGCATTAGGGTCACATTTTGGTGGGAATTCGTTTGGGATTGTATGGACAACTTAGCTGAAAGAAAACGCTTTGGAACCGAAGAGACCAGTACCCTGTTAACATGACCAAGTTTAGAGGAAGAAGAAGAAGAAGATGGTGTTGATGATGATGGTGTTAATGGTGAATATGAACGGCAATGAGTTGAAGCCATCGCTCTCTTTGTGTGTTTTTGTTTTGGGGAGTGTATGTATGTATGTGTTTCAGTTTGTGAAGAGAAGAGAGGCCAACAACGACTTCGGTTACATCGAAGGTTAAAGGGCCCTTGAGATCTCCGAAAGGCTGCTTTGTCTTGCTAAAGATGGAAAATAGAATTAGAGATGGTAAAGAGGTATTTTGATTCCTTTTATTAGGTTAATTAGCTTAGAAAATATATTGTGTTTATTAGACGATAGAGATATCTTTGATAATGACTTTGTGTTTAGGCCGGACTCAATAACTTAGTAATGGGCCCAACATCATTTTTTTTTTTTGGTTTTTTAGTTAAATATGTACCTAGTGGAGTGTCCAGAAAAAACAGCATCGAATTTATTTTTCTTCGGGTTATTTTTGCTTATTAATTACTAGTCGTTTTAATGGGTGGAGTATGGAGAACTTCACTTTTTGAAGTGGAGAATACACTAACCCAAAAAAAAAATGTTTTGAGAACGTGGTAAACATCAAAAACAGCATCGAATTTATTTTTCTTTGGGTTATTTTTGCTTATTAATTACTAGTCGTTTTAATGGGTGGAGTATGGAGAACTTCACTTTTTGAAGTGGAGAATACACTAACCCAAAAAAAAAATGTTTTGAGAACGTGGTAAACATCAAAAACAGCATCGAATTTATTTTTCTTTGGGTTATTTTTGCTTATTAATTACTAGTCGTTTTAATGGGTGGAGTATGGAGAACTTCACTTTTTGAAGTGGAGAATACACTAACCCAAAAAAAAAAATGTTTTGAGAACGTGGTAAACATCAAAAACAGCATCGAATTTATTTTTCTTTGGGTTATTTTTGCTTATTAATTACTAGTCGTTTTAATGGGTGGAGTATGGAGAACTTTTGGAAATCATTTGTCTTTTTGATTTTATTTCACAAATCTAACGTGGATTTAAAATTTTAAATGAATACACTAACTGTGATATTTAATCCAAAAAAAAAATGGAGAGGATTTTGAGAACTTCACTTTTTGTGGTAAACAAAAAAAAAATGTTTTGAGAACAAAAACAGCATCGAATTTATTTTTCTTTGGGTTATTTTTGCTTATTAATTACTAGTCGTTTTAATGGGTGGAGTATGGAGAACTTCACTTTTTGAAGTGGAGAATACACTAACCCAAAAAAAAAATGTTTTGAGAACGTGGTAAACATCAAAAACAGCATCGAATTTATTTTTCTTTGGGTTATTTTTGCTTATTAATTACTAGTCGTTTTAATGGGTGGAGTATGGAGAACTTCACTTTTTGAAGTGGAGAACACACTAACCCAAAAAAAAAATGTTTTGAGAACGTGGTAAACATTTTTTTTTTTTTGATGGGGATGAAATAGAGTTTACATCATCCCAAGGTACGAGCTTCATTTAAATGTCTGTCAATAATTGACTTACAACAAAAAGAAGAGGGGAAATATAAAGAAAAAAAAAAAGTCCAAAAGGTTGTTCCTTGTATTTACCAAAAGGTCTGTTCTAAAATTACTCTCGCAGTGAGCTTGATAGAAAAGAGTCTCCTCAAAGGATAATAGCTAATACATAGAATCAGTAATCAAACCACTTTAAGGGTTTGATTCAGTGTTACCAATATTCTCAGGCTTGAGAAGATGCATTACTGATTTAGCACAAATCTCTACAATGAGTTTGCAAATATTAAGGTCACGAGCAAGTAATAACCCGTCTCTAAGACCCCACGACTCAGTAGCTAGGGAATTAGTAATTCCTAAGTTATGTGAAAAAACCCCGTTCCAATTGCCATTAGGCCCATTACTATCCCACAATGGTTTTTTTTTTTTTTTTTTTTTTGGGGGGGGGGGCTAAATCTATCCCTCAATAGTTACTATCCCTCAATACTCAATAGTCCTCCTGCACTGGCTTAAAGTAAATAAGCGGTAAGCTTATGGGCTGTCAGAGTAATGTTGGGCTCCTGGCTTAAATACATTATGCTCCACTACAGGGTCGTTAAGCATGCGTGAACTAATACATGCAAAGAAAAAAAGGCAAGCATTGAGAAGGCTGAAATGAGATATTGAAAATAATTCTCTTTAGAGCTTACAAGTTACAACCTCAAAAGACAACAGAAATTTTCATGACATTAACGATATTGACATGTAACGTGTACTGTAAATGGTGCAAGTTCCCTTGTGTGTTAAGCTATAATAACAAATCCGTCCAAAATTACTAAGAAAACGATGAATGAATAGGCTATTTTCGAAAAATCCAATATCATTACAAACAATTTATAATCTGTTTGTTTAGCAAAAAAAAAATAATTTATAATCTGTTACATTTTTGTTGTCAAATGGGTTTTACTATGTGAAAAATAACAATAATTTGTCAAAGGAATGGGCCATTGAACAAGGCCAGAAAAAACAAAAAATGTTGGGCCCTTAGAACGCTGTGATTTATAAGACAACGTACTGATCTTAAGAAAGCTGGGCCCGGTTGTAGTTTGGACTTTAAGATGTGAAAAAAGACTCCTTGACTTCTGCCATCACTCAGCTGTTAGTCTCTGACCCAACAAATTGTCTCTCGACTTTTCCGGATTCGGCCCAGTCAGTACAAAACTTTTGTCGGCAAAATTTTAAAAAAAATCTAATACCCCTTTCTCATTTTTGCCTCCAGCTATACCACCATTATTTTATACGGCAACATGTTTAATAATTGAAGAAGTTGTTGGAAAGGAAACCCAGCCTCCCACCCAAAAAAACAGAAAAAGTGACGTTTGGGTGCTTAAGGACCAACTTTTCTCCTTTTATAGTAATTGGAACCTCTTTTTTTTTTTTTTTTTTTTTTTTTTTTTTTTTTTTTTTTTTTTTTTTTTTTTTTTCTAATTATTTTAAAGTGGTATAAATTTTATTTTGATAAACGAATAAATATCATCAAACCCACTTTAGCATTTCAATTTATACTCTACCAATTACAATATACTACATATCAAATTGTGTTTGCTTTTTTATTTTATAAGGAAAAAATATATAACGAGTAGTGATAGATAAAATATAAAATGAGATAAAAAAAATTTGTATTTTTGACAAGCCTCATGTTTGCAAATGGAGATAGGATGAGTTTGACAACTCATTTTCTAACCATGCTTTTTATTAAAATCACATTTTGAAAACAAAGCTTCATTTCCATAAAATGATTTTTCAAGACTAAAAATTTTACAAATCATGTTTTTTTTCTTCTTATTAAACACAAAATTTGAATTTTATTTTTTCAAAATATGTTTTTTACCTTATCAAATAAGGATTCGAAACCGCACATAATAACCTTATTGCTTGCACTCACAAGTCACAAGCGTAAACTTTTCTATTTTGTTTTTTTCGCTTCAAATACGTGAATAAATTTTTTAAAGAAATGAACAATTAGGATACGGAAATATAATGCATTTTGTCACCAACCCAAGTTAGGTACTGCGTAACTTCTGTTTCAACTTTGAAACCCACTTCCTTCTTTGTTGTATGTTTTTTCCTACTCTTCGGTGCTAAGGAAGGAATTTCGGCAATCAAGAGAACAAAAGTCAATACTGGCACGCTGGCCCATCCCACTTCAAGCTCCCGAATCCCAGGGAATATTATTTCTCATTCCCAACCCACTACACAAAGGGTCTCGTAACTAAGCATCCATTTGTTTTATTATAAAATGTTTTCAGTATTTACGAGTGTTTGTTTCATTGTAAAATATTGGCCAACTGCAAATGATTTTTATTGACCAAAAAATATAGTGCAAAATTTTGAAAAATGGTTTACGTTCAAATTTTTTGTAAATCATTTTCCAAAATGGCTCACGCCTCTCGCACAGCACACACACACACACCCTTTTGTGACAACACACACACACACCATTTTTCATAAACCATTCTGAATTCTAAATTGCTGTCCCCTCACGATTTGTTCAATCTCTCACCCACAAAAATCCCAGACGAATAGTGAGCACAAGCTCGAATCGTTGACGTAGCACGGCGTGACAAGGCGTTGCGAGGCGTGGCATGGTGTTGCGAGGCACAGTGAAGCGCGGTGAGGCATTGTGAGGCGCGACGAGGAAAGGAACACGAGCACAAGATCTGGGTTTTTGCTTTTCAGATTTACCATATCTGCCATGATAGGTTTGACTGTTGTCGGTTATGGGTTATGGTTTTGTCGGTGATGGGTTTAATTGTTGCCGGTGGGTTGAAATTGATGGGATTTGGTTGATTTGGAGTTTGATTTTTGGTTTTGTGCAATGGTCTCGGTGGGTTGCGGGGTGGGTTTTGGGTCGATTTCAGTGGGGGTTTGGCTCGCGATGGTTTGCGGGGTGGGTCACGGTGGGTTTGGGTGGCTCGCAGTGGTGGTTCCCATTTTTGGTGGATTCCGATGGTTTTGGGGGTGGGTTTTTTGTTGTTGTTTTGTTTTACGTTGCTCCAAACACACAGTGTAGAATATTTTCCGGAGCATTTTCCTAGAATGCAAACAAACACTGAAAAAAAATTATTTTCCCTGAAATCATTTGCATTTGAAAATATTTTACAATATAAAATGTTTTACATCGAAACAAACGGAGCCTAAGGAAGGAATATATGGCCCAACTAAATTCCTAGTTAATTATTACTTGAAATTGTTCAGTACATTTAATATATTACATTTTTCTCTCACATTAAAGTCAGTTGTGAATTCCGCATGTGAACCTATATTTATGTAAGAGTGGGGTAAAGTATACCGAATGCACAAAATATTTTCTCCACAAGTCTTAACCAACAAAGTAGTCCGAAACCTTTACAACACAAGGTTTTTCGCACAACCTTGGCATGTTTTCAGCAAATGCACAAGGAATCATTAAATCTCATATATGAACAGTGCTTTTATTACTGATTTAGTGTATATTAACTAACTGTTCAAATAATTTGGATTTTTTTCACCCCATAGTTGCAAGAGAGAGCTGTGGGGGACCACGCTTTTTGACCTTCCACGCTTTTTTAAAATGGAGCTTTCAACTCCAGTGCCAAAAAGAACGTTTTGAGGCAAAAAAAAAAAAATTTCATTATGTGCTTTTTGCTTCTCACCAAACGCCAAAATAACAAATTTGCTTTTTCATTCCACGCTTTTTGGTGTCCTAATGGGCACATAATAAACTTGATCCTTGATATCATATCACTAACAAGAGCTTACAAGCTTATAGTCTCGAACAATTATCAAAAGTTGGGCCAAATGGTGCATTATTGCAATTTATACTTCACACTCAAACACAAATTATTAGTATCTATATACGTGAGGCATGAATGTATCATAAAGGAGTAATATATTATTCAATATTTTGGAAATTATTCTTTCCCCTCTCACAAAGTAGATTCCACAGTAATGTATATGGTATAATCTATCATTTATGTGTTTGAGAAAGAAGTTTCCCATAATATTAACGAATTTTTATTTATTTTGTAGTACATGAACATCCATTGTGTCTCTTCTCTTTGTGTCTTGTCTAGCTTTACAAGGATGTCCATATTTTTCCACCAGAATTATAATATAAATAAATTGTCATAACAGCAAACTGCTTCTAAGTACACAAATTGAACATCTGTCGAGATTTCTATCACTCAAAGAGATAATAATATTATGCTTTTTTTTTTTTTGACCCCAATTTTCTCCTCTTTTTGGTAGGGTACCTAATAAATATACTACTAATCATGCTTTAGTACAAACCAACAATTTGGCTTCAAGCCATATTTGTTTATTGACCCTAGCAATAAACTCATCAGCTCTTTTGTTCAGCTCCTCAGCAGGCAATCCTTCCTCTTCTCCCTCTCCATCATCATCATCATCATCATCTACTTTTACTTCTTCTTTTTTCATTTCCTTACCTTCAATCCTATCCATACTGTCCTCCATCAGGTTCATCTCCAATTTCCTCTCTTCTTTTTTCTCAAGAAGAGTGGAGTCTCCCTTGAGACTCTGGTTCCTCTTACTACATCCATCATAAGCATCTGAATTCATCTCCATTTTCCTCTCTTTTCCCTCCTCAAGAGTGGAGTTTCCCCTGAGACTTTGACTCATCTCAACTTGTTTGTCATAAAGTTCATTGACTGGGGATGAGTTTGAGCTCACAATCTTTGATTCTCCCACAAGGAACACAACTATGACATTGACTACAATGAACAAGCACTTGGGGTTTACGAAGAAAGAAGAAATATTTGGGAGAGAGGTAAACAAAAAATTCTTCATTGAAAAGCAGAGAGAAGGAAACCAGTAAGGATAGGAACATAGTAAACTACATGTTAGTGCTACAAGAAAATGAAGAATAAGATTGTAAAGAAATTGACCCTTCTCGTAACTATTCATGATTCGAAGTTTTTTTGCCTTGATTGGAGCTGTTGTTGAAGTGTGAATAAGGAATTTAGTTGGGAACTATAGGGAGAGAGTAGTGAAGGAGTTAGTAAAAAAAAATGGTGGTGAGGATTCACATATGACTGAACAAAGAGCAGTGAAAACAATGAGTTATATAGTGGGGGGAAAGGGGAAGATATTTTGGTGGATTCCATGGGCGGGCTACTTTATTAATTATTGTAATGAGTGAGAGGTTACTTTTTGAAAAGCCATGGCAAGTTGAGAATGTGTTTTCTTAGTTTAGGTGCATGATTCTGTTTTAGTCTCGTTTGCTTTCCACTGATATTGTTGATGGTTTTGAATGTTGCCGTCAAATATATCGAGCATGAGTATTAATTAACTCATACCACTTTTTCAAACCACTTAAAAATTGAGAACATTGATATGATGATATCTACATTTAGGTAGTGTATGGTGTAGGCGGTTCAAAAAATGATCATCTCCATTTCAAGTGGAATGAATAATCCTAAACTAATATTTACCCATAAAAAAACATATATTAGCATCAGCAACATGCAGTGCCCCTGGTTTCCGCTTTGTGGTTCAACAATGAACCGTCCACTTTGAGTCTTTGAGGCACCAAAGACATCAATTTAGCTAGTGAAAATTAATGAGAATTTAATAAGAAAATTTCGGACATATATGGTAAAAGAAACTTTTATATATATATATATATATATATATGACATTCTATAGTCGGTCAAAGTAGTGTGTCTGCTAAGTTAATTATTCATACACAAATATACGAGTAGCATAACTTTGCAAAAGAAATTAAAAAAAAAAAAAAATTGTGCATATCCAGTATATCATTCTTTATATATATCACTACTGTAATCCTTATTCAAGTTTCTTCTTCTTCATAGATTCGGGACAAGGATCCTCTCCATTTGAAATGAAATGGAGAGTCTCAATTTCATAGTCTAAATTAAATATCTCAGATCTAACAATATACAGACTGCTACGTCATTTAAAATTTTAAATGACAAGACATTTTGTACACCGTTAAATTTGTAAAATAAAATCTGAACCATGAAATGGACAAATGGAGAGAATCCTATTCCACAGATTCGATAAACCTATGATATTTGATTTTTTATTAGTGTAGATAGGAGTTGAACCAAATTCAAAATTCTACGAAAAGAAACTTCATTAATTGAGTTGATTGGAATATATTTATATTGAAGTAATTCTTAAACTAAAACATAAAATCAAAGTAAAAGTAAAGTAAAAATTTATTTTCTCACTTGATGGTTGATGCTCGATATTATTTTAAGGGTTTGGGTATATAACCATCTTTACATGATAATTAATTTTCATCCCATTCAAATTTCATTTGCTCGTACCACTAATTTCCATATCTATAAGTTAAAGAAAGTAACCACTAAATAGAAAGTGCTACGTACTACCTTCTTTACACTTGGGTGCTTAATGGAAGAGAAGGGAGTCCCCCCCTCCCCGGTAATTAAATATATGCCAATCTTATTTGCATGCTTTTTCTATGATTTGGTATGCTTTTCCCGTTATAATTGAAGTGGCACATGTGTTGAATTTAGAGAAAGCATCTTGTAAAGGCGACACACAATTCAGTTCAAAAAATTGAAGTTGATGGAAACACCAAGAAAAAATGATACCACTTTCATGATTAAATAATGTAGTTAATTTAGTTTAAAGACACATGCATGACGTATATAACTTATGACATTTTTTTTTAAACTCCCAATATGGAGTGCGAAAGATTTAAAATAGAACCAAACGAAACATAAATACATAATAGCATCCCAAACCCTAACTACCAAAACTATAGGGAGGCGAAATTTTTTCGAGTTACTTTGCTAGTAATTAGAGGTGGGATTTGTAAGCAAAGCAATTTGACTGAGAGTTATTTGCCGTAATTTTATTTTATTTTTATTTTTATTTTTAAATTTTTGGCTTAACTGTTTATGTACTGTTTTTTAAAGTTTCACATTTTAAAGTTATTATGCTTTAATTTTAATCCATTTTCACAAATAAACCTTCAACAATTAACTTAACTGTTTATGTACTGTTTTTTAAAGTTTCACATTTTAAAGTTATTATGCTTTAATTTTAATCCATTTTCACAAATAAACCTTCAACAATTAACGAAAGGTTGCATCGTAAGACATGCACTATGAGCAAGGCCGGCCCTAGGAATTATGAGGCCTGAGGCGATGCAAAAAAATGAGGCCTTTTATCTTAAAAAAAAAAAAAAATATTGAAAAAATTACTCTACATACGGTTTCTACTACAAAATTACTAATTAAACTTTTATATTCAATATTTTCTAACAAATCTTGTTCAATAGATAATATGGCTAATTCCATTTAATCTTTCTTGTGACATAGTTGATCGCAAGTAAGATTTTTATAATTTTAACTTTGAAAAACTTCTTTCAATGGATGCGACTGTGACAAGTATAGTCAATAATATTCTATATGCAATAGATGCATTTGGAACAATTCAATTCCTTGATAAAATTAAGTATATTTGTCGCTGTCTTTTTTTTTCTTTTCTTTTTTTGGTAAAATCTCTTGTGAGACTTTTAAATCTAAAAATAAATCAATATCATCAAGATCAAAAAAAAATATCAAGTTTTAAAAAACTTTCAAGATTAACACAATACTTTTTCAAATTATCATAATTTAGTGAAGTTAGCTTCTTCACATCAAATAAATACCAAAAATTGATCTCATACATACTTGGATTAGAGAAATAAATTATTATTAGGCTTAATTTAAATGTTTGTTTTAAATATATGAGTTTTTTTAATTTTTGTATATATAAATATATTGAGGCCTTTCAATAAGGACCTTGAAAATTTTGGGATGAGACCTAATTTTGAGGTGAGGCATAAGGGCCTTAAAAAATTTTGAGATGAGGCTTAATTTTAAGGTGAGGCCTAAGACGGTCGTCCACTTCACCCTTGCCCAAGGCCACCCCTGATTACGAGGTAATTGATCTTTACAAATTTTGTTTGGCGTGTGAGTACAAGTACTAACTCAAAATTTTCAAATTTTTAGTATTATCGACTCTTTAGTTAGATAAATGTTTGAAGAGTTATGGATGCCCCTACTATGGTATCACCAACAACATAAAATAAATAAATAAATTGTACAAAGGCTAAACGAATTCGACTTCTTCGAGAGTATTATATATAATTGTCGCCCCTTTTGGAAGTTTTTGAATACAAAGGTTCAACGAACTGGCATATGCTTTTGCAAAATGGACGCCTATTTTAGATTCCCCTCCAAAAGATACCAGGGGGAGAGAAAGTCGAAATGCTTAAATAATGAATTAAGCATCAGAGAAGGCCTTTAAAGGAAACAGTGACATGAAAAGCAATACTTTCTTCTCAAGAGTCAAGACTATTTTCGCTGTATGTTTTGAGTCCTTTTTTTCTTTTAACCCATCTGGGATGAAAGAAACCAATAAGAAAGGTGTTATAAAGCCATGCTTCTAGGTGTTAATAAAAGGAGATGATTCATGTGATTCATCTCCTTTAATTACTATTTTTTATGAAACCTTTAATTACTATTTTAATACTTGATATTTTTCTCCATATGATTCATGTTCCATTTCTTTCTATTTTTAATATTACTATTTGTTAGGTTTTGATTAAGGGTACACAAACCACTTTTTAGGTTTTAAGAATAATAACCCTCACCCCAAAACTATAGATGAAGTATCTGTCTAGTACTGTGTTACCACTTTTTATTAAAAAAAAAAAAATAGTATTGTGTTACCACTACCAGGGGTCTTAAAACACTTCAAGGGTCCTTAAAGTTAGTACGTAATTTTGCTAAAGTATTTTAAGGCGTGTTTGGTATTGCATATCCAGACCCTAAAGCACTTTAGGGTTTTAAAGCAATTTTGTTCCCCCCAAAAAATAAATTTTAAGGCTAAAGCTGAAATTTGGGCTATTTATATACTTTATAAATTCAAAACTTTAAAACTAAATTTTTAAAACACTAAATAAAACTCTAGAGTTAAAACGTTTAATGTACTATTAATTCCATCAACAATGCCAAAAAAATTAGTGTTCATTTGGTGGATAGGATTTTCTCTATTTCAAAATAAAATAAAGAGTCTTCATTTAATGGTGCAGATTAGATTTAAAATAATTAGATATAAGGTCTAAAAGCTGTCGGATAAGGATTCTCTTCATTCCACTTTAAAATGGAGAGTCTCCATTCTTTGATTAGGATTTATTTTAAAGAAATGGAGGGCTAGGATGTGCCAACTCATTAAAAACCTTTTTAACCTTTTTAAAGCAAGTATAACTGGGGTTTTAGTTTTTTTTTTTTTTTAAATGACTGCTAAGTTAACGGGGAAAAACAAAACATCATATCTGAATCAATTTGGAGGCATCGCAATCGTGGAAGAGGAGGCGGAGGTTGGTGGTGGGGGATTATTGATCTTGTTGTTGTTGATGTCTGGCAGAGACGGTGGTGTGACAAAGGGGAAGACCCGATTGGCTGCAAATGTTGAATTTTCAGCAATCCTGTTGCTCCAAAACTATAAGGTTTCAAATAAAGAATCTTCTATGGATATAAACGTGAACCTTGAATGGTCTCAGTTCAGAATCTTTTGCAAGGTATCTATATCTATATAATATATAAAAGCAGAAGACATGAGCGTTAAAATTTAGAATGTCTCACATCATGACAAGTGGCATGTTTATCTATCATTTAAATTTTTGAAGTGATATATTGTTTAGATTTTCTAAGTGGTTTGCATGTATCTATCGTTTAAATTTTTGAAGTGATACATTGTTTAAATTTCCTAAGTGATTTGATTTAATAACTGCTAAACACTTTTAAATAAAAATAGATAATAAGTCTCTACTACTAAAAAGATATCTTAATAAAATTTCATAATAAAAATTTTTAAAATAAAAACAGATAATAACAAATTCTTTAAAATAAGTCTCATACTACTAAAAGACATCTTAATAAAATATCATATTAAAAATCTTACAATTATGACAATCTCCTAATACTAGAAGACTTCTTAAAGATTATAAAAAAAAAATTCATACATTGTTTAAATTTCCTAAGTGGTTTGATTTAATAACTACCAAACACTTTTAAATAAAAATAGATAATAACAAATTCTTTATGTTAGGAGTACTCTTTTAGTGAAAATGTATTAATTGGTGAACATTCACTTAAGATATCATTTGGTGAACAGACATACTCCTTGATAAAAGGAAGATAAATAGAGTACGTTAAATTGAAAGTTTCTCATTCTTCCATAATCTGCTTACGTAACATCTAAACAATGGTAATTTGGTACAAGTTTTGTTATTCTACTTCTACTTCTTTTTCTTTTCTATTTATTTATTTTTCTATCATGATTTATTTTTATTTTTGTGTTTTTGTACGTTTATAGGACTGCAAGGGGATCTAAGAGGCAATTGAACTAAGGTAATCTTTTATTTTTGCTTGATTTTAACTTATTTTCTATTTTATCAATTAAAAATAACTATTTTTTCTCAATTATTATACACTATCTAATTCCTTTTATTTTTCTGTTGTTGGTGCAATTCCATCTATTTGTTATTATCAGTTTTATTTTTTTTATGGAACATATTTTTCCATAAAATAATTCTGAATATATATTTTGATCATATACACATTATGTGTTTATATAGAGTTTTTTACGTACTTTGCACGGGTTATATGCTAGTAAATTATAAAATGCAAGGTCTAAAAGGAGGGTATAGGATATGACAGAGAAACACCACACTATTCTTTTTTTTTTGATAAAGAAACACCACACTATTCAACAACTCAAAGTCATATTGATTGTATAGATGCAGAGAGACACCAATACTATCCCACTCAAAGTTCATGTTTACAGCTTATGCTTCAGTCTCGCACATTTGTTGCTTGTTTGTAGTCCAAAAGCAGTCTTCGTCCTTCCTCCATTATGAGCTTTGGATGGGTCTGTTCATTGATAGGCAGAAAATGGTTCCACCATAAAGATTCAGATCTGTTTTGTTTTTCTCCGTTCTTAGCAGTCAGATTTGGGGTTTTTTTTTTTTTTTTTTTTTTTAACTAACGTTAGCTTAACCCCAGTTATTACGCTTGCTTTTAAAAGGTTAAAATGTTTTTAATGTCTTGGCATTTAATGTACTCCCAGAGTCTAATATAATTTTCTCTCTCTATGTGCTAAAAACTCTCATTTGCAATCCCTATTTTATTACGTGACGCGCCACTAGTGTCAGAAATTTTTTAGCTAAAAACTATAGGGAAAGACCTTCTCTAGATTCGAATAAGAACTCCTCTAGTCCTCCTCAGTCCCAACTATTTGACTCCTTTACTGAGTTGTTAACGTCAATTTGTTTAAGGGTTTTTATTTTTCCAAAGTTAACGTTGGTAACTAAAACAAATAAAAGAGTAACATTTGTTATAAGTTAAACCTACTGCTAGAGTTTAGTTGGTGGATTTTAAATGAGATGGCAGCTTCTAGGCCTTAGATCTGATTATTTTAAATCTGAACCTCTTGAAATGGAGAGGATCCGAATCCTCGTTAAGAGGATCCGAATCCTCGTTTGGTATTACTTTAGAAAGTAATAGATCCCAAGATAGAATCATTTGGATCGAGGATGTCAAAGGCCATTTCTGGGTAAGGTGAGTTTTCAAGACTAACCAAGAGCTAGAGGTGACTACAAACTCAAATATTAAATGGGCAGAGCTGCCTACCAATCTCTTGCTTCCTGTACTAAATAGAGATAATGAAAAATTTGCTCCTTTTAGGATCCATGAAAGGTGGAAGACTAATTTATGCATATAGCAGTTACAATCAGCTTATAATTGATCCAATTAAGATTGTTTTGCAATTGGAAACCAAGAGCTGCAAATATTAAGCAAAACAAAGATTGTTATACGTACTTTTTTTTTATTATTATTATTATTTGAATTTTTATACGTACTTGAACCTGTGGAACTGTGGGCAAAATTCTGCAAGACAACCACTCCTAGAAATTAAGATCAGAAATGGATACATACAGTGCCTAGTAGGATTTGTGCATTGACTTATTACTAAAGAAATTTCCATGCTTAGAACGCTAGAAATTCATCAATCAATAATAGTTTCATTGCAATAAAAAGCGGTGACATCCAAAAAAAGGAAGAAAACAAATAAAAAAATCACTTCTATCATTTGCAATAATAAACGCCAGCATAAGATACAACAGAAAGACATTCCATCTTGGACAAATAGACCCTAGACGTACATGCGCCCCAAAAAATAAACTCAACAACAACAATAAAAGAAGCCGGTAAAATGATTACTGCAGTTGCTCAATTGCAGGCATGAGACCTACTAGTTAGAGTCAAAGCCGATTCTAGCTATTGCTAACCCAAAAAAAAAAAAAAAAAAAGAATTCTATGCAATGAAATTCTCCTTGTCACCCACAAATTAAGGAATTAGAAGAACTAGATTGCATCTGAAACATTACTGGAAAAAATAAATGGAACAACTACTTCTATTTAACCTCTAAGCCTCAAAACTGCAGGACAAATATCCTCAAAGTACCACTGCAACCTTCTCCTGGGAAACATATGAAGAAGGATGGGCGATCAGGGGCTCATAGTGATCAGCTCCCGCACCACACCAACCTGTAAGTAAAATTGCTTAGTAAATGTAACAAAAGGGCTAGAGGTATAGAAATTAAGCAGATGCACTGCAAAACAAATAGCCAAACCAAAAGAAAAAAGGAATAGTCAATGGTGGCAGTTGTGAGAATAATAACTCTATGTTGTGTTTGGTGGTTGTACTCCAAAGGATTCATGGGAAATTGAG
This sequence comes from Fagus sylvatica, assembly GCA_907173295.1. Lineage (NCBI taxonomy): Eukaryota > Viridiplantae > Streptophyta > Magnoliopsida > Fagales > Fagaceae > Fagus > Fagus sylvatica. Next base: position 19,315,339 of record OU015772.1, read on the forward strand.
ATTCATAATTGAGCGAAAATCAATCACCACACAAGTGCATGTTGTACATAGGCAACAGTGAATTATAATAATAACACAATGAGAGAGCTCCTTTACCTGTTCCTTTCATGAAAAGGAATAAGGGAGGTTCACAAATTTGACTCCTAGGACGATGTGGGAGGAAGAAAACACAATTTTCTTCGTCAACCATTGCATCTGATCCATGTGCTTGCACCTGTAAGAAATGAATTAATACAAGGAAGCTTAACGATAGATATTTTTACTGTACATGTCTAAAAAAGTTAAACAGAGTAGAAATTCTTCTCTAATGTTGTAACTAGTAAAAGAAATATATCAGGAAAAACAAAAACACTTCAGAACCAAAGAATGGTTACTTATATCTCCAACCTACTAGTCAACTCTACATTATTATTTTTGGGGGTTTCCAGGGGGTTGATCACCTTTAGCAATGAGAACTATCTCTGTATGTACCCATATAGAGCACATTTATAATAAAACACATTTGCCTAGATGACCAACACTAGATACTCAAAGTGAATCTTTTAGGGTAAAATACATAAACTACCCCTGAGGTTTGAGCTAATGACAGAAACTACCAATTTTTTTTTTTTAAATATCCAATTCACTAACGTGTTAAGTGCTATTTGTACTTGGGGGAAAACTGAATATTTTTGAAAAGTCTTGGTAGTTTCTGTCATTAACTCAAACCTCATAGGTGGTTTTTGTATTTACGCAATCTTTTATAAGCCAAGTTGTACTAAACACACCCTTTTACTTGCTATCAATGTCCATTGTCAAAGGCTCTGTCTCAAGGCAAGCACCCCCTAACAGGTTGCCTTTTTTCACAGCCAAAACTCAAACCACAATTTGAGGCAACACATGGAACATGTGTAATACAATAGTTACTATGAAAACTGGTGCATAAACGTACAATTACTTTTTAAAAAAACATATGGCACATATCACATTACAATCAATCACAAAAGAATCGGATTTTCATACTGTTGAAGCTTACAAAAGAATGAGAATTATGATCATACGCACGCTTTATATATTCCAAAAGTAACATTACAGATATGGGACATCATATGACTAGCATAGTGCAGCTGAAACAGGTTTATAATCAGACCTAATAATAAAATTTCAAGATCCAAGGCAAGATTTTATGAAGATTTATAATGAATTACCAAATATCAATATCCCAATCAAATTGCAATGTAGCTATGAAAGAAAGAAAGAATAAATCTAAGAACCAAATGTTTTCCTTACCACATATATCTCCCGCTTAAACTCGGTCGCAAGACATTCAATTGCTATATCATCTCCAAAAGCTGCAGCATGACCTTCCCTATTCTCATCTACAGATAATAAACCCTCCTCAGTATACTGCAAAGTGATGATATCATATTCATCATCAGGTGAACCACAGATCGACATGTATTTTGCCCAACTCGAACCATCATTCACCGGAATACATCTCTCTTTGTAAATAGACTCCGCCGCCAATTCTCTTCAATCAGGAAAAATTCAATAAATAACACAAGTAAATTACATGCTACCAAATCTACAACAACAATTTACACTCTATATTGTTCTTTTCAGTTTCAATGCAAACCCCTCCAAATCCACCTTTTTTTTATTTGAAACTTAAATCTTAAAAAAAAAAATTAAAAAAAAAAAAGAGAAATATTAAATGAAGAATGAAAGATTGAAAAATGTTGATTTTCATTTCTTTAGCCAACAAATTGGTCAAACGGAACGAACAGATCGAAGAAATGTTACAGAAACAAACAGATCTAAGACTTGAAAAAAGGAAAAAGAAAAAGAAAAAAAAAAGATTATACCTTTGCATGCCGAGTTGAACGAGCTCGTCGATGGCCGAATCCAAAGGCAAGCGATCCTCTTTCTTGGCCAACAACTTCACCTCCTGGACCACGTGGATCCCCCACCCGTTCTTCAGATCCGGCGCGTACATATGCCTAATTGCCTCCTCTATTCCCTCCTTCTCCTCCACCCTCACCGATCCAAAATCCTCCAAGAACCGCCTCACCGTCCACCTCCGTAGCTCCCTCGCGTCCTCCCCACGCGCCTCCCCTTCCATGGCCTTCATCGACGCCGTGAACAGACAGTTCCCGTCGGAGGAAACCTCCCCTCCATGAGACAACCGGAACACCACCGCGACATCCTCCTCTGGCTCCGGGTGCTTCCACAGCACTCCCTTAGCGTGTAGCCTCTGGAGGTGGCGTCTCTGCTGCTCCTCCAAGCCATGAACCTCGTCCCACGACGTGGCGGTGGTGGTGAGAATGGTGCTGCCCTGGTCCACCAGATCTACGGCCTCTATTGCATCCAGAGCAGCTGGCGTTGACTTTTGATCCCTCCACGGCGATGAATTTTGAAATGTCTCCGCAACGGTCGTAGAATCACATAGCAATTTCCCCATTTCCACCTCTTTTTTTCTTTTTTCTTTTTCTAAATTTTTTTTCCTTTTTTCTTTTTTATTTTAATTAACTCTTTCTCTTCTTCCTCTGCAATGTGGAGGAGGAGGAGGAGGAGTTGCAGAGGAGAGAGAGAGAGAGAAAGAAACAAAGAGAGTAGGGTTAACGGATAGATGTACGAAGCGGGAGAATTTGGACACGTGGATAAATCTGGGTCTCTTTGACTATTCTGACCGTGGGAGTTGCTAACGTAAACCGGTGGACCATCAACGGCAAACCTGAGCCCGATAAATCATATAATATAATATATTTTATTTTATTGTATTTTCACAACTAGACGTTGGTGTTAGTTGGCAATATATCCTTGTGCTTGTGCGCTTCTCATAAACGTGTCTGGGTTCAATCAAAAAAATAAACGTGTCTGGGTTGGTGAGGCTCCCTCGATAATATCCACCAATACGTGCTCTAAACCAATCACCTCCTGACAACTCACCCACTGTCCATTTCGAAATGCTGCCCGAATAGCGCGTGCGGCTACCCGAGACCAAGAACCGGCACTGGTCAAACAACACGTAACGAGTAACCACGACGTCGTATTAACTACTCACTATTAATTACTGTAACGGTAGGAAGGTTATTATAATAATGCTAATTTTTTTAATGCGAGATTCTTTTACCTTTGAGTTACTTTGTTTCTTAATCTAAGCTTCTTAAGATCGAGCATAATAATTATAAAATTATCCTTATCATTTTTTTGGCCTTACCAAATGGCGATGATTCTTTCTTGCTTACTGCTTTCACAAATAAAGAAATTTCCAAAATATGGATTGATAATCTTATGAAACAAGATGGAAACCGGCCAAATTGGGAGATCAATATCTCCATAGAAAGATATTAAGTCCTTTGTTGTGTGTTTGATTGTTGTAACTTTTGTTGGGTTAGGAATTTGGAGAATTGCCATTTTTTGTCAATATAAATGAGGTTTTTATATATTAGTAATGTTATATACACAACATTTTTATAATATTTTCATAACATTGTTTAGGTATTAAGTTGTTATTGATTTTCATATAGATCTATCATTAGCAGTCTAGCACCACTTTATTGTTTACCATTTATAATTTAACATCTCAACATTGTTGTGAAATTATTATGAAAGTGTTGTACCCCTAACTTTACTAATTATGAATAATTTTACATGGTGTTTTTTTTTTATGCTATTTTAGGTGTTTATTAGCTCGGGAAAAATTATTTAATATTCCTGAAATAATGTTTAATTTTTTCAAATAAATTATGAGTCTCACTGCTATATAAAAAATAATTACTTGCCTCATCACTTTTCACAAGACTAGTCTTTAGGAAAGGACCACTATAATTTTGACTCGTTTGGGCTGAATACTGTAATTTTAAGTAAGTTCTTTATAAAATTGACTTAGGGGAAATGAAAGAATGGTTTGAAAATGATGAAGAGACTTTTTACTACATAAAAAAATCTTTGCTAAGTTTCAAGATTGACACGTCCCCAATTCACTGGCCTTGCTTTCCCACTATGCATGTTATATTGTCCAAAATTGGTTATTACAACATTTGAGTCTTGCTCATGTCCCTCTCAATCCTAGGATTTGAATTCGATGTGTAACTCATATTTTATATATGATTTGGATAGCTCACTTTTTAAAAATAAAAAATAAAAAGTCTGGACTTTCTTTTTCAAAGAACTGTATAACTAGAATAATGTAAAAGATGTGATTGACCATTGCAACGACCAGTCCATGGTTGATGTAATTTGGAAGCTTCATATATGATATATTGGTAAGCTTTAAAATATTTCTAGCCGGTAAAATTATTTCATTATTGTGATGTAATTTTTCAGGCACACCACAATATTTATTATTATGACTAAAAAAACTAACAGAGAGAAGAAATTTTTTGAATCCATCTCTTAAAAGAAAATTTAGATAAAGGCGTGTTGGAGGAGATATATTCATTCCTTCATATCATTAAAATAATTTTACATGATTGAGCATGAATTAACATTTTCATCACTAAACATTTGATTGGGATAAATATATTGAGCTGAGTATTGGGGAGGATAGTGGAAAACATTTTCCCCTCCCGTGCTTGGTTTATTGTTATTGCCCTTGCCTTGTGATCCTTTCTCTACTTGTTCTTGATGCACAATCTCCACATGCTTCCCTAGTCGCTTCTTGATGTATTCAACAAGTTTTGGTGGATCAACTGCTCCTCTCACAGTCACTCGTGAGGTTTCCTTATTTGGTTCCACATTTAGGATTCCTAATATGGAATTTTTCCAAGAAAAATAATTACATTTACTTAAATTTCCATCCAAAAAAAATTATCTTAATTAGTTTGGGTTTAGCATTTCACTGAAAAATGAATTGAATATATATTTTATATTTACCTTTCATTCTTTCTATCTTCTTCTTGATATCATTTGCACAACCTTCACAATGCATGTACATTTTGAGCACCACAACCTTCACTTGAATCTGCATAAAGAAAAACAAGAATAAGATAAAAGCACTCATAACTTGTTGACAAAGTGACAACTATTAGAGGAAAAAAATTGGGGCAATTGTAATAGACCTCCGGCTTCTTTTCTGGTTCTTTTTTCTTTTTATCCTCGGGTTTTGGTTTTGGAGAGATAAGCTCAACATTTCTACTATATTTCTTCTGAAGTGTTTCTAGAGCTTTTAGTGGATTGGCATTTTTCCCCTTCACAACAACCTTGTGATTTGCACTATCTATCGTCACATCTTCCACTCCTAATCATTCATATGCACAAATTTAATTATCAATATAAATAAAATATACATATGGAATATGAAATGAATTATTCAAATATTACCATCAAGACTTTTCAGGCATCTGGATACTTTTCTACAGCATCCTTCACAATGCATGTATACTTTCAACACGATATCTTTACCAGAATTTCCTGTATTTTTCTCTTCTTTTTTTTCCTCGCTTTTCGTCTCATCCTTCTCTACTTGCTGCTTCTCTGCATCACCATGATTATTTGGTGCACTTTGGAATTCATGTGCTCCATTCTGTCTATTTTGCTTATTTTTTCCCTAACAAAACAACTAAATTCAATGCCATAGGATAAAGTTTTGACAGTATACATTGAAAATGTGAAATGGTTTCTTACCTTTCCCATCGCTTTTCTTCTTGGTCAAGTTGGGTTGATGACAATTGCCAAATTTTACATGTAGAGTCTTCAAACGACATATAAATAAGACTATAGTGTTCTCTCTCTTATGGAATGCTCAAATATTTGTCAATAATTTGCTTTCCACAAAAAGAGAATACAAAACAAAAAAAAAAACTGCTCACCAAATATGGAAGTCATCAGCCACATTAAATATTTAAGTTATCAATTGCTTTAAAGCATAATTTTTTGTAATAATTGATCATAATAATAATTTAAAGTCCTTAATTTTTAATCACCTTTAACAAAATGGTTGAATAGGATAAACATGTCCATTAAAAATGACAAAGTTTCCATTAAAAATAGGTGATTTAAGGTAAACTCATGAGTTTAAAAAAAGTCACACATTTGAAGATGTTTACACTTTACATGCCTTCTTCATAATTTACAAAGACTTCTATTACATTATATGAAAATGTGGAAAAATAATTTAAATATAAATGTTTTTACCAAAAAACAAGTTGTAAAGATTACAATTTCCCAATTTTGCATGTAAATTTTCAATTTAGGAGCTCATATAAAATGAAACATAAAAAGTGGGATAGAAAATTTTCATTCCATATATCATATGTTAATAATAATTATGATCAATGGCTCATAATTATGATCAAGCAGAGTCCAACTCTTTCAAACATGATTGAGTGGCATAAGATCGCCTCTTTGTTTGCTTAGGTAATGCATGTCTGCTTCCACCTCCATATATTTAAGAAAAAACTGTTTCAAGTTTTAATTACTTATTAATTAATTATTGTCAACAAAATCTCAATAATTCAAACAATAGTTCCATTCTTAATCACCTTCATATTAACAGATCATAGTATAGACTCCAATAAGTATTAGACGAATATTCAACTGAACAAAAAATTACACCAAGGTTTGCCTTTTTTTTCTTTAAAAAAATAACAAAAAGTTTGTCTTTTTTTTTCTTCTTATTATTCTTATTATATCATATTGGATTCACTGTCTCTATAAAACACATACATATATAGCTCAATATCTTTGGTTCTGAAATTTATAAGGTATGCATTTTATTTGATAGCCGAATAAGTTTTTTGAGAAGATTGTTTTGTTGTTCATCCACAAAATGATTCCAAATCAATTATAATTGTAAAATTTTGACTTTCAAATAAATTTACTCAAAGTTTACTTTCGATATTTTCTCCAAACACTTCTTTCCAATCACCCTTTTATCTCTCTAAATTTTCCATAGTCTCTTCTTTATTGTAGTACACTTGAATTCAACTTTTCCATTCAATTTATATTTTTCATAATATATTATATAATTTTTAATTTTTTTTATTTCGCTGTAATTTTTGAAACACTTGATGTTCTAAAACTAAGTATGTAAAATTTTAAAAACTGATATAAATAAAATTCTGTAGTTTCTACTTTGTAGAGGAATACAAGCTTCTTTTTTGTTTTTAAGGAAATGAATACAAGCTATTTGATTATAACACATAAAGCACAACTTAATCTCATTTCTCTCTCAATAATCAACATGCAAACAAATATACACATAACAAACACCATAAAATCATTGTTATGAAACACAATCAAATCTCTCAATAAACGCAAAACCCAGAAACAAAAACTCATAAAGTCACCAACCCGACATCCCTTTTCTTTCCCGATTCCAACAAATAACAAATACCTATTATTTCAAACTAATTGATTACAATATCCCAAAATTATCCTTTATTGAAGCTAATCTCTCTCTCTCTCTCTCTTCTCTCTCTCTCAAAGATAATTTGATTTATTTGTACGGAAAAATTAAGAAGCTTATTATGGTGACATCACACTAATATTAATTACTGTAACGGTAGGAGGGGAATGCAAAACCAAGGAGGTTATAATAAATTAATAATACTAGTTTCTTAATGGTACTAGGATACGTTTAAATTTCTTTCTTACTTTTTTTACTTATTACTTATTAGTGATTCATACATAATAATTATAATCATTTTTTGCAAAAACAATATATATAGATATATATATATATATATATAGCTTCAACACATGAATGCTTAGAACGTTACAAAAGAATGTGTTCTTACAAATTCTGAGTTTAACAAATACAAGGAACCATATATATAGGCAAAGCAAGGAGCAAGTCTTCGGAAGACAACAAGAAATCTTGGATTCCTCATGATGGTTTACTATTTGTTTTTCCAAAAGCAAAGGTGAAAGCATTTCACCAAAGGTTAAAGTGGTCGAAAGTATATGAATCGTCCAACATGCTTAATAAACAGTGCAAATTCTTCTGACAGAGAACTTATCTGCTACAGAGAGTTGACTGCTGCTTTTATTAATTTGTCGGGCATGTTTATATATATATACCCTTACCAAATAATGATCAAATGATGGATGATTCTTTCCTGTTAATTACTACTTTCGCATATAAAGAAACATCCCCTTAACTCCAAAATAAGCATGGATAGCCTTGTGAAAGAAGATGGAAACCAACCACTTGGGAGATCAATATGTTGGGTTTAGCATATTCATTCCTTCATATTATTAAAAGAAGTTTACATGATTGAGAATAAATAAACATTTTCATCACTAAAAATTTGACTGGGATAATTGTGTTATGCTGAGTTTTGGGGGATATTGGAAAATATTTTCCCCTCTTATGCCTTTTTCATTGTCCTTTGCCTTGTGATCCTTTCTTTGCATGTTCTTGCTTCTCAATCTCCACGTGATTGCTAGTCGCTTCTCAATGTATTCAAAAGTTTTGGTGCATTGGCTACTCCTTTCATTGTTTCACAGTCACTCATAAGTCATAAGTTTCCATATTTGTTCCCACACTTAAGAGAAATTATTTAGTTGGCTATGGCAAATATGGAAACGATGCCTAGTAGTCCTCCCACCTAATAAGATAATTTTAGGAAAATTATTCAGTAGTTCAGGACTACAAATAAAAGCATAGTCCTTCTCTCACATAAATGGTGGGTCTTACCATGAATTTAATTAGTAGGACCCACCATTCATGTGAGATGGGGACTATGCATTTATTTGTAGTCCTGAACTACTGAATAATAACCCCTAAATTAATTGAGTCATATTCTTAGTCACTCCACCATTCAATTTTTTTTTTTTTTTTTTTTTTTTCAAAAAAAAAAAAAAACCATCACCTCTCCCAACTATGATGCCAGTAACCACTACCCACCATCACCATCTCTGGATCCATAACAACACAGTGGTGACTTATCAAAAAGCGTCTTCCTCTATATATCTGGTGTCACCCTCATTAAATTTGACACTATCCTTACCGGATCTAACACTCTTATGAACCCTCGACATCGCCAACAGAGACGTCACTGCTTCTACCACCGTTGGCTATGGCAAACCTTAGCTACCCATGGCATAGCCTTAACAAGGTCGTGGCATCAAATGAAAGTAGCCAAGAAAATTCAAGTACAAAAATATATAAAATGTATAATTAATTTGATAGCTTGAGTAATTTTTTCCCTTTTCCTTAAAATAAGACATCCGACTTCTTTTATGGTAATTTTTTTTCGGTCTTCAGATTTTGGTTTGGAGAGTTTTTTTTTTTTTTTTTTTTTTCCAACAAGTCATATCTGTTACCCTCACTCCACGAAGGCACTAGGGGTCAATGTGTGAGGAAATGGAGTTTATTCTCAAGTGCTTCCCATTCTAAGATTCGACCCTAAGGCCTCCACTTCCACAAATCACTTGGGGATACGCACCAATAATCACTAGACAACCTTGTCTTGGAGAGTTATGCTTTTCTACAATAATATTTAACGTTTTTGTTGGAGTGTTTGAACTTATCTACTTTGTAGAGCTTTAGTGGATTTGGCATCTTCCCCTCCTAATCATTTCCAGTGCTAACTTTTGTTTCCTTCCAACCTATTAATTTAAAATGAATCAATAGCTTAACCTAACAAGCCCAAATCACAATATCAACCGAAATTTGGTGGAATGAACCAAACGAACTGGAATGGATCAATTTACGAAAGCGGAACGGAAATTGTTCCAAATGTAACAAAATTGATAACTTGTATTTGAAACCTCTACCAAACAAGTAGCTCTGGCAAATCTATTATCAGCACCAAGTCACTTTGCAAGTATTAACTAGGCCATGCATTGCAAATAACGAGGACATAACCAAGAGCCTTATAGCTCCTGATATATCCAACTATGAATTATCAAAAAAAAATAATAAATAAAACACACTAATAAAAATCAATCTTGCTCAATAAAAAGAATGGCTCCGCTAATAAGTAATAACCTTTGCAATGATCACCAGCCTACTGTCATAATCATACACAAGTAGCGATCAGAACATAATTATACATTGTCAAGTTCATTTAATAAGAAAAAGATATACTGATTTTGCATTGCTGAGAAAGGCTTTGACACTTATCAGGAATTGGAAATTACAACGACCAAAGTTTATATGCGAACATAATTAACTCAAAACATAGATCTCAAACGACCAATTAAGAGAAAACATATATTCAAAGAAACTATAGAACACAAAATTCTTAGATGCAGCAGAAAAGGACCAAACAACAACAGCACTAATCAGCCTTCTTATTATCTTTTGGCTGGGATTTGTTAATAACTGCAGAACGCTTATCTTCCGCTGTCTTGGCATGAATTTCATCCCTCTCCCTGAAATACCGCTCGAATGCCCTTGGAAGGAATCGTGGAATCAAAAATCCAAACAGATTGATTGAGAAATACACTAGATTGGCAACTGCTAAGCTCCTCCCAAACCAAAACCACGCAATGTCCTACACCACAACACACAAAATTTGATAAATTACCGATTGTTCCAAAAATTATAAACAGTTAGAAATGGTGAATTTGATCATTTAATTCTAACACTTCGCACATTTAATGCTCATTTAATTCTAACACTTCGCTCATATGTGGGGTCAAAAATGTTTTTGACTTGTTAAATGAGAGGTAAAGTATAGAAGTTCGAATTCACATCCCATGATAAATTTGCCGAAAGTAAAAAGCTCAAGCTGTTAGGAACTGTGAATTTAATCATTCGCCCATAATTCTTTCTAACAAAATCAATCAGATTGACAAGTTAAAAATCTGGTTGAGAAATGAGAATTACCTTGAATTTTGCATTTGCAGGCAGAGTTTTGTTAATCCACACGTCCTTTATCCAACCAGTGATTACAAAGACCCTCCGGACCGTATAGAGCAATGGTACCAATGCTCTCACTGGTGGTGAAAATAAAGATAACCCACTAATTATATTCTCAGTTAGTATCTGAAAAGAGAGTAAGAACAAGTGAGGTGTTGCTGACCGAACTGCATGATCATCACCCCTAGCGAATCCACCCAACACGTATGCCAGTGGCAAGAATAGCCCTATTGTGGTTCCCACAATCACATAGAACCTAAACAATTTGCTACCCTGGAAAATTTCCTGTGATCCGGAACTGACACTACCATGTGCAGGGAAGGCCAAGCGCGAGAGGACTAGAAGATAGGCAGAGGTAAAGGCAGGAAAGACTAAATCAAGAAGTGGGACAAGACCACTAGCTGAGAAAACCATGATAAAGGCTACGAGTTGGAGTTCTATTACACGTAGTGATCCCATTACACCACCCACCACAGATTGTTGTTGTTGCTGTTGGTGTTGGGTGATGGGCTTATTTTGTTGGGGTTTTGAGGTTTCAGTGTTGGTTTTGTCAGGCTCGGACCGTGGAGCCATAGCGAGAGTTACACCCGACATTTCTTCCTTAGGTTATGTGTTGTTGTTTCTTGCTTGATTGGTTGGCTGCTTTTATATTCTGGGATTCAAGACTTAGAAGTTAAAATCTTCTTCTTGTTAATGAAACCTGAAAAGAAAGATAAGCAAATTTTAGCTTGCAACATAATTATGGTGATGCACATGAATTATAATTAGTGTATAAGCAAGAGTTGGTATTGGCAAAATTTGGGATTCAAAGAAAAACCAAAACTAATTAAGCAACAAATTTAGTGACTATAATTAAAAACAAAAGGCAATCTGAAGAATGAACATATGAATTGAACTTTTGATTTAGCAATCAGAAGAATCAAAATGTGAACAATTTGAATAAATTTGGGAAACAATATCAACATAATACTCACTAACCGCATCAAAGAGAAATTATTACCTTTTATTGTTTTGTAAGTAAAAAGAAAATTATACCCACTAGAACTAAAAAGGAAAAACGGATCTTACAGATGCAAAGAGTTAGAACACATATGATTTATTCAACATCCCCGAAAAAAAAGATAACAAAGAAAGGGTCATGAGGATTTGCGTAAGAAATACAGAGCCGGTGACTACTACCGTTGTGGCTATTTGAACGTGGGGGCTATAGTGGTATGACACGTTGTGACACTCCACGTGGGGAAATTGTGGTCCCGACACGTGCAACTTCTACGGCTATGTGGCATGTTGGGCTTATTACTTTCCCTTTTGGGCTCTGCTCTAGGATTATGCATGAGAATTGAGAAGTATAATCCTCTATGAATTTAACCTCTAGGAGAAAATCAGTTCATCCAATGGAAGCTTGACACGTGGCCTAAAACCCAAAGCCTACATGTTTGCTTTGAATATGGGCTTTGTCAAGTCATTTTAGGTCTTCCGCTTGTCCAACCCAGTTTTCGATTGAATTGGGCCATCTGCGACTAACCTAATCTACATTTTTTTTTAAAAAGGTTTCTCATATTAATAATGGAATTAAATTCAAGTAATGTCATGCATTAAACTTGATGTTTTAAAAACTGAACCGTTCAAAGAACTAGATAGAAGAGGGTTCAAGAGTTTTAGGTCACACTGGGGTCAACTAATTAAGTTCGAACCGTGATGACATAATAATTATTTAATAATTAATAATATTAAAATAAACAAAGAGATTCAATGATTTAAGATAAGATGATATTTTTTTCACAATTTATTAGATATTCTCTTATTATTTGAAATATTTTATCAAATCTGTACAGCATAATAATATCTCAAAAGTTCAATATACTAATATAATAATAAAAAGGCATACTACTTTTGAAATTTAATCATAGGAAAGCTAGAATGGACACACTTAGGTCCGGAACCGGTGTTGGTTTTGGTGAAATATGTATTTTACGGTAAATTTTGTATTAGTAGTGGTAAATGTGTGTTTATTATTGTAAAAACAAAATATGTGAATTCCAGTAACTTGAGTGATATTTGCGGTAAACTCAATTTTATTACATATTACACATAATTTATCCATAACTGACACACATATTATCAAAACAAACACATATCTTATCCTTTTTGACACTCATGGCGAGTCGGGCGTAACAGGATCTTAGATGACACTGAACATTACCCGAGTAACTCCAATTTTTTTTCTTTTAATAATAAATAAAATAAATAAAAACTCATGCTTGATGGCCCAGATGGCTATGACACTGAACATGACCCGAGTAACTCTTTTACCTGAGCATGTAGTAACTCTTTTACCAGATAAAAATAAAAAGTAAAAAAACCAAACCAAAGCTTGATGGCCTAGATAATAAGGGGGCCACAAGTGTTTTTACATCCATTGAGCCATAGCTTGACTTTAGCCGTACCTAAACACCAATAATTTTTAGGTGGTAGAAGAGAATATTATTCCAAAGAGGCAAAGATAAAAAGGTGCACAATCTTTTTTTTGATAGAAAAAAGGTGCACAATCTAAATCCAGGTACATGCGTTAATGTCATATAAAGGTGGATGATAATTGATTGATGGGGACCCCAATTATTAGCTAAAGCATTCGAGTCTTTGACTATGACGAGAAAAATTAAAACGCTATGCAAAAGGAAGTCGAAGGTTGAAAGCATGTTGCTTGCCAAATTGTTGCGAGTCTTTTAGACTTTATATAGCTATCTGTAAGCCTTTCATAATATATAAAATGAAAACTGGAACTTCTTTGAAGTGCTTTTTAACCTACCCGGAAATGACATGATAACCAAATGTAGTTGGTTTGATAGCACGGGACAATCTTCAATTGGAAGAGCTCAAGGTGTTTCAAAGTTCAAGAAAAATAAATCTCATGCATTTTTAGGAAATTTGTGATCAGCTAGTAAGAAGTCTTTGCAAGATTTGGATTATCGATTGGCAAGGAAGACAACCAAATAATGTTTCAACGTTCACCGCTTGACATCAATTTGCTTTTCAGTTGCTCTATAAAATTATTTTTTATGTGCTTTTTCTGTCAATTAAGTAACTCGACGTTCTCACAAATTTATTTGTAGAGCCAATTTATCAAGATCAATTTTCATTTATAGATATTACCTTTGTCATGTATGATTTTGTTTATAAACAACATTTGTAACAAATAATGACGATAACATAGGAGGTCTATCCAATCAGACAAACGCGACAAAACGGAAATGATAAGGGTGGTCTTGATTATACAAAAAATTGCAATATAATGGTTTGAGTTTATTGACTCCTTCCATGCATTTGTTATACGATATACGTGCAAATATTAATGAGTGTCTTTAAGACAATGATTAAGAAAGTATTTAATATTTCTACTTTATAAGAAATAATGAAATTTTAATATTAAAAAAATATAAAAACAGCTTTTAAAGGTATTTCAATCTTTTTCATTTATTATTTTAATATTAAAAATTTTTTATTTCCCATAAAATATAAGTATTTAACGCTCCTTAACTATTGTCCTAAAGACACCCGTTAACAAAATTCATATAACAAATGCTAAAAAAAAATATTATGAAGAGGAAGAAAAGCATAAAAAAGTAAAAGTCAAGTTAAGAATATTACGTTAACTTTCACCAAAAATAAAAAATAAAATTAAAGTTAAGAATATTACGTTGATTTGTGGCCGGTTAGCAAACATTATGTTGCTACAATCGACATTTGAGGTTCATATTGAGTGTTGAATATTGAATGTGAGATTTTCCACATTTATTCCAAGAAATAAATGTTTCATATCATGATAGTATTCATGGGAAAATTCCCGGATTGTATATCAATTTGGGAATCAAAAAAGCAATTCATATTTTTCATCACTCCTGGCAACCACTTCCTCTATAAGCTTCGAATAATATGAGTGTTAATAAAGCACCAATTAATTTGGTTATTGGTCTCATTTGTGGAAAGATTAAGCTCCCCAAATTATTCGGTTGTCCAAAGTTAAAATTTTGCAAATTGTTAGAATTGATTTGACCTCTCAGAACATAGTTAGACATTCTGATTTACTCTATTCTATTTCAATAACTTTAAGACACAACATTTTTTATAATATATTTCTCTACTATGAACATGATTTGATGCAATTATTACATAATAAAAATGGTGTTAGTGGTGGACCCGAATAAAATGAAATTACTCTTTTAATCACAAGTCACAAACCATATAACTGTTGGGAAAAATATTATATTCCTAACATTTTTTTTTTCTTAATTCATCTTGATAATGCCAAAAATCAGTGGGCCCGAACACATTTTAACCTTGATCGATGGAGTCTACTTTGAAGGACAAATGGACCTGCAAAAAAGAGAAATAGTAAAGGAGAGCACCGGCAGTAGACCGGTGGGGGAGTCTCCGATGTTTAAGTTAAATCACTGTGTCTGAAAAGCAAAGTAATGTGAGTGATATGAGTATTGAGGTGAGAAAAAGAGAGTGTACCTTGATTCAAGAAGATCTCTGCTTTATATAAGAGACTCCAGGCTTCTGGCCGTTTATTTGCATTTAATGAGTTTTTATGCCCTGATTTGTAACTGCTTGGTCATTGATTTGGGATCATTGATTGTGTTTTTGACTTTCTTGGTGAGGTTAGTAAAATAACATGCCTAACACATGGGTTTAATATCCTGTACAGCTGGGTTTTTGGTGTGGTCGTCCAAATCATAACGGTCGTCATAAATGGTGGATTTTACCCATATTAGATGCCCCCTATTCCATGTCATCTTTGGAGAGTGACGGCATATGGGATAATTAATTGATGTGGGGGTGTTGAAGTAAATTTGCAGTGCTCTTTGGGAAGTGGGGAGTTTCATTTAATGAAGAGGCGGCGTTTTGGGCGAGTCGGCGGCACATGTCATTACGTGAGTGGTTGGGGTATCCGAGGCGCCTCTTCGTCTATTTTTTGGCGGTTTTTTGAATTCGGATGGTTTTTATTTCGTTTGCTCTTTGGGATTTCTCACATTTACAAATTTGGGCGAACGTATTTGGGCTTTTTTCCTCTCCTAATTTCCGGTGAGTTTTTCCGATCCCTGACCTTTTCTTTCTGCATTTTGTGATTTTTCTCCGATTTAGTTCATCCTGGAATCGTTGAGTCCGTCGTTTAGGTTGTTTTTCGTAGGAATCTCTAGGTTTGCTGATAACGATTTGAGGTTTGCCTCCTCTTAAGGGTTACGTATCTAGTGATAGCGTGCTCCACCGGTTAGTGGCGAAGCTATACTCTATAGTGTACCCCGCGGTCAGTACTTAGGGGGTTATTAGGGATTTGATGGCGGCTAACAAGACCGAATGGCCTCTCCTACTATCCGATGAGCTACCCGAGGGCTTATCGTCACCGGAGAGAGAGACGAGGGAGGCTTCATCTGAAGCGACTCCCAGTACGTCTGGGTCTTATCCTGTGTCTAGGGTGGACGGGTCTTAGAAGGCCATGTCCTATTTTAGTAAGATAAATCAAGATGACATAAATAGGATTAGGACGCATTATCAGATACCTAATGACGTTGTCTTGAGGATTCCTGACTCGAACGAGAAGGCGTGTTGTCCGAAGTTTGAGGGGGATGTGGCCTTCTATAAGGTCGACTTCCAAGCAGGCGTTCGCTTTCCTTTGTAGCCATTCGCAAGGGATTTGCTAGATTTTTTGTCTTTAGCGCCGGGGCAAGTAGCTCCGAATAGTTGGCAGACGCTCCTTTCATGCATGGTGATGTGGAGGGTTAGTAGCAACAGACGGGAGGATCTAACAGTGGACGAGTTCTTTTTCTGCTACGAACCTTGCTAGATCGCAGCTTCTCCTGGCTTTTGGACGTTCAAGCATCTTAATTTGGAGACGAGAATCGTCTAAGGCTTGCCTTCGTCCAATAGAACTTGGAAGGACGGGTATGTTTTTGTGTGCGGTGACAACTGGGAGAGGCTGCCTCGAGAGGAAGCTAGTGTGGGTTTTACCAGAGTCCGTAGGTCTCGAGGGACTCCCTCATCATCTGGTGTGTGTTTTTCTTCTTATTTGTATCTTTCATTTGTTATCAATTAGTGACTCGTCCTTCCTTTTGAAGTTTTGGATCATTTGTTGCTGAGTTCCGTGTGGAAGGAAAGAATTTCAAGAATTTTGAAGATTGAGGATCGCCGCTGCAGCATTTTTTTATACCTTAACCTTCTCGCTTCGTTCTTTTTCGTTCCAGAGCCAAACACAACCGTCAAGGCGTTGTTACGAGCAAATAAGAAGAGTGAGTGACGTCTCTGCGTGTGGGTATGTATGTGTTCATGTATGCATATTTATATTTTTGTTGTGTTTTACTTTATGTACATAGGAGTGAAAACAATGAGGAAGAAGGTAGACGAAGGGCCATCGAAACAGACAGAACAATCATTTTCTCGTCCACCGGTCCATGATGTCGTTCCTCTTGTGAAAACCATTCCTCCAGTGATCATGGTGGATGTGGATCCTTCTCTTCCGACCGACCCTTCCGACGTGAGAGACGCTACAATTAACCAAAGCCCTCACGTTGCGATGGCCAGGGCTAGGGGTGCCGTTTCCTCCAAGGATATGGACGACTACTCTACCGCTCACACCGAAGACGTCCATTACCTACTGATCCACTCTTTGATGAGGGTAAGTGTTTTTATTGGTCTTTGTTCTCTTGGTTTCCATTGTGCCTAGCCTTATTGTTTTGTGTTTGCAGGGATTGAACAAGGCGATGGTGATGAGCCAGCGGTGCATTTCCGTTGAGGAGGATCTTGCCACTCTTCGTGCCAAGTCGATCGCAGACGAGGCAGAAATGAGGAATTCTAAAAGGGCGGTTCTTGAGCTGACGAGGGACAGGAAAGAGGCGCTGGTTAAGCTGGAGAAGGTGAAGGCAAAGCTAAAGGCCAAGGATGACGATGTCAAGGTGGCGGTGGAGGCCAAGGACAAAGCAGTAGCTGATTTTCAACACTTGGTTGGCCAGATTGAGGGAGCCAAGGCGGCCACAGTGTCAAAGTTTAGGGCGTCCGAGGCTTTCAAAGACGTCAACACACGCTACTTTCTTTCCGGCTTTGAAGCTTTTAGGAAGTAAGCTGCTGAACGCTTCCCTGATTTGGACTTCTCAACTCTTCAACAGTATGATGATGAAGATTCGGTGGTGGATGTTGGTTAGGATGGTCAAGCTAGTGACGATGATGCTTCGTCAAAATAGGAATTTTATTTAAGTTTAAGTTTTGAACAATATGATTTTTTAGAATGTCTAAGTTCCGTAAACAATTCTTTTCTTTTCTGGGTGCCCATGTTTTGGGGCATGTTAAACAATTTCTTCTTTTAATGATTTAGTTTATTAGTGCATGTGTGGTTTTTGTTTAAGTTTATATGTGTTTGTGGCTTCTTTGAATCCTAAGGCGTCATGTATGGTTCTTTGTTTGGATGATTTTAGTTCAACTTTGAGATAGTATTAGGTGTTTTAACTTACGGTTAGATTTTTAAATTGAGAGATCGCGCTGGACAATACATCTAGAATTTTTTATTGAAAAATTGTGTTTGGACGATACAGTTCAACCTTTGAGTTGAAAGATCGTGTTCGGACGATGCAGTTCAATTTTTTAGTTGAGAGTTTAAGTTAAAAGATCGTGTTTGGACGATACAGTTTAACTTTGGGTTCTTGAAAGATCGTGTTTGGACGATACAGTTCAATTTCTTAAAAGTTTAAGTTAAAATATCATGTTTGGACGATACAGTTCAATTTCTTAAAAGTTTAAGTTAAAAGATCGTGTTTGGACGAATTAGTTTAACTTGGGTTCGAAAATATCGTGTTTGGACGATACAGTTCAACCCTTCATATTTCTAAGTTAAAAGATCGTGTTGGATGATGCAGTTTAACTTTGCTATTTTTTGGGTGAGAAGGTTATGTGGATGATGCGTTTAAAACTAAGACACATGATTTACTGTGGTTCGGCAATAGTGCCTACGTCCACCCTTATTCCGATATTTTATTGATGGTATTTTCAGTTTACAAGATTGCTTTTTTAAGGATAGTATTTCCTAAGGTGTTCGGCATTCCACGGGTGTGGTAGTTGTCGTCCGTTTGTATATTCTAAGTGGTATGTTCCTTGTCGGCGGATTTCGAGGACTTTATAGGGTCCTTCCCAATTCGGACCTAGCTTTCCTTGAAGTGGGATCTTTGGTGGCCAAGGTGACTTTTCGTAGGACAATGTCGCTGATGAAAAATTGCCTTGGCTTGACCTTTGCATTGTAATGACAAGCCATATTCTCTTAATACCTTTTCATTCTTGTTTCTGCAGTTTCTCGAACTTCGTCAATCAGATCAAGGTTGAGGCGGAGTTGTTCTTCATTTTGCTTGTCGTCATATGATGAAGTTCAGAATGTCGTCAGTCCAATTTCCACGGGGACAACTACTTCGCTTCCATATGTCATTCGAAATGGAGTTTCTCCTGTTGGTATTCTTACTGTCATTTTGTAAGCCCATAGTCTGCTTAGGAGTTCTTTTGGCCATAGCCCCTTTGCCCCCTCAAGTCAGGTTTTAATGAGTTTAAGTAAAGATCGATTCGTAACCTCAACTTGTCCGTTGGCTTATGGATGGCCAGGAGATGAATAGTGGTTGTGGATGCCTAACTCTTAGGAGAACTGTCTAAATCTTAGGTTGTCGAACTGCTTTCCATTGTCAGAGACAAGCACTCGTGGTATTCGGAATCTGCATATCACTGCCTTCCATACAAAATTCTAGATGTTCTTCTCAATTATAGTTGCTAGTGGTTCTGCCTCCACCCATTTGGTGAAGTAGTCGATTGCGACTACTAGGAATTTGAGCTGACGCCTTCCGATTGGGAATGGTCCCATGATGTCCAACCCCCATTGCGCAAACGACCAGGGTGCTGTCATTGGCGACAGTTCTTTTGGTGGTGAATGAAGCAGGTTGGCGAATCGTTGGCACTTGTCACAACGTTGGACGAATGCGTTGGCGTCCACTTGTATAGATGGCCAATAGTAGCCTACTCTGACGATCTTCTTTGACAAGGATTGTGCTCCTGAGTGGTTTCCACAAATGTCTTTGTGTATTTCTTTTAGGACATATTCGGCTTCGACCAGCATTAGGCATCTGAGATAAGGAAGGGAGAAGCCCTTCTTGTATAATATTCCCTGTAACATTACAAATCGTGATGCACATACCTTTAATCGTCTTGCCTCGTGTCGGTCACTTGGTAATATTCCTCCCTGTAGATAAGAAATTATTGGTGTCATCTAGGAAGCTTCAATGTTGATGGGGTTTACCTCGATTGCTTGCAAGCTTGACTGTTTGACGATCTCAATCTTGTCGTCCAATTCTGTCATCGAGGCTGATTTTGCTAGTTGGTCTGCAGTCGTATTCTATTCTCGAGGTATGCGGTTGAGCTTTACCTCTCGGAATTGACTCATTTGATGTTAGACGAGGTTCAAATATTGCTGCATGAGTTCTTCCTTAACTTCGTAGTCTCCGTTAACCTTTCCTACAACGAGTTGGGAATCACTTCGTATATCTAACTCAGTTGCCCCCAGTATTTTAGCCAGCTTGAGCCCGGTCAGCAAGGCTTCATACTCCACTTCATTATTGGTGGTTGTATATTGTAGTCGTACGGCTCGTTTAATGATGTTGCCTTCGAGAGACTCCAGTATTATGCCGATTCCGCTTGCATTCTTTGTTAACAACCCATCTATGTGCGCCGTCCATCCTGATGTCTGTTCATCGTCTTTCTTCGGTTCGTCATCTTTTGTGGTGAATTCTGCTATAAAATCAGCCAGTGCTTGAGCCTTGATAACGGTTCGGGGTCGATAGTCAATGTTGAACTCACTAAGTTCGATTGACCATTGTATAAGTCATCTGGTGGCGTTGGGTTTGTTCATTGCCTTCCACAGTGGGTGATTGGTGAGCAACACTATTGTGTGAGCTTGGAAATATGGTCGAAGCTTCCTTGCCGCAGTAACAAGAGCGAATGCCAGTTTTTCCATAGGAGGATATCATTCTTCTGCTCCTCTGAAAGTCTGACTAGTATAATAGACAGGAAGCTATTGACCTTCTTCCTCTCGCAAAAGCGCTGAACTGACGGCAGTCGGTGAAACGGCCAGGTATAGATAGAGTTCTTCACTTGGTTTGGAGGGGCTTAACAACGGGGGTGTTGTTAAGTACTTTTTAAGTTTTTCAAATGCTTGCTGACATTCGTCCGTCCACTCGAAAGCCTTCTTGAGTACCTTGAAGAAGGGCAGGCATTTGTCGGTTGATTGAGAAACGAAGCAATTGAATGTCGCGATCCTTCCAGTTAGTCCTTGTGTTTCTTTGATATTCCTTGGTGGCTACATTTCTAAGATGGCTCTGATTTTGTCTGGGTTGGCTTCGATACCTCTCTACAAGACCATAAAACCAAGGAATTTACCGGAAGAGACACCGAAAGCACACTTAATTGGATTTGGCTTCATTTGGTACTTGCGTAGTGTGTTGAACATCTTTTCTAAATCTTTTAGGTGGTCGTCCTCCCCTTTGGATTTGACCAACATGTTGTCGATATAGACTTCGACATTTTTGCCTATTTGATTATGGAACATTCGATTCATGAGCCTCTGATACGTTGCCCCCGCATTCTTTAAACTAAATGGCATCATCTTGTAGCAGAAAAGTCCTCTACTGGTGATGAAAGATGTCTTTTCTTGATCTGCCTCATCCATTACTATCTGGTTATAACCTGAAAAAGCATCCATAAACGTCAGTAATTTATGGCCAGTTGTCGAATCGACTAGCTGGTCTATCCTTGGCAAGGGAAAGCTATCCTTAGGGCGGGCTTTATTGAGGTCGGTGAAATCGACGCACATTCGCCTCCGTTGGCTCTTTTAACCATAACCACGTTAGCTAACCAGTCGGGATAGAAGACTTCCCTAATGAAGTTTGCAGTGAGGAGTTTATCCACCTCTTCCATGATGGCGTTGTTTCTCTCTGAAGCGAAAACTCTTCGTTTCTGTTTGATTGGATGAAGATAAAGGTTAACATTTAATTTATGAGAAATGATTGAAGGATCGATACCTGGCATGTCTTCGTGGCTCAATGTGAAGACGTCTTTGTTGTTCTTTAGGAAGTGGACGATTGATTTTCTCGTTTGGGGGGATAAGTTAGCTCCAATTCTGGTCGATTTTTCGGGATGTTTGTCATCTAGGACGATTGCGTTCAGGTCTTCTGATGGCTCGACCAGGGTTTTTCGTTCTTCTATGGTCATCGTCTGATTCTCTCCCTCTGTCCCTAATGAAGTGAGGTAACATTCTCTGGCTGCTATTTGGTCTCCTCTGACTTCTCCTACTCTGTGTTCGGTTGGGAATTTGACGAGGAGGTGGTAGGTTGAGGTCACTGCTCGTAGTCAGTTGAGCGTCGGTCATCCAATGATAGCGTTGTAAGCTGAAGGGCAATCGACGACGAGGAAGTCCACTGTTTTGGATACCTGTTTTGGATATGTGTCGATAGTGATGGGTAGAGTGATAATACCGACGAGGCAAATTTTGTCACCTGTGAATCCTTCTAGTGGTGCTCCCATGGGTCGTAGCTTCTCCTTGCCTAACTTCATTTGCTAGTATGCAAGTAGGTAGAGGATATCTACCAAGCTGTCGTTGTCTATCATCACCCGTCTCGTGATAAAATCAGCAATGTTCATGGTAATGACGAGTGCGTCATCATGCGGTTGATGAGTTCCTGTAGCGTCATCTTCACTGAAAGAGATTATTTGATCGTCCAAACGAATGTTTTTGGGAGTTCGTTGGACGACGAATATGTTGTGTACTTGGCGTGCATATGCCTTTCTAGAGGTGCGTGATATTCCTCCGGCTACTGGACCTCCCACTATGGTTCTGATTTCTCCTACTGGTCCGGGCTTTGTGTTATCGGTTCGCTCTTTTGGTCCTTGAGGCTTTGGCGGACGAGAGTTGGGTGGACGACTGACATATTTCTGAAGCTTGCCTTGTCGGATAAGTGTCTCCACTTGTTCTTTTAATGCCATGCAGTTCTCCGTGAGGTGGCCGTGGTTTTTGTGGAACCTACAGTACAAGTTTTTTGGTCGGCTATCAAGGTCAGAACGAATCTTACCTAGCCATCGAAGAGAGGGGTCGTCTTGGATTTGCATAAGGAGCTGGTCTATAGGTGTGTTCAATGGTGTGAAACTGTTGAATTTCACGCTTGGAACCGTCGTTCTCTTCCTTTCTGGCGTTTCGAAGAACTTAGGGACTTTCTGTTTGGCAGGTTCTTGCTTACGGTCTTTAATGTATTTTCGTCTCTTTGGGGGAAGGGTTTGTAACGTCCCTGGCTCTGATACCAACCGACGTACTACTCAATATTGTCCTCTTTGGGCTTTGCAACCCTCAAGGTTTTGTCCCTAGTCCAGACTTACTGTCCTGTTAAGCCCAGCCCTCAACGAGATTACTGACCCCAGAGCGCGTCCCCCATGTGTAGAACCTTGGACCTTTAAGTCCATTGAATTCTACACATGAGTACTATTAGGCTATCATCTTAAAGGTCCAAGGTTCTACACATAGGGGAGACGCTCTGGGGTCAGTAATCCCGTTGAGGCTGGGCCCAACAGGACGGTAAGTCTGGACCAGGGACAAAACCTTGAGGGTTGCAAAGCCCAAAGAGGACAATATTGAGTAGTACGTTGGTTGGTATCAGAGCCAGGGATGTCACAAAAAACATAGCCTAATGGTACTCATGTGTAGAATTCAATGGACTTAAAGGTCCAAGGTTTTACACATGGGGGACACGCTCTGGGGTCAGTAATCCCGTTGAGGGCTGGGCCCAACAGGACGGTAAGTCTGGACTAGGGACAAAACCTTGAGGGTTACAAAGCCCAAAGAGGACAATATTGAGTAGTACGTTGGTTGGTATCAGAGCCAGGAACGTTACAAGATGTAACACCCCAGAAATTTAATTGTTAAGTTGGGGGTATTTTTGTAAATTTCCCCACTAGATATTTTGCTATAAACCATTTCCCCCACACACTCTTTATCTAGAACTCTCTCTTCTTTCCTTCTCACCCGGTTCTCTCTCTACACCTATACACACACCCACACACCACCACCACCAAATCATACCACCGGACCAGCGGTCTTCCACAACCCGCCAGCAAAGCTCCTCTTTCTCTCACGCCGGCCATATTTACATAATCTAAGGTGACAATCTTTGACTCATTCTCTAATTTCTTAAGATATCTATACAAGGTTTGTTTGAGAGTTGTTCTTGATGTTATGGGTTTTGGATTGGGTGATTGTTTTATGAAGTTTGTGGAGTCATTTGAGACTTGAGTGGGTCTAATTTTGTAGTTTGCCTTGGAGTCCGAAAATACACATCTTCTTCTTGTTATTTGTTTTGCGATTTATTAACATTTGGTTTGAAGAGGGTGTGGGAAAGATGGATTATGGAATTTAAATAGAGTTTATTGATTTGAATTGTGTTTTCTTGAACCAAGTAGTCATTTCCCTTTCCTAACTCCAAATCTGTCAGATTTGAGTCAGCCACATTGCGGGATTTTTAATAAATTGTGTAGAACTCTTTTTAAGCTGAAATTTCTGTGGTACATTATACACATATAGAAGTACATCCTTATAAATTTTCAGGCTAATCGGATGACTCTAAGTGGGTCAAACGAATTTTACAAAGGGCTGACCTGCTTCCATTTTAATCTGAAAATAGATATTTTTGCAGAATTTGTCCCAAGCTTTCATTTATTGAATTGAATTGAAATTTCATATGAGTATTCCTTGATGTGTGTACTACTTGGTTGATTTTTATTGTGGCTTGGTTCTATCGTTTGGTAACCGAAAGAAATGTATAAGTCTTGCTATCTTTGTTTGATATTCCTGATTTTCAGGGATGTGTTCTGTATTTATTGTAGTTAATGCACATTGCTTGCAATGGGGCATTAAATATCTTGGTAGCATTATGATCCTAGAGATTTCTTGTATGATTGTTTGATTCCCAATTGGTTGGGAATGGATCTCTGTCTTAGGATGGTCAACTTAGGCTTTAGAGCCTTTGGTTTGAATTTTAGGGGATCCTTTTAGTTTATGGAGATAAGTGTGGTGTTCTACTTTGTGATGGGTAAGATTATTTATAGGCTTGATTTATGTTTCTAGGTTCCAAGGTACTTGATGATGGACCTAGTGACTAGATTGGCTTGCTTGTGTAGTGCTCGCTCAAGGTAAAACTGGTGATCACGCGAAGTAAGTAGCTACTTAAGGGGAATTTTTAGAAAACAAATCATTATTGCATATTAGCATTTTAAAGATTGAGATATCCTTCATGGTTTTCCTAAAAGGTACTATGTGTACAATTCTTGTTATTTAATGATTTATGGAAAATGTATGAAGCATGGAAATTTGCATTATATGTATATTTGGGGAAATGCATGATTTTCTAGCATGGAAAAAAAAAAGATAAGCATCTTTGATTTAATCCTTTGATAATGGATTTTATGAATTCATTGGATTATTTGGAAATTCTAAAGATGTTTTATCTTAGCGTATTTTATTTGGGAAATTGATAGAAAACCTTATTGACAAGGAATGGTTTTGGAAACTTTGTGACAACTTTATTTTTGTGATGATTATTATGTCTTTGTGACAATGTTCTTGTGACCAACTTGTCTTGGTGAATTTACTTTATGAAATTAGAGATTTTTAAAGACGTGTTTTAAAACCTTGAGGTGACTCCGCTAAGGTGAGGTTCTTGGTGAATCAAAAGACTTAGTGAGGAGGCCAAATGAACTATGTATTTTTATTATATTAGCCTGTGAGCTCTTTGTGTTGTTTTACCCTTGTGCCGTGACAATTGTGATTATACGGTGATTACCCAGCTGGATGCCGTCTACCTGTGGGCCTAACGAAGCTTCTAGTAGTAACACAACTTACCTGTGGGCCTAACGAAGCTCCTGGTAGAAATAAAGTTGTTTGGTCTTTTACCTGTAGGCCTAACAAAGCTCCTGGTAGAAATAAAGTTGTTTGGTCTTTTACTTGTAGGCCTAACGAAGCTCCTGGTAGAAGCCAAGTTGTGTGGTCTTTTACTTGTGGGCCTAACGAAGCTCCTAGTAGAAGCCTTGTCACGTGGCCGTGGGTGTTTGTGGTTTTATGCTTTTGAAAAGTATTGGTGTTTTTGAAAAGTATTGGAAAATTATATGGCTCACATGGTGTATTATGTAGTTTCACGATTTATATCCTGAAAAGCTTGGTGCTGCATTATTCTTTCAAATCTTTCAGATTATTGCGAGGAAGATGATTTTGAGAGAATTTATATAAAAGTTTCCAAATCTACGTTATGTTTTGTAACATGCTTTAGTATCAATAAACTTGCATTTCCCCTAACCCCATTATTTATGCTACTTACTGGGCTTTAGCTCATTCTTTTATTTAACCACATTTTCAGATCTGTTAGCTATACCTCGAGTTAAAGTTCTGGAGCACTACACTAGATTGGGAGACTCGTTGTGTCTTGTGGATCAGTTGAGTTGTAATCTCTATCTTTTGCAGAGACAATAGTTACTTTAGTGGTGGTTGAGCTTTTAGAGACAACTCAACTGTAAATGTATATTTCGGAGATGTATGATCTGTACTTTGTATTGTTGTAAACATTTTCTAGAGCTCTGACTTACTTTGTGGAGATTATATGGATATCTAATAATATAGATATATTATGTATACCATAGTTTCTCTTGATGGTTTAGTTTTTCATGATTTAGACCTTAGTGCGTTTGGGGTGTGACAGGGTCGTCTCGAGACTCCAAGGCATCTTCTGCATTTATGTGCTTCTGGGCTTCGTACATAAGCTCTGATAGGGTTTCTGGGGGATCTTTATAAAGATCGTAGAGGAAGTCTCCCTTTCGCAATCCTGCCATGAATGCGGTTAGAGTGACGTCTTCCTTTGAACAATCGATTTGCATGGCCTCTTTGTTGAAGCGGTGCACATATGCCCTCAGCGATTCCCCTTCCATTTGTTTGACGTTAAGTAAGTGAATGGGAGGGTGTCCTCTTCGTTGGCCATCAATGAAGTGGTCGATAAACGCCCGACTTAACTGGACAAATGAACCGATTGACTCTGATTCAAGTTTATTGAACCATACTCTCGCAGAGCCGCTTACGCCCATGGGGAATCCTCGACACATTATCTCTTCGAGAACAACTTGCAGTTGCATGATAGTTTTGAATGCCTCCAAGTAATCAAACAGATCCTTGGTTCTGTTGAAATTTTCGAGTGGTGGAACCTTGAATCTGGGTGGAAGCAGGAAGTTAGCTATACTGGGAATGAACGGCGAATTCGCCCGATGTACCAGGTTGTCCAGGTTGTGGGCAGCCTTCGCTTTCAGGCTGTTCTTTATGTCTCCCATCTATTTTCTCATTTCGTGTAGTTCTTCTTCTAGACCGGCTGTTTTATCGTCCGGCCCTCTAGACGATCGAGCCAAACGATCGGGTTGTTTGGACAATCGGGCTGAACGATCGGGTTGTTTGGATGATCGAGCAGTTCTACCTGGCCTCTGACGGTTGGGGTAGGCGGAGCTACCTGCACTCTCTTCTCTGTGCCTGTTAGGGGACAGAGTTTTCTGCTCTTCATCGTCTCTGCGGCGGGTCACTTGCCGGCTGTCAGCTTCTTGATCGTCCATCCTACTTTCCCTGTGGAGGGGGTTGGTTGTCATCGCGAGGAGTTGGTGGTCCCTTCCTTATTGCATGCCACAACTCTTTGTTTTGTCAAGTCGTTTCCCGAGCAAGGTCTTGGATATTGGTTGCAATAACCTGCATTTGCCTTTCGATTAGGGTCATAGGAGGATCGGCGCTAGTTCTGTCATTGTGGACTCCTTCCATAACTGTGATTAATTCGTGCATGACCCTTTTTGCTCTAAGAACGTCGACGGTTTACCAAGTCGTTCCCACAAACGGTGCCAACTGATAATGCCAAAAATCAGTGGGCCCGGACACGTTTTAACCTTGATGGACGGAGTCTACTTTGAAGGACGAATGGACCTGTAAAAAAGAGAAATAGTAAAAGAGAGCACCAACAATAGACTGGTGGGGGAGTCTCCGATGTTTAAGTTAAATCACTGTGTCTAAAAAGCAAAGTAATGTGAGTGATATGAGTATTGAGGTGAGAAAAAGAGAGTGTACCTTTATTCAAGAAGATCTCTGCTTTATATAGGAGACTCTAGGTTTCTAGCCGTTTGTTTGCATTTAATGGGTTTTTATTTCCTGATTTGTAACTGCTTGGTCATTGATTGTGTTTTTTACTTTCTTGGTGAGGTTAGTAAAATGACATGCCTATCACGTGGGTTTAATATCCTGTACAGCTGGGTTTTTGGTGTGGTCGTCCGAATCATAACAGTGGTCGTAAATGGTGGATTTTACCCATATCATATCTTAAATGAAATTTGTCACAGATATTTAGTAGCATACAATTATCTTTAACTGTTTGAAAATGAATATAAAAATGTATGTGCAGATTTAATGAGTTTTTCGTCTTATATTTATTGATACCTATTACAAGAAGCTTTAACAATGTGGTTGGTTGCCTCTAGTATTTAAAACCAACATAAAGAGAATAAGAAGTTGTAGGAAAGATGATTTATTATTATATTTAAGTAA
The DNA here is from genome assembly GCA_907173295.1 of Fagus sylvatica. NCBI lineage: Eukaryota > Viridiplantae > Streptophyta > Magnoliopsida > Fagales > Fagaceae > Fagus > Fagus sylvatica. Next base: position 19,343,808 of record OU015772.1, read on the forward strand.
ATGGAGAGAATCGAATATCTGAAATGCTTTGTTATTAATCGTTTGATCATAACCTGCACATTTATATGGGAATGTTCTCCATCAATATGAAAAGTTCAAAGCTCAAAATTGGAAGGCGCAGCCCCTAAAAGCAATTTTTCAACGAACTGAAGGAAGCTAACAGAATTAGGATTGTAAATGTGAGCTATTTATAAATAGCTAGATTCAACTTGAAAAAATTAAATAAAAAACTGTTTATATTCGTGGCTTAAGCCAAAGTTTAACCTTTATTATTAAACAAGTCAAAATTTAAACCTAATAATGTGATCATTAGTTGATTTGAGTACTTGAGTATTATATGTATAAAAATATACTTACATGGATTATGTAGGGGCTCAAATTAGCTCCTATAATGTATTTTTAGGATTGAAACCGCAAAAATGGGTTCTGGTATAGATGGGGAGGAGGAGAAAAGAAGCAACACCGAATTTATTGTGGTTCGGTAATAGTGCTAACATCCATCCTAGTCTTTTCTCTATTATCATTGGCCTCTTTTTACAATAGACGAGTGAGACTTTTGTATAGGTTACATGGAATAGAAGAATAGAGAGAGAGATACAAAAGTAATTGGATTTAAGTTACATGGATTAAGCCTAAATGTGTAATAGGTTGGGCTTTTGGGGCCAACTAAATTCTAACACCCCACAAATTAGAAATTTAACTTTGTAAGTTTTATAAATAAGTTAATTTATAATAATGAGTTCAAAATATATATATATATATATATATATATATATATATATATATGATACAGTAAGAGCTTATAGAACTACAATGGTTTCATGGGTGTATAGAATCAAGGTAACCATTTAGTTTTTCACAATTTATTTTTTTTTAAAGGAAATTGCGTTAATTAAATGAAAGTACACAAAAGGGTGTACGATACACCTCTAAATGGGGAAATACAAAATCTCAAGTATCGGGATTGAAACCAATTTTAGATGATCTAAATTATAAAGGAACGATGTTAAAGATATTATAAAAATGGTAAAACCTAAGAACAATTTTTTAGATACATAACTTTATGTTTTATAATTAAATTCAAATATATAATTGTATTGATAAAAAACATATAAATTATATTTATTTGAATTCAATTGAAAAATATAATATAATAAACCTAACAAAATGTATATAAATTTTATTCTATTACAAACGAATATATGGGTCCCAAGAAGTCACATAAATCATTTTATCAAGCTAATTTATAGTTTTAGTTTTTAATAAATTGATAGTAATTATAATATTTCCCTCTCAAATAAATGAGAAGAGAAGGACGAAAGGCGGTTGAAGATGCTTTAAAGCCCAATGGTTTTAGTTTTGGGAAAGGCTTGGTCCAGTGCATAAAATTACTGGATTAGTTGAAATGTTATCACATGACTAGTTTTATACCGTTTTTATATACGTGTCAGCATCTCAACGATATACAATGACCCAAGCCGTTCCCTTTAGTTGTTACCCACCTCAAAATTGGCACCGCTTTCAGTGCTTTTTGGTCGGTTGTCCTTATCAAATGCCCAACGAAATGACTAGCCTGTCCTTCAAAATCACTGTTAATCCCGGGAACTGAACTTGCTCAGTGCTTTGTTCTGTCCCAAAAAAAAAAAAAAAAATGTACTACTATGTGTGAGGTAGTGAGCAGAGACGCAGACCACTCGCAATAGGGCAATACAAGGTGGTCCCTCCTCACCTGAAAAGAGCCAAATCCACGCGCGGCAAACAGGCACAGTGTCCCAACTAATTTGGCAGCTCACTTTTATGACAACATTAATATAATATTATTGCTGTATAGTTTATACTACTGCATTTATTTTCGAACGCAAATCATTTAATTTCTTCTTATGACACATTCACATCTTTCCTCAACGAAAGGGACAATTGGAAAGCATTACTTTTGCTACGGGAGATATTAAATAGTTTATCAAATATCTTGCATATGCGTTTGCAATATTTACACAAATATATGTTGATTTTGTAGATAGATTAAAACTAAATATGAATATATGATAATAAAATGAGTGGCATTTTGTTAGGAGTGATTCTTGGCATGTACAAGATATGCAACTGCTTTAGGGTTCGCTTCAATTTTTTCTAAAACGATAAAACCATTTAATTTTGAAATGAGTAAAAAAAATGATAATATAACCTTATACAAAAATTTAAGAATGCCAATTTTTATTTTTTTTTAAATAGAAAACCTAAGTTTTGACATTACTTCAGGTCCTATAATTCACAATTCCAGCCTTGCATTTTGCTCCTGATATCATGGGGTTACGAGTTGAATCTCATAATTTAATTTCTTCTATGAATCAATAAGTATTGTATTGAAAACTAAGAGAACGCAATAGCAAAACAATTATTCATTTAATTATATTAATCATTTGTGAATCTATCACCCATTCATACTTAATAGTGATTGCCCATAATGGTGTGGTTCAATCGGTTTAGAACCTAACATTTAACTTGGAAGTCCTAATTTATTGTTTGAAAAAAAAATCAATATATGAGTCTTCAATTAATTTATTATTGGATATGAATATTTATAACATTCTTTTGTTGGTTATATAAATCAACACGCTATTTAATTTGAAAATTAAATGATTTTTTTTTGTAAGAAAAATAAAAGATGAAATTTATTTAATTGAGATGGTATAGTAATAGGAGTTTGACTCCTCCTAATGCTTGAAATTGGTCTAACTTTTACAAAACGGGAAAAAAAATATGGATCAAATGATGCACTTTTCACACGAAAAATATGACTTCAAACCAAATCCATCTTCTTAACGCTTATCTATTTTTTTGGTAGATAGAATTCTTCACGCTATTTATGGCATATAAAGTTGACATTTTTATAAGCACCATAGCTTATAGTTTATTTGGTTAGACGAAGACACGAGTATATTCTTTTCTTTTTATGTTCGAAAATATTTGATTAGATTATTCAAAATCAGCTCTAGTACGCATCTTCTGGACCCTCTAAACCTTAGCAAAGAGGTTTAGCAAAACAAATGCACGTCACTGTGTCTAACACGCACCAATAACAGAGCGTGAATATTGTCCTCTCTACGTACTATTTTGCCTTGTCTACAAAGCAAAATCAAAACCCTATCTCTCTCTTTCTCTCTCTCATTTGTATAGTATAATCAGATAACTCACCCACAAAATAACTTTAATCTTTTCTCTCCCTCACATACGAACCAAACTATCAAAACCTCAAGGATAACCCAAAAAGTGAAGAGAGAGAGAGAGAAAAAAAAAAACAAATTTTTATCTGAAGCAAGAAACAAGAAATGAAGATAAAGAGCAAAGGTAAAGTATACCCTTCTCCATCATCCTCATCTTCTTCTTCTTCTTCTTCTGTGATTCCATGCCACTCAGATGGAGATTTTCTCTCCGTGTTGACGCTTCTCCCAGCGGCGATTCTAGCTCTAGCTTCTGTTCTTTCTCTGGAAGATCGTGAAGTCCTTGCTTACATGATTACACGCTCCATGAAAACCACAACCCCATCTCCAATCACCAAAGATTCCAAGAGAAAGCCACCCAAGAAAGCCCCAGCAAACCTCAACAATATTACCCATAACCATAAGCCACCCATTTTTGACTGCGATTGCTTCGACTGCTACACCAGCTACTGGTTCAGGTGGGACTCCTCGCCAAACCGCGAGCTCATCCACCAAGCCATTGAAGCCTTCGAGGATCATCTCGCCCATGGCGAGAACTCAAAGAAGGTCAACGGCCGTGGCAAGCGGAGAGACAAACCCACACGCCGCGTCCCCGACAAACCCATTCCAGAGATTGACGAAAAAAGCTCTCATTTTTCCATGGCCTCCCCGGAAAATGACTTGGCGTCAGCGAGTTCGTCGGAGAAAGCTGATGGGGTTGTTGTAGAAGTTGTTGTTAATGTTGTTGGGAATGACAAAGACGAGGACGAAGAGTACGAGGAGGTTAAGGAAGAGGACGAGGTGGTCGGAAAGACAATGCTGACGGCGACCAACAATCACAACCAGAACCACAAGGGTTTGGCCAGGAAGGTACTGCCGGACGTGTTGGGTTTATTCAATTCTCGTTTATGGAGTCTTTGGAGTCCGAATGTGTAGTCAAATAATTCAATTTCTATTTTTTTTCGTTCTTTTATTTTTATTTTTAATTTTCTTTCATGGGTCGAATTCTATTTTGGTTAATTTCTCGAGCCGCAAAAAGGAGAAGATCAAACTAAAAAAGTAAAAGGAAAAGGAAATTTTTTTTTGGGCGGTGGGTTTTATTCGTACTCGAATATAGGTATGGTCCATTTCGTTGAAACTTTTTTATTTTGTAGTTTTTTTATTATTCTTCAAAGGTTCTCTCTTTTCAATTGGCTCATTTTGCCTGTACTATATTAGAAAACAGAAGTACTGGTCGGCGGGAAGTCATTTTCTCAGTGCCGACGTTGAAAAATGCTTAGTAATTTTTGGTTTTTTTTGGAATATGGTTAAAAATATTTTGCTTAGGAACTAAGCTTTTTATGATTAGGTGAAGATAGTTTCTAAGTGGGCCAATCAAATGAGACCTCTGGTATAGGTAGTGGGGATTAGTTAAAACTTTAAAAATCTAAACTGAGATATTATATATGAATATATATATATATAGTAGTTGAATGTTGCTTTTATTTATTCGGTTCTCCTTTTATGAGTGTCAATGGGATGCGATTTTCTATGCTTTCTTTTGATTCCTTTATGGTTCGGAGTAATAATGTTTCTGTCTTTAATTTATGGCTTTTCTCGAGACCACTAATTTTGGGTTAGGTACCCTATGTTTGGTGACTCGAAGGGGTTCATCATCCCCTAATTAATGGACAATTGTCCAGTAAAGTTCGTGACAACATGGAGGATAAAAATCCAAAAGTGACATCCCCCAATCCTTATAGTACACAACTTGGATTGTTCTTTTCGCCTAGGTAGGTCATGGTAATATGAAAAATAGTGAAACCTTGAGATGTGGATTCATGTCTAGAATTGGGAATGGGGTTATACTTGGCTAAATTGCCTTACAATAAAAAATTTCTATTTTAATAATCTTATTTTGCAATACACTCTTAGCTCCCTTTTTATTTTACGATACATTTTAATAATTTTGTTTCTTTAATTTGTGCTTTCCCACATTCATTCCCCAAATGCCACAGCCAATGACAATCCCTTTGTGTGCAAACCAAACCCAGATTTAGGCCCAATGTTACGATGCTAATATTGGTCAAGTACTTAAGTATGAGTTTTACTATGTATATTATCCCTTGAACACTCCTTTGTAAGTTGGTTTTCACTGATGAGTTTTATTTAGGGGTTTACCACCATTGCAATGCCACACTCACTGTCTTCGGAGAACCCAAACCTCGATACCAAAAAATCCATCAAATTGAATTTGTTCACAACATTTTCTTATTTATCAAATGAAACCAAAACAAAACCCACCACCAAATGACCCCACAGTATCATCACTCAATGTTGTCAATGCCACTCGTAAGAGTAATAGATAGTCGTTGAGGGGGGGACTTGAATCTAGTGACGGGACCATCTTGTGGGGTGTAGGTAAAATAGTCATTAATGATAAAATCTTTTTTTTTTTCAACTTTTTTTTACTATAAATAACAAGCATTGTACCATAAATGACAGTCCCTACGGGATGGATCAAGATTCTCTAGAGTTATTAGGGTACTTTATTATATAGAGTTCTCTAAATTTTGACCATTCATTTTAAAATAAAAGGCTAAGATGATGTCATATCATTATTCCATTAATATAACAATAAAATAATAATTTTTAAACTAAACTAAAACACTCCAAGACTACATTATTATATTATTCCATTAATATAAGGCTACCATGTTTTTGTTTATTATTTTTTTAATGATCTTTATTTACATCTCTGGTCAATTTGACTAAAACTCCAAGAGAGTAACAGCACTTACAATTTGAATGTTCTAAGAGAGTAACAACACGTATCAAAACAGGAACAAAGAAGAAGAAAATGAGTAACAGCGGAGGCCAGGTTGGGCGTCGTTATCGCGGTTATGATGATATCTCATCCTCTTGGGTTGGACCTCTAGTTTCATTTATTACTGCAATAATGAATCATTGGGCCCTTTAAGAGCTTTACTGTGTTGTTTGAACCTATTACCTTGTGGGTGGGGGGTCCAGTAGATAGCGTGTCTATTTGTTGAGCTTTCTCCTTAGTCCTAAGTCCTAAAACTATGCAGTTTAAGAAATTATTTTCAGAATGTAAAATAATTATTGTAAAGTGAGAGGTTGTTTCAGCTACATACTTGCTAGTTCAATTTTTGTTCAAGTATATGAAGCAGCATTCATGGTCAAAGCTCAAGCTCAATATTTGGTGTATAAACAAAATATATTACTTGTATTAAACTCATGTTAACCCTAGCTAATATATGGTTAGTCTAGTGTTAATCTTTTATAAATACTCTGTTAAGAGTTTATTGTAATACAAGTTGTCCTATAGTAAAGATGTAGCTGTTAAGAGATTTCCTCCTTAGACGTAGGTCGTTAGGCCAAATCACATAACTTTTATGCATCTACTCTCTCTTTACTTCCTACATAATTTATATATTATTTTATGCTTACTTGTTATAATTCTAACATGACATCTAACCTTTATTTATTTTTTTTTGCTAAAGACATCTAACCTTGATTACTCAATATTTAACACTGATATTTCATGAAAGTTTGCGGTTAAAACATTGTTTTTGTTTGTGCTTAATAAGGTGCTGTTTCAGTTGGTGCTTTGAAATGATAGAAGTTACTGTATTCCAAATGTCCTTACAAGGAGGTTGTTTAAAATTACTATTTTTTTTATTTAAATAAATTGTGCATATAAAATCTCATGCATGGAAAATGGTAAACTTGAGGTATATTCTGCATTAAAAAAGAAGAAGAGTAAATTACACTTTTTACCTGTTAAGTATGAGGCAATTTTAAAATCTCTCCTTTAATTTTAAATATAATTGTTCATAATAAGGACTTTGTTCCATTCATTACTATTTTCCAACAATTCAATAGAAAAAAAAAAAAAAAAAAAAAATCAATTATTCCAAAAAATTATTGTTGCAAAAATGATAGAAAATAGTCTTTAGAATAATCTTTTTTTTTTTTTTTCGTTAAACTAACGAGAAAATATTAATAGAAGGGGAAAAGTGTTTATTATGAAAAGTTAGGGGGAAAGTGCTACGTTTTAAACTAAAAGGGAAACTTTGCAATTGTCCTATAATTAAGGGGAAACAAAATACAATTTGCCCCTTAAAACAAAAAAAATCACATCTATGACAATGGTGAATTTTATTTTTTTATTTATTTATTTATAGTTGAGGGAAGGAGATTTGAACTCTAAATGTCTCCATAATAGTGAACTTGAGACCGTGGTTTCTTCATAACCATTTTTTATTCATGCATGTTGAAAACGCTTTTCTTTAAAGCCTTTTATTTAAAAAATAACTAATATTTTTGGATTAACCTCTATGTGAATGATATTCCTAACATGCTTCTAAAATCTAAAGATGCTATTTGTTATTCTTTATGAAAACAATAAAATCATACAACATTTTCATAACAAGTTTAAATGACTTGTCGTGAATTATGGTGGGCTTATGTAATCTTTTGTATATGTTGTGAGTTGTAGTGGATTGACATTTTGTTATGAAAATGATGTGGAACTTATTGAGTCCTTTTAAAGGTTTCCTTTTATTGGTGGTATATTTTCATTTTCAATATTTTTTTAATGGTAAATTCATTGGTGCTATTTGGAATAGCATTTTTTTTTTTTGGGTCTATGTACTGGAGTTCTATTGGATTTCATGGGTGCTTTTAATTAATAGGGTATTATTTTAGCTTAGAAAGAGAACGGCGATCTCTATAAAAACTAAATCCAAAAAAGAAAATACTGGTTAGATCAAATTATTATTATTATTATTATTTAGTATGGGCATAGTATAGTAAAGTATAGTTAAACGTTATACAATTAGATAAATGGTTCAATTTTGATTACACTCTAATTTTATGTCAAGTGTCATTGGATTTTTCTTAAAGGCTTGTAACTCAATTGAGACCTCCTAATGTTTTCAAAAGAAACATCCAAGATTCAATCTCCTCTTCTCTAATTATCGAATTATAAAAACAAAAGTGTCATTGGATACCAAAAGAATTAAATGAAATTTGTAACAATTCGATCTCCAAACTTATTCCTTTTTATATTTAACACTCCTATTTTTGAAATCCAAGGACTTTTACAAGAAATTTTGAAATAAATTGTTTATCTTTTGTGCCTTTAGAACGTGTTTTCTTTATAAAATTTTACTTCTAATGATTTTTTTTTTGAGGTAAAATTCTCTAATGAATATGATCAGCTGTATTGCGATAGAAAGATAAAAATAGCTCACCATCCTAAACTCAACTCATGGCCAGTTCGATAAATTTAAGGTCTGAGGTGATAATTTTAGATTTGGCCTTATATATTTAAATATCAATTTAATAGTACTTATTTAAATTTTTATTTAAAATTCATTTTTCTTGTTTTTTAAAATGCAAAAAAATACTAAATTAGTTTTTGTATTTGGATTATGTTCCAACACTCTTTTTTTTTTTTTTTTTTTTTCAATGAACTTCTAGTTCATTTGTGAGGTTTTCATCTAGTTTTTATGTTATATTTTTTATATTGCTTATATTCCATATATTACTTGTAACAAATTTATCAAGAGGTCCTACTTGAAATTCAACTCTACTCTCTCTCTCTCTCTCTCTCTCTCTCTCTCTCTCTCTCTCTCTCTCTCTCTCTCTCTCTCTCTCTCTCTCTCTCTCTCTCTCTCTCTCTCTCTCTCTCTCTCTCTCTCTCTCTCTCTCTCTCTCTCTCTCTCTCTCTCTCTCTCTCTCTCTTCTCTCTCTCTCTCTCTCTCTCTCTCTCTCTCTCTCTCTCTCTCTCTCTCTCTCTCTCTCATTTTTAAATCTCCATATTGATATTTTAGTATGTAGACATTTATAATTAAAAAATTATAAATAAAAGAAACACTATTTACAATATAAAATTATAATATGACAAGAATAAAATAATTTTAAAGTATAGAAAAATATAATATAATTTATCAAAAACACTATTACAACTTAACTTAATAATAGAATCATCCAATAGCTTTAAACTGCCCAAGCAAAGATAAATTCAATACATGCCTTGATGTATTAATACTAACCAAACCAAGATTTCATATTGAGGATCCAATACCATGGGTCAGGCGTAAAAATTATCAAAAGGAAATTATTATTTTAACAAATAGAAAGAAAGAGAGTTTTATCATACCTTGGATAAGACAATATATAGTGAAGGAGCTGAAATCTAATTTCCAATTTTTATTTTGGTGTTGAGAGATAGAGAGATTGTTTGGTGGGTGCATGTGTGGCCTCATGGGAGATTATGTGTTTAATGTTGACAATCTATGATGTATTTGAGACTGACTTACAGAAATTGAAGCCTCAAATCCTTAGAGGAAATTTAACATCAATTATGATTCAACACATTCAATTTTTTTTTTTTTTTTGGTGAAACTACTTATGGTTTGGATTGAATTGGATTTTTATTGTTCATTAATAGGTCAATAATTGATTTTTCTTCTTCAGTAAAACCAATTATTGACCTATAATTTGTTGGGCCTTTATCTAATATGGGGGCAAAGGCCTAATTGGTGTAGGCCTAAAGGCAGCATGACTCGACCACTTACTCATCCAAATTCAAATGGGACCCTTATTGGGAGCTAATAAACTCACACAAATATTCTATTTTTGTAGGTTATATAAGGTTTTTAGGGATACAAAATTTTTCACAATTGTTGACATAATTTATTGTGATTGGTATATGATAAAAGTAGTGTTAGTGATGGACTCATGTAAAAGTGATGTTACTCTAATTACAATTTATTACGAAAATTGTGAAAAAAGCATTGCTTAAAAAGGCACTCCATTTATCCAAATGTCGTTTGGGCATTACATGGATAAATTCCATTTATCCATGTAACAGTCCCTTCATGTTTGAGTCGCTTTATCCATAAACAAAACGCAAACATTTAAAATCCAGGAGATTTAAATTGTCTACTTCCATTTTGTTTGCACTGTAGCAGACAAAAACTAGGCCATCAGTTTCAGCTACATGGTGATTGGTGAGTGGATATGGATCAGTATTGTTTAACCTCCTCCTACTGGTGATGACGGGACCATTATCACATTAGATCTGAAGGAGAATCTGGTGAATTTTGGGATGTGTAAATTCATTAAATTTTATGTCACGGGTTCAACCCTATTTGCTACTCAAAACAAAAGCGCAGTGTAGTAAATCAAATGAAGGGGTAAAAAAAATGAGTTACTTTCAAAGGTTATAAAAGTAATCAAGTTCAAGTGGGAGACATTATTATCCAACAATGTTTGCAAACTTCATAAATCCTTATATGGCCATGTTTCATTGCTCTATTAGTATATGTAGATGATATACTAATAGTTAGTAATAATTCTAAGGCCATGGATGATCTCAAGCTCTTCTTAGATAATAAATTTAAACTCAAGGACCTAGGACCTGTTCAATACTTTATGGGCCTTGAAATTGCAAGATCATCACAAGGCATCTCAATTTCCCCCCCAAAAAAAAAATGCTATTGAAGTGTTTTTCGATGCTGGAATGCTAGGGTGCAATTCATCCAAATGTCCAATGGACCAAAATTTGAAGTTATCCAAGTCAGGTGGTTCTTTGTTACCTCACCCCACTGTGTATTGACGTCTCATTGGGAAGTTAGTGTATCTCACATTAACAAGGCCTAACATTGTATATGCTGTGCATAGACTAAGCCAATATATGGAACAACCAAGAAAACCTCATCTAAAGGCAGTGCAACATTTAGCAACAACAACAAAAAAAAAGGCAGTGCAACATGTTTTACAATATATCAATGGTAATCCAAGTCAAGGATTGATGTACTCGATATCCTCTGATTTACACATAATGACCTTTTCTGATTCGGATTGGGCCGGTTGCCCAAATACTCGAAGGTTCACTATAAGCTATTGTCTCTCTTTGGGTAGCTCTTTGATTTTGTGGAGGTCCAAGAAGCAGACCACAGTATCTCGCTCGTTTCCAGAAGCAGAGTATCGAGCTATACGGTCTATGAAATAATTTGGGTGCAAAGTTTACTTAAAGATTTCCGCATACATCATTCTCAAGCCACCCTGTTATTTTCAGATAGTTAAGCCGCATTACATATCACAGCTGACCCAGTATTTCATGAGAGGACCAAATACATAGAAATTGATTGTCATCCAAAGTATTGGGCTTTCCCTTATTCTCAAGCCTCGTTTCCAAGATGGGCAGGGGTATGCACAGTTTGTGTGTGCCTTCCATCAAGAGGGGGAGTGTTGAAGATAAGGGAAACGACATGTAGCAGAAGACACAAAACAACAGTTGTGCAAGCGAACAGTCTAGCTCATTAAAATCTCATGCGTAGCTCATATGCAACTTGATTCGGCTGCCTTGATTTAAATTAGTTTAGAATAGAATTAGTCGGTCCATATTAGATTTAGTTAGTTTGTTATTACTGTGCACGTGCTGAACAGGTTGGTAAGAGTTTGTCATCGTTTCGTGTCTTTTCTCTTTTTAGCTTTGTTAGATCTGTGAATAAATATCAGAACAAAGAGTAATTATATTACAATTCAATATAGATAAGCCTTTCTTTCTTGGCTATCAATCTCTCTCTAAAGTCTAAATTCAATAGCAAAACAAAACCCCATATGAGTTGTTGTTTAAGAAATCACCTACCTACTCCCACGTTATAGTTCTTGTCTCACAATCGTTCCAAATTTGCACTAAGAGCTAGGAAATGTGTGTTTCTTGGATATCCTTATAAGTTGATAGATCTTAATACTAAAGCCTTCCTTATTTCTCCGGATATTTCGTTTCATGAATCCAATAATCCATATTCCCCTTCTTCATTGTTAGGTATTGAAGATTGAAGATCAAGATCAAGCATTGATTGAGCCAAGCTGCTGTTACTACTATCAGAATCTGTTTTTGATCAATGATTATTTTGTGAAGACAAACGACATGTAGCTCATAGAACTGTTATAATGTATTTCTTATACTGCATGTAGCTTAGTTAGTGTATAGTTTGTTAGCTTTACTTTACACGTGTATCCTTTACATTGGCTAAGTTAATTAGTGGAGGTAGTTACTGGTAGTGGAGTCGGTTACTGGGATTAGCTTCTTGATGAAGCTCTGTTTTCAGATTGTATATAAGCATGATTGCTGGTTATAAATTAATCAAGCAAGCAAGTTAATTCTTGTCAAAGATCTCTCTCTTTCTATCTTCCTAAGCTTTCTCTTTTCCTTGTTCATACTATTGCTTGCTATTTCTAATAAGGGGTCCATCACTTTCTGCTAGTCCTGTCTTGCCATTTAATTATAGTGTATGATTTAATTATAGTCACTTTCCGCTAGGAAATGTGAGTTTCTTGGATACACTTATATGTGTTTATTATCCATTGTTTTTATTTATTTATAAATCTTGTGGATTGCACGAGTTTGCGACTAAGCAAGTGGCAACCACAGACATGGTTTGTGTGGTTTGTGTGATGCATACGTCTAACCCTTTCATTACCATACAATTGTGCGGTGTCAAACCATCGCCCACTTCTATCCACAAGCAAAGCAGAGGGGATCAAGGCTCGTACTGCTTCTTAATTGGCCTGAAGAAAACATGGGATTTGTACTTCGAACTACTGCAAAATAAATCAGTCGAGAAACTGTGAGCCTAGATTCAACATCACCAGATATGAACCCACAAAAGGAGAGAATTGGAGAAATGCTAGCCCCACCTAGCCTTAAAGTTAAGTCGGCAATGAGAGAGTTAAATGGCATTGAGACAAAGAGTACCATAACATTATGTCCAAATTCAACAGGCGTTCATAACACAGTGGGGGTTAACACTTTAAGAGCCGATAAGAATGAGGTGGAGTGGGGGAGGAAAGTAACTCTTAGTGTCTCCTGGAGAGTCGGCTTCCCTCATGTTGATGGCACGAAAGTGTCTATAATAAGTTCGTATTTTAGTTTCATGTTTGCTTCCTAAAAGAAGATGGCACAGAAACTCACTTGGACCCCCCCACACTTCTTTTATATCATCATTATTACTTGGACGCTGAACAAATAGTGTGGTTTCTGTCAGTGTGGCATCATTCTTAAAGCATACAGCTTTGCCAGCAGAACTGAATATTGTTTTAACACCCATTATCAAAGTTTGACCTGTACACAAAGTTGTTACAAAAAATATGAGTGATGTTACTATTATGGAATTTTACAAATTGAGACATTCATTTGTTATGTTTTGAAATCCATCGATTAAAGCATATGCACAAAACAACACCAGTTAATGGATGTGAATACCAGTATTATTATTATTATGTCTTACCCCTTATCAAGGTTTGAAGAAAATGTCATATTATGCATAAAAAATTTCCAACTCGATCAATGATTACTCTTGCCTCTGTTTCTCATGAAAACCGTTTCATGAATCATCCATCACAATATGTGGATCCCATAGATGTGTGCAGCCTACCAAATGTGAAAGAAGCGTTATATGAAATGGTCCCATGAGATATATTATTCTCCTACTCCTCATATATCACCCCTTGACAGACGACCTAGGCACTTGAAAGAGAACATCTTCTTACGTAGTATTTATATTAGTATTTTAAAGCATTAATGTTATAAAATTGGCAGGTTGATCCAGGTTGGAAAGTTCAAGACCCTCCTGAACCCAATACTGTTCCAGCCCTAACCAGTGTTGTAAACGTTGAGAGTCATGGATGCAAAAGTATGTAAAATCAATCGTTTTCTCTTCTCAAAGGTCTGCCCTCACCGTTCCATCTTCCAAACTCCATTCTTCGTTTTCCTTCAAGTCTGTTCAAATGAGGCCTTAAACTCGTACAAATCCAACCTTATAAGATAGACAACTATGTTGACCTCTTTGTCAAGTACTAGGTGTCATTCCCATATATCTCTAAATTCTCTGTAAAAAAAAAAAAAAAAACAACATGTATCTCTAAACATCAAGCTTGGACGGTATCAGAACTTCTATCAATTTTCTTAGCATGATTTGACAGGTTGTTGACGGAAGATACAACATCCATTCTCATCTTTTCAACATGTATGCAGAATTCCACGGTATGTGGCCCAACTTTCAAATATCTGCCTTGTACTATTTTTCTAAATCTAATCAACCAGAACAGTAAAATATAAATCAGTCATTTTGACAGGAATAAAACAAATGGGAGCTAGACAGTCTATCAGTAGTACAATTATTAGTATCTAGATCATTCCTTTCTAAGCATTTTCCGTTTATCTCAAGCTCTTAAATTTTCATGCCACAGAATAGTTGAAGAAAAGGAAAAGAGCTGTAGAATTTCAGATTCATCAATAAGCATTTGTGGTTCATTCCTCACCATACCTTTGAGTATTTAATAGTTCATTATAAAAAATAAGATTAAAACATAGTTATGCTACCATGTTAGATAGATAAAACATAACTATGATACATATTAGAAAGGAAAATACATATTTATCATGGACGGAGGGGCCTCAACTGGGTTTTCCAAATTCTCTCTCTCCCCTGTATATATTTTTTAAATTTTATTATTATTATTTATATATTTTTTAAATTAGGTTTATGTATTGCTCTTCATTTATATATATATATATATAAACACAAAATTTGGGAATTTAATGTCTCATTTCTTTTTTCCTTTAATATCACTTCTTTATCATATACAACTCATTAGTTTTAGGAATTTTTAAATATTTAAAGCATATATTCATAAAAATAAATAACTAAATCTACTTAATACAAACTCCTCTTCATTTTGCATTTAAAGAGTTAGGAATATAGGAATACATATATGTGTGTATGTTAGTTTGTAGATTTAAAATTTATTAATATATTTAGTTTTCCCCCTGAATAAATTTTTTGGCCCCACCACTAATAGCTATGCTACCATATTAAAATTGTTGAAACATGGCTTTGATAATTAATGGAAATCACAGGAGACTGGCTCAAAATATCATATTAGAAAAGATAACACATAACTCTGATACCATATTAATAAAGATGAAACATAACTTTGATACCATGTTAGAAAATGTGAGACATATCTTTGGCACCATGACAAAGTGTATAAGAAAACATGGATAACAAAATAAAGAACGCAAAAAGAAAGAAAGAGAGAGAGAACACAGGGAATTAATGTGATTCGGCCTTAAATGACCTACATCCACAACAGAAAGCCACTGAGGATTACATCATTACCATTAAGCTTTGTATTACAATGAACCCATTAAAGGGAATTTATGGTATGCCATATCCTAGCATTACATGACTTGAACTGCAAGTAGGCTTTAAATTACTTTACTTGCACTTTGATAAGTAGGATTAGATATAATGAACATAGACAACAGACTTGGGAATTGACTAGGATTAGGCCTTGATATTTTTAACAACAATAATAAAACAGTAACCAGTCTTAGAGCTTTCATTCTCATCATGTTAATTATCTATTAACTTCCTCTCAACAACTAGATAAAAAAGGATTAAGATATCAAAGGGATTATTGCTTGATACCTCTGGAGATCATCCTTTCCAACTGGGGCTTTCTCATGTTCAGCCCATCAAGCTCTACCAGAACCTGTCAAAAGATTAGCCACTTTAGTGTGTCCAAGAAACCAGGGCCTCCAAAATCCAAAGAACAAAAATTATACAGCTAATGGAACTTTGACAGGACCAGGTTTACGTCATAGTTATTCTGAGAGTGTGTACATCCATTATATTCCAAGTTTTGTGTTAACTTTTAACAGGGACCGGGTTTACATCCATTATATTCACGGTACTTGAGTGGTCTTTTCCAAGTAATTACTAGAATTGCATGGAAGTATGATTGTTCTCGTCAAGGATGGCTCTATCACCTTTGTCTTGAAGCCTAAAACCCTTTTCTCTTTTGCTGTCGTCACTCTTATTCATAAAGATGCTCATGGGACACACCAAGTTTTCAAGGCCAACAACATTGTTCCGGCTGGGCCTTTCAGAGGGAAAATGCATTTCTAAATCATAATGACCGTAGGAAAGAATATGAACATGAATGGAAAACAAAAGAGGGGTACTTGATCACATGTTGCAACTTTACAATCCACGGCAAAGTACCAGGAAGTATTGCCGTATTGGTGTTATAAGGCCTTCTATTGGATACCATGTGGCAATGTAGGATCTTTTTTTATTGTCTGGTATCAGAATAAATCTGGAACCTAAAAGTAAAAAAACTAAAATTTGTTTTCAACCTATCGACAAGGAAATCAAACTAGGTTCTTTGGGTAGGGTGAAATATTAATTTAATGTTACTAATGGCACCTGATTTACTATAAGACTAGTAGTATGAAACAGAAAACACTTCAGTTGCTGGAGCAAAAATTTAAAGGTCAGTCCTACCTGCTCGGCATACCCGAACCCATCAGTACGTGGTCTGCTGAAATATGGTAGAATATCAGATATCCCAAGGAGTTCAAGGGCATCCAATTACTTCTGCAGGATTAAGATGGTTGCAAACAGAAACACATGGAAACTCAGCATAATAATTTAAACAAATGTTTGGACCTTTCACTAAGGATAATCACGACTAGTTGTTGTCTATCAAATAGGGTCCCCTTTCAGTCAGAAACACTTCGATGGACCTACTGGAAAGCAGACTATGTAGCAAGTGAGAAAAAGATCTAATTCTTTGTCATATTATCTTTGACTCCATTCTGATCCCAAAATATATTCTCTACAGTCCCCACAATTTAATGCGAGGTACTCCTACCAACCAAATAAAATAATCACTTCATGCAAAAAGTGCAGTGCACAAACATGATAAAGTGAAAGCCTGGTTACATACATTTAAAGAGAACATAGACAATTAGGCACTTATTCACAATTGCATCTTGAAATACATATAGAGAGAATGTGACAAATATGATGCATGCTACTGCATTGGACAATAGTCAATAGGTCACTATTGTGATGAACACCAAATAGTAAAAAGCAAAAGAGAAAATTATAAACCCTAAAATCAACATCACAATTGAACATATGTACATTTCTCAGATAGAATCACAACGTGGGGGGTCCAGGACCCACTATCGATTTGACCACTTGATTTTATCATGACAAAGCATAGCCAACATGAAATTTGTAACCATCTGTGTGTTTCTCTCTACCCAGCCCTTTCTCAAAAAATTCGAGCCTTTCGGGAAGTTTTTGACATCTCATTCATTAACAAGCAAACAGCTAAGTATGAAAAGAAGCTCCTTCCTCATCCTCTCATAAGTGAAGTGATAAGGAATTCCAAGTTTTCTGAAATACCATTGAAAGATGAAGGTAAAGTCCATTCTCTGCTATCGTTAGAACAAAACTGTCACAATATTCTACAAGTTGATCTTTGTATGTCTTCTTGCAGTTACTAGGCTGGATGCATCGTAAGTTCCGCCAAAATAGCAGTGAACCACTAAAGGATTTTGTCATTGGTAAGACCTGTGCTACGCACACCTTTCTGCTAACATCTTCCAGTAAGTTTAAACCACCTAAATGATATCATCAAATTAGGCTATCCATGACCAATTGACACAAACCATAAGCGAATAGTTAAGAAGGGTCATTATCTAAGACTGTATATTTCAGCAAAGGGCTAAGAACTGTAGTGTTCCAGCTCATTTAGATTTGCTAGTTAAACAGTTAATCATAAAGACTCTTTCAAGTGCTGTGCACTACCTTGGGAAGAAAGCAGGGGCACGACATAGTCTGAACATACCTAATAATAGATTTACTCTAGAAAAGACCTCTGAACAAGCATGCCTTTATGTCTGAAATACAGCCCCAAAAGAACCCAACATGAACATGAAACCTAAAAATCAAAATGGTCAGTACTTGGTCGAAACCAATGAAAAATCATGATTAAAAACAAATATCCATGTGACATTCCTGCCGAAATACAAAAGTGGAGTCCTTTCTCCAGTTAACCCCACCATCGAACAAGTTCCTTCTACATTTTTTATTTTGTGTCAGGGTATTCTTGTACTTGTCTTTCAGGGCAGCAATCAGTCGATGATCAACAATACTACCCAAAGCCAAACTATGGCAACAAACCCTTCAAACAAGCCCCAAAAGACCACCACCTTCGGAAATCTTTCACCGGTCTAGAAGCAGCAAGAGTAGAAGAAGAAGACTATGAAGAAGAATCATCGGCTGCAATATCTGAGCTCTTCCATGGCTTTCTGGCAATTGGTACCCTTGGTACAGACCAAGTCATTACTGACCCGTCGACACCAACATTTGCCATCTCTGTGGAGAATATAACTGAAAAAGAAACAGAAGTGACAGAGAATGATTTGAAGCTCATCAATGATGAGTTGGAAAAGGTGCTGGGAGCTGAAGTTAAGGATGATAATTGCAATGAATCATCTGGGAGAAACAGTCATGTAAGCACTGGGAGAAACAGTCATGTAAGTACTGGAAGAAGTAGTCATGGTAGCACCATTACACTTAGTGGCAAACCAATAGAAGGCTCAGAGACCAATGGGAATGGAACTACAGTCTGCCCACTCCAAGGATATCTTTTTGGATCAGCAATTGAAATGTCAGAAACAACAACAGTGGCAAAGAAGGAACATAGGACATCTCTTGGTGAGCTGTTTCAGAGGAGTAAAATAGCAGAGGATAATACAGGAGCAAAGTACGAAAGGGAGGAGAGGCGAACAGAGAAGGAAGCAGATAAGTCTGCCATACACCTGATGAAAAAGATACTGAAGAAAAAAATGCTCCATGCTTCTTCTCGGAGCTCTGCAGCAGCTGCTGGTGGACCTCTTGATTCTGCTTCAGCAGAGACAAAGCTGCAAAAGGTACATTTCCTAAGCAATTTATGTTCTCCAATAAACTCTTTCCTGTCTTTGTTATGCCAGGATCAGTACAAAGAGATTCATATTTCAGTTACAGTGAAGCAGAAGGCTACTTTGATACTTTGTATGTTCATAGACTGTATACCTTTTTTTTAATAGTTAAAATGTATATTCCAAAAATTTTGCACCTCAACATGGTGACTGATTTTGAGATTCACCAGATGCATGTCAATGTCCTGGTTATAAGATTTTGGTTGAGTTCCTTATCCTATGATGTGTGGCTTGTAGATCCTTCAAATGTTCCACAGAAAAGTTCACCCTGAAAACTCAACAGCAACTCAAAAGTCTAATAAGCCCCAAAAGACTGAAAACAAGAAGAAAATAATCTATAATGGGGATTACAACAATGGAGATCAGGTCCTCCCAGATGAAGAAATAATGTCATATCCTAAAAGAGCCCCTTCAAAGGAGAGCATACGACGCTACAAGAGCCAATCTAACCCACCTCAGTTTACACTTTGCAGCAGTGATTCAAATGGGAACAGGGAGCACTGGATCAAAACAGATGCAGACTGTAAGTACAGATTTATCCTCCATCTCCAAATTCCATTATAGAACACCATCTGTATGTTTCATAAATTTGTGGTTATCATTAAAGAAACCACCTGATTTATGTTTAAAGACTTGTCTACATTCTACAATTCTATGCAAAACTTTTGTGGTCTTAATTTTACAAATGTAAATCTTCCTAATTGAGGTCCTAATGTAGCATTCCATGATTGTAGTCTTCAAACTATACAATAGAACAATTGGCAATTAACCAATTCTATTTAATATTTGACCTTGCAGCACATTGACTTCATGTAAACTACTGCATTATGATAATGATTACAGTACCAAAAATCTAACATAGCCTAGTATGCCTGTTCTGGAACTTATTTTTCAGTAACTATCCTCATTCAGTTCTTTGTGTGCATTGTAGACCTAGTGTTGGAGCTCTGAAAGGCAGAAGCAGCAGTTCAATGTGGTTCAATACCCCTGAGAAGTTAGCAATGATATCATCTTCTTAAGAATCCCCTTGTTGGTGATGGTTGCCAATAGCATACAAGTTATTATGTTATAATGAGCTTGAGTTGAACAAATAAATAAAAGAGGCACGCACTCCTCCTATAAGCCTATCTATGAGTGGTCAATGTTAAATGTAAGGTACATCTATTTCAGTAAGTACTCATAATTTGGCCATTATGGCATTATAACTATAAATTTGAAATGTATCTTAGAAACACCTCAATTATTCATGAATTGCAAGGAAATTTTTTTCTTAGGCAAATGGATTAGGATCCTCTAGAATTCCAAAGGTAACTATACCATGGAGTTCCTAAAATCCTGTCCATTCATTGTAAAATGAGTGGATTGAGTTCAGCCACATCAGTAACATTTAAACAAACATTGATTAGCATTATTTTGCTATCTACTAAACTATTGATGATATGGCAAAATCCAATCCATTCCTTTTACAATGGATGGATAGGATTTAAGAACTCTCAGTGGAGTTATCGTAGAAACTTTAGAGAATCTTAATCCCATCAAAGAAAGACAATCAGAACATAATAATCTGCCTAATGCAGTCTAACTTATACAAAATCTCCATTGCATGAATGATAAATTGATAATTAACCTTTTAGAAAAAGAGGTGGAAATTGTATGCTATACTAAACAAGAGATATAATTCTCTATCAATTTTTATTTGTCCTTTTTTTGTAAATTACAGCTAATATAGAAAGAGCAAACTCAGCTGACCAAACTATATATAATTAAAATTTTATAGATATATATATATATATAATTAAAAAAAAAAAAAACAAACAAACAAACAAACACAAGAAAACAAGCATCACGATAATAAATACAGATTGGTGGAATATAACTTCCTTGTCCCCTACAAAGCAAAGTCATTAAAAAAAAAATATAATCCTAACTGTATTTTCAATATTCCTAGTAACAGAAAATAAATATAGAATAACTTGAAAGAATACCAAAAAGAATAGAATCCTAGAGAACAAGAAAAAGGAAAATACAGAACCATGCTGAATTTACAAACTCATAAAAGCAAGAAAATATGGAGGCTAGGGGCTCCAAAATTCCCTCCAAAATATATATATGAATAATATTAAGCACGTTATATATAAATTATGAGAAAAAGTGATTTTACCTTAAGGCTCTGTTTGGAGCGATAAATTATGAGGAAAGGAAAAATGCTGATTGAACACGTTCTTTTTCCAAAAGAGAGAGAGACTACCAATCATCAAAAACATAAAAGCTAAAATGGTTCGCACAAATGTGTAGAAAGTTTCATGCTTGCCTTTTACAAGAATTCTCACGAGTAGCTACAATAAGTATCGGTTTGGTTGCTGAGAAAGTGCGGGAAAGTAACAGGGGGTAGGAATGTGATTTTAAGTAACCGTTTGGTTCAAGTTTCTCAGCAACCAAACAACTGTTTTTTTGACGTTAAGATAAAAACAGGAGGTAAAAAAAAAAAAACGGCTTGCCTGAAGAAGGAGGCTGAGGCCAACCAAGCCAAGCCATTGAAGTCGAAGGGTCAGAGAATTTTTTAGACAAAGCGTAGCGATGCGCCCATCTGTCACCATTGGCGTTTTGTTTTATTGTTTTTCAATCTTTTATTCCAGTTGCGTAGATTGTAACTATTGCAAGTGAGTTGTGTTTTATTTTATTTTATCACTATGGTCTATGGCTGATCGGGTGAGTTTGCTGCTTTGCTGGCACCTCGATTAATTTCAAGACTGCACATAATACCTTACTAGTCTAGTCACAAGTACTTAAATAATTGCAAGACTTTTTTAAAAAAGCGAGTTGTGATGAGAGGCATTTAGCCAAAAAAAAAAAGTTATGGTAAGTGGCTATTAGTGTACCATTATTTTTTAGTATTTCCAAATGAGATATAAGATTTAATTATTTTTTTCTCCTAACTATCAAATAATAATAAAAAATGGTGCATTGTAAATCAACTTGTTTATAACCCGGTTGGACTTGCTTAAAAATTTTATTATATATATATATATATATATATATATATATATATATATTATTATATATATATAATATATATATATATAATATATATATATATGTGTGTGTAAAAATTATATATAATTTTAACAATATGATGTTGGCAAACCTAAATTTTATAAATTCATAAACAATTTTTTTTTCTACTTAACTAAAATAATATAACTTATCGAACTGGGCTACCTCAGGTCATAAAATGAGAAATTTGTTAATTTTCAATTGATTCACATTGTAATTTAAGCCCAATTCTTTAGATTATCTTCATAAATTATAAAAATTAGAAATAGGTTGACAAATGTAAAAATTTAGGTTTTTTGACTGGTCCGCACTCAAGTTGCGACCCCAATGCCAATCGACACTCAAGTCACTACATCAAAAGATTCTCTTCTACTACAGTGGTTTATGTCTCGATATTTGTAGTTTGATTTTTTGGACTGATTTTGATGTTAATATGTAGAAGGCAAGGAATATGATTGTGTGTTTTCATTAAAAATTATTTTTTGAATGATTTAGAATAATGTGATTTTGAATGCGAACAAATAGTTGTCGTGTTTTATGCAAGTGATTGAATGAAAATGGTGAGCTATTGGTCATTATATCCTAGTAGACCACCTTAAGTTGGGGAGAGTGGGTGCCTAACACCTTCCCACCTAATAACCTAGCCCCTAAATTTGAATCTGACTCTGAATCTGGTCTCTAGGAATGTAGATTTAAGCTTTTCCATGTAATTTTTCTTTTTTAGAATGTAACTAGGAGATGGAGTCATGTGCTTTTTGTAGAATGTCTCTAGGACCAAATCGGAGTAATCATTTCAAAATATTCCTTGTATTCTTTTTCATTAATCAATAATAATGTTGTTCTTTTTCTTAGTTTTCTTATCAATTTAAGTGGCGACTCCATGTAAATTCTCATAGATTAGTGGTCATCAATATCAATTAATCAAATCCTCATTTTAAAGCCCATCATTAACCCCTGTGGTTCTTAGACTCTTATATTGGAAGTGTATCCACACCAATTCATCACTCCCAAGTCTGATCTTTTTTCTTCTCATAAGTGATTTCATTATGCCCAAATTCATCTTTACTCAGAGAAAATGTCCCTAACCCACCCCATTTGGAAGGATATCAACTTCCATAAAGTCATGCATCACGTTGCCAATGATTTTCCCTACTTTCGAGCTCATGCTCTTCAGGTGGAGATTGTACGACCTGAATATAAATCATTTATCCCACTTTCTGTATTCCACTTTATTCTCCACTAATTAAAATCATATATGTGATAATTTTTTTTTAACTTTAGTTATTTATAAGAAAAGAAAAAATAACACGTGGTGTATGAAAAGTACTACCCTAATGTCAAAGCTATCATGAGAGCTCATTTAATCACAAGATTGTGACCTTACATGTGTCCTAAAGGGAGAAGAGATTGTAGTTGTTTGATGTGTGAAGGCATTTCCACTATTTGAAAAGGGAAGTAAAGTAAAATCAAGAGCCAACGGCTAGAGTATTGTGCAAACCCAAACTAGACACAAGACCACTCAACATTGGTCTATACTGCCAATAGTGGAATGCCTTCAATCAAACAAGGAATTTAAGGACTTTGTATGGTACAATTGTTGGGATTTAAGCCCTAAAATCCAATTTGTGTAACAAATTTAATAATAAAATAGTTTTATCTTAAGAGAATAAATCTATATAAACATTTGGCATTATGCAAAATTCATGAGATGCATTCAATGTGAATGTAGTTCTTAATGTCAAAGCTATCATGAGCTTTGACATTAGGGTAGACATTAGGGTGTACGAAAAGTATTACCCTAATGTCAAAGCTATCATGAGAGCTCATTTAATCACAAGATTGTGACCTTAGATGTGTCCTAAAGGGAGAAGAGATTGTAGTTGTTTGATGTGTGAAGGCATTTCCACTATTTGAAAAGGGGAAGTAAGGTAAAATCAAGAGCCAACGGCTACAGCATTGTACAAACTCAAACTAGACACAAGACCACTCAACATTGGTCTATACTGCCAATAGTGGCATGCCTTTAATCAAATAAGGAATTTAAGGACTTTGTATGGTGCAATTGTTGGGATTTAAGCCCTAAAATCCAATTTGTGTAACAAATTTAATAATAAAATAGTTTTATCTTAAGAGAATAAATCTATATAAACATTTGACATTATGTAAAGTCCATGAGATGCAATGAATGTGATTAAGGCATGGAAACATAATTTGCTTACAAAATATCTACATCACAAATCCTTGTAAACTCATAAATCTAAGTTCGTAGTATTTGATGAAATTGGGCGTTTCATATGTATAGGCTATAACATATTAATTATAATGATTTGTCTTAATCATGATGATTTGTCTTAATCATGGAAGTGGTGACTTCTAATTAAGAACTACCTTCATGTATTCTTCCTCTTAAGAAGTCTTAGGATACATATCCTTGGAGATAGGAACTCCACACTTGAAAAGAAGTGATCCTTTTCTTGGAGTGGTACACCTTAAACTTGGTCAGAATCTCATCTATTTAAGTAGTTTAGGATAAGTCTAACATCTTATTTCTCTAATCTTACATAAAGCATGATTTATAAGATATGATTAGTTTCTCCTAAGTCCTTCATAACAAACATCCACTTGAGATAAATTTAATGGGAATTGATTATTTAGAAAGATGATCATCTATTTTAGTAAAGAGTTGCTAAAATTATATTATAAGGAATTTGATTCCATATGCATATTATTATTAAATTTGTTACATTAAAGTGACAACTTTTATTTAATGACTTTATATCACTATAGATGATTTAATAGAGGAGTTTAAATGCAATTAAAATACGTTAAGGTTGCATTGTGTAATTAAATAAAACCCTAATGCAATTATTTTCTTTTAGTTGAATAAAATATAATTAATTGTAACCTATGGTTTAGTTATGAGATAACAAGAAGTCCTAGGCCCATTGGAGCTAAGGCTTTTATTTTCCTTTTTGTCCCACTCCAAGATATATAAGAAAAACCCCTAGGGGGCTAGTCATAACTTGATAGTGCGATACAAAGAGAGAAAATTCAACCAACATAATAGAAAGAGAGACAAACGGTTTTCTCTTTAAGTTGGTGAAAATCACAGATTGTATTCTCTACAAGTAAGAGTAAGAGCCCACACTCTTGGCCATCAATATAGTTATTGGAATGAAAACACTCAAGAATTCAAGGAGATTCAAGTGCCGTTCAAGAAATCCAAAGAAGTCATCAAAGGTAGAAAGTTTAGAAATTTATAAAATTATGTTTCTTAAGATTAAAGAATTTTTCAGATTTACTTATTCATATGTAACATGCTATGAATGAATAGTTCCAAATTATTTTTCCGCTACCATGTATATGATGCATGTTCTTACATATATTGTATGATGAGATTTCATATTTTTAATATATAAAACCAACAACAATATGGTCAGAAAGTGTACAAAGACAAGAGGGAGGTAATGGAGCCCGCCGTTGCAGGCGATCCTCTTTGGCTTGGGTAGCGAGCAATCGAACAAATAGTAATAAGCCTTTGGCATTCTGTGAAGCATCCCACAACCTAACCCCATGTCAGGGAGGCAGGCACTAGCACGGTACAATACGACACCATTAGTAACCGTATTTTAATCAAATGATATAATGACACTTGTACAAGGGCTTTTCTCATCCTTGACTTATAAAAGGAAGAGAAGCCCTTCACACGTAGAGGGTAGAAACTAGAGGGAGGGAGAAAGTACTTAGAATTCTTAGGTGTTCATCTTGTAATCCTCATTGTTTTTGAAAGTTAGTGCAATATCTTGAAATAGGGATTCCCCAACTTCAACCTCTCTACTATTGCAAGAGGGTTTGCACGTAAAATGACTTGTCTCATCTTTTGCATTTTCTTATCTCTTTAATACTGTCCATTTTCCATCAAACCACCGTCAACTTGTCAGTGGCACCCAATGCACAATTAGTCACTCTAAAATACTCGAGTTTATGTTTTAAGGTAACTGGTACGTACACTGGCAACTTAGGAGCACGTGTTGGAAGTCGGAAAGGGCATCACAAGCAAATGGTTTAAAGAATTATAAAAAAATACAAGATACTGCACACAACTTGAACAAAAATTTAAAGAAAGAATACCATATAAAAGTGAAAGATATCGAATAGAGAAAGTTAATACGATTATTATCATTATCTTTTATTTCACAAATGGCCAAAGAATTCTTGTAGAAATCAAAACATAGAAAAACAATCAGAACCGAACCAAGGTATAGCCGTATAGGGAAGGCCACTAGCATGTACCGTCCATATAATTAACCAACAAGTCCTGGACCATGACTCTATCTGGCATTCTCCCTGCAGCACCATATATGGGAGCTAGCCCTCCACTTATTGGACCCGGGTTTTCTTTTACCTGAGAGATAACATTAAAAAAATAAAAAAATGAAGTAAATACAGATTGGTCATATCACTGAAGACAGATTGGATACGAACCACCATCTCTCCCTGATATAAGTACATGTTTATGCCCTTACTCAAGCAGTAAAAACTAAACGAATTCAACACTCAACAATGGGCTTTGATCAAATGACAGATGGTTAAGTATTTTCACAGGTAAGAACAACTTACAGTCTTCACAGATTCCGTCAAATCCATGAGGAATTCCTCAACAATTGGTACATGTTGAAGAGTCAGACAGATGTGAATGCTGATTCAAGCACAAAGTAATACAGATTTCAGTCTTTAGAAACAAACTAACTCCAAGCTCATGAAATGTCCGCAACTTTAAAGTTTAAGTCATGAAAAGATCAATATAGAGCATATGATATTCAAAGACAAAACGTTTATACACCCCATATCAGCAAGTTGGGCACTGACTTGTTATTAGATTGGCCACTTTCCCCAGGGGAGAAAAGGAGAGGGGGGGAGGCTGCTATCTTACTATTTCACAAAAATATACGCCTCAGTTTAATCTTTTCTTGTGTTAAAAAAGTAAATGTAAAATTGCACCTGTTGGGTCTTTGCAGTGCATTCAAATGCCAGCCTTTGGATGACATGACATCATTAACTTCAAATATATCCACAACATTAGATCCAAATGCCACAATCGTCATATCTGGCCTTCCAATAATAAACAACTCAGGAATTTCCTCTATCCTGCACATAAAAAGGCTGTCACTTTCAAAATCAAAACACCACCTCCCTCCTCCTCCAAAGCCAGAGAGGGAAAAAATAGGTGAAAATAACAGATACCCCTGCCAAGAGCCTTCTGGCTCAATGGTACTGCCTGGTCTCCCCATGGAGAGAGCCTAAGATTTGAATCCCCTCCCCCCACTTGTAGTAAAAAACAAAACAAAAAACACATACCCTTTCTGCATCCTCTTTGATACTTCCATGATCTTTTTTGAGTTCTCCAAGTACCCTATAGAATTTGGGAACAATAATCAGCCCACAAGCCAAGCATTTGACATAATTTTTGGTTAGCAATATTAGAAAGCAAACACCTCATAGCCTCAAGTGTTACAATCTCTCACCTTCTTCCCCCAAAGACATCATTGCTGCCCAAGCCCCAGCAATCAAACCGCCAGGCCTGCTCCCAGCAATCGTGGGAGATACATACAACCCTCCTGACCACTCAGTAACTGCAGGAATTTCAGAACCGAATAAATCAGTAAGGGAAGCTGTACAGGAATTTATAAATTAATTCCACCAACCAAAGTAAACATGTTTTGCTCAGTACTATGCTCTCTTTGAAAGAAACATCAATTATGCTAACACCTGTTTCAGTCTCCACACGGATTTTGCTTATGAAAATGCACAAAATGGCCCTCATTTTTTAGCTAATAAAAATGTCCATCAATAGTTTCTAAATTTGATATTATACTTATATAATCATGCAAAGATCACAGAAAAATTTGACTCATATTTTTAGAAAGCATTATGTCTATATGTATATTTGGAGACAACATTATCGTGTGTAGTTTGTTTACAAATTGTTTCCATATTATCATGCAAGCCAAGAGCATTCATCCAGTGTGGTTTTGATCAAATCATTACACATCCATGAGTCTTTCAACACAGATTTGTTGAAAATCTTCCAAAGAGAAAACGAAGAAAAATAAAATAAAACATAAAGTGAAGTCTTGACTTGCATGACCTTTTTTTTTTTGAATGAGAGTATACTTACCAGCAACAAATTGGTGCTGTTGGAAAAATGGAAGGCAAAGAAACCAGCATTTCCACCGACCAAGATGCCATGAAAGAAAAGCATATTAGAAAGAATTCAAACCAAGCAGTTAAAACTTAAAAAAGAGTGACAACAATTTTTCGGAATACATGAAAATAGATACCTTTGAAATGTGACAAAGTATTTAATTAGATTACGCTAAAATGTGCCATATATGTATCCTCTGGGAAATTAGATATAAATACAGTTATGAACAATTGGGAAATTGAAATTGAAAAAATGAGTGACAGAACTCTTTCTGCTTCCTGTTCCAGATGCAAATGACAGTTGTCTTAACAATTCATCAAGACCAATAGATTACCTTTCTGATATCATGATTTCTATACAGAACTACACTCGTTCCTTTGGGAGCCAACCCATATTTATGCACATCCACTGATACTGAGGTCACTCCTTTAACAGAAAAATCAAAAGGTGGAATTGGGTACCTGAAATTTAGAGTTAAGAATATAAATCCATCCCAGTCTGAGACACCCAATAATTGCCAGACATGTATAGCACGAAATTTTAAAAATATTGGGCACAATCTTTTTAAGAGCTTGTCCTCTGTGGAAAATGTATAGAAAAACAAAATACACATCACATCTTTGTGGCTAGAAACTGCGTGTGCCTACAACAGATAGAATTCATAGTACAGCAATATATGTTCGATAATTGCCCAAAATGTGGTAGTATGTAAATGTCCTCCTAGACAGCTCAATTGATGAACAGTGTCTACTAGCAGGTACACTATAGTAGAGTGGTCAATGTCAGCATGTGAATAAGTCCAGTTCAACTTATTGTAGCAAAAAAAAAAAAGTGGCAGCAGAACATCAAAAGATAGACTGAGCGAATAAAAATAGAAACAGCCTGCCATACCCAAGTTTACGAGCAAAAGGTAGTACAAAGCCACCAAGACAAAGGTCAACATGGAGACAAATTCCGAAGTTAGAAGCCAATTCACCAAGCTCCTATAAAAGAAATTTCCAAAATTTGTTCAATTATAGTAATTAAAAATCTAAAAGAGACAATGCTTTTTTTATTGGTTAGATACACATGTACTCATTGGGTCTTGAACCCAAGACCTCACCCTCCATCCCATTATTGTGAGAAGAGGAAGTACCATTTGAGCTTGATCTCATTGGCTTAAAAGAGACAATAAATTTACAGGAACAAGTTAAGGTCACATGCCTTTCTCATCATTATCCATAAAGAAAGTTACATACCTCAATAGGGTCGATGATGCCATGGGGAAACCCAGGTGCAGATCCAACGATCTGCAGGATAAAAAAAAAACTAGGTTGGTTCAAGTAGCAAATGTAAATTTATATGTTGGAAAAAGCAGCCTCAACCACACAAGAGGGTAAACCAAGGAATTTTGTATTTCAGTTCTTTATCTTTGGGTGAGAGGAAGCGGGGTGGGGGCTGGAACAAGAAAGTTCATTTTGATTAAAAAGAACTATCACAGACTCAAGCAGAAATACGCAAGACTAACAAAGTAAATCAGAGCATAGTCTACAACTGTAATTACCAAAATGGTGTTTCTGTTAATATGTCGCCTAATTGCTTTGACATCTGCTTGAAATTCTTTATTTACAGGGACACGCCACAGCTTGATGTTAAAATATTGCGCAGCCTTGTCATATGCTGAGTGTGCAGATTCAGCTATTACCCTGTGCTCAGTATGAAAATCACACACTTAAATAACTTCCAGATCAAGAATGAAGTAGAAAATACCAAATAATTGGAACGTGGGCAATACATTTCAGGTTTTGTAATCCCCTTCTTGGTTTTCATGTAGTCACGTGATGATTTTACAGCTAATAATATGCTTTCAGTTCCACCTGATGTCATGTTTCCACATATTTGTCCTCCTGAACCCTTTTCTTTACTGCCTAGTAGTGCAGCTGTCATTGCAACCACTTCTGCTTCAAACCGTACTACACTCTGGAATACATCCAAATGCAATGGATTGGTATGTGCAAACCTGAAAAGTGATTCAAACCAAGTTATGATGAAAGATAAAGGATGTGTGCACAAAAAGGCGTGGGAAGGAACAGATCTTATTGGAGTCATCATTGCAAAGCATATAGAATCCTACCTGAGGAAAAGAAAAGTACCATTGACACACTTTATTGAGCACACTTGACCAGGAAGGTGTCAACATAAATGGCAGTACTGATTAAATTAAAATGCTTGAAAAAGTTGATTTTTTATTATCCAAACTGCTTCAATTTATTTTATATCAAAAAATGAGTATTTTGCAGCAGAAACTACAAAGTTCTTTTTAATTAAAATTCACAACATTTTCTAATGGTTCAGAAGAGGCAACAAAAGGGATTTTATATGATGTCAAAATTTGAGATTTAGTTTATGTTACTTAAGCAATCAGCATGTCCAAGCATTTAAGAAACCTGCAATTCCCTCGTGCAAACAAGGCCACTTTCTCAGAGACAACCATCCAGTAAAATGTTTATTTGGATGCTTTCTTCTAGCCGGCACACATATTGAAGGTAATAAACACAGAGTGCATAAAAACTAAAGATCTGACAGTCGTATTGTGCTTGACATTTGAGTTGAAACTGAGTTATCATACCCAGTGCAAACTCTTTAAATTTACATCCACCCTTCTTTGCAATTATGTATCAGTATTTTACCATAATTATCTTATCTCGGGTAGTTTGCAAATTATAAGGACTTTGCTTGCTCCCTTGTCTATCGCTCCACCACAAATGCCGCACATATTATATGAGGGAGGGAGCATTGAAAACTGAACATATATGCATAGTTCCGTGCTCTCCCTCTTACATGGATACAGTCTTTGCACTTACCATATTATTCAAAAAAGAAAAGAGATGTGTAATATCTTACTAACATTGAACATGCCTCATTAATCAGAGAAAAATGCCCTTCAGTTTCACTCCCTCCAATGTAGCTGCAAAAGAACCCATAACTTGTGAAACACAAGGACAGCAGAAAAAAAATAAATAAACAAAAAATAAAAACAAAAATCTAAACTTTTGATAATTTTAATGTAAAAGAACAAACACATAAACTCCATGATAATGGTTACCAACATACACTGTACCAGAGCATTTTCCTTGCCAATCCACATCCTTTCTTTTCTCATCTTTCATTTTCTCTATCACTCCATCTCTTAACCCTGCCCTCGGCAACTCCGTCCTCCAATCCACTCGCTTCGATTTACCACCCGACTGTAACTTATCCACAACCTGCTCATTCAACCAACCATAACATCCACAAAAATAAAGCATTGAAATTTTTAATAATTTCTATTAAAATAAGTATATAAATAACTTCAAAATTGATTCCAAAACACACACAAATAAAATAAAAAAAATCTGACTGTCCGATTTGGATCCACTCCTCCAATCCCTACCAATACTGAAGAACTTAAACAAACAGCATTGAATGCTCATCTTGCAAAATTCTCAAATTTATTGCAGAATAAATTCAGATAAATAAAAGTCTCACCTTCTGTTTCTCGGCATCGATGTAATTCTTGACACCAGGAACCAACCTGTTTCAAATTTTTTTTTTTTTCGAATTATTAATTTTTCATAAATCAAAATCAACAGCATCTCTATTATTAAATCAAAAACATTAAACACTGAATGAAAAAACAATAAAAATTACTTGATGAGGGTGATGAAGAACCCTAAGACGGTAGCTTTGAGACCTCGTTGGTGAAGAACAGCGAGAAAGGATTGAAGCGTGCGAGCGAGGAGGAAGGCGAGGAGAGGAGCGAGGAGTAGAGCCAGAGGCTCGTATTCCGATAAGAATGAATTCGCGGAAGCTCTGAAATCAATCAGGAATGACTTCAAAGAAGAATCCATTGCCGGCGATGAAGAAGAGAGAGAGAGAGAGAGAAATTTATTGAGCTTTGATTGTTTATTTGTTTTTGGCGTGCAAGTATTGACTTTATTTTTGGCGGGGTTGCTTTGAGTGAGTGAGCTTCTTTCTTACGAAATGAATGAATGGATATCTCTCATTTATTTCTATGCCAATTCAGATTTCAGAGTCTACATTCATTCATTTATGCTCTGGAATTTATTATTTCTTTTGATTTGACGAAGGTTGTTCAAAAATGTTGTTGACTTGTTGTTGTTGTTGTTGTTGTTGTTGTTGCAGTTTTGACTTTTTGTTGTAGCTTAAAAGTTCAAACAAACAAAGCCCACTCATCAACTCATACGACACGCAGTTTTAATGGCAGAATAAGAAAGACAGAAATCCGGATTTCTTGTCAACATCATTAATAATGTATTCATTATTTTTTATAGTGTTGTGAGATAAAAGAAATGAAAAGACATGATAAAGAAATGTGAAGATGAGTATAAGGAAGGAGGTGGGGCAGCTTAATAACTAAGCTAATAAAAGAATGTTCACACACTCATAATTAGGGGTGTAAGCTTTATCGACAAAACCGACATAATTGTAAGAATCGCACCGCATCATATTGTACTGTGCCAAAACCGATCTTAATAGGTATAGGTGCAGATGTGTGTAATAGGAAAACCGTACTATAAGGTGTAGATGCATAAATCAGAAGAAAACCGTACCGCACCTCACCGATTACACCTTCTAATATGTTACACTTGTATGCTAATGGTATATGCAAGTGATGTTATGTTATATTTGTATGCTAATGGTATCTGAAAGTTAAGATTGAGTTATATTTGTATAAGGATGACATATATGTGCAGGTTGAGATTGTAAATTATGATTCATTCTATGAGATATGTATGTTATAATTTTTTTCTTCTTAAATATTCAGGTTGAGATTGGAAACTATGATTTATATTTGTATATGCTATAGTCAGCCAAATTTTTGAGTTGTTGTAAAGGTGGATTTTTTAGATTAAAATTGACATTTAGGCTGGTCCAATCCAACCCAAATGAGTCCAGCCCAAACCGCAAGACTGCACCTACACCGCATT
Organism: Fagus sylvatica; assembly: GCA_907173295.1. Lineage (NCBI taxonomy): Eukaryota > Viridiplantae > Streptophyta > Magnoliopsida > Fagales > Fagaceae > Fagus > Fagus sylvatica. Next base: position 19,377,102 of record OU015772.1, read on the forward strand.
GCACCAAACAGCACCGCACCACGCCAAAACCGATCTTAATAGGGGCACGTGCAGGTTCGTGTAATAGAAAAACCACACTATAATGTGTAGGTGCATAAATCCAGAGAAAACTGCACCGCACCTCACCGATTACACCCCTACTCGTAACACTCTTCCTAAGATAACAACTTACTAAAAATTATGTTGTTAAAACTTTGGATGACTACTCAATTACCATTTATCAAGTTTTTTTAATTCCATCTCAAGAATATTTTTCAACCAAATGAAATTTGATTCTTTAGTATTTTCAAACTAGAGCTCCCAATTTTTGTGATAAAGGTGATCTTTTTTACCTTTGGGAATTCTAGTTGTTCTGTGGGTCAAATTGGCTAGCCTCATGATTATGTGAAATGACATTTTTACCCTTGAGCATGTGAAATGACACCTTTTTCTTTTTTGCTAATTAAAGATCTTTATTTAAAAACAAGGAAATTACAAAAAGACTATGACCCTAAATAGAGGGCAGTAGATAACTCTATACAGAGGGCAGAGGAAAAACCTACATAGAGGGCAGAAGTAAACCCTACAACAAGGGAAATACAAACACCCTACAACCAGAGTAGCTGTAGGACACTTTTACCTTAAGAAATTTAAATTTTCATTAGTTGTAAAATAGGGTGTCTACATTGGCACCTCAAAAGATCGTTATGTTCGCATCTTTAAGAATAACTGGCGGATCCAGCACATGACTCAAAATTGTTTTCAAAAGAAAATTACTATATTAGACATTTACACTCTACGAAACAATGGGGTCACTTTCGTAATTGTGTCCACCTTCAATTTTTTTAAAAGGAGATTACCGTATTAGACCTTTACCCTCACGTGAACAGTGGGGTCAACTTCGTAATTTCAGCAACATAAAAAGGGACTTTGAGTACTTGCATTGGCCCACACTAAAGCCATTATTGTCTGTGTGTGCGCCATGACGTGTAGCTGAGGGAGAAGTGCAAACAAAGCATTAGGGAAACAAAACTAAAAATTTATTGGAGTTTTGCACAGCAATTGAGAAAGTTCATGTGCATTTGCAGCCCTTTTTTGCAAACAAATTCTCATTTTTAACTAAAGTAAGATTTTAGGTCATAATTAAATATACAAAAATATATAAGTTTATATAAATCAGGGGTAATATTGGAATGATACATTTGTTGTATTTATCAGTATCAAAATATATTTCTTTTATTGGTTTTAGATTGGTTTATGAGTTCTGGGATTTGTTATATTGTTAAGGTTATATACTACTTTTTTGTTTATATATAAGTTTTTGGCATATGTTGATATATATATATATATATATATATATATATATACACACGTATGTATATATCGGTTTTTGGCCCTTTTTATGTTGATGAATATATTATTATCAAACTATATGTATTCAAATAATTAATCAAACTTTGAGATTAAAAGATATTCACTCTAGATTAAATTTATGGTTCTATCCCTGTTTAAGATGATGATAGAATAGCACTGTTAATGATTCCCCTTGAGCAATAGTGCTTTGACTAGTGTATGATGATGCTTACAAAGTTTCGAATTGAGAAATGTTCCTAGTCAAGCTAGGCTTTTGTTCTTGATTTTGGATTTAATGATTCGTTATGTGTGTGAATGAAGAAATGCTTGGGAATGGGCTGAAAAAATATTGTTTTTCCCTTTGGAAATTCCGTGGCTCTTGGCCGCTTTTTATGAAGGAAGTTAGAATTTCGACAAAGTTTCAATATGCTGGTCGAAGTCCTTTCTCTTTTATATTTCTAATTGATTAAACTATAACTCGTGTAATGCGCAGTTTTTTTTCATTATTTTTCTAAAAATATGTTTCTAACAAAGCAACTTAACTAAGAAGAAGGAAAAAATAATAACAATAATAAAAAAAAAAAAGATAGAAAATAAAAGTGTAAAATAGAAAATGTAAATAATTTTTCTTTGCGCTTAAAAATAGAAATTATCATTTTTATTATATCTCATCAAATGTATTATACTGATTTTTATTATATTTCATCAAATGTATTATACTAAGTCTATAAAGATAACTACTAATAACTTTCTAGCTTAGTTGCATCGATTCCTTTCAATTGGGGTTTATATCCCGGGGTTGTATTCACTTAGCAAAAAAAAAAGAAAAAAACTCACTTCATATCGTTTATGAATTTCAATCACTTTGGTAAACCTCAATTGTTTCATATAGGGATTCTAAATGTTTAGAGGTTTCTCATTTTTGTTTAACTTACAACACTTTGATAGTACAAATAAATAATACAATTTGTCACATATTTAATTATCTCATCTTTACCTTTTTTGACTTTCTTTTGTTTCTCTTTTCATCTTTTTTTTGGGGCAATTTATCACTTATTAATAATCACATAAATAATATCTGTGACCTTAGAAGTCCATCATATAACAAATTGGTCCACGGAGATAAAAATGACAATGTCATCTTAAGTCTAACACGTATCTCTTAGGAAAATTTAACACATAGAAAAAAAAAATGTTAAGATGTTATTCCCTATACCCTTAAAAAAAATATAAAAAATCAACACAATTACCTCTTTTGATTATCTCTAAATGATAGTCCATTGATATCCTAAATCTCAGATAATTTGAATGTTGCCTCATCAATTCTAATATGAGTGTTGGAAAATAATTTATACTTAACACTTACCCCCCAAAAATATATTAAACAGATAGTTGTCAAGTTATTTAGCATATCCAATTGTATAAAAATAAAATGATCAAGTCAAACTATATTTTATATGCAGTTAGATAGTATCAGAAATTGTAAAAAAAAAAAAAAAAAACATTTTTGGTTGCAAAAATAGAGGACTACAACTTAACTAAGCAAAAATACTTCGAATATATCCAATTGTATAAAAATAAAAAGATTAAGTCAAACTAAATTTTATATGCAGTTAAATAGTATTAGAAATTGTAAAAAAAAAAAAAAAAGCATTTTTGGTTGCAAAAAATAGAGGACTACAACTTAACCAAGCAAAAATACTTCGAATGTAAAATATACATATTGCATATTGCGTAGAAAAACTCATCCTAACTATATCCTCCACTCTTTTCAAGACCAACTCAGCTAATGCATCTGCATGCATGAAAAAAAAAAAAAAAAAAACCATATGATCAGAATCAATTGAGATTGCTAATAACAATGAGACATGTTTTACTCTACCCTTTAAGATCAATTCATTAAGGTATCTCATGACAGAAAAACATCATTTTACATAATTATAGCTAGAGTCATATAACTCACGAAAAAATTTCATATAATAATTCAAATGAATATTTTAAAAATATGAGATTCTGCCTCATGCTCCTTTTCAGTTTTCACAAAGGTATATTATCATACAATGACTATCATCATTAATTTAACTTTTAAAGCAAAAAGGAAACGAAACTTTTATGGCCAAACCGCATATATAGTTAAAGTATCACTTTTCGACGTATCTACAAGTATTAAGAGCTATTTAGCATTCGATTTGGAAAAAAAACTCAACCTAATTGTAGCAGTTTATAATCTAAACAAATCTTTGCTCTTTAAATAAAGAAAATATAATTTTCAAATATGCAATTATCAACATAGCAAACACATAGAAATTTAACCTGAGAAAAGACGAAAATGAAGGCAATACTTATGTAAACTTTATCTTGCCCAAACTTTTATTTCCACTTAAATATTAAATATTAGAAAATAATTATACAATAGTAAGTAAATTAGACGCAAACAAAAAGAAAATATAATATAAATTGATATAAACCCAAAGATCAAACCCAAGCACTCACAAAGGGGTGGAACTTTTTGGGGAAATGAATGACCATTGGGCCAATGCCTAGTTGTAATTTAAATACATATTTGAAATAACATATATTGTGTTTGAACAGATTTGACTGGAATATATCTATTTATATCTGAATTAATTAATAAGACTATTTAATTTATTAAATATGAGCATTTAATTGGGTAGTGGGTATTTAATTTATTAATGGTGTAGTTTTTATTATGGGTTAGTAGGTATTTAATTTAGTTTATTTAATTCATGTGCCACCTAAGATACTACGTGTTAAGCAGAAGACGTTGCCTTAGATGTCACGTAACAGAAAGATAGCAACGTCTTCTACTTTAAATTATATATAGAATATAGCTCTTTAAATAAAGAAAATATAATTTTCAAATATGCAATTATCAACATAGCAAACACATAGAAACTTAACCTGAGAAAAGACGAAAATGAAGGCAATACTTATGTAAACTTTATCTTACCCAAGCTCTTATTTCCACTTAAATATTAAATATTAGAAAATAATTATACAATAGTAAGTACATTAGACGCAAACAAAAATAAAATATGCAAACAAAAAGAAAATATAATATAAATTGATACAAACCCAGAGATCAAACCCAAATACTCACAAAGAGGTGGAACTTTTTGGGGAAATGAATAACCATTGGGCCAATGGCCAAGTTGTAATTTAAATGTATATTTGAAATAACATATATTGTGTTTGACAGATTTGACTGGAATATATCTATTTATATCTGAATTAATTAATAAGACTATTTAATTTATTAAATATGAGCATTTAATTGGATAGTGGGTATTTAATTTATTAATGGTGTAGTTTTTATTATGGGGTAGTAGGTATTTAATTTAGTTTATTTAATTCATATGTCACCTAAGATACTACGTGTCAAGCAGAAGACGTTGCCTTAGATGCCACGTCGCAGAAAGATAGCAACGTCTTCTGCTTTAAATTATATATAGATGCTCTTTAAATAAAAAAAATATATAATTTTCAAATATGCAATTATCAACATAGCAAACACATAGAAACTTAACCTTAGAAAAGACGAAAATGAAGGCAATACTTATGTAAACTTTATCTTGCCCAAGCTCTTATTTCCACTTAAATATTAAATATTAGAAAATAATTATACAATAGTAAGTAAATTAGACGCAAACAAAAATAAAATATGCAAACAAAAAGAAAATATAATATAAATTGATACAAACCCAGAGATCAAACCCAAGCACTCACAAAGGGGTAGAACTTTTTGGGGAAATGAATGACCAATGGGCCAATACCCAAGTTGTAATTTAAATGCATATTTGAAATAACATATATTGTGTTTAACAGATTTGGCTGGAATATATCTATTTATATCTGAATTAATTAATAAGACTATTTAATTTATTAAATATGAGCATTTAATTGGGTAGTGGATATTTAATTTATTAATGGTGTAGTTTTTATTATGGGGTAGTAGGTATTTAATTTAGTTTATTTAATTCATATCTCATCTAAGATACTAGGTGTCAAGCATAAGACGTTGTCTTAGATGTCACGTGGCAGAAAAATAGCAACATATTCTGCTTTAAATTATATATAGATTCCTCTATTCATGGGAAAAAAAAAAAAAAAAAAAAAAAATCTTCGGGAGGTTTAGGAACTTAGGGGACTTTATTTCCATGTAATATAGTGATATTTTTATCCTAAAAAAATATTTGTAAAAACTCTCATAACAAAAATAAAAATTTGTTCTCGGAATATCTTGACAACAAAGTGCCAATTGGCACTCAATTTGCCACAACTCAACGGTCTTACCAGTTGATAGTGGAAGTTGACAGCCAGTAATTTTTACGACTGTTGTTGCCTTTTATATTATTATTTTCTAAATCTTGGATTTTATTCAAATTTTAGTAGTGTATTTTTTAGTATTAAAAATTAGGGGAAAAAAACAAAAACTATGTTAATTTTGTTGCGTTGATGGTAGTTTCATAAACAAGTAAACATCAATGGACAAAAGGACTACATTTGACAACAAATGTAAACTTTTTAAGGGCGAAATTGATTTAAAAAATGTACACACGAAAATGACAATTAATCCAAACTCAGAAAGTGTGATTTTTTTGTCAATGATATGTATCACAAATGTGGGCCTCCCCATTCGGCCTCGGCAAGTAAATCTATAACCCTCGGTAACCTCAACTTCGGGCCTATCATTATTTATTTTATGAGATTAAGGCCCATGATTATAATCAATCAAAGCTCTGGGCCTCCCCATCGGCCTCGGCAAGTAAATCTATAACCCTCGGTAACCAATTCGGGCCTAATTATTTATTTTATGATTAAGGCCCATGCAGATTTTCATGTCTCATGGGTTTGTTATAGGGCCTTTAACAAGAGTCTTAGTAAGGACCCATAATTCTTGGGATGCTCTATGCTAGCATAATATTGGGTTGGTAAATTACTATCTTAGTCGAGTGGGGAATGAGATTGATCGATTTTATATAGTTCAGATTATTATAAATACAAGATCATCAAAATATATATATATATATATCATTATAAGTAAAAATGTGTATTTAATGCCAAGTTGTTGTAAACCGAAATGTGAACTTCTTTTAGTTGGTTTTTAATTGGTAGATGTATAGGAGACAAAGCATGCTCAATATTAAATGGAAGCAACACTTTGTCTCCTATCAATTCACCTACGACAAATTTTCCTCTGAAGAGACAAACATTTTATACTTATAAATATGTAAGAGTTTAGCATTGTAATATGTAAAGAGCAGAGAAAGAAAAAGTAGAGATAAAACAGTTTACAATATTATGTGGATGATCACTTAATAGAAAGAAATTCATAAATTTTCTCATCTTCATATTTATTCTCTTGCTATTTTCTTTTATTTTACAACACAACTCAAATTTTAAAATAATGTAATTATTAGATATAAAAAATGAAATATTAATCGTAAAATTAATTATTAGCTAAAATATACATTTGGTTCTTGAAATTGATACCATGCTTTATTTTAGTGCCTGGAATTTATCAAGTCTCTCTAAAATAATTTTGTCATTATCCCATTTGAAATATGTTGATGTTGAAATATCTCGTCAACAGTTTGACGAGTCCACCGTCCAAGGGACGGACGACGTTATCCCCTTCGTCTGTCACGACGACTTCAACACCACCATGACTACATTCGATCGTCCTTACCCTGAGTCCGTGACCACCCATAAACCTATTACTTGGGCTGACGGACGACAATCAATAAACCGTCCATCCTCAACGAGGATGGTTAAGGACGACCTTATTCACCGTCCTTGACACGTCTCCCCACGATTCTTTAAAGAACACACCTCATAAAACGTAATTGAATGCCATAAGCGTTATGCTCCCATTAATTACAATATCCCCGAGATATTGTAACTGACATCGTAAAGACTCTCATTTAAGTCCAATTAATGGGGAAATTAAGGAAGGTCCAACGGCTAATTTCTGGGAGACCTATATAAACCTCCCATCAGAAAGATACCAGGTACGCACACTATTAGCCTAAACACTTTTACTTACCTGTTAATCACTCTCCTCAAAACCTCTGACAAAGGCATCGGAGGAACTTTGGCCGGCACCCCACCGGTGTTTTCCTACCGTCGTCATTGTTTTTCCTTGTTTCAGGTCTTCCATCAGAGAAAGCCTCGTCTGGACGACCGTGCTGATTTTACACATCATCAGTTGGCGCCGTCTGTGGGAACGATTTGCTTATAGCCATTTCGTTTCTTTACCAGAAAAGTTAAAAGCGGTCGCCCAAGTAACTTTTCTCTCATGGAAGCCGGAGATAACAGTGCCCCGCCTTTGAGCGCCTCGGAGAGGCAACTGCAGGCTCTCACCGCCAACATCCAAGAACTAGTGCGACAGAGTGCTGCCGATCGCAGGGAGATGCAAGAGCTGGCCAAGCAGAATCAAGAACTCATGACCCTCCTCCGGTCAAGGGGAGAAATTCCCAGTCCTGGTCAAGGGCCAGAAACGCTGAAGAAATTCCTCACAACGAGACAGGGAGGAATCAGAAATCAGAATGACGAAGGAAGCTCTGCCCATCAGAATCGAGAGCCCCATCCAAGTCAGGTGGCGGACCCCACCAGGTCTGCAGCAGATGCCAGGGCTACCAAGCTCGAGGAAGAGCTGAAAGAGATGAGGGAACAAATGAAAGAGATGAAGAGCCAGGTCAAAGCAAAGGCAGCCAAAAACCTCGATATGCTCGTCCATCGCTCTGAGTCTCCTTTCACCAAGAGGATAGACGAATACCCTCTTCCAGCAAAGTTCAAGGTCCCCCAGCTAGAGACGTTCGACGGGTTCAAAGACCCACTTGATTACTTGGACTCTTTCAGAACCATCATGCGTCTTCACGGCGTGTCGGACGAGATAATGTGCCGCACTTTCCCAACAAACCTCAGAGGCTCGGCAAGGACCTGGTTCAACCAACTGGAGACAGGCTCCATAGACACATTCGCCCAGTTGAGCAGGGCCTTCATTGACAACTTCATTGGAGGACGAAGATCAGTACGTCCAGCAAACTACCTCCTTAACATACGGCAGAGAGGAAGGAGAATCCTTAAGGTCCTATGTACAACGGTTCAATAAGGAAGCAGTCCAGATTGACGAGCCGAATGAATACGTCGCTCTCACTGCATTCAACGCTGGCCTCCTCAAAGGGGATTTCCTCTTCCAACTATGCAAGGACCCACCGAAGTCAATGTCAGAACTGATGTACGAGGCCCAGAAGTTCATAAATGCGGAGGATGCATTCCAGGCCCGAGACGAGTTCCTCAGCAGAAAGAGGAAAGAACCAGAAGATCGACGATTCGATTCGTCCAGGAATAAGTCTTCCAGGCAAGACTATCCAAAGGCCGAGAGGAAGAACACAAGCTCGTCCAACCGACGTGAAGAACGACCCAGCAGCTTCACGCCCTTGAACATGTCCATCGACCAGGTCCTGTTACAGATTCAGGATAGTCCAGATATCAAGTGGCCAGGGAAGCTTCGTTCAGACCCGACGAAGAGATCTAAGGACCTCTACTGTCGCTTCCACCGAGACCACGGTCACACCACCGAAGACTGCTTTGCCCTAAAACAGCAGATAGAGGCCCTGATTAGGCAAGGGAAGCTGGGAAAATTCGTGCGACAGGACAAGCCAGAAGTCCGTCACGAACCTCGTCCACCCAGGCAGGATGAGAATAAGGATCGCCAGGAAGACCGCCCCCGGGATATCATAGGCGAGATACGTACTATCGTAGGAGGCCTAGCGTCCGGAGGTGCCTCACGGTCGTCCAGGAAAGCTTACGCTCGGCAGGCACATAACATCCTGGTCACTCAAAGGTCACGGAAGAGTTTGAAGATGGACGACCAAGTGATCTCGTTTAGCGAAGACGACGCAAGAAACATCCACCATCCACATGACGACGCACTTGTCGTCACATTAACCATCGCAGGATTCCTCACCAGACGAGTGCTTATTGATAATGGGAGTTCCGCTGACATCATATACCTCCCAGCATATCAACAGATGAAGATAGACAAGGAGCAGTTGAAGCCTATTGATATTCCCCTTGTGGGATTCACGGGTGACAAAGTTAAGCCCTTGGGAGTAGTTTCCCTCATTATCGAAGCCGGGACATACCCGAAACAAGTGAGAACCTCGGTAGAGTTCCTTGTGGTAGACTGCCCCTCGGCCTACAACGTCATAATCGGTCGTCCGACCCTCAACAAGCTCAGGGCAGTCACTTCAACCTACCATCTCCTCGTCCGATTCCCCACGGAACATGGCATAGGAGAACTCAAAGGAGACCAGGCAACGGCGAGGGAGTGCTATTTCGCATCCCTGGGTCCAGAGGCAACACATCAGACAATGAAGATTGACGAGGGACACAAGCTCGTCGAACCCACAGAAGAGTTGGAGGTGATAGCGTTGGACGACGACGAGCCAAGCAAAACCACCAGCATTGGGACGAAAATGGACAGGGCAATAAGGGAAGCCATGATCAGCTTCCTGAAGAGTAATCTGGACGTCTTTGCCTGGACGCATGACGACATGCCTGGCATTGACCCATCAACAATCTGCCACAAGCTGAACGTAGACCCGTCCATTCGGCCCATAAAGCAGAAGAGACGAGTATTCGCCCCTGATAGAAATCAGGCGATCTCTGACGAAGTAGAGAAGCTTCTGACGGCTGGGTTCATCAGAGAGGTTTTCTACCCTGACTGGCTAGCCAATGTCGTCATGGTGAAAAAGGCCAACGGCAAATGGAGAATGTGCGTAGACTTCACAGACCTCAACAAGGCCTGCCCAAAAGATAGCTTCCCCCTGCCTCGAATCGATCAGCTTGTAGACTCAACCGCAGGACACCGGTTGCTAACCTTCATGGACGCCTTCTCAGGGTACAACCAGATCATGATGGACGACGCTGACCAAGAGAAGACTTCCTTTATCACAAGCAAAGGACTCTTCTGCTACAAAGTCATGCCGTTCGGATTGAAGAACGCTGGAGCCACCTACCAGCGACTGATGAACAAGATGTTCCACCACCAGATCGGACGAAACGTAGAGGTGTATGTCGACGATATGCTGGTGAAAACGAAAGACGAGAGAAAACACTTGGAGGATCTGAAAGAGACATTCGAAACCCTCCGCCGATATCGCATGAAGCTCAACCCGAATAAATGTGTCTTCGGCGTCTCGTCCGGAAAATTTCTAGGGTTCATGGTCTCCCAGAGAGGAATAGAGGCCAACCCAGACAAAATAAAAGCCGTGCTAGAAATGACACCTCCAAGGACGACGAAAGAGGTACAAAGCCTTACGGGAAGAGTGGCTGCACTCAACCGCTTCGTCTCACGGGCTACTGACAAGTGCCTCCCCTTCTTCAAGACGCTGAGAAAAGCATTCGTCTGGACGGACGAGTGCCAGAAAATCCTTCGAAGAACTCAAGAGGTACCTGACGTCCCCACCTTTGCTGAGCCCTTCCCAACAAGGCGAAGCCCTCTCCCTTGTACCTAGCAGTCTCCCCGACGGCTGTCAGCTCAGCCCTCATCAGGGAAGACGGGGGCACCCAGCTTGCCAGTGTACTACACCAGTAAAGCCTTCCAGGGAGCCGAGGAAAGATATCCAGCGAATGGAGAAACTGGCACTAGCTCTCGTAATCGCTGCCAGAAAACTACGACCGTACTTCCAGTCTCACAAAATCATCGTCCTTACGAACCATCCCCTCCGTAAGGCGATGAATAAGCCAGACGCAGCTGGACGACTGATTCAATGGGCCGTCGAGTTGAGCGAGTTCGACATTGAGTACCACCCAAGACAGGCCATCAAGGCACAAGCCCTAGCCGACTTCATAGCTGAGTTCACAGTGACTGGAAGACGAACCATCAGAAGAGAAACCGGACGAAGAGTGGGAAATCGAAATCGACGGGTCGTCCGTCAAGGGGGCAGGAGGTGTTGGAATAGTCTTCAAGACACCTGAAGGGCATCTACTCAAACACTCCACCCGGCTCCAATATCCCACCACAAACAACGAGGCAGAGTACGAGGCCCTGTTAACCGGCCTGCGTATAGCTAAAGAACTGGGGGCAAACAGACTCAAGATCCGAAGCGACTCACAACTGATAGTAGGGCAGGTCAACGGTGAGTATGAAGCAAGAGAAGATAGAATGACCAAATATCTCAAGCTCGTCAGAAATGCCATGAAGTGGTTCGACGAGGTTAAGCTCGTCCAAATACCCCGTGAACAGAATACAGAGGCTGACGCCTTGGCAAAGCTAGCCTCTTCTGACGAAGCAACAGACCAGTACATCGAAGTTCAACACTCGCCAAGCCACCTGGAAGAAGAACTAAGCCCCATCAACGTCAGTAACTCCTGGATGACACCCATCGTCAACTACCTAGAAGACGAAACACTTCCTTCAGACCCAGTCGAGGCTAGAAAGCTGAAAGTCCGGTCCACAAGGTTTGTCCTGATACAAGGCGTTTTATACAAAAGAGGCTTCTCACTCCCATATTTACGTTGCCTAGATAAGGCAGAGGCCGACTACGTGATGAGAGAGGTACACGAAGGGATTTGCGGCAATCATTCAGGTGCACGTTCCTTAGTGCACAAACTCGTCCGAGCTGGATACTATTGGCCGACGATGCAGAAGGACGCGATCTCCTATGTTCGTGCATGTGACAAGTGCCAAAGATTCGGAAACCTCATCCACTCACCACCGGAGACACTGACCCCAATGACGGCACCTTGGCCGTTCGCCCAATGGGGTCTGGACATCATGGGACCTCTTCCTGTCGGACGAAGGCAGCTGAAATTCCTAGTAGTGGGAATAGATTATTTCACGAAGTGGGTAGAAGCTGAACCACTCGCTACGATCACAGAAAAGAACATCAGAGGGTTCGTGTGGAAGGCAATCATATGCAGGTTTGGAATACCCAGAACCTTCATATCAGACAATGGACGACAGTTCGACAATTCGCCTTTCCGAGAATTCTGCGAAGAACTTGGCATACACAACCACTATTCATCCCCAGGTCACCCACAGGCCAATGGACAGGTGGAAGTAACAAATCGATCCTTGCTCAAGATGATCAAGACTCGACTTGAGGGGGCAAAGGGACTATGGCCTGAAGAGCTTCCAAACATCCTGTGGGCATACAGGACAACGGCAAGAACTCCCACAGGAGAAACCCCCTTTCGACTAACGTATGGTACCGAAGCCGTCATACCAGTAGAAATCGGACTCACTACCTGGAGGACGGATAACTATGACGAGGGAAGCAACGACGTTCAGCTACGGTCAAACTTAGATCTAGTGGATGAAGTTCGGGATCAAGCTGAAGCCAGAACCAGGGTCTACCAACAGAGGATGGCCCGCTACTACGACAGACGAGTGAAGCACAGAGAATTCAAAGTTGGAGACTTAGTGCTGAGAAAAGTGACTCTCGCAACAAAGGACCCAACCCAGGGAAAACTGGGACCCACATGGGAAGGACCATACAGAGTCGTCAAGTTCCACAGGAGAGGCACTTATCACCTGGAGAAGTTAGACGGGGACGCACTACCTCACCCCTGGAACGCCGAACATCTGAAGAAATATTACCAGTAAGACAACATTCATATGTATTCTTTTTGCTCCTTTGCTCATATGATTCGAAATCTCCAGTGTATTTGTTTTGAAATAAACTAACGGAATACAAAGTCATCCAAGCATCACAACTCCATCTCTGCTTCCCCAAGGCTCAAGCAACCTTAACTGCTTGAATAAAACAACAAGCATAAGGACGACCTTAAGCGCTTGAACAAAACAACAAGCCAAAGGTCCACATAACAACCTTAATTGCTTGAATAAAACAACAAGCATAAGGACGACCTTAAGCGCTTGAACAAAACAACAAGCCAAAGGTCCACATAACAACCTTAACTGCTTGAATAAAACAACATGCATAAGGACGACCTTAAGCGCTTGAACAAAACAACAAGCCAAAGGTTCACTGACGACCTTAAGCGCTTGAACAAAACAACAAGCCAAAGGTTGATTAACGACTCTATATACTTGAAACAAAACAACAAGTATAAGGGTCCACATAACAACCTTAACTGCTTGAATAAAACAACAAGCGTAAGGACGACCTTAAGCGCTTGAAACAAAACAACAAGCCAAATGTTGATTGACGATTCTAAGCACTTGAACAAAACAACAAGTGTCTCAACCCCCATGCAGATGTACAAAAGCCTATGCATGGACGACCTTAGGCACTTAGTCAATACAACGAGTGTCACAGTCCTCACGCATGTGCAAACACACATGCATGGACGACCCTAAACACTTGAACAAAACAAGTATATCAACCCCCATGCATATGTACAAAAGCCTATGCATGGACGACCCTAGGCACTTAGTCAATACAACGAGTGTCACAGTCCTTACGCATGTGCAAACACACATGCATGGACGACCCTAAACACTTGAACAAAACAAGTGTATCACCCCCCATGCAGATGTACAAAAGCCTATGCATGGACGACCCTAGGCACTTAGTCAATACAACGAGTGTCACAGTCCTCACGCATGTGCAAACACACATGCATGGACGACCCTAAACACTTGAACAAAACAAGTGTATCAACCCCCATGCATATGTGCAAAAGCCTATGCATGGACGACCCTAAACACTCAATCCATGCACACGTACAAAAACACACATGCATGGACGACCTCAGACACTCAGACCAAAAAACAAATATCTCAATCCCTACGTATGCACAGGACGACCTTGGACGCTCAGACGAAACAACGAGGGCCACAGTCATCAATGCATGTGTACAAACAAAACAAACAGTCACACCCACAAACGGGAGCAGTCAAAGACATTCAGATGGACGACCATAAGAACATGGTGAAAAACAGGTAAAACAAATACTCACATACAAGTGCCATAAAAAACAGTTGAGATATATTAAAAAACAAACTTATCTAAAACATTGTTCAAAAACTAGCAAGCCTAAAAAACGGGCATTGTAACATCACCACATTGTTTCAAAGTTAAAAGCCTAAAAAACGGGCCCCATCAAAAACATGTATCCAAAAGTTACAAAGATTACGACAAATCAAGAGGTCGCATCATCGTCCATCTGTGGATCATTAGCTGGTGCCTCTGCATCTCCCTCGCCAGCAGGCATCGTCGACTCGTCGTCGTCAAAGGGTTGAAAAACATTAAAATCAAGCTGTGGGAACCTCTCTTTCGCTTGCTTCTTTAGAAGGTTAAATCCAGAGAGGAAGTATTTAGTGTTGACATCGTCATAAGCCTCTGACGATTTAAATTCTTCCACGGCTGAGACCCTCGCTCCCTCCAGCTGCAAAGCCAACTTCTTGGCTTGCTCGTCAGCCTTCTTGGCAACGTCCAAAGCTTTCTTCAGCTCTTCAGCTCTTCATCCCTCATCGCCAGATCCGTCTTAAGTATCGACAACTCGCCAACTACCCTATCCCTGTCAAGAGTTAGTTCATTGACGAGCGTAGTCAACCTTTGATTGGCCTGGGCAGCCTCAGACATCCGAATTTTCTGCTCCAACAGCGCCTCCTCCCACTGTGTGCAGCGGTTGGCGATCACTGTCAACTCAGTCAGGCCCTATATACGAAAACGGACAAGTCAAATCTCTGAAAAAACACGAAGACGTGAACAAGGGAAAAGAAAAGAACGTACCTTCATAAGGGAATGAATGCCGGCTACCTTGACGACGTCGGTGTTGACTTTGTCATACTCACCAACGTCGTCCTTAGTTACCACGGATTTGGCACGACGACAAGCCAAGGAAGCATCGAGCGGCAGCGTCGGCACCCTCTCCAATGACCGGCTGGACGATGGCTCGGCAGAAATCTCGACCACCTCGACGAGCGATGTGGGCACAGGTTCTAGAACAGACGGCTTCTGGACAGGAGGAGGAGGTGGAAGACTTCTCTCGTCAGTCGCCTTCTTGGAAGACGAGTCAGCTTTCCTTTTCTTTCCAATCACCAACGGGGCTTCGTCCTGTTGGCTCATCATCATCTTCTTGAGCTTCTCCCTGTTAAGCTTGGCAGTCGCCATCCCTATAAAACACCAGGAAGAAACTATCAGATAATAGTCGTCCGACCTAAATAAATAACTTAATCAGACAAGACACTCACTTTTTTCGTTGATCTCCTGCAACGATATGACGCCCTCGCTCGGTTCCGGGCCGAAGGAATATCGGGCTAGCAGTTCCGGACGGACGAAGTGCTTGTAGTGGTGCTGATTATGGTGCAGAGCCCGGAGAACCCTATTATGACCGTCAGAGCTCAGCGTTGGTCGTTTAAGCGCTGCTAAGAAGATAAAGGAGACATCAGAAAACAAATCAAATTACTAAAACTCAAGACATGCAAAAGGACACACACACACCAGAAGATGAAGGCACGCCCCACTCTCGACGAACATGGACAAAGTTGTCGTCCTTCTCACATTGGAGACCCTCCCAGTTGTCTCCGCAGACAAATACGTAGTTGTCTTTCCATTCACGGTTGGACGATGGGGTCCCTACTATCAACTTCAAGCCCCGTTGCCGCATGTTCAAAGACCAGAAGCCCGGAGAAGCCGGTATCTGGCATGGCTTATAACAAAATAGCAGCTCGTCTATGGTAAGGTCGTCCTTCCCGTCACTTAAGACCTTCCACATTACCATGGATCCGACCACGGTCCTCCAGGCATTGGGGGCCAATTGGCCAGGCGCTAGATTGAGACGGTCAAGCAGCTCCCTCATCAGGGGTTGCATTGGAAACCTTATACCAGCATTAAAATCAGCCTCATAAAAGGCCACGTCCCCATACCTGGACGAACACGCTACTTCGTCCCACTCCGGTATCCGAAGGACGACGTCCTCAGGAATCTGATACTTTCGCCTATAACTATCTAACCCGTCACTATCCACGACCTTTGACAGATAGGATCTCGCCGTCCACGAGTCCCCGGGCCCAACAGCCCTTGACGAACCAGAGACAGACGGGGCTTCCCCCTGGGAACGACTATCCTCGTCCCGGTCAGAAAGCCCCTCCGGCAACTCCTCCGACCGAACCTCGTGCCAACTACTCTCCCCAGATACCATTAGCCCCCTAACTACTTTCCCCGTGTCTAACGCCGGAGAGACTAAACCAAAGAACTCCTCCGATAAACGGCGGAGCACACAATCGGAGGGAACTAACTCACCGAAATCTAACACCCTATCCTCACTCTCAACCACGCGACGCACTCCCACGAAAAGCCTCCTCAACGAGAAATGCGAGGAATCCAGAGTTACCAAGAGAAGGAACTTAAATCAGAAAAGGAAAATAGGCAAGAAACACTCACCGGAGAAGTAATGGCTCGGAGAGAATAAAAAACGCACCAGAGAGAGAAACACCAGAGAAATTGAAATGAGACAAAACGAAGAATTTTTTCATTTTAAACATTCAGAACCGCGGCAGACGAAACGAAGCGCCCCTTCGTGACGCGTGCCCAACGAGCAAACGACACGTGTCAAAAAACTGACTGAACCGCCTCTTCACCATTTAATACTTCGATTTCATTTTCAGCGGCGCGCTTCTCGAAAAGGATATTGCCTTAAATTCGCGCCAAAAACCTCTAAGTATTCCGTCTGTCGTCCATAACGGAGCCACAACGGAATAGGGGGCATCTGACGAGTCCACCGTCCAAGGGACGGACGACGTTATCCCCTTCGTCTGTCACGACGACTTCAACACCACGACGACTACATTCGATCGTCCTTACCCTGAGTCCGTGACCACCCATAAACCTATTACTTGGGCTGACGAACGACAATCAATAAACCGTCCATCCTCGACGAGGATGGTTAAGGACGACCTTATTCACCGTCCTTGACACGTCTCCCCACGATTCTTTAAAGAACACACCTCATAAAACGTAATTGAATGCCATAAGCGTTATGCTCCCATTAATTACAATATCCCCGAGATATTGTAACTGACATCGTAAAGACTCTCATTTAAGTCCAATTAATGGGGAAATTAAGGAAGGTCCAACGGCTAATTTCTGGGAGACCTATATAAACCTCCCATCAGAAAGATACCAGGTACGCACACTATTAGCTTAAACACTTTTACTTACCTGTTAATCACTCTCCTCAAAACCTCTGACAAAGGCATCGGAGGAATTTTGGCCGGTACCCCACCGGTGTTTTCCTACCGTCGTCATTGTTTTTCCTTGTTTCAGGTCTTCCATCAGAGAAAGCCTCGTCTGGACGACCGTGCTGATTTTACACATCATCACAGTTCATTAGAAACGTGGATCTCCATAAGCCACATCAACATATTTCTAACCAGAATATTTACGAAATAAATATTTAAAGGCATTTTATAAATTTCAGAAATTAAAATAGAATTTTTCAATCAAGAACTAGATAGAACCTAATATCAATTTCAGAAACCAAACATATATTTTAACTATAATTATTTGTCTCTTTTCGTTTCACTTGGAGCAAAGGGCCCTATTCCATTATAGTATTTTTATTTTTATTTTTTTTAAGCACATGCTAAATGCAAGAAAGAAGAAACTACGTGAAAAGACAAAGTACTTGATGAGCTGTCCCCTTAAACATTAGTCAACTAAGACAGAGGCAAAGAGGCAGAGGAGATATGACCATATACATTAGAGTGCCTGGTAGAATTAATTAAGTTTTTGCCGTCTCTTTGTAGGGTCTTAAGCTTAACTGTATAATTTTGTTTGTTGCCAATGAAGTCCATTTTATTCAGCAAAAAAAAAAAAAAAATTTAAAATTAAGTTATGTGGCAGCTTTACTAGCAATTCTAGGAATTTTCTCACTGCCCATCTAGAAGAGGATAGTGTCGATTTGATACAAACAGTGCTCATTGCTATGTAAAATCTCACATACAAGTTAGCTGGTAGCACTTCATATTTGTTATGGTTTTAAAATTAATTTCATTGAACTCCAGAATTACATTATACTGTTAATTTTCCCTATATCATTACCCGTACTAGAAATTTGCGAACGTGGGCAGAATCTTAATAGATGAATGCAATAACTTTGGTTTGCCTCTGAACTTGATCAAATATGTAATAGATATAGAGGTATGGAATTATTTTGGGATGGATTGGACAATGAACAAGGTTAGGAGGACTTAGAGGTTGGGCTAATAGCTTAATTTGGAATTGGCTAAATTTAAAAATTTAATTGCATACAGGAATAATTTTTATTGATTTATTTTTAAATTGGGCCCATCCAATCTTTAGTTTCGTCCATAGAAGAGAGAATGTAAGTAAGATAAGCGCTTTGATTGTCGTTTCTGTAAAACTAACTTTTTTTCTTTTTTTCTTTTTTTAATGTTTGGTTAGTTCCTAAAAATGAGCCACCAAAAAATTATGTTGTTTGGCTCGGATGAAAAATCAATTTTAATTCCAATAATTAAATGAATAAAAACGTTTATTCACAAAAACATACCCTAAATGAGAATATATTTTATGTTGCCACACCCACCCACCTACCCTTGCTCCCCCCACCCACCCCCCGCGAGAGAATAATCAACTAGCCCTTAAACAACATCGATAGTATTAAACATTTAGACTATAGCAACAATTGTCTACCAAAGGAACATACTAGATTGATATGTAGGGTAGAGGTCCATAACATTAGGGTTGCTATAAAGAGCTTCGACGTATTATTATTATTAGTATTCTTTAACTTATAAGCAGATCAAGAAACACCAGCTCAATGTCAAAAAGATATCCAAACTACTCTGCTTAATTATCAACATGAAGCTGTTGTTAATTAGGTCTGACTAGAATTGGCATGAAATTCAGCGTGGAAGCTTCCCTTTTGTAAAAATCAGAGAGTAATAACATTAATAATTATATCATCAACCTAAACTAATGTGGTATTGAAGTTTGAAGAACGGAGAAGATGACGTGAACAAAATTTCTAAATGTTGACCAACTATAACTACTATCTTTATAATCTACAAGCAACATAAAATTGACTGAAGAATTGGATGTAAGTTCTTAAGATTTGATTTTTCCAACTTCTAAAAACAAAGACCCATATCTTTATTAATATATCAGTGCATAGTGATAACCCTTTTTTTTTAGCCGACGTTATTTCTATGGAAGACATGTCACCACTGTTCAACTTCAACCTCAAGATCAATTATTTCCTTTTATAACTAGTAGGTAGAATAGAAGCATCCTCTCTAAAAGACCTGTCATCTATTGGTCTCAGCGTGTGGCTGCTTGACTTTAAGTGTTTTTCGAAAAATACAATGTATATTCTCTCCAAATGTATAAAAACACGTGTTGATTAATTAAGATTCTCTAGAATTTTAAGAGTAATTTTATCATAGAGTTTTTAAAATTTTATTTATCATTTCAAATGAGAATTTTTCATCTCATTAATAATTTAAATAGATATCAAAATAGTGATAATGAAAATTTGTTTAAATATTAATAATGAAAAAAAAAAAAAAAAATACAATCTAACTTATTTCAAAATGCATGAATATGATTTTAAGAATTCCATAATAAAAAACTTCAGAAATCTTAATCAAATATTCTAGTCAACCATATACGAGTCGTTTTCAATACTCAATACTCAATAGGCAGTTGAATGGATGTGAAAGAATGGCAAGCAGCATCAACGATAAAATGAATATGTGAGAATAAAATGGTTAAATTCACCGAAGAAATAGTTAGGATCACTTAAACATTAGATAGCGTCATCCATTACGAAGTACAATTCCATGGACAGCTGGCTATGTGATGGATGGATGTGGTCACTAGCTATTTTACCAATTAATCTGAAATTTTTAATCCCACGACCTAAAATTCAAAGCTTCTAGTCTATTAAAATTGGAACACCATTATTCAATGCCTTTGAGGATTGAACATATATACTTGGTTGAATTTATGCTCATCATCCAATAAGGTGTTATTATATTCCTTCAAGTAAAAACCTTTGTCATCTATGACTATGAGAATCCAAAACAACACGCAAAGGAGGTGCAAGCGGATTTTGGAAAAATTAAACTCCTAAGTTTTGCCTATTAATGAGCAATCTGACACCAAGATAATCCTTGACCATCAAGAGAGAGTAATTGTATTCAAAGCAAATGGTTTGAATTGTGAGTTAATTTGTGAAAGAAAATACAAAATCCATATGATTGGAAATTGGAGGGAAGCTATATATATATATATATATTTTTTTTTGATACTAAGCTATATATGTTAATTAATCACCATGTAGAGTATACATCCATAAAACATGATGCAATAAATGAAGCTTTCTATCTTGAAGCCTATTTTGTCCTGGTAGCTCCAACGTTCCTTTCGTAGAAAATGACTTGTGTAGATATTTCAGAATCTGTCGACTAAAACAACACAAAATTAACCTTGGTATACTACGTACACTGTACACCCCCCTATTTCCAAATTTTAGAATCTGTCAACTAAAACGACATAAAACCTGATGAACGTGAACACCTATTTCCATACGGAAGAGAAACATTAATGTGATTAATTTTTTTTTTGGCTAAAAACATTAATGTGATTAATTGATTATGTCACCTCAATCATGTTTAATAGATCAATAATGCGGCATGCATGCCTAGGTGTAATATATGCACACCAAAAAGGATCTTTCTGACAGCATTTGTAAACACTTTTGATTAGAAATTTTGTTAATTTTGGATCTGCTTTTCTTGCTTATATATATATATATATATTTACGGAATGTTTGGTTTAGATATGGAAAATCTATTCTGAATATTTGAATGTGTTAGGAAATTTAGGGGATACAAAGGGATTCAAATGGTGAAGGCCTTAGTCTTGGAGGTATGCTCTTTTCAAGATCCAAGATTCAACACCTCTTGAGTGCAAACAACTCCTTGGGACCACACCCTGTGATAAAAAACCAACGATTTACCTTAACTCGTGTAGGGAAATTTCCGAAAATGCTGTGCATGATGGTGCATGGCCCAACCTTAAAAACCACAAATTTATAATCAATAGTAATGCATTGAGCCAAAATCAAAGCTTGGCTGTGAGAACTGTGACTCAAGGGAACCGTTTTAGATTCTTGTCTTTAATGGATAAAGATAAGCAATTCCTTGGTAACGAATCTCAAAGTAAAGATTATAGTGTTGATAATGACTCCCCCTAATCTAAGAGACTTATAATGAAACTGTCACTTAATTTAATATTTAGGTGAAAATGAAGAAAACCTCATAAAAATACATCTTTATTGATGAATAAGAAAATTACATGAAATATTTGGATAAAAATAAATTTATAGAGCTTTGATCTGAGATACAATTTAAGAAAGTAAAATTACATTGCTACATTTCCTTGTTTCATTCTAAAAAATAAAATTGCATAGAAATGTACTAACGACTAAGTTCAGGGGCTAAGTTACCGAGTGGGAAGGTGTTAGACACTCACCCCGCCCAACCTAAGCTAGTCTCCTAGGATACAATGACCAGTATAAATAGTTCACCTAACTATCATACAATTAATCAACAACCATAGAAACATAGAAATAAATTGAAAAATAACTACACTAATGAATTGTTTGGTTTACAATAAAAACAAAATTATAATAAATTGTATACATAATCAAACATAAATAATAATACACTAAGACACAAATGGATTGGTCATCGGAAAAAAATCTAAATCCAAACTAGACAAAAGATAAGAATATACAATGCTATCTATTTCAACATACATGTACAATGCATCTGCTAGATGTCGTTTCTACATGATATACGAGCATATTCCACGTGTAATTAAACTATAAAAATAGAAAAAATAAAAAAATTTAGACATCAATCCTGAAATTTTAATGTTGTAACATATTTCTCATTATTTCATGTGAGTTAACCCTGAGAGTTAGTTCAACTGGTCCGGCCTTAGGTGTGCTCCCCAATAATCACTAGTTCGAGTCCCCTCAGAGCCATCTACGGACCTACCTAAGACAAAACTTTACGTCTATTGTGGTACATGTGCTAGTAAGGTGTTGCGTGTCCCCTAGGATTAGTCAAAGTATCGTACGCGTATTTACGGAAAGGTAGTCCAAACATCCAAGGTTATCAAAAAAAAAAGTAAGTTAATTGGACTTTTTCATGAGGAAATTACATGGATCTATCCTAAGTAACATATGAATAATTCTACTTAATTAATGTGAAACAAATTTTTATTTTATTTTTCATGATTTTTCCATGATAGAGAGATTATACTACATGCTGAAAATTTAACTAATGATGTATGCGTAGTTATTTAATGAGGGAAACCCTAATTAAAACAGATCTTTGTAATAAAATCAAACTAAGCATAAAGATCTAAAATATATATCTAATTAAGTGATCATTTATGAGAACATGTTCAAATATATAGGTCTACTATCTTAACGACTAAATTATATGCATATACAAATGCATGAACATGTGATTTTATACATGAAATATAGATTTTAAAAGCATATCACTAATATGATTATCCTAACATATGGATCCACACATCTAGATAAGGCTTGTATGAAAAGGGCATCTAGATAGATAGATCTACTAATCCTATGACTAAATTATGCGAATATCCGGATGCATGAATATTAAACATACTATATGTCTATATGTAAAATTCGCATGTATAAAACAGATCGATCTAGGAACTACATATCATGATAAATCAAGAGCATGTCATAAGGGAATCTTAATCTAACATATATTTTTGGATTTTTTATATTATCAAAATCAAAGTAAATCTAATTAAATATGTTTTGATAAATGAATAAAAAAAAATAAAAAAAATAAAAACCTTAACAATTAAGGAATCGAAGATACCTGCATGCACTTTCTGGTACTTGAATAGTTGACGGATCTGGGTTGGATTGTTCTTCTCTTTTGCTCCTACTGCCATCTTTGACCTTCAATAGTCTATTTTAGATCTTAATTCACACCGTTATATGAATTTACACCTATGTAAAAGTGATCTTACTCCAATGACAATTTATCACTTTAGTAAGTTAAAAAAAAAAAAGAAAAAGGGTTGTATCACTATCATTATTTTATTTTATTTTTTTGTTTTCGAATGGGAGGTTTGTAATTCAATCCGTAGACATATAATTTCTAAGATTAAAGTTACTAGAAGTTTCTTTATGTGATACAAAAGTAAATTAATAATAATAATATATATAAAATATATATATATATATAATATATATATATATATATATATATATATATATATATATATAATATAATTAAGTTCCACTAAATTTTTAAAGTTTTTGTAACAAAAATTTCAACTAGAATTTTTTTTTTTTTTTTTAAATTTATTGAAAATTAGTAATTAATTTCCATCTAAACAAAGTATTTTAATAATTTTAATTAATAAATTTTGAAAATGTACAAAGGATAGACATTATGTGGCTAGTAGGATGTTACATGTTCTCATGGGATTAGTCGAGGTGCGCGTATCTACGAAACGCTGGCCCGGACACCTAAGGTTAAAAAAAAAAAAAAAGGTCATATTATGGTAGTAAAAGAACAAATTATATATGTTGTTTACCTTAAGCTACCTGAAAATAACACAACATGTAAGATTTATTTTTTAGTATAAACTAACGTTATGCCCAGGCGATGCAATAATATAAAGAAAATATTACTTCAATAATAAAATTGAAATCAAAAACTAAAATGGATAGTAAATTTGAAAATCTTACAAGGTGAAATCACATAGTCTAAGACTATCAAAACAAAATATTATAATAAGATTATAAAATAATTTAAATAAATAATGAAACTCCTTTTTAAATTATTTGAAACTTTTGATAATTGAGTTTTAATTTGAATCATATTCCTTATTTTATTGAAAACCTTGGTAATAGAGTTCATTTAGAAAAAATTATATTAATAACTTAAAGGTACTTGTAATGCGTCACATTGAGCCACTTGAAAAAATTATATTATAACACTTACATTGAGCCACTTGGTGCAACCATTACCTACAGGACACAAATTTATTATTTAGTATATGATATGATATTGTTAATAATTGCCTTAAATTTATATTTTGACTCGGTTACCTATTTGAGGATTTTTATTTATTTTATTTTTTAGTATTATTATGTGAAATGAAAGTGTTCCTCGTCGAAATAAGTAAATTTGATATTCCCGGTTAAATGAGTACTTTTGTATTTCTTCTTCACAAAGCAATAGAAATACTTGAACCACTTGAACCTTACATATATGTAGTAATATCAAAGGTTTGGTGGTTTTAGACCAAGTGATTATTCCATCGGGATAGGAGAAAACTCTTTGAAGAATATGTAGTGGATTTCAAATAGTAGTTTCATAGTTCTTTTAAAGCTAAAAGATGTCTACATTGAAATATATGCACACTGTAATTCTGTTTAGAGGCTGAAAGATGCCCTAGCACGTAGTTTTTGGGTTGAAAGATAGTTGTATGTGTGAGTTGAAACTTTATTTAGTGTGTTAGATAAGAGCACCATTGGATATATTAGGGTTTTGGACATGTGAGAAAGTCAAGTTTGAGTGTTTGTTAAAGTGTGTACATACCAATTACCCTAAAATCAAAGTCTAGTATCTTAAGATACCTAATCGTGCATTGGTTGTCACTAATAACAAGTTAATAATAGATCAGGGTGATCAAGTTGTACCATGCAAAGTCCTTGAATTGTTTGTTTGATTGTGATCACACCATTATTGGTAGAACATGGCAATGTCGAGTGGTCTTTTGTCTTTATCGTGCTTTCACGATATTCTAGCCGTTGGCTTTGGAATTTACTTCACCGCCCTTTTGGAATTGTGGAAATATCCTCAAATACCATATGGCTACACCTGCTTCTTTCCTTAGGAGTTAGAAATTAGGACTCATGTAGAGTCAAGATGCTATGGCTAAATGAGCTTGTCATAATGGCATCGACATTAAGGTGCTAGTTCATGTACAAAGTGTAATAGGATTTAGGTTAGTTTGTGTTTATGAGAGTTTATAAGTAAGATTTATAAGGTTTGGTTGAATGATATTATAATCCATATTGTTAATAATAGATTTTGGTTTGCAATTAGTTTAAAAAAAAAAAAAAAAAAAAAAGATTTTGGTTCGCAATATTCATGATTACCTTTTGTTATTTCTATAGACGTTTTAGTTTCTTATTTATATGAATGCGTGGCCAAAAATAAAATATAAAAAGTTATTGTTCAGACAAGTATTGTTGACAAGCGGTAAAAAAAAAAAAAGACATTTTGATTATTTTTTGACAAAAATTATTTTCATGACACATAAGGGACAAAACAATTTGATTATCTTTTGACAAAAAAAAAAAAAAAAAAAATGATTTGTCATCACACTAACGGACAAAGCGATGTTTTTTTGATTTATGTTATGAAGAGGAAAAAAAAAAAAAGTCTTATGCAACACAAGATTAAAGGTCATGTCTTAGATTAATTTTATTATATAAAAAATTAGATCAGATTAGATTAACAAAAAAAGGCATGTACAAGTAAAACTGGTATGTTATCAAAAAAAGAAAGAAAGTAAAACTGGGTAGGCCACTGCATATTATAATCCCTGCGCCGCCGCCACCCGATTTCCTGTCAAGTGGTCATTCTGAATTGAAAATTCTGATACCCAGATTTTTCCATTGGGATCGAAAATTAAGAAAATTCAGTAAAAAAGCTTTAATTGGCCCACATCAATCTTTTATTACATTATTTTACATTACTTAAATTAAGGAAATTAATTTTTCATAATTAATAAATATATTCAAATTTATAAACATTGATGTTTAATAATTTCAGAGTCGGCTCAAGAGATTTTAGGACCTAAGATGACAATTTAAATAAGGCATTTTTTAACATTTAAAAAAACAAACAAACAAAAAAAATCTATTAAATGTTATTAACTTTTTATGTAATAGTTTTTCATTAAAAAAATTTCTATTGCTTTTTGAGATGTAAGATTACCAAGTTGTTGTATTCAAGTTCTACCAAATCTCTTTGTCAATTGATATTATGACTAATCTACTTAATCTTTCTTATGACATAATCAATTTTAGATAGAATTTATCAATTTTAATTTGTAAAAACTTATTTTTGTCAAAGCAACTGTAACTGATATTATTAATAAAATTATTTTTTAAGAGAGAGAGCTTGTACTATTTTATTTTATTTTTTTTGTTAGTAAAACGTAAGTATAGTTTCTTAATTAGATACAATACATTAGGTTTCCCAATTAAATTCAAACACAAACAAATTTTTTTTTTTTCCAATGAAATGGAAACGTAATGCACTTATTTGTTTAAATATAATTAGGGAACCACCAAGAGTCGTATAGATTAACTGACACTTCTTGGTGTTTCAAACGGAAATATCTAAGGTTCAAATCCTACATAACTATTGAATTATCAAGAAAAAAGAATATATAATAATTGGGGAACTTAATGTATTGTATAAAAGTTTTACCCATTTTTTAGTGTATATGAGACTAAGAGATTAGAGTGTCACACACATATGAAAGAATATGAATAGCCTGAAATAAATAATCACATAAAATGCATAACCTACTAAGATAGATTTTCATATTGAATCATTGGCTAAATTTTGGAGCTTAATTATTACTCCTGCAATATAATTAATAATCTAGAGTTTTCTTTTGTTGCCTCTTTTTTATAAAAAAAAAAAAATATTTTATCATTTTATAATTGGGGTTTTTCTTTTAAGATTTGAGTGGAATTTTTTTTTTTTTTTTTAAATTAAATTATTTGGTGGCCTTAGGCGATGGCTTAATTGGCCTGTACGGTTGAGCCGGCCCTGAATAATTTGTGGATATTAATATTTACGTTTGAGTATTATAGATTGTGTGGATATATTTTTCTTTAATAGAAAGCAATTGAGGTACGGCCAGCATAGGCTGCGCTAATATAGTCAGCATTCCACCATTCACCAACTATAGTTCAAACCACATGCCATCATGAGCTCTGACTCCGTGCTTAAGAATATTCAAAACCCACATGTTCATTACTCTCCAAAGCATGAAGGCAAAATACATCATCCATAACGCCATTTTTAGTTGAATGATAGGTTGACAGCTTGTTTTCTAGTAAAATGATTGTGACTAGAACACGTCAGTTCAATCAAAATGAAATCAAATTCATGTTCATCTTTTATAATAAACTTATATATATTCCTGTTCCACGCATGTTTGGTTATATAAAATCTCTCTCTCATGCATTTAGTCAAGCAGCATGGACTAGGAATAGTATTCGCTTTACAATTTCCACATCCATTGAACCTCATTAAATCTCGAAAGCTTAGCTCAAAATATGTTGAATCCAACGCAGAAACGCAAAAAGAAAAAGGTCCAAATAATAATTTTTCACGTGGGTCGGTACTGTAGTTTCGAATTCCTTACGAATTTCCCGTGATATTTTTTCTTTTCTTTTTTCGCTGAAAATTTTTCAAGAATGATGATTTGAAGACCGATGAAATATTTTATAATATAATGGTGAATTGATTCAAGTTAACTTATTAACTCATGAAATTTCTTATTATCAATGGAGGGATTTGGATTTAAATTTCATGCACGCCAAAAAAAAAAAAAGAAAAACTCATTATTGTCTTAGTTTAAAAATCAATAAAAAGTAGTTGTAAGTTTCAAATCCTATTTTATATATATATAATGTATTATTGATAGACATCTCCTAATCAGAACATAACCAAATTTTCACTTTAAGAAACAAAAATAGGGTTACAACTGAATATAAATTTAGAGTTAAAAGACATGTATGATTTTTGTTTCCACAATATTTGGTAGTAATGAGGGAAGAGATAAGGAAAAAAGAAAGAGTATCATGTATTCTTTGATATGCATTGATGAAATGAAGAAATATGAGAGAAGAAAAAGAGTTATGTTTCCTTTATTATAAGTGTAAGGACAAAATATATTTCACAATTATTGACGTGACATGTTGTGATCGGTGTATAATAAAAATAATGTTAATGGTGGACTTATGAGAAAATGATGTTGCTTTAATAACAATTTGACACTTTATCAAGTTGTGAAAAAAGTTATCCCTAACACAACTATTTCCTTTATATATTAGTTTGCAGGGAGAAACTAAGGAAAAGTGAATTATAAATAGTAATTTGACACGAGTTAGGATTAAGTTGCATCTAGTGTAACTATTGTTTATGTTACATCACTTAATAACTTTTTATTGGATTAATATTTTTAAAATTTTTCCGTTGGATCATTAAGTCTGCTCTTTTTAACACACATGCCAAATTTGATGTTAATATGTTATTTACTATTTGATCCATAAACTCATGTTATATATATATATATATGTTATTTTTTTACGAAAAAAAAAAAAAAAAAAAAAAAAAAAACTTTAAATTCAAACACTTTATAGGTGCGATAGCTATTAATCTCTAATCACTTGAAATTTTACAAGTATGGAGGAGGGTATAAAAAGAAAATATAACCTTACAGCAGATTTTTCAAAACATTCATCTAATAAAAATTTATTGAGGGGTGCAATATTACCAAAAGTTATAGTAATACAGTTTGGTTACCCAACCAGTGAAATTAAATTACACATAACTCTTTGTTCATATAATCATATTATACCACTCTATGACTTTTTATTACATTAATATTAAATCTTAACACACACCCAACTTTTGCGTAAATGTTAATCACATTTTACTTTTGCTGGAGTGGCCCTCGACTCCCCCAGTCATAAAGTTCGTTCTGTCCCAACTCCCATGCTGATTTATTTTTATTTTTTCAAAGCCTAACATGCCTAATCTGACTAAATGAGGTTAGAAACTTAGAATTATGACAATCAGACAGACATAGTACATTTCCTCACAATCTGTAAATTGCATTGCATATTTTTCACGACAGATTCGCTTTTTTTTGCTAATTCACGACAGATTGACTTGGTATGTTACATACTTACATGTGGAACTATATATATATAGCTACTATATACCGAAAATAATGTTATAAATACAATAATTTTCACAGCAGTTAATTTTTTAATTAATTTTCATATGAATACATTACTAGCATAATTTTATATCTATTATTCATGAGACAGTTTTACATTTTCTTATGAAAATAATTGTAACTCTAGATTTAATAAACATACATATGACCATCGAAGCCATTGGACATGACAACATTCATGGAGGAGAAATAATTCGATAATGACCAAACCGAGATTAGAATTTGAGAACCTAACTAAATCATGCCAACTTTCTGCTCGGTCATAAGCAAGGTGCTCATTCTTGTTCGGTCATGTCCGAACTATGCACTTATTCGGTCCAGTAGACTGAAATATAATTGGCCAATATCGAATCGTCCTATCCTTACTATTATTTTACCAATGATATCCGGTCCATATTAGAACCAGTAATCCACCTCTTATTCTCGGTGTTCGGATTGTACCGAATCATGTCATCCATATTGTTCGGACCAACACAGTATTTTGTTAAGTTACTGCTTGGCTCGTGCTGAAACGAGCTGGGAATACTCTGAGACCCAGCATTTAATGCCTAGAATATCTGTGTCAGAAATCATTGAGTACATCACCTGAATTAAAACTCTGGATATTTGATATTGAGCTGACACCCATTTGATCATCCTTAAATGTCCAAAATATCTAAACAAAGGGTGTTGAATACGTTTATACTTTAAACCCAGAATTAGTTGTGATAAAGAGTGATGATGATCATTCATTAATAAACTGACAGTACCCACGTTCAGGGAGGAGGCATACTAGATCAGAGAGCCTAAATATCTCTGATTGCTGACCAAATTAAGATTATTGGGAAGGGGAATTGGTAAATATCATAAAATATCTCCAGTTAGAAGCAGGTATAAATAGAAGGAGAATCAACATTTTAAGAGGTACGTGCTCTCATACGAAAAATTCCTTTAGCTCTGTTTGTGATATCTCTTGATCACCTTTCGATCCATAAACTGACTAAGGCTTCGGAGAGCTAAAGGCCAACCCCCACTGGGTTGACCAAGGTTCTAACTGCCCGTTCCTGTTGTTTTGTTGTTATCTTTTACTGCAGAATACAGGGAAGGTGTTCGGACAAACCTCAATAGCATTCTGATTCAATCTTCCGGTCAGCTCTTTTGTCTGTCACTTTTTAAGTTCCTCCAATTCACAATTGAAATTCACGCGCGGTAAGCAGGTAAGACAACAATCAAATTTGAACAGCATGTTCGAATAAGTCATGGTTGTATGCAGTTGAAGTAAGTTGATGTAAGAGCACTCACACTAGCCTCCCTATATTTTTCTTTAAATGGGTTCTAAAAAACCCACTTTTGCTCAAATAGCTAAAGCACTACTACACCAGACTCCCTATTTTAACTTTACTATTCCATTTTTTAATATATCTTTATTATTATTATTATTTTTTTTCACAACTCCCGAAATATTACACTACAAAAAAACACTATTACACTAAAAAAAAAGTTTTTTTATTCCCCCAATTGATGAACAGTGGCTCCCTCAAATGAGGGAGCCACTGTTCATCAATTGCGCATTTTAAATGAAATAGGGAGGCTGATGTTTCCGGTTTTTGCTGCCTTTTCCTTATTTTTTGTGTTTTTCGCTCAATTGGCAACTCTACTGTGAGTGCTCTAAATAGTCCAATCGAACTGCCATTTGTTTGATCACATGGACAAGTCTGCCAAATCCAAAAGAGTCTAGTTTTTCAGGTTGAACAACTCAACGTGTAGATTAGCCAATGAAATGTGTCGTGCTACCTATGATTCAGATGTTTTGCATTTGTCTAGAACAAATGTTTAACCTGGCTTGTGAATGGGGATTGGGGGTCATCGTGGATAGGAAATTAAGGTCACTCTCTGTTATGTAACCCAACATTTGAAGAAAATAAAAACCTAAAGTAAAGTAAACTTTTTTTTCATTATGAAGCTCTCTCCCTAAAAGATCCTCCTATTTAAAATTTTCAAATCTCTTTAAGTTTTAGTTAGATAAGAAATATGTAGTATTTAAAAATTCAATAATTTTAAAATTCTTATGTAAACTACAGAAAATCAAACATAAATATCATGTGTCATAAATCTTATTAAAAATTTGAGGAAATTGAAAAATTTAAATGAGAATTAATCTCTCTCTCTCTCCCTCTATATATATATATGACTATTGACTACTACCATTTTTATAGCTTTTTAGTTTGTAATTATATACTTTTATTAATGCTGAACAAAAGTTGCATATTTCGGGTTTATGCAAAAAAAAAAAAAAATTTGCAAATTGCAATCGCTTGGATGGTGTGAATGTAGACTTTGCTTTAGAAAATAAAATTCTTATTGGGTTGAATTGGCATTTGGATGTAATTTTTTTTGCTGATTCACTTGATTGCTTACTGTTTATTTGTTTAAAATTAGTTAAATATGAATATATATATATATATTTTTAAATGATACTTAAAGAAATAGGGTAGTAATACATGCATATTATCTATATACCACATAAATTAAATATGGATATATATCTAAAAAAATATAGTACACTTGTTTTTTTTTTTTTTTTTTTTTTTTGAGAAAAAGTAGACTTGGGAGATGAGAAAACTCAGAGAACACATACTTTGACCGAAGAAATGGATCCACAAGCAGACAGACGCCATCACAATATTATATGACACATACTCGTGTGGCTCCCTTATTATATAGCCTACCCATAATAACATCTAAAAAGAAATACGAGACATGGCTCATACGTGTGGACAACATCCTAAGAGTAAGACTAAGAACTTCTTAAATTATAACCATAATTCAATTGTTCTTTTCCATTTATTTTTTTCAGCAACACAAACCATTATTCAAACTTCATAGAAAAAGTACTCCTGTACGAAATCCGAATTTACCAAATCAACCAAGTTATAATAATAATATAAAAGGACAGTGCTAATACAATTATACAATAATTTTCCAACCTTTAATCATGAAGCCTCCACAAATTTCCACCTTGGTTGATGTACAATCTTTGTTAAAATAAACATACTTTTCGACTATAATCTCACTATAGTTTACGTGCCGTTTACGACATCGATTTAAGCTATATAAGATAAAGATGCTAGACGCTAGCCATCAAGCCGCCCAACTGTTCTAAACTTTATATCATTTTCATTATTCATTCATATCCCCCTACCTTTTGTAGCCACATAATAAAGCATTTCCATTAATCTCATTTTCTATAACCAAACTCTAGGCTCTCTCTCTCTCTCTCTCTCTCTCTCTGATGGAAAACTATCCAACTTATTATTCTTCTTCATCTTCAGCACCACCAACTTCTTCCTTGTCACTGAACGTGGCAGATTCTCACGCTTATAATGAATTCCAAGGCATCAAGTCAAATGGGTTTTTGGGATTGATGTCAGAGATGGAAGTTCCAGTTTCAAACTTAAATACTGTTCCTCAGAACAGAAGCTTTGTGGGGTCTGATCAAACTGATGTGAACTCAGGAAAGAAAAAGGGAGAGAAGAAAATAAGAAAGCCAAGATATGCCTTTCAAACAAGGAGTCAGGTGGACATACTAGATGACGGGTATAGGTGGAGGAAATATGGCCAAAAAGCTGTGAAGAACAACAAATTTCCCAGGTATATAGAGTTCAATTTTTTTCTTCTTCTTTTTCTTATGTTATCTCTAATATCTAGTTAAAATTCTATTGAGATCAAATCCAACACGATTGTTATTGCAATCATCTTTAAGTTGCAGACACGATTTCTCCTTTGTTACAAATGTGTTCAAGTCTTCAAGATAACTTCCAACCAAAACTAAATAAATAAATAAAAAATAAATAAATAAACAAAATAATATTTCAGATTGCAATTAGATCTTCATGCAAATTTGATGGTGGATGTGATATAATGATACAACTAATTAAGCCATGCATTCTAATTTGGTGGTGCATGACACCTTATAGCTAGTGAATAATAATTACTTAACACGTATTGTTTGATCACAAATACTATGCATTCCATTTTAGATAGTGATGAATGTAATTTTACCGATTTAGATTAATGCTTCTGTTAACTTGGGTATGCATCTCCTATATCTTATGAGCTATATGACTATATCTACATGGTATGAGCTATGTGTTTGATCACAAATACTATGCAATCGATCTTAAATTGTGGTGAATGTAGTTTTACTGTTATTCATAATAATAATAATAAATAATAAATAAATAAAAATGTAGTTTTACCCTTATATTTAAGGGTAAATATTGTTGTACACCGTAAGATGTGCATACATCACCTAATGTGAACATATATTTATAAATTGTAGAAATTAACGTTGATAAATATTTATAATTTATAAATATATATATCCACATTTTAAGTGGTGTGTAATGACAGTATGCATTAGTAGTGTGCACTTATCACTAGTTTGTCGAGTAGTACCTTTTCCTATCTCCATTTCTCTAATTAACAAAGGAAGTTGCTCCCTTAATAATCTATGACTATATGACGTTCCCTAGCTACTACCTGAAATGCCTTAAGAGTAAAGTCCAACAATATTTCGACTTGCTGCAAAGTCGATTGTAATCTTTGATGATCATTAACTTGATGTCACACCAATGCCAATGTTCATTTCACTTTGCTTCAAGCAGGCAATTATAGAACACCAAAGCTAAAAAATGAGATACCTAGGCGCGCATATGCCTCTGGGTTGTATATAGTGTTAGATGAGCAATGTTGATTGTAATTGTAATCGTGCATGTTAGATTCGATTCGATCGTTTGATTCATATAAATGTTTGCATGAGCCATATGCATGGGTCAACCTCTCACACACACACACACACATATATATATATATATATATAGGACCCAAACCTTTTGTAATCTATCTGGGTACACAATGAGTGACTTAGGAGAAATTTCCAGCTATCCATGCACATATATACACTTGTAAAGAGGGAAATGTTGCATTCATTGACCCAGGGAAAATGAGGATCTCTCCATCTCACATAAAATGGAAAGGCTCCATTTAGATGGAGAAAACTCATTTCACAATTAAGATTTGATTTCTTGTTGCACCTAATAATGAATAAAATGACATTATTTAAATTTTTAAATGACGTAACACTTTATATACTCTTAAATTTGATATTTGATCTAAATCATACATAAAATCAACCCATTTCATGTGCAAAGGGAGGACTGCTAGTATTGCGGTCTACTATTACTATTATTGCATTACTTAATCCTTCATTTTCACTTCAATATATATAGTTTTTTGTCACCATATATTGACAATTATATTGATTTTGACTCTTACCTAAAAAAAGAAGATGTAATTTAACACAAGGAAAGATTGAGTGGTCTATAACTTAGACTAACAGCTCGTTGCTCGTGTTTTACTTCAAATAGAAAAGGAACAATGAGATTAAGGTTTGAATAGGAAAAGGTCTTCTATTGTGCATTTGTTATCTCAAGTGTAAATCGAACGTTAAAAAAACAAAAAATAAGAGAGCAAAAAGCAAGGTCTGTTCGAGTATTCAATTTCTAATGATTACGTAGTCCTGCATGCAAATGGTTTTGGATTTCCATTATCAGTAGCTGTCATGATGGATCAAGAAAAAAATTGTTCATATAAACAAATCCCTATTCTACTGGCTAGCTTCATTTGAAGTAGGCAACTTATGGGGAAGTTATTTATTCCATATGAATCCTTGATTAATATAAAGTATAGTTTGAACGAGAGAGACATAAGAGATTTTTTATTATCAAGGGCAATCCGAAGCATTGAATCTCATATCTTCCTACCCCTACTTGATGTCTTCATCAACGTGGAGACACAGATTTGGTTGTGAAAAAAATTTATTTAAAACAAAATGATTAAATGTAGATGTTTTGGGCGTCATCATAATATATATACTAAAAGAAAGATATTTGACCCATTTATTTGAAGCATGGCTAACACTTATTCTAGAATTGATTGATATTCAAACATGTTTAATAATTTATTTGATTGTATAACGTTACATTGAGTTAACCTGTGTCACTGTGTGATCTTTAATACTACAGAAGCTACTACCGGTGTACATATCAAGGCTGTAACGTCAAAAAGCAAGTTCAGAGACTAACTAAAGATGAAGGAATTGTGGTGACAACTTATGAAGGGATGCATTCACATCCGATAGAGAAGTCTACCGATAATTTTGAGCACATCTTGAGCCAGATGCAAATCTACACCTCCAGTTAAGGCCTCCAAATTGCAGAGACGTACGATGAATACTTGTAAATTCTGTTGTTCTAAATAAATCCACGGAATTAGAAAAAAAAAAAAATTCCATCAGGAGTTGAACCCTTTTTGTACTATATCTCAGACGCAGTATATCATATTTAATCCACGTGAAGCACGGACGTTTAAGGACAATTGGTATTTGCGTTAACTGTAAGAGCATGGTAGAGCTAAATCACTTTACTTTGATTTAATTTCTTATGGGGCCAAAGAAGTTACTTAAAATCACATTTCGAATTGTGGTAGGGTGCTTTTGTCACTTTTTGCTTTCCAAGTTCTTTATCTTTATATAATCATGTGCTTGGTCAATTTACATCAATTATATATTTGGAGCATCCAACTTCAAAACTAATTGGAAATGGGTGGAGATGTCTCAAGATTTTATATGTAGAGATGTAAAGTTGTAAATATACAATGTAGGACTTTAATTCTCAACACGCCCCCTCACGTGTGGCATGACTAGTCAAACACATGAACTGATTATATTGGGTGACGTGGAGCACGTATGGCCATTGGGCAAGACACATGGATGAAGTAACGTGTTCTGATACCATGTTAAATTTGGAACATCTAACCTCAAAACCAATTTACAATAGGTGGAGAGGCTCCAATATCTTATACATAGAGATGTAAGGTTTTAAATGTCCGATGTGAACCTAACAGTTGATACTTTCTTTGTTTAATACTTGTTGGGATCTTTTTGTTGCCTTGCCACGCGTCAAGCTTTGATTGGCTTGGCTTTCGGCCCATGTTCATGAGAGGGGTAGTCATGTTCGGAATTCCTTCATTATCGGGTGCTCCGAAAAGGCTACCGTTTTGTTCCTTGGTGAAAATACGATTTGCATTAGTAAGCGATAATCACAGCTAAGTGACATAAGGAAAATCACATATAACACATGTAGCAAAAGTTTATTGAAAAACTTAGAAGATTGAAGTGATTGAAATATCACAGGGGCATTAATAATGCAAGAAAAGCGATAACATAAGAGAAGTTATAATTTGACAAAGATAGTGTTTAAGAATCTTATTTAGGCGCGCTTTTACACTAGTGCTATAAACACATAGCTCATGTGTTGTCGCTTGTTGTGACTTCAATATTTGATGATAGAATCCAATGACTCATGGTAGGCCGCTTAGTTATGGCCTTGGGTCATCTAACGAAACCCTTATTTAGCGACCCGTTTAGCGGATTTGAAAATTACCAAGATATTGAATATTGTTCGTCCAACAATGGTTTTGGACACTTGATAGTAACTTTACCCATTCATGGCGCCTTCGTATTTCTGATAATAACTTCACGTTGATAGGAACTCAACCGTACAAAATGATGATGTTGAGAGGAGCTTTTAACTACTACCATGTGGACTTCTTGGGTTAAGATTGACATCTAGAGCTTCCATTTGTTGAGTGTTAGCCGAGTCATGGCGTTTTCACCATGGTCGGACTTATGGCTCACCATTGTTGCATCTCCATCTTATAATGCAAACCAAAGTTGATCTGATAAACCAATCAGAAACATGATATTGAATAAGAATGTGAGTGTGTGATAGGGAGAGGAGGTGTAGCCAAGTTGGTAAAAACCGAAGTGCCAAAGATGGATTTGTTGTATGAGAAAGATTAGAGTTTTGGAACCTTTTTTTTAACAAAAATGGACATGGGGATTTTGTGTGTGTTTTTCTCCCAAGTTGAGTTTGTTGGTTGTTGTCCCCCTTTGCTACTCTCCTCCCTTTTATCTATGCATTTTTTTGTCTTCTAACCCAATCAAGTGTCAAGTATTCATTAGGTGTTTTTCCCCACATTTAGCCATGATTTTAGGGAGGTGGAGTGTTGTTGTCTTTGAGTTGTTAAACCCAATAGCTACTTGTGGTAGCTACTGGTAGTTGGTTTGGAGGGAGAGAAATGGACCTTTGGTTAAAAGAATGACACTTGGCTTTTTGTATCACCTATGTTAGAATGTTATTGCTATTGTTGTTTTTTTTCTATTCACTTGTTACTTCATATTACCATAAGGGTATTCTTGTAACCTTGCTATATCACTCTAATATAAATATGTGCTAAGGTGTGGGCCTAATTATCTAAGCCTTAACCTTTTCATTCTTTCTTTGTCTCACGTTATTCTTCTCTCCCTCCTTCTCTCCTAACCCTAATTATTCATATTTTACAACTCAACTTGGTATCAGAGCCTCCAATCCAACTTAGAAGCCATTAAAATAGTTTGGAAGCAATTTTCAAATAACAACGGATGCTGACGTCAGCATCTGTCCGATGACGTCAGCATGATGTCAGGTTGACATCAATGCCGATACGGACATCTCGTTCCGGCGACCACATGGTTTGGCTTGTCTCTCTCTCTCCTAGTAATAATGGTGATTTTTGTGAAATTTTTGAAAGCCATTTAGAGTGATTTTTCTATTTTTCAATGATTTTATGGATTTTTCGACATTTTTCTTCGATCTGTTATTGTAGAGTCTTTTTGCTGTTTTTGTTGGATAGGCTTTGTTCCCTAAGGTCCGAATAGTGCTAAGGATGCTTGTATTGATGGTTATTTGTTGATTTATGAAGATTTTGTGCTTTGGTTGTGGGTTTGAGACCTTCGGCCATCTTGGAATACTGTTACAGAGCATGTTTTTTTTGTTTGGGCTGTTGATGTTTGATATTGCTGAACTCCTATAGTATTTTACTTTGGGTTAGTGTGTTTGATATGACTGAAGCACAAGCTATAGTTATGGCTGAGGCAAAAACATCAATGTTCAAGGATGATGATATGCCTAAATCTATTACTTCGAAAAAATTGAATGGTTTAAATTATCTAGCTTGGGCACATGCTGTGAAAATATTATTGTGAGGCAAACAAATGTTGAAATATTTGACAGATAATCCCCCTGACAAGAAAGATCCAACTTATGAGGATTGGATGAGTGGGGATTCAGTTGTTATGGGATGGTTGTGGCATGGTATGGAACCCCACGTTTCTACTACAGTTGAATTTTGTGACTCTTTTAAGAAGATTTGGGACTCTGTTGTGGAATCTTTTGCGCATCAAAGTAATGTTTCTTAGGTTTATGAGATGTATGAGAAAATTTTCACTACCAAGCAGTCTGGGAAACCGTTGTCGGAATACTATAGTACTCTTAAAAATTTGTGGAATCAGATATTACAGTATCAGCCTTTTACTACTGATTTGGAACAACAAAAGCGTCATTGGGAGGAATTTATGATTGCTTCTTTGTTATCTGGCTTAGACTCTGACTTACGTGAGTTTAAAGATCAAATCCTTGCTAGTGAGACTTTACCTACTGCTGCTAATGCTTATTCTGGATTATTGCGCTCATCATTGGAACAAAACTCTTCTGTTTCCTTTAAGTCTGCTGCTTTGGTCTCAAGTAATTCTCGGGGTGGTTTCCGTGGCAACCGTGGAGGTCGTGGTTTCCGTGGTGGTTCTCGTGGTAGTGGTCGTACTGGTGGACATGGTGACAAGAAGTGTAATCATTGTGGTGGTACATCTCATACTAAACCTTACTGTTGGGTGAAATATTGCAAGCTAGATTATGTTCATCAAGTCATTAACGGTGCTCCACAACCATAATCTACTTCTACTTCATCTGGGCATGCCACTTTTAGTTCTGGTTCTTGTGATGCACTCACTACTTAGCTTAGCGAACTCGTCCAGCAATTGCGCTCCACACTTCCCTCTTCCTACATTGCTACACTAGTTGATTCAGGTAATATTTCTGGTGTGGCCCATTCCTCTCCATCTTGGGTCATTGATTCTGGCGCTAACAAACATATATCTGGTATATTATCTCTTTTCTCTAATTTGCTTCCTATTAAACACCATATTGTTTTAGCTGATAGCTCTTCTCGGCCTGTTCTTGGGAAAGGTGTTCTTCATCCCATTAAGTCATTATCTTTACCATCTAGCATTTTTGTTCCTGATTCTCCATTTAATTTTCTTTTTGTTAGTCAATTGACTAAGGCCTTAAATTGCTTTATCACATTTAACCCCACTTCATGTGCTTTTTAGGACCTCAAGACCAAGAAGATGATTGGTTTTAGGCATGAGAAAGACGGGTTATATTACTTGGATACTAATAAATTTGTGTCCTCCACCTTCTCAGCTTTGAGTGCTACCGTGTCTCCTCTTTAGTGGCATTTTCGTTTGGGTCACCCTTCCTTGGCCAAACTCAAGTCTGCTATTCCTGCATTGAGTCATGTGCCCAGTCTTGAATGTGAAGTTTGTCAGTTAGGGAAGCATCATCATAGTTCATTTTCCAGTAGTAGTCATAGTCGTCAGCCTGAGTCTTTTGATGTGGTCCATACGGACATATGGGGTGCTCCCTGCATCTCAACTTTGAATGAATTTCTTTATTTTGTTATATTTGTGAATGACTATTCTCGAATGACATGATTGTTTTTAATGAAAGAAAGATCTGAATTGCCTCATATTTTTTCCACATTCTATAATAAAATCTTTGTTCAGTTTAATAAACACATGAAGATTCTTCGATCTGATAATGCATTAGAATATACACAGCCTATTATGGATTCCTTTTGTGTTGACCGCTGTATTATCCATTAGACTAGTTGTCCTCGCACCTCTCAACAAAATGGTGTGGTTAAACGAAAACATCGTCATTTACTGGATGTTGCTCGTACCTTGTTATTCCATATGCACGTACCAAAACACTTTTAGGGTGATGCTGTTCTTACTGCTTATCGTCTTATTAATTGTACGCCTTCTATTTTCTTAAATAATAAGTCTTCGTTTTCCCTTTTATATCCAAAACATGCTCCTTTCTCGCTTACCCCTCGTGTGTTTGGTTATGTTGCTTTTGTTAATTTCCTTGATCCTAGTCGTGATAAACTCTCTCCTCGAGCTCGTAAGTGTATTTTCCTTAGATAATCTTGTACTTAGAAGGGATACCATTGTTATAGTCCTGAGTTGTATCGACACTCCATTCTTTTCCTCATCTGGTCAGTGTTTATCTTCTGATCTCATAGTAAGTCGTGAGGGGGAGGTTTCCTTTCCGTCACCTACTCTACCCATCTTATTGTCTCCTCAAGTACCTTTGGCTTCCCAACCTAACCTTCATTTGTAGGTTTATCAGCGATCTCAAGATAGGCGCGTTATGTCTTATAGCCCCGATGCTACATCTTCTTTGTCTCAGGTTCCTGCTCTCTCATCCTCTCTTCCAAAGACTGATGATTTACCTATTGCTTTACGAAGAGGTAAACATACTTGTACTCAACACCCGATTGCTCATTTTTTGTCCTATAATCGTGTTTCTCCTTGTCTGCATTCTTTTGCTTGTACTATGTCCTCTATCTCTATTCCTTCCTCTTATAAGCAGGCTTTATCTTCTTCTGGATGGAAACATGCTATGGATGAGGAAATGAGTGCTCTTTACAAGAATCAAACTTGGGAGCTCACTGCTCTTCCCTCTGGGAAATAAACGGTCGGTTGTCATTGGGTTTACACTATTAAGTACCTTCCTGATGGTTCTGTTGAGTGCCTTAAGGCACGGTTGGTTGCCAAAGGGTACACACAGACATTTGGTGTTGACTATCAAGAGACCTTCTCTCCTGTGGCCCGTCTCAATTCTGTTCGGATCTTACTCTCTATTGCCGTTAGTCGCTCCTGGCCTTTGTATCAACTTGATATCAAGAATGCCTTCCTTCATGGAGACCTTCAGGAGGAAGTATACATGGATCAACCCCCTGGGTATGTTGTTACTGGTAGTGAGCATCTTGTTTGTCAATTAAGAAAGGCTTTGTATGGTTTGAAGCAATCTCCTCGTGCATGGTTTGACCGCTTTAGTGAAATTGTACTTAGGTATGGTTTCCAACGCTCTACTTATGTTCATTCTGTCTTTGTTCGTCACTCTTCCACTGACATTGTTGTTTTGATTGTGTATGTGGATGATATTATTATCTTTGGGAGTGACTCCATTGGTATTGCTGATTTGAAAAGATATTTGGGTCAACACTTCCATACCAAGGACTTGGGTACTCTTCGTTATTTTCTTGGTATAGAAGTTGCTCGTTCTTCTCAGGGTTTATATTTGTCTCAACGGAAATACGTTCTTGATTTTTTGTCTGAAACTGGTCTCTTGGGTGCTCGTCCTGCTGATACTCCTATGGACTCTACTGTTAAGCTTGATGGTGAGCAAAGTGAATTGTTTAGTGATGTTGGTCGCTACCGCCGCTTGGTTGGGAAGTTAATTTACCTTACTGTTACTCGCCCTGACATTACTTATGCGGTCGGTGTGGTTAGTCAATACATGCATGCTCCACGTCACCCTCACTATGCAGCTATTTACCATATCTTGCATTATTTGAAGGGTGCTCCTGGCTGAGGTCTCTTGTACAAACCTTGTGCTTCTCTGTTTGTGACAAGTTTTAGTGATGCTGATTAGGCTGGTTGTCGTTCTGATCGGCAGTCAACTTCTGACTATTGTACCTTTGTTGGTGGTAATCTTATTACCTGGCGTAGTAAAAAGCAGAATGTTGTCGCTCGTTCTAGTGCTGAAGCTGAATATCGTGCTATGGCTCATACTGCTTCTAAAATGTTATGGGTTCGCTCTCTCCTTCGTGACTTGGGTATTGATGTTTCTACTCCTATGCAGATGTTTTGTGATAATCAAGCTGCTATTTTTATTGCTAACAATCCCGTTTTCCATGAGCGAACCAAACATATCGAGGTTGATTGTCACTTTATTCGAGATTTGTTGATGCGGAAACAGATTGTCATTCCCTATGTACGCTTCGATGATCAATTGGGTGATATTCTCACGAAGCCGTTAGCTCGTGCCTCCTTTCAACGCATGTTTTTCAAGCTGGACATGTTTGATATGTATGCTCTAGCTTGAGAGGGAGTGTTAAAATGTTACTGCTATTGTTGTTTTTTTCTATTCACTTGTTACTTCATATTAGCATAAGGGTATTCTTGTAACCTTGCTATATCACTCTAATATAAATATGTGCTAAGGTGTGGGCCTAATTATCTAAACCCTAACCTTTTCATTCTTTCTTTGTCTCTAGTGGCGTAGCCACTTTTTTTTTTTGTTTTTTTTTTTTTTTTTTTTTTTTTTTTTTTTTTTTTTTTTTTTTTTTTTTTTTTTTTTTTTTTTTTTTTTTTTTTTTTTTTTTTTTTATTTTTTTTTTTTTTTTTTTTCTTGAAGCCTTGGTTGGGCTATAGCCCAGTCAAGGTTTTCTCTTTTGTTTTTTTTTTTTTTTTTTTTTTTTTTTTTTTTTTTTTTTTTTTTTTTTTTTAACAATTAGCCCACCCTAAAAATTTTTTCTGCCTCCGCCCCTGTTTGTCTCATGTTATTCTTCTGTCCCTCCTTCTCTCTCAACCCTAATTATTCATATTTTACAACTCAATTACCTACATCATGCATTTACATGGTTTTATACTTAAATATTAAATACTTAAATATTGTTAATACACCCACTTAAACAGCCTCTAACAATACTTAAATATTTGGGTGTATTAACATAGGTAGTCCGCAGCTAGTAAGATTAAGGGCTTCCAAGTTCCAAGTATTGAATATCGGAGATCGGGTCAAATATATGTAACATAAAATATTGGCATAGCCATATGGAAGGTCTTTTTGGGGTTCTGCTTGTATGAGCCTTTTTAAAAAAAAAAAAAAACTAATAGGTTATAGCTGCTATTAGCTCACCTTTTTCATTCCGTATAAATTCTCCGATTCCCATTGCATGAATATCATGAAAAAATGCCCTATTCACATTGAGCTCATACTTTCCGTTTGATAGAGGTGTTCACTTGCTCACCGATTTATTGGCTTATCCATATATTCCTTCAAATACTCTTATGCACTTTTGCTATCTTTTCCGGCTCTGTTTCTATTTTCTACCTCCAGTTCAAAAGCTTCATCTTTCTCCACCATATACTAGTCCCTTTCTGGAGCTAACACATTTTGTTTAGGAACCATTGTATGATGGAAATTTAACACGAAAAGTAATTATATACTTCATTGAGCTTAGGCAATAAAAAACTTTCCTTTATATATAATATGTATGGAATTAAAGTTTGAGTTCTTTCCTCCCATTCCTTGGTTCCCAAGGGGCGTCCAATCTGGGAAACACTGAGGTATAGGATTACTTTGCAAAAGTGTTTAAAATTTACAACTCTTATAGGGCGAAACAAGTGTGTATGACAAGTGCATGTGCTTATTAGAGATCCATACACATCATCTACATTCTAAAATGCTTCAAATGAGCTCTAATTCAGATTTTGCTACTCTTTCTTCCCTTGTAGAGATAATCTGTTTCTAAATTTTTGGGTGTCACCTCCAGTTCAAAAGCTTCATCTTTCTCCACCATATACTAGTCCCTTTCTGGAGCTAACACATTTTGTTTAGGAACCATTGTATGATGGAAATTTAACACGAAAAAATATATACTTAAATTAGAATAAAAAATATATATAATATGTATGGAATT
Source organism: Fagus sylvatica (assembly GCA_907173295.1). Taxonomy (NCBI): domain Eukaryota; kingdom Viridiplantae; phylum Streptophyta; class Magnoliopsida; order Fagales; family Fagaceae; genus Fagus; species Fagus sylvatica. The sequence goes on from OU015772.1 coordinate 19,421,279, forward strand.
AAAGAGAAGAGTTCTTTCCTCCCATTCCTTGCCTTCCCAAGGGGCGTCCAATCTGGGAAACCTGAGGTATAGGATTACTTTGTGTGTTTAAAATTTACAACTCTTATAGGGCAAAACAAGTGTGTGTGACAAGTGCATGTGCTTCTTAGAGATCCATACACATCATCTACATTCTAAAATGCTAATGAGCTCTAATTCAGATTGCACTATCTTCCCTTGTAGAGATAAGATAAAGGGTGTCATCTTATGAGTTCAAGACTCACTGGATGAATATATATAACTTAGCATTAAAAGGAAAAACTATGTTCCAAAAAAATGAAATTGGCTTAGATTACCCATCCAAAGTGCTAAAGAAATTTTCCCTTTGCAACCAAACATTAATTCTAGAGGGAAGAAAGATAAGATTAAATAAACATCTAATTAAGTATATCAAATACCAATCATACATAATTTAAAACCCTTCTATCGTCTCTTTTTCTTTAAGAGCGAAGCAGCACGCAGAAATATCCGATCAACCTCATCAAAATTCAGTGAGTCTGAATCTTTCTCCCATGATTTGACATTTTTTGAGTCTACAGATATTTGACGCAGGTGCTCCTCAAAATCTTCACATTCTCCATCACTTTCAACTGGGAATTTTTCGAACTCATCCAAATAAAGAGGTCGTTCCACCTTATCCTCAGTCTCCGTGTCAGATTCAGTCTCAAAAATATCCGATAGATCTTCAGAATCCGATGCCATACCTATATCCATCATAGGATCCTCCTTAGAGCATTCCTTATCCAATATTTCTTTCAGCTTATCGGACTTGTTCAATTGGAAGTTTGAACAGCTCTCAGAGTCAATAATTTCAATTTCAGCTCCTTCAATCTCTTGAATAGCATCAGTTTTATTTTCAGGCACACTTTTAGACTGTGCTCGGAGCAACTCAAGGTCTTGTTTGAGTTTTGGAATATATTTTCTTACAGCTCGGAGGCCATCCCTATTTTTAGATTTATCCAAAGCCTGTATGAGAAAGAAGAGAGAAGAAAATGGGTATGATAACAAACAATAATGTATGAAAGTCATTTATAACAAAAAAAAAATGTTTAGGGCTTTAAACTTAGATATGTGACGTCTTTATATGCAGCACGGTAGACTTACCAATGCCATTAGTAGATTAGTAAGGTGCTTTCAGTCCATGATGTATGCGGGGTAAAAGAAGATAAAAATACCAAAAATGTGCGTATAGGTTATTCTATCATCACCCCTCCCCACCCAAAAAAAAAAATAAATAAATAAAATAAAAAACCTTTATATCACTGGAGAGAGACTTTTGAACAAGGGTTTAATCATGTATCCGAGATCCCAATTTGAGATATCTAGAAAAGACACTTCACATAATGAGGGGCAACCCATTCAAGCATGTAGTTTTCTTGGAAGATACCTAAGGACCAACCAAAGGGAAGCCTAATGTGACCATGTAACATGCTCTGAAATATTCCTAAACTCTAGGAGGAAACTGAAGAGGACTTGATTATTAACCTTTTGTAAGAGTTAATGCGAATCATTTACTAATTGACCTAGAGAATATAAGAAAACCATAAGGGAATCACAACATCAAAGATGCGGATGGTTAGATGTTAGAAGTAAGTTAGTACAGTTGTTTTCATTTCCTATTCCTCTTCTCTATTATTTAAACGCCTACCTTTTATTTTCTCCCACATCTTCTGGGAAAGAAAGCTACCTCAGTAACCCATTCAGAATTATGTTGACAGAAAAATTTGTATCCCTTTTGCAGAACAGGGAGCCGATATGGGCTTGGACAACAAGGATGCTTTGACCTCAGAATTTTTACATCTCTAAAAAGTTGAGGCATTTACTAACTAAAAGGAATTATACTTCAACAAAGAGACATTGAGACACAACAGCTGATTAAATGATTGCATTTTATTATTCTTAAGAAATTTTCCATATCTATTTACTTGAAATTGCAGTTGGAGAGCATAAACTTATATATATGAGATTTGAGAAGAGCATAAACGAAAAATGTTGTCCACATGCCCCTAAGATAAACAGAATGCTATAAAAGTGGGTACACTTAACTCCAATTGTCATATGTAAAGTACTAGAAAGAGATAAAAAAAACCTTCTTCCTGGAGAGAGTGACCCTCGGTGACATTATCTCTGTTGGCGGTTGAGAATAGTTCTTTCCCCTGTACATAACAACTGTGTTCTCTTCATGAATGTCAAGCACAATTCCTCCAGTCAATCTTGCCAGCTCAACGGCAATCTCTCGAACCTCCTCTGGTGAAAATGTTTTGACCACCACCTTCAGAGTCTGATGTTTTTTCCAATGCAGATGCATGTTCAGAATTACACCCTGGTAGATTCCCCGTCTTCCAACAGGCACGTAATTCTTGCACTTGAGACCCATCTTTAAAAAGAAAAAGTGTTCTTCTGGGGTCAATATCTCCGGATCATGGGTTGTTTCTGATGTCTCTTTAGGCTCAATCTTCTTAAGGGCTTCAACAAATCTTTCCTCTTTCTTTTGAGCCTGGAAAAAGACCAAGCAAGCAGTATAAATACATCAATAAAAACAAGATAGAGAAGGACATAGATTAATTAGTTCAAAACAAAAGTCAACTGAGAGGTTACACCTCCGCCCCACCTCCCCCCCCAAAAAAAAAAAATCAGCTTCATAATATGGCACCAATGGAAGATACTCAAGTAATGCAGCCTGTACTTATTTAAGGATTGATGATTAATGCAACCTAAATATGTGAAGATCAATAGTAAATTTTCATCAATATGCTACCAGCAAATGTAGACAGAATATCCCACAAATGGTGGAAAGACTATCTAGGTTAAACTAAATAATTTAGTCTATAAATTAGCGCAAGCTATTGATTTGGGTACAGATACAAAAATATGTACTTTGAAAATCAAAGAAGTGTCTTAAATGTTCCAGGGCCCATAATAGTAATCTAACTGGGTTCGGAGTCCTTTTTGCTACAAAAATATAAATGATTTGTTATCGGATAGCTCTGGTCTTGACTTGTTACAGAATGACTAAATTTGTATTAAAAATATGCTGGAATTACCGTATAACAGAAGCATAATCTGCTTTGTGCTTACAACATTAACTCCATTGCTAGAATTAATACGACCTGCGACATTTCGTTCCAAATATTAATTACTCACACAACCTCAGAATATCAACCTATTTATACAAGAAAATTATCAAAGAAGATCAATGAGAATACAGCTGGTATACTCAATGTTGTCGTCTTGTAATGTTTGTCTTTAGTTCAATACAATTGATTTTAATTAGTAAGTATAAACCTCTACAATGTACAATCTGAAGCTTCTGATTGCCAAAGAAGATTCTGCAAGAGCAAATATAACATTATCAAGTCTAAAACTCTACAATCTCCATCATTTGGAATTGGAATCTTGGATATATTCTACTCAACAGCAGTAAAGAGCTACAAAATGTCACTCAAAGAATGTAAGTCAGCCAGCTGACTGACCCCACAGTCTATAAATCAGAATCAACCTTCCAACAACAAGCAAGAAACTCTTTACTTATATCCCCATCCATTTGAATATCATATGATATAGAATAGCAAAACGTATACAAGCATAGCTGCCTTCATATATGTATTAACCAAACCAACATAAAGAAGGCACACACATTGGCCAATTAGCTCCACCAGACCTCTAGCCTCTATCTTTAAGAATATGACATGTTAGTATGACTCCAGCCACAAATATGTGCATATTAGGGTGGGAAAAAGAAAGATTAACATGTAACTGCCCAACAACTAGAAAGCAGTTAATTAAGTTTTGGAGCATACAACCCAAAAGCTTAAGTTGTCAAAGGTAAAGATATTTTCGCCCCTCTTTTTGATAAGCAAAGCATGGAACATAGGTTATATAACATCGACACCCAAGCACACACTCTCATTCCAAAGAAAAGTAATCTCAAAATTCAAACCACCTTCAAAACTGCATATATGGCTGCTGCTCCACAAATTTACTTCTTCTGTTTCCATTGTAAGCTTTATTGAGAATTTAGGACTTATGTATTCTTCATCTTCTTTGTAATTACTTGACACTTTTGAGTTCATGCTTTATGCACACAAAGTTGTCTCTTTCTAATTATATTGCTCTATTACTTATCAAAAAAAAAAAAAAACACTGATATATGACAGATTACGAAGAAAATAAAGAATTATCATCCTATTAAGAGCATTCATCACCTGTTCAACAAATTAAGGGAATTTGATAGGTTGGCTCTATTGTCTATCTTAAATCTCTCTATCCACAATATATTTACATAATAATAAACAGAAAACGGATTGGGAAGCTATTCTTCTGGACTGTAAAGAGGGAAAAAGAAAACAAATGGCAGTAAAATGGACTTACCTTTCTCAATTTGTAAAGAATTTTTTCTTCTACAGTCATTCTTTCTAAGTCTTTCTTCTTCTTCCACCTGAAGAACTTCAGCCACCTTACAACTGCTCTTTTTCCCTTTAGCTTTTTTCTCTTCACTTTAGTATCACCATCATCGCCAACAATTGCGCTCTTTTCAGACTGCTTCGGTGGTTCCACAACTTTGTCAGCCGAATTTAAAAATGGTTCTGAATGAATCCATTGACACCCTCTGTAGGGAAAACTTTTAATATCACAGAGGATCCGAGAAGCAGATTGCTCCTGACCCAGGACCTTGCATATAAAATCACCCATGCTATTGCAGTGTGAGGTAATCTTCAAGCACATTGAAACATTGTATTCCATTAAGAGCTAAATAAAAAATGAATTACAAAATTCACCACAAATGAGAACAATATAACATTAACCTGTTATTAATTTGACACATACTCACACACATATTAGTTCAAAAGATTTAATTCAAACATTGCTCCTTAATCTTATTTTATTTTTCTTTTCCAGCCAGATAAATAGAATGTCATGTCAGAATAATAATTCACACACACAAATTCTAAACATTTTCAGTCTAGTTTAGACCAAACTCCAAATTGGAGTAACTTAAATGCTTTGAGTCCTCCAATAACCAATGTGGAAACGTAAAAGAGTAAACAAAAACCATCATTTCCCAGATTGAGCAGTGTTCCTAAAGAAGTCTACAAAGATGAGTATACAAACTCAATACCTTTATATAACTACAGTCTAAAGCCTCCCTTCTCTTAATCCACTGAGAGGAGAAGAAAAAGAAGAAGAACCCATTAACAAAAGGGAATTGTAAATGTAAAGATTTGACCTTTGATCATTTGGGAGCTAAGAAATTGTAGACCTCATATTAAACAGAGCCAAAAACAATTATTGAATGCTACAACAAGTCTCTCTATGTTACTCTTACAGTTCCAGAGAGAGAGAGAGAGAGAGAGATACCTGGTTTTGTGAAGTGGGTATTTAGAGAAGAAGAAGAAACCATTAGAGAATAGATTCTTGAAAGGATGAGATTTGGAGAGAACCCCTGAAGCTAAAACCCTCACCACCATTTTTTTTTTTCTTCAGCAATCCACTCTGCCAAACATCATTCTTTTTTTCTTTCTTTCTTCAGTTGCTAATACAATAAACAATGACGACTCAACTTGTTCAGCCCTGGAGCTGGAGCCCCATTCCACCACTCTACAATACAATCCACATCCACGGTTTGTTCTTCTTTTTAATTTTCTTAACCTTTTTAATTTTTTAGATTTAACCACTAATTCTATCGTAATTTCTTCCAAACAAAAAGTTTTAACCACTAATTATTATAAATTTTCAGATTAGATCATTTCTATTTTTTTTTAATAAACGATTTATTTTTATTGATTTGGAGTATCAAGATAATACAATTTAATACAAAAACCTAAGTTTAAAAAAACATATGAAAAAAGTTTGTATTAGGTTATTTCACTTATTTGCTTTTATTGGTATGAAATATAAGATAGCTATATAACTGAAGTACCTGATAATTACTTATTTAATTTATCCCATTAAAAAGAGAGAATTATTATGTATTAAGACTTCTTAAACTTTTATATTTTTGCTGTAAAACCCATTTCTTTCAATTTTGTTTTTTTTTTTTTAGTAATTTGGTGCAAAAAATTGTTAAAATAGACACAAAAGTAAAATAAAATAAAAGAAGAAGAGAGATCTATTTGCTTGAGTGTCAAAATTTACGAATTAAATTGGCAGGAAAAAAAGGTTAAGTGGTCTTACTGCAACAATATAAAAGTTCGAGAAGTTTTAGTGCATTTTACCAAAATTATATTAAGAAAGTGTAAGCATTCTATTAAATTAGAGTATAATATAAAAGATAACTTAACCGATCATTTTTGTTCAATAATATATTTTTTAAAAAATATTTAGCAAAATAGCACTGAATATTTGGAAAACTGTCTTTTTTTTTTTTTAATCAACTTAACCACAAGTCCACAACACGTTAGCTTATCCATGATAGAACTTGTCTAAAAAAAGCTACTTTCCAAAATATTTTTCAAATAGTATTATTTTGCCAAATCATTTAAAAAAAATGTTATTAAACAAAAATGGCCTGACTTAATAGCCCTTTTCTTAGTTTCGAAATTTTCATTCAAATTTGTAATATGCCTATATATAAGTCAATTTATGTTTTTTTGTCATATTCTTACATAATATTTTTAAATCTTAATGCGAATGAAACAGGTAAGTATTTTGTATCAAATAAATTTTTTCTTGTAACTAAATTCCACATTTTAATAATGTAAAATAAAATTTTAAAAAAATAAATAAATAAGTGAGACAGAGAAACATGGGAGCACTTTTTGTTAGGTAGAAATACACTTTTGATTCTTATATTATGGGGGTGTTTTCAATTTGATCCTTGTGTTTTGAAAAGTTTCATTTTGATACTTGAGTTTTCAACCCGTTTTCATTTTTTATCCTTCCGTCATCTCAGTAATAGAAAATGCTGATGTGGTCAATAGGTTGCCTACGTGTCATTTAATTATAATAAAAAAGTATTTAAATAATATTAAACAAACCACATCAGCAATAAAAAATGTATTTATTTCATTTTTACCAAAAAATATTCATTTTCTTTAATTTCATAATTTTCTTTTATTTTTACCAAAAACAAAAATTATTTTCTTTATTTTTTCTCTCTCTCTCTCTCTAAAAACATGCTAGCTACAATTGAAACCAAGATTTTTAATAAAAAACATAGTAGCTACGAAAATCGACAATTACTTCTATTTTTAACCAAAAAATTTTCCTTTTATTTCTCTTGCTTTTCATATGTTTTTCTAAGTCACCCATTTGTGGACACTAAAATGGACATAAAACAAAATAAACATAATCAAGAACCCTATGAGTTTCTAAGTTTTTTGTTATTATGGTTTCCTTAATTGACAAAAGCAATGAGAATCTCAACCGAACAACAAATCAAAACAAAGATTAGAAGAATGTATTATCTTCTCTTGAATTTTCCTAGTAACCAAATAGAGAAGAAAAATAAACCCATTTGCAGACACTGTAATCTACCAAACATAAAAGGGTCTCAGAATCAAATCAGTCTAAAACTAAACAAGACAAGGTAGAAAAAATATTTTCCAAAATCAACGCAAATCTCATTGGCTCTTTAACACTCGGCGAGCTTGGACTGGAACGAGTACTTGCCAAGGCACTAAGAGCAATAGTCATCCCAGATCATGGCCTAGGTAGCACGTAAGGCCACACTCAACGAGATCGAGATCTGGGAGCGGAAGAGCATCTCAGTGGGTTCGATGCCACCACGTTACGTTTCTCTAATCGGGTCTCAAGTGTAGATCGGAACTCGTGGACTGTACCCACCAGGAAGCAACTCTAATCCTGGGTCAGATCGATACCGATCTGTGCTTAAAGCCATGTGGATTGAAAGATTGAAAAGTGGGGAAGCTTATGAGGAAAGATGAAGAAGAGGTAACATAAGTTTGAGGTTTTGGTTGAGGAAAGACTAAGTTTTCTGTTTGATTTAGAGAGAGAGAACTACGACTTCTTGGTAATGGAATCAGAGGAGTGAAAGAGTTAGAGAGGGAATACGGAAAATAAAAGGAAAGAGAAAAATGAAAAAAAAAATTATTTATTTTTATTTCCGTTGCATATAGGTATTGACATGACATTTTTTTGAATTATTTAAATGACACATATGCATTCCGTTAGCCATGTAAATATTCTGTTGGCCTCATCATCAATTTTGTAAGTGCACTAACAACAAGGACAAAAACTGAAAACAGGTTGAAAACTCAAGGATCAAAATGAAACTTTTCAAAATATAAGGACCAAAATGAAAACACCCCCATAATATAAGGACCAAAAATATATTTTTTCCACTTTTTTTTTTTTTCCCTCCCCCCAAAGACAGAGAAACATGGGACCAAATATTTAATGGGCAATTACCGGATTATTTTAAAAACCTCAAAATGGGGAGTTGTGGGAATTTCAAAATTTGTATGTTGTTATTTTCTTGATATACTCCAAAATTGAAAATTTATATAAAATTGTAGAACATAATACTTGCATAATAAACACAAATTGAAACATTAACTTTAGATGGCAAGACTTTTTTTTTTTTTTTTTATATATATATATATAGAAATTCTAATCTAAAGTCACACACACCTATATTTGAAGATCCCGGGGATTGAACCCACATCCTCATAGAGGAGTGGGGCTTTTTGGAAAGAAAGATTACCATTGGGTCGAATACCTAAGTGACTTAGATGGCAAGACTTAGTAGACCAAGTTGTTTAAAAAAAAATACTTAGTAGACCAAGGATAAGTTCCTTTCTTTAACTTTAGGTGGCAACCTTAGTATACAAAGGATAAGTTCATTTCTATTTGATTATTAGCTTAAAAGTGCTCTGTTAGAAACTTTTGTATGAGACTTTTGGAGTTCTAAGAAAATATATATTAAAGTTATGAGATAATATGTTATTTGGGCGAAAAAATTTAAGGAACTTAAAGTGCAAATTGTTCTAAGCCAGAAAAAAATTTATATCAGAATATTTAGATGTTTTTATTATTATTATAAAATATTATGTAGTTTGTGTCTGTTGTCATTGCAAATTCATAAAGTTGTACAAGATTGATTTTTAAAGGAAAATTGTATAATTTTTTTTTTATTTTTTTGGAATGTCTAAACCATTAATTTCAATTTCCTTTTCAAAAAAAGAACCACAAATAAGAGAATATCAAGGATTTAAGTGACTTTTAGCATACGTACACCGGTGGTAACAAGAAGAAAATTTCATTAACAGATACAAAGATTACATAGACAGAGTAGACTGTATACTCACCCTCACAAAACCCATACCCCAATATAGCCAAATATAACTCTCTGGATTAGCAAAGAATTAAGAAATTGCTATACACCTACTCTAATATGCACACACACAGATTTGGTCAGCATGGCCAACCTTTATGGGATATATTACCATGTGATGTGGATGCAATACTTGAGTAGCACCTTAACATTCAACTCATTAATAACATTTACAAATCCTAAAAAAGGAACACATATGAATCCCTCAACTCGATTGGTGACAAAAATTGGGTTGAATTGCAATTGCCCCAAGCCACAAGTCGTGAAAACGATATCTACAAAATAACACTGGTGATCATTTACACAACAAAACTCAACTAATACAACATCATCACCAACTCATTAAATCTTAAGAGCGGTGACAAAAAGAGAAATTAAAATAAGAAATTGATTAGTTCACACATCCCATTTATATCACAATTTCACAGTACGTATTGTGAATATCAATGTGTACAATTTGTAGGCATGTTCACAATTTATGGACATTGATATCCACATCTAGATGGTGTATGATGTAAGTAGTATGAACAAATCACCCAGTAAAATAGGGAATTGATTCATTTTACTAAGAATTGAATGAAAGATATTTTTTAATTGGAACTTCTCAAAGATGTTGGAATCACAGGTTGTCCTCGGTGTGTTTACGTATACCTGAAGTAAATTAAGTAGTATCAGTATCTTGTAACCATGACATATTTTTGAATTCACACTTCAAATTTTCCCTACAAATTAAGTCTAAGCTAAAAAAAAAAGGATTTCATTTAGTTGGGCCAAGTAGTAATATTACAGATCACGTGGTAATCAAATTTAATGTAGGCGTTTTAAATTTTTCTATTCAAATGAACTTTAAAAAGAATTTGGAACTAAAAAGATGAAAGTCATGCACTACAAGAAAAATGACTTTTAACGTCAACCTTTGTTGATGCTAAAGATAAAAAGTTGTCGCAAAAAGCATTTTTTGCGTCAACTTTTTGATTGACGCATAGTGATACAATAAATCGTGTCGCTTAAAATCTTCACGTCAACAAGAAGTTGATGTAAAAAGTAACACATTTTTGCGGCAACTAATATCTTTTGGCATCAACAAAATGTTGATGCCAAATCCTATATAACATCCTTTCACGTCAACATTTTGTTGACGCCAAAAACCTATATAACATCCTTTCGTGTCAACATTTTGTTGACGCCAAAAACCTATATAACATCTTTTTGCGTCAACAATTTGTTGACACCAAAAACCTATATAACATCTTTTTGAAACTCATATAACATCTTTTGCGTCAACATTTTGTTGACGCCAAAAACTTGTATAACAAAAAAAAAAAGAAAAATTACTCAATTAAAAAAAATTGAATGAAATTAATCCTACTAATAATTATAGCAATATCAAATAATCAATTGTAGCTAAGCCCATGAAAGCCATATAGGCTCTGGTCAAATTACATACAAGTATTAACCAATAAAAAGTATAATTCATTACTCATAGTAAATGTATGACTAAAAAATCAACATCTAATTCTCAAAAGTTAAGTTTCAACTTTCAAGTACAGTTACTTCTGTAAATAAATAAATAAATAAAGGCAAAACCTTTGTTATGCCCAAAATGCAACTTTCCCAATTAAAATTGTATAGGAAAAAAGTACTAACCAATAAAATCATTCCAAATTAATCACATCATTTAAAATTCAAAAACAAATTTCTATTCCAGATAGTAAATTCAGACAGCAAAAATGAATCTCATATAATTTCTGTTTTTCTAGTTTACAGGAACCAATAAGGAAAGTACAGAACTAGAAAAATAAAAAATAACACTAAAAAGAAAAGATGCCTAACATGCATGTCCATGCATTGCATACACATATAAAACTGACCCCACCTTGTGAATCCTACTGATTAATACCATATAAAATATTCTCATTAATTTTCAGCTCAAACAACAAGAATAGATAGGTCTTCTCATTAACCTACTCAAGACTGGGACAATGATGATGAAGCCTCAAATAAGTGAAAGGCCAATCCTGTCAAGTCAAGTTGCCCATGAAAATTAGGAAATGTTTCTCCGCTTGACATGCACAAGTGAACTGGAAAACAGCGAGAAAATGAATAATATTACAAATCCGATTGACAATCCTTGGCGACACCTTGTCTAGGGTCTCTAGAAGTACTCACCTGCAAAGAGCAATTAACTTCAACTCAATGAAGAGATAATATAGCAATCACATTTAAATTTGTAAGAAATTCAATTTGATTTCCATCCATTACAAATTTTTCTTCATATCAAAATCCTCTGAACCTTTTCTACATAATGTTGAACTTTGGAATTATCAAGATATTTGATCAGTAAAATTGATGTGCAAACACTAGGGTACGTGATAGCATGAATATGTTGGACAAAATTTAGCTTATTTGCATTCAAAAGGTTAGGATAGAGAACAATTTAAAGATTTTATGATTACAACAGTAAAATTTTAAAATGTACTATACCCATTTCTAAGGTCTTCAAAGACATTGTTGATATATGTTGAATTTCAAAGACTATTCATCCAAAAGCGAAATGCTCTCTCTTCTCTAGACACTAGGGTGTCATCTGGCAAAGTTTCAAGGAAAGAAATCTGTTTTGTTTAGGTCGAGAGCTCTGTTGTTAAAATCTTGATTTGAATCTTAGAATCTTACGATTTTACAATTCAACATTATGAAAAATATTTAAATCTTAACTAAATCTTAGAGGTGGTAGAATCTTCATATAATCCCGATTTGAATCTTAGAATCTGTAGAATCTCGAATTTCTTTCGATTCTATACAATTCTACTACACAAGGTTTATTTGGGTTTTTTGCGTGTTTTTTTTTTTTTTTTTTGGGCCTCCAATGAGAATTTGTCTTGTGTTGGGCTAATTTTTGGTATTTTAGTAGCCCAAATATTGAAATAGCCCATTAAATAAAATAAAAAACAAAACAAAGCCTAATTCCCTAAAGTGGTAAGTTTCCCACACGAATACAGAAACAGAAATACAGAGAGAGTGAGACTCTGAGACTGAGAGTGAGACATGGATGAAAATATTGTTTATGGTGAAGGTCTCCCATTAGAGGTAAACATTCATCAAATCAATGAAGATATTGGTTATTCACGTTGAACAATAAGTAATGTGTTAGTTTTGTCACAAAATTACCATTGTGGAAAATGATTGGGAAACATTATTATTTATGTAATGTTATTATTTGGAATATTATGTATGTTTGTGGTTATATGATATTAAAGCTTGGAACTTGAAAGTTTGAAGTTTGAAATTTGTCATTTGGTATTTAGTAATTGATGACTTATTGCCTTTTATAAGTTTCTATATCAAAACTTATTTATTTTTCAATGATTCTTTAACATATGTTATGAATTATAATTATTTATATATTTTTTATTTATTTTTATTTACGGAAAGTAGAATATTACGATTTATGATTCAAATCTACGATTTGATTTACAAAACCCTCCCAACGATTCAAGGTAGAATCCCGATTTTGACAACCATGGTCGAGAGCCCATTCCTACAGGAAAAAATTATTGATTAGTTTCACATCTCTCAATTCTTTACAAACAAGGTAAAAAAGAAACACACAAATCATCAAGTTTTAGATTTGGGGAACCTTCCACAATATCTTTTGCAGCCAAGTATCTTTTACATCCCATACTGTCTGCATGTTCCAGAACTAACTTTGCTCTTTCCAAAGGATCTTTCGCAGCCAATGTAGATTGAAGACTGTGCTCTGGTGCAAGTACATTTAAGAGGTGAGCATAAGCTTCTCCATCCTGCAATTTAAGCATCTTATATAGTCAAATACTAGTTATATACCAATAATGAATACTAAAACCTATAGCTGTAAAATTTATTGTAGCATTATAGAGTCAAACCATTTGTTTTCTTTTTGTTGGCTTTTGTTAAGGAAAATATCAACCAATTCAATTCTCATAAGTAAATGGAAGTATATATGTATTAGGGAAATTCAGAATATTCAAAAGTTAATTTGTCAATATCAGTAACAGCTAGTGGCAATGATCTTTGAACAAAATGATTTCTTCTCCTCCCATAAACAAGGGTTGGAGGGTTAGGTCACAACTTCACTCATGTATGAGTGTATGTCTTATTTAAATATAGTAATAATAATAAATAATTAAATATAAAACAGTAACAGCTAGTACTTTACTATTCTATTTGTTTTAAAAAATAAAAATAAATTAAGAAAGCATGAAGTGATGTTCTATATGACTCATGTGGTTTGTAATCTATCACACTAGATTGTAACCATTAACCAATGCTTCAGCATAAAATAGATACCTGTCAAGGAATGGACTCAAAATTTAAAGTAGTTTGACTTCCTTATTTTCATAGAAATTTAGAATTTCAATTACACTTTAAAGAAAAGATATTATTAATTTGATTTATATACGAAATCTAAAAATGCTTAAACGAGTTCAAGTCACAAATCTGAGCTACATATATATGCCATTCACAAAAAATATTATTCAATTTTTTAACAATGGCCAATACTTGACACTTGTTTTAATGAAATTCTAATGCTTATAAAAAAAAAATAAAAGAACACATTTACCCTGCTATCATCTACCAACTCCACTAATTGAGGTGTCTTCTTCAAATTGAGGTCCGCTAGTAATTGTATCTATTATAGAATAACCATTGGAGAGTCAAAAAATTTAATTTTAAACACAACTAGTATGAATGCTAATATCAACTCAATGGATCCATAGCCTTAAAGGCTTTCAATAGATAACCATAGTTCACTTTATGTCCATGACATTACAAATTTATACTTGATCATTTGAAAAATTAAATGAAGTTGATAACCATGAGATTCTTACCTTAATGATCTGAGAAATCAATCCTAGCACAAGATGACGTTGAAAACAAAACAAAGGGGGAATTATTCATACTGATGAGCAGAGTTGTTAAATTACTAATTACTTATATATAAGTGATTGGAGTCATTATAATTCATCCAGCAGAAGGAACACATACAATAAAAGATGCCAAAGCTGGCAAAGGATTTAACTCAGTTAATAAACCCATCTAAATAGGAATAGGATTGCTTTCTGTTTACAAATTAGGACACATTTCCTGTATGCATAACCTTCCTTCAATAAAGTTCTGAGTCCCTATATTGACTACAGTACATCCAATAGCCTTAGCAGAGTTGAGGCAGAGTGTATGATTCTCATTCCTTTCCCATGGATTGAGCACTCTCTTAGTGTTAATAGCACGGTCATCAATAGTTCCCGGTACCGCCACATTAATTAGCTTACTACATCAAACAAAAAATATATGTATATTTCAAAAAGATGAGTCATGAAGAAACAAGGAGAGATAGATACGAAAAATTATACAACTTCAGCAACTTCCATACCCTTTATCCATTCCAAAATAAATTAGCAGTTGTAGTTCTTGCTGATTTTCTAATGATAGGTAAATCTTAACAGAATTGAATAGCAAACTCAATCCATGTAAATGATCATAAAGTTTGGCTACATAGTAAAGAAAAAAAAATCATTAAAAACACTAGAATTCTAAATATACACAAAGAACCTTAAATCAACTAAAAAACCATCATTAAAAGAAAGAATGCGAAAACAAGAGAATTAACATAGTTTGATTTGATGACATACCAGGCTTAAAAACTATAGAGAGGCCAAAATCAATATCTTAACAATTTATCATAATAAGTAGATGAGTTCTCTATTGCTTGGATCTGATTCATCTTAGCCTCCTTAGCATACATTTTCTCTTCCAACTACGTATAGAACTGAATCATATGAGTCACATGAAAACTTATGCAGGTTCTAAAAAATACATAGTATTAACTGTTACCACAAAACAACTAACAAAAAAGCTATCATGCAGAGTCATGAGTACTACGGGATATAGCAAAGGTTAGCATGATAAATTGTTGTCTCCCA
Source organism: Fagus sylvatica (assembly GCA_907173295.1). NCBI lineage: Eukaryota > Viridiplantae > Streptophyta > Magnoliopsida > Fagales > Fagaceae > Fagus > Fagus sylvatica. The sequence goes on from OU015772.1 coordinate 19,436,573, forward strand.
TAATGGAATCAGACATACAAGACTGGAATTACTCCACATACATCAAAAGCATTTGATACTAGTTTGTACCCCTCTTTTTGAGTTCTGAGACATACACATCCACCACATCTCATGATAGTATCATATCAAAAGTATCAGTTTGTACCCCTCTTTTTGACTCCCACTCTCTCATGTCATAGTATCAAACTCCCACTCTGGTGGTTCAGAAAGAAATTATATAGACCCTTAAGAACTACAGAAAGTTGAAAACTATGTACCAACTTCATGTAGGCTTTGGGGAAATGACACAATTTTCTACAAGTCAATAAAGCACAACCAAATCTACAAAAGATAAAGATTTACAAATCGAGTGGAATTGATGGTAAAGTTGGGTAACCATATTCATCTTTTAACAAATGCAAAGAAAGTGAGTTAATTAAGACAATGATAAGATTATTAGCAACCAAAACTATGAAGAGTAAAATGAGGAACGCAAGCTTTATTAGCAACCAAAACAAAGTAAGGTATACCATCCTTATCTCAATTAGGAAAGTAAATGTTGTTACCAAAATACATTCAATTTCTATCTTGGTGTTATATTGCCATAAAACCAAAACTTCCTTTAGAATTTTGTCAAAGACAATATCATTAGCCAATGGATTACTCACAAAGTAAGGTACACCAATCATATCTTAATTTTCCTACATTTTCTCAGTAACCAAACACATAGAGAGAGTCCTTGAATTACTAGGAACCTTAGTGCTAACTACTAAGAGAAGTGTAGGGATCTGATTTGGATGGAGAAGCCAACACCTACTACCGGACCACCACCACCATCACTGTCGCCTCCGACAGAGCTCGTTGACGTCGGCGAAACTCGCTAGAACCCTAATGCTCATCAATGCATCCCTAAATCTCTTGAAGATCAGTGTCTAGTTCTTTATCGCCATGGGAGAGCTCCTCCAAAATCAAAGCCAACAAATCTGAGCTTTGATCATGGCTGAGCGACAACTTTTTTTGTAGTGTCAGTGGAAAAAAAAAAACCCCTTCCTAACCGTTTCAAATCACAATAGTGGACTTGTGTATAGTTAATGGCTTGTCACGAGGACACACTTACATCTTTAGTATACAAATACAAGACAAAAGTCTAATGTCACAATAAATTTCACATTTTGTCAATAGTATCACAAGAAAAAGTGACGTTGTACTCAAATTATTATTTTAAGAGTTATGAAATTTGTTGTGTCTATATCTTTTTTTTTTTTTTTTTTGAATAAAATAGTAGAGTTGTGTCTATATCTTTGTTACAAGCAAAATAGCAAAAAGAAACTTCATATACAACAAATGTATGCAAAAACGTTTATATGCCCTATAGCTCATCCTGGTAGACTTAATAAGTTAATGGCATGTGCAGAAGCAAAATAACGAAAGGAAACTTCAAATGTATATATATATATATATATATATATATATATATATAGTTTATACGCTTCATACCTATAATGACTTGTAATAATTTTATGATGCTGAGTCCGTGTAGCTAAAAAACTGGCTTGATTAGCTTCTTTTGCATGAAGATCATGTAAGTAAATCATTTTTGCTTTTAATAACATTAACTATCTCGTTCGCTGCCTCAGAATGGAGCATCCCAGCAACCAATCGATCTTCTCGAGCCTTCATTGCAAGCTATTGGGCAAAAAGGTAATCATCTCTTTAGTGATAGGATGATGACCTACTCTTAACCGACGTTGATGAAAATATTCGATACATAAGAATCTTTACCATGTGTTTAGTTTACTCAAATATCTCAAAAGATCAAAATATGTATATATGAAGGAAATATATACATACATATATATATATATATATATATATATATATATATATATATATATATATATATATATATATATATAATATATATATATATATATATATATATATATATATATATATTATATATATTTTTATTGGTACCAGGTATTGGAAGCATTTGCTCTGACTATTCTTGGATGCACAGGCCCTCGACAAAGAGTTTGCCAACTCCCATGTGGTTATATATATAAAGAGTATATGAGAATTGGATTTTATATGAACGTTGAATTAATTAATAAAAAATTTCTCATTATTTTGGCATATAAAAGTAAGTTTTTTTCCAAATGCAAAATAATTATGACATAAATGCGCAAGATCTCATGAGAGAGCATGTTTTTTGTGTTTCTTAAACATGATTTTTGGGCTTAACGTCTTCAACATTCTTCAAAATCAGTAACACGATTACGATTTCTGGTGCAATGTGAAGTGTATTTTAAAATATTTTGTAAAAAATTATCTTATGACTCATTTATAATACTTATTATGTGTTATAATATTTGGAGAATCAATTTCAATTACATGGAGTGCCATCAGAAAGAGAGGTGATGACAAATGGTAAACTTTTTTTTTTTTTAGAAGAAGTTAATAGTTCTATTGATGAATGGAAAAATCATTACATAAAATAGGAACTATGTCTGGGGGAACAGACTCCATCCAGACTTCAAAAGGATTACTGAACTTAGCTCTTTTGGCGAGCAAGTGAGCAACTGAGTTGCCATCACGTTTTACATGTAAAAATTGAACAGAGAGGAATGAGTTTGCTGTGTTCTTTGTATCATTTACCAGGTGGCCATATAGGGTGCAGCATGGGGCAGTGTTGCGTAGTGCAGTCACAATCGTTATTGAGTCTCCCTCAATATCAACTTCTTTAAAGCCCAGGTCGATTGCTAATTGCGTTGCACTCCTAGCTGCATAAGCTTCCATAGCTTCAATCGAGTGGGGGTAGTGTATTCTGTGACACATAGACGCCATAACTTCACCTCTGTTGTTTCGAATGATGACCCCTATTCCTGCTTCGCTTGATTCTTCGAACATGGCACCATCATAATTTACCTTGTATCTCCCGAGTTGTGGTGGCTTCCATTTGGTTCTTATTTGAGGCTCTGTAGTTCTGGAAGGCGGATTTGGGCTCTCCTGTGCTTCCAAAAATTCTCCGAGTGTCCTTTGTGCTCGTTGGAGCAGCTGGTCATTGGTATCGATGGGTTGGTTCCTCCAGTGACAGTTTCGCCGGTACCAGATGGACCAGGTGATCACTGCAAAAAGTTGTAGCTCCGAGGTAGAGAGTGACCTGATACAGCAGAGCATTAATTCCATAAAATCCAGATATTGATCACCTTTCAGTAAACAAGCCCATGGTACTGCCAACCATATTTCATCAAGTGAATTGCATTGCCATAGAGCATGGAGAGCACTTGTCGACACCGGCGGAAAATCTCTTCTAAGTTTTCTTTTTCCTTTTTTTTTTTCCTAGATACCGACCCCCATTTGGCGAGTGTTGTGTGTGATCTCTATCTCTTTTCCGTTTCGAGATATGAGTTGTGTGTGTGTGGGAACTTGTGTGTGTGTGTGCGTATGAGCGCAATTTGGAGTCGCCACCAACCATGGGAAATTCTAAGGTGTGATTGGGCACCTATGTCTAATAGATTTTATCTTATTTAGACATTTATAACAAAAAATGGTCTTGAACCAGAGATGGGTTCGGGGGTTTGCTTATGCGTGGGGAAGGTGTTAGGCACCCCACGACATCCGTTTAAGAAAACGGTTACCTCCTTTCTAGTGTTCTCTTTTATTTGCTAAGCCTAGGTTTGTTGGTTTTAATTATGTACAAATGTCCCAAATTTGGTCGAGCAATATACCAAGAAGTGGCAAATGCATTTTGACCTTCATTTGGTTTTGATTAGACTCTTTATTTCACCATCCCTTTTATCTTTGTATCTTTTAAATTTCCGGGCATTTCGGTGGTAGGATATACTTGAAATCCTAACACCTAGTGCCGGGACAAACAATTAATGTTTTTGGTGCCATATTCGGGATCTCTTTACCCTTGATTTCCAAGAGTAAAGCGGTCCGTCAAATGGCGGGGTTTTGGATGATTAATTCACACTTTGGGGAATTTTAGACCATGATCCTATGGGAGTTAGAACGTGTAGAATCCCTTACACGAAAGCACGTACCAGCCACGCCCCCGTGTAAAGGACTCATACCATGGTGTCCAAAAGCCAGGGCGAGCCGTAGCCCTTGGATTGCACCAACTTCGTTTCTAACGCCCACATTACCATGTTTACTCTTTTTAAAGTTTTCATGGCAAAGTGTATTTTAATCACATTTTTATATCAAAGCGATAAACACTCAAGCAAGTAATCACGGTATATTCACAACACATAATTACAAGAACGAGTATGAAAGCGAATAGAATGTTCAAACAAGTAATCTCGGCATGTTCGCAGCACATAAATCACAAGTATGACATAATATGGGATGACCATGGTATGTTAGCAGCACATCAATCATAAGTATGAAATGACATAAATGCAACATTTATTTGAAATGGCAAGGTACAATTCATGAGAATTTTTAGGGAAAGGGTCAAGACCTCGTGGGGTCGGGATTCGATGCTATTTGAAAGACTTACTCGAATCTCGACACCACCTTAGGATTTACATGAATAAAACAAGGCAATTTTTAGAAGAGGAATTCAATGCCTTTTCGGGCTTACACGGGGGTTTAGTACTATTTGAAAAGATTTACCTAAACCCGCGAGGCCAAATAGGACTTAAATGAGAAAAAACTGTTTTTGAAATGAGTTTCAATGCCTTTTCGGGCTTACACGGGGGTTTAGTACTATTTGAAAAGATTTACCTAAACCCGCGAGGCCAAATAGGACTTAAATGAGAAAAAACGTTTTGAAAATGGGTTTCAATGCCTTTTCGGGCTTACACGGGGGTTTAGTACTATTTGAAAAGATTTACCTAAACCCGCGAAGCCAAATAGGACTTAAATGAGAAAAATCGTTTTGAAAATGGGTTTCAATGCCTTTTCGGGCTTACACGGGGGTTTAGTACTATTTGAAAGATTTACCTAAACCCGCGAAGCCAAATAGGACTTAAATGAGAAAAATTGTTTTGAAAATGGGTTTCAATGCCTTTTCGGGCTTACACGGGGGTTTAGTACTATTTGAAAAGATTTATCCTAAACCCGCGAAGCCAAATAGGACTTAAATGAGAAAAACGTTTTTGAAAATGGGTTTCAATGCCTTTTCGGGCTTACACGGGGGTTTAGTACTATTTGAAAAGATTTACCTAAACCCGCGAAGCCAAATAGGACTTAAATGAGAAAAACTGTTTTTGAAATGAGTTTCAACGCCTTTTCGGGCTTACACGGAGGTTTAGTACTATTTGAAAAGATTTACCTAAACCCGCGAAGCCAAATAGGACTTAAATGAGAAAAACTGTTTTTGAAATGTCTTTGTAATTTTAGGGTCCAACGCCTCATGGATTTACATGGGGGTTTAGTACTATGTGAAAAGATTTACCTAAACCACCAATACCGTTCGGTATTTTCATGCCCAAATCAAAATAAAAGAAAATGGACAATGTTAACGATATTTACAACAACGTAGTAAACGTAAATAACCAGGTTTGAAAAAGAGTGTTTTTGTGGGTCTAATGCCTATGGGATTACGTGGTGGTTAATGCCTCTTTGAGGTCTTAAATAGTCCACCACGACCAATCGGGATTATCACGCCCATTTTTACGGGGAATGGGGATAATAACAACGCAATATATTCACAAGTGCGTAAAAGTAAATAAAGCGATAAATGTATTTAAAGCATTGCGGAAAGCGATAAATATATTTAAAGCAATAATGGAATTTAAAGCGTGGGATTTTCATGGGTCCAATGCCTTATGGAATTACGTAATGGCTAATGCCTCTTTGAGGTCTTACATAAACCACCACGACCAATCGGGATTATCACGCCCAAATCACAAAGGGAAAAGGGGAGAAAATGACAATATTCACAATATAATACGCACAACGTAGTAAATGTAAATAAAGCGATAAATGACGTTATTTAACAATGAGGATTTTTAATGGGTCCAATACCTATGGAATTACATGGTGGATAATGCCTCTTTGAGGTCTTAAATAGTCCACCACGACCAATCGGGATTATCACTCCCATTTTTACGGGGAACGGGGATAATAACAACGCAATATATTCACAAGTGTGTAAAAGTAAATAAAGCGATAAATGTATTTAAGGCATTGCGGAAAGCGATAAATATATTTAAAGCAATAATGGAATTTAAAGCGTGGGATTTTCATGGGTGCAATGCCTTATGGAATTACGTAATAGCTAATGCCTCTTTGAGGTCTTACATAAACCATCACGACCAATCGAGATTATCACGCCCAAATTACAAAGGGAAAAATGGGGGATATCCACAATATAATATTCACAACGTAGTAAATGTAAATAAAGCGGTAAATGACAATATTTAACATGGGGATGTATTTTTCGGGTCAAATATCTCGTAGGCTAACAAGGTTGTTACGGCCTCGTTAGAGGTCTTACGCAACTGAGCCAAAGCTACTCAATATTTGCCGTACTAAAACACGAAGACCGGTGTATTTTTCGGGTCAAAACCTCGTGGGCTAACATGGTTGTCACGGCCTCGTTAGAGGTCTTACGCGAGCCGCCAAAGCCACTCAATATTGCCGTACTAAAACACACCGGGGGAGGGGGGTAATCACAACAATATATATATTCACAAGTACGTAGTAAATGTAAATAAAGCGATAAATGACTAGAAAATGTAAATAAAGCGATAAATGACTAGAAAATGTAAATAAAGCGATAAATGACTAGAAAATGTAAATAAAGCAATAAATAGACAAGAAAATGTAAATAAAGCGATAAATGACTAGAAAATGTAAATAAAGCAATAAATAGACAAGAAAATGTAAATAAAGCAATAAATAGACAATAAAGAAACTAGTAAAGCATAAATGAACTAAAATGAACTAAAGAATGTAAAATAGAACAATAAATGAACTCAAAGAATGAGAGGGAGAGAGAGAGAGGGGGGAAGATGAGGAGAGGTTAGAGAGAGAAGCACCTAGTAGATGCTTCTCACTCTAAAAACACCCCAAAATCCCTAAAGAAAGAGTTTAGAGAGAGAAAGAGCTTAGAGAGAGAGAGAGGGGGGGAGGATGAGGAGAGGTTAGAGAGAGAAGCACCTAGTAGATGCTTCTCACTCTAAAAACTCCCCAAAAACCCCTCAAAGAAAGACCCCAAACCCCAAACCCCTATTCTATGCCTAAAAACTACCTAAAACTAACTAAGAAACTCAAAAAATGCTCTAAGCTTCGGACCCAGCGCTGAAGGGAGGGGGGTGCGTTTTATAGACGGATTTGCACGCCTCGCGCAGTACTGTAGCGCGCCGCGCAGTACTGTTCCGCGCGAGCTACAGTAACCGCCGCGTGGCGATCTTATCCTTCCACTCGATGGAAATTCGCGCAGCGCACAATTTTCGGACCCGATTTTCAAGGGCGATTTTGGAGGCCTTCCAGTACTCAAAATGGGTCATGCAGCATACCGTTGGAAAGCCCCAGATGTCTACTTTCCAATTATATAAAGCTTGCACAAATCGGAGTTCGGAAGAAAAAGTTATGGCTCCCGGAAGTTGGGTCGTCTGAGCTGTTTTTGTGTGTTTTTCCGGCGAACATTCCGGTCAAACGGGGGATGCCACCGGCGAACCGAGAGTTGCACGTCGTAGCCGGAGTCGTCATCTTTCCAACGCACCCGGGCCCGCACGTCAACTTGCTGCGAGTAGGAAAGACTCTGTGCGCGAAGGCGACTGTCCGGGAGGAAAATCACGTCAAATTTTCCCAGCGCATTTTCCTTATTTTTGTCCCAGTTCGCGCGCGTATTTGACCTAGCTCCCGATGTCGGATTTTGACGTTCCAGGTACCGTCGGAAAGCTTGCGCTGCCTACTTTTGCAAGGTTCCGGATTTATGGGAATCCGACCTTGGGTCCGCGAGATATGGTTCCACGAACAGGGGCCGCGGGGTGTTTTTGGTCCGTTTGAGGACAGTTTTCCGATCGTGATTCCGGCTAGACCCGGTAAAATCTTGGCGATCCGAGAGTTCCACGTCATGCATGAATGTGTCTTCTTTCCAACGTGCCCGGGCTCGCGGATCAACTCGTTGCGAGTCAGGAAGACTCTGCGCGCAAGCGTGGCAACGTCGGTGGGAAAATTCCGGAGTTTTCAGCAAAACCTTATTTCGTCGACCCGTTTTCATGCGCGTGGTAGACATAGCTCCCGATGTCGGATTTCGACGATCTTGGTATCGTCGGAAAGCTTATGCTACCTATTTTTTAATGGTACAGGCCTTGCACAGAGGCGAGCTTGGGTTCGCAAGATATGATCTTGCGAACAGAGGCCGTTGGAATGTTCCTTATGCCAAGGGGTCATCTTCTGACTGAGATTCCGGCTTGACCGGAGGAGCTCTTGACGATCCGAAAGTTGCGTGTGGTAGCTGAAGTGAACCTCTTGCCTAAGGGTCTTGGCTCGCGGACCAAGTTGCAGCGGGTCGGAGAGAATCTTTGCGCAAACGTTGCCTCCTAAATAGGCTGTTTTGTCAACAACACTTAGCAAAATTTGGCTAAGTGTTGGACCGTTTTTTCACAGTTTTAACCATAACTCCCTCGTTTCTTGTCCGTTTTTGGCCCGTAAAGTGTCGAATCGAAGCTCTCATCACGTTCTTCAGAATGGTCAAGGAGCGGTCAGTTCGATTCAGCTTTCGGTCTGGTCAATGGTCCGGTCAAACCTTGGTCAAACTTGGTCAACCTTGGTCAAACTTGGTCAAACTTGGTCAAAATTCTCCTAACCCTGGGAAATGTATCCTGGGCCGCGTTTCGAGGACTTTCGGGCATAGTGGGCCCTAGTCGGGTCAGAAACGGCTTGGTCAAACCTTGGTCAACTCCGGTCAAACTTGGTCAAATTGGTCAAACTTGGTCAAATCTTGGGAAATGTGTCCCAGACCCCGTTTTGAGGTTATTTGGTGTGATGAGCCCTCATCGGATCAGGCCGACTTGGTTCGGGCTGCCTCGTTTTGCGTGTCGACACCCGAGAAAATTCCGGGGGTAAAAATGGGGTTATGACAGCACTCTCTGTTGATTTGTTACAACTAGCACATCTTGAATCAGCTTGGACATGGCGGTGGTGTAAGTTCTTGCGTGTTGGGAGGGATTCGTGGCAGGCACGCCACAAAAAGTGGCGGATTTTCCCTGGAACTCGCAGTGACCATATTGTGTTCCATACGTGGGTGGCAAGAGACGTATCTGATGATCTTGGGTTTTCTTGGAACCTTTCATTAAGCAACAGGTGGTAGCCACTTCGAACTGCGTAAAGCCCATTTTTTGTTCCACCCCAAATAGCAGTATCATCCTGATTATAAGAGCTGAGAGAGATGCCCAGGATTGTTGCAGCTTCATGGGGTAGGAAAGTGGTTCTAATGACCGCCTCCTTCCATGTATTTGTTTGGTCATCAATAAGCTGCTTCACATGGATTAGGGGAGTGTTAGATGGACGTGGAGAGGTAATGGTGTGATGGTATCGGATTGGCAACCACTTATCTTCCCATATTTTGACATTTGAGCCCGTCCCCACCCTTAAAATTAATCCCTTCCGGATTAGGTGTTTTGCCCCCAGAATGCTTTTCCAGGCAAAAGAGCTTCTAGAGTTGGGTTGTGCATCCATAACAGAGCAATGAGGGAAATATCTTGCTTTGAAAACCTTATAAAAAAGTGATGATGTGTTGTGCATTAGTCTCCAGATCTGTTTAGCTAGGAGAGCATCATTGAACATTCCCAATTCTCGGAGACCCAAACCACAATTAGTCTTTGATTTGCACAAGGTGTTCCATGGTAACCAGTGCATTTTCCCCCTCTCACCATCTTGTCCCCACCAGAATCTACGAATCAAGACTTCAATCTCCTTTATTAGACGATTTGGGAGGCGGAATCAGCTCATAGCATATGTGGGAATGGCTTGGGCCACTGATTTAATGAGGACCTCACGACCTGCCTGGGATATTAGTTTCTCCTTCCAACCTTTTAGTTTGCTCCACACTCTCTCTTTGATTTGGGAGAAACTGGCATATTTTGCTCTTCCTACAAAAGATGGCAACCCCAGATACTTCTCATATTGCTTTATTGCTGGAACGCCTAACATTCCAAGAATGTTTGTTTAGGCTGCTTGGGGGGTTGATTTGCTGAAAAAAATGGTGGTCTTCAATCTGTTTGTTTGTTGGCCCGAAGCCTCCTCATACTCCTTGAGAATAGACTGAATGCAAGAGACATAATGTATAATTGCTTTGCAAAAGAGGAGAGGAGTCATCTAGAAAGAACAAATGAGTAATTTTGGGACCTCCTCTACTGATGGCAACCCCTTGAAGATCATCTGCATGTTTTGCTTTTTGAATGAGAGAGTTGAGTCCTTCTGCACAAAAGAAGAAATAAGTAAGGAGATAGGGGGTCTCCTTGGCGTAGACCCCTTGAGGGTTTAATAAAGCCGTGGGGTTCCCCATTAACAAGAATGGAGTAAGAAACAGTAGTGATACATTCCATTATAGTAGTGACCCATTTTGAATGAAAACCCATTTGTTCCATAACACGTTTCAAATAGCTCCACTCTACTCTATCATATGCCTTACTCATATCAAGTTTGAGGGTCATGGATCCAACTTTTCCTTTTCTTTGATGGTGCATGTGATGAAGAGTTTCAAAAGCCACCAAAATATTATCCGTGATTAATCTGCCAGGGACAAATGCACTTTGGGCTTCTAAGACAATTTGAGTCAGAATTTTCTTCAGTCTATTTGCCAGAGCTTTTGATAAAATCTTGTATATTACGTTAAAAAGATTGATGGGGCGAAAATCCTTAACATCTTTTGGATTTTTCATTTTGGGGATAAGGGTGATATAAGTATGGTTGATGGCCTTCAAGATTTTTCCGGAATTGAGGCAGTTGAGCACTGCCTTGGTGATATCCTCTCCCAATAGGTGCCAATATTTTTGATAAAACAGTGGAGGTAGGCCGTCTGGGCCTGGGGCCTTGAGGGGGCCCATCTTGCTGAAGAGCTGCATGGACTTCCTCTGGTGTAAACTGACACGTGAGCAGTTTATTCATCTCATGTGTGACAACCCGTGGAATACACTCCACAACTTGCTCCACCTGTGAAGGATTAGCAGTATTGAACAGAGAGCTATAGTATTCAATAAATAATGGTGGTACCTGGTTTGGTTGTGAGGTCCACACACCAGCCTCATCTTTGAGCCGATATACATGATTTCGGCGTTTCCGTTGGGTGGCTTTGCAGTGAAAATACCATGTATTGCGGTCTCCATTTTTCAGCCAATCAACTCGAGATCGCTGCTTCAATAATCTCTCATTTTTGGCCAGTAGAGTGTGGAGCTTGTTTTTTAGTGTGATGACTTTTGAGTGATCACGCCCCTACATAGATTGAGATTCTGCTGTCTTCAATTGGTTCTCTGTCTCACGGATCTGTTTCTGAATATTGCCAAAGCTGTTTCTGCTCCACTTCCTGAGGTCCCTACGGCAAGCATGTATCTTCTCCCAAACAGCAAACATAGGGACACCAGGTTTCGTCTTTTTCCAGGCTGTCTCAATGGTTTTCTCGCAACCAAGGTCACTAGTCCACACTTCTTCAAATCTAAATAGTTTTCTGCTAGGAGGCATCATTGGTGTGGTTCCCACCCAAATGGGTTTGTGGTCTGACCAACGGCAGTCAAGGTGATGAACTCGAGCTGTGGGGAATTGAGTTAGCCAATCTGGAGTGGCCACCGCTCTATCAAGGCACTCCCAAGTCATGTCCCCTACTCTATTATTTGTCCAAGTAAATGGTGGACCTGTGAAACCAAGATCCACAAAACCGCAATCATCAAGAACATCTCGAAAGAGTTGCATTTGACGATCGGATCTGCTGTGTTTGCCTTGCTTCTCTTCAATCCTCACTAATTCGTTGAAGTCCCCCAAGCAGCACCAAGGTAACGTATATTGGGAGTTGAGTCTTCGAAGCAAGGTCCACGATTCTTCTCTATTCTGAGTCTCCGGAGCTCCATAGAAGCTCGTAAGTTTCCAGGCATCATTCTGGCTTTCATTGATAATTACATCAATATGGGAGGGAGAAAAACTGCTTACTTTGATCTTGACTTCCTTCTTCCAAAATAAACAGAGCCCTCTTCCTTTATTCCTGCTATTTGCTACAAATTTATTCTAAAAAAGCAACTGACATTGCAACCTTTCTAGAGGACCGTCATCCTGCCATGTCTCAATTAAGAACACGACATTGGGATCTTGTGCACGGACTAATCGTGCCAACTCCTGAACTGTTCGTGGGTTCCCAAGCCCACGATAGTTCCAAGCTAAGTAATTCATGGCTCTCGGCGGGGTTGCCCAGCAACCTCCGCCGATATTAATTCAGCAAGCACTCCACATTGCTTCTTCGGGTTTCTTGCGTGGGGGGTATGCCCATCCAGAGAGAAGAAATTTCTTTTTGTTTGCATGGGCTCATGTGGTGGGGGCTCATGATTGGTTTGGGCCCTTGCTAATTTTTTCCAGGATCTTTTGGTTGATTGGGTCTTGGGTCCAGCTGGATTTGGGTGGGTTATATTGGTAATATCTCCAAGGATGGCAGGGGATTCGTGGTTGGGTGGGGGGTTATCTACATTGATTGGGGTGGAGGATATTTTGGCATCAAAACCGCCTTCATGGGTAGTGATATGGCAAGTATTTTGTTTCGGGGTATAGTCAATGGCTGAGTCGATATCGCGAAGTTGGCTATCAAAATTATTTTCTTTCCTATTTGGTTTGGTCAGGCAATACGGGGAAGATACTAGATTTTCCTCAACTTCCATATCGGTCATGAAGTCAACTGGGATTGGTGTGTGGGCGGCTGTTGGTGCAATTTCTGGTGGGGGGATGGGGTTTGGCAGTGTAGTAGTGGTGGTTTGTGGTGGTGTATGTGAGGTTGGGATGGGGTTGAGTGGGGGTGGAGAGGGGGCAACGGTGGGTGTATTTGGTGGAGTTTTGGTGGATGATGGCCGTGTGTGGTGAGTTGGTTGTGTATGTGGTGGTGTTTTGTTTTTTGGGGGTGGTGGGCGTACAATACCTTCAACCTTGACTTCCATTTTCCTCCATGGACGTTCAGTGGATGCTCGCAACCATTGGCCAAATTGTTGCTCTTCAATTCGCAAGGAATCCTTGTTTCGTAACCAATAGGGACAATCTTTATCACTATGTGAGACATGGCCACACCAGTAACAAAAATTCGGTAAGCGCTCATATTTGAAGGATATCCATAGCTCTTTACCCTTCTCAAGTCGTATTTTCCTCCCCCTACATAAGGGTTTGGTAATATCCATAATTACACGAACACGCATCGCCATACCCCCCTCTGCATTAGCATCTCCTTCCGACACATGATCAATTTTACCTAAAGATGAGCAGATGGCAGTGACCACCTCAAAGGTCATTTTGCGTACTGGTAGTCCATGCAATTGCACCCAAAATGCTGTCTCACAGAAAGCCACCTCCTCAATAGCTTCGTCTTCCTCTATATGCTTGAGAATAACGAAGTGCTTATCATACGCCCATGGTTCCCCCATCATAACTCTTTCACGGTCTGCTGCGTCTTCAAATACAAATACCAACCTATTATCATTCATGTCTCGAACCGTGAAGCCATGATCCGTCCTCCATAGTGGCTTGAAGGTGCGTGCCACGGCTTCCACATTCAGAGTTCTTCGTGTCAGAAACTTTGCTGCCAGGAAGGTCTTTGGTTGATCCGGCGTGGAATGGAGGTCAACTGTATTCCCCTCCATATCAGATAAAGAGAACTTCTCCCAAAGACCCTCAAGCGATTCCATTCTACTAAAACGAGTATCTTATAAAAAATAGGACTGAAAAGAGACCAAAAGAACACTCAATCAACACTAATCCTACCAATGAGATAACACTGGAGGAACAAAACCTTGTACAAAGACAAGAACTTTTTTCTACTGACGGCTAGGGTTTGACAACGGTCATTCCCTAGGTCAGAGAAACTTAGATACCGCTGGACTTTAAACAAGCCAATTAACACTTCAAGCTTGACGATGACAAATGGTAATTAAGCATGTACTTAAGAGATGATGTCAATTAATTTTTTGAAATAAGAGAAAAAAGAGAGAGAAGAAAAATGAGTTTGACATGACTTAACGAGAAAATGATGTGGTTTAATGAGTACGTGGTTGATTTATTACACAAAACCCAAATATTAGATATTAGTATAGATTAAAAATTCTCAACTGTAGCGTCAATTCTTTCTCGGCCTGAGTTCGAACAGTGGGCTATGATCTGCTGGACAATCTGGAATTCTCGAAACACGTTTGTGTTTGAGGCTGTTCAAGATCATCCAACCAAAATTCTGGAAAGTGCCTCCAAGCTTTTGACTGATTATCGAGGTGTCCGTATACATGCCGCCGTTCATAATACTGGAGATCCTAAAGGAAAAGCTAGTGTAAGCTAAGACTCTTTTCAATGTAATTCGTCTACAGTTCCTGCTAGTCTCCTTTTGTTATACCTTTTCTGTTTGTGATTACTTTTTTTTGATAAACTTTTCTGTTTGTGATTACCATCAATAAAAATTTCTATCTTTTTATCAAATTAAAAAAAAAAAAAAAAAAAAAAAAGTATAGGTTAAAAATTTTATATCCGAATACACTGTTTAAATGATTTTCACTTTGGGATATGCAAAATTACTAATTAAGTTTTTGTATTTAGATTTTGCTAACATCTCCTTTTTAATTGATAATATTGCTAACCCAATTGATTTAAAGTATGATTTTATCAATTTTAATTTTGAAAAAAAAACCCTCATTCTACAAAAACAATTATAAAAAATTATTACTAGTAAAATTCTAACACTATTTGATGAATTTTTTATTTATTTGTGAGATTCTCATCTAAATTTTCTATTACATTTTTTTTTAGTAGCAAATTTATCAAGAACTCCTATTTGAGATTTTTTTTTTTTTTTTTAAATTTTTCATATCCAAATTGATATTTTCAAATAGACATTCAAAAAAAAAAAAAAATTTACAAATAAAATAAACAATCTACAATATAATGATAATGTGACAAGTATAAAATAATAGGAGACCCGAGTTACTACTATCATTTTGTTTAGCATTTATTGTATCTTGATATAAATTTTATTCTATTATGTTCTCTACTTTGACTTTTTTAGCTTTTATTTTCATTTCCACAGGTATTGTATTGTATATGCAGTGACCAACATGGTCTCACCATTAAAATATACTAGTCGTAAACCCGTGCGATACATGGCAAAACTAAATAAAATGAGATCTAAATATATATTTGTTTTTTTTTTTTTTTTTTTTTTCTATGAGTTTGAGAGAATACTTCAATTTTATACCAAACCAAAATAAGAGATAGCTAAAAGAAGATTTCAATTAACAATATTGTCAAAATAAACCTTAACTTCTTGATTTGATTCAAAAGAGTTAAGAAGTGGGCAAAATAACCTTTCAACATCACAAACAATCGAAACTATACTGCATCTTTGAGAGTTTAGATTTTGCCTAAACTGTTGAGCTGACATTGATTTCCTTCCCAATTGCAATTTTATTTTATTTTTTAAAAAATGACTATTAATTTATTTTAATGATTTCTCCATTACAAATTATTGTCATTGGTAACTCCATACCTACCTTGTTTCATCAAACATGATGCAAAGAAACCTACTTAACCAAAGAATAGCAATGTCCGAAACAAAAACAAAAAAATAATAATAATAAAAAAAAAATTTACATACATAACCAAAATAAATTTGCTCATAACCATACTTGAAGCTAAAATAAAGCTATTTATTACGCTAATAGGTAGAACCATGTTTAGCTTGGGCAAACTTTGAATTGTATGAACTATGAATTGCTAATAAATAATATTAAAATACCTAAAAATTGAGCTACATTAAAGTTTGATTATAAGATGAAAATTGTACTCTTTTTAACGAAAGATCTCCTTATGTTTGTGTCGGAAATGATTGAGCAAGACAATTTAGAGCTCCTAGAGCAATAACAACAGGAATACAACTCTTTTGCCCGTATGTCTTTTCTCGCTCCCTAACCATACCTATGAAACAACTTCATAGCAAAGCAACCATCAAAACAGCTTAATAACCAAATCAATTTTTTACAAACTCGTTTGGGAAGGCTGCCTTGCAAATACTTTTAATTTTTTTTGTGGCAATTTCAAACATCTAGAACTTGTCATTGAAAGTGAAGAGATATGAGAGATACCACCAACATGCCCAACCTGCGACCACTCTCCAACTTCACTATTGTGGTAGGTTTTAGAAATTGCATTAAGCTATCGACAACTTGAAGATCTCAGAACCGTTTCAACACCTTCGTTGTTTGACCAAATCCCTAACAATAAAATTATAAGAAAAACATCCAAATAAACACAAACATCTTAGTGTATGGCTATGTAAAACACAATAATAGACCTCCACAACTTGAAACACTTGAGCATCTTAAAATCTAAAGAAACTAAGAAATAAGATTTAATAGTTCGCAACGATTACTCCATAAAAAATGAAAAACAAAAACTACAACGTTTTCCTTTATTACACCATACGCAAATAAACTAAGCCTACCATAAATGACTAAATGGCCTTTTAGCTTGTATATAAGAAATTATAAATTAATAAATAAAAAATAAAAAAATTTGAAAGTTCAGAATTTACATGGAACCAAAAAAGGCACTTACTTGGTCGATATCCCATGGACACATCTCATAGCATAATCAAGCATTTCTACTTATTAATACAAATTAGAAAAAGGTTGGAGCAGTAAAAGAAATCCTTTTAATTCACTCTATTCCCTTCTAGGGTTAATTCACTTTAAGGTACAACAGTGCTTAAGAACTTATGCTCAGTGCAGTGGCAAGAACTTATATATGTAGTGCAAGGTTGTGGGCAGAGCTGTGCATAGAAAGACTGTGTGCAATTCATCTTTGGTAAAGTTGAATAATTTCTTCAGGAAAAAAAAATAATAATGAAATTCAAAAAAGAATGAGCATTAGATGATTATTTCAAACTTTAAACAATTTCCTTTCTATGTATGTTTTTGGTGCTAGGTTAGATGTCAACTTGTCATGAAAGGCCAAATGATAAAAAAAAAAAAAATTATCCTGCTTGATTTGTCAAATTAGATCACTAAATACTGTAATCTCATATATGATTCAAATTAATACAATATAAAGGAAGACTTGTTATCTCATGCTTAAGGTTTTTTTTGTTCTTCTAAAAAAAAATAGAGAAAGGAAATGAAAAATGGGGCTTCTGTACCAGAATAGAAGGTTTCCCAAGTCATAGCACCGGCTCTAGAAATTGTAAGGTCTGCAGCTGCATATGCCAAATCCATAGAGTGCATAAACCTTCATAAAACAGAGGCACATTAAACTAAAGGACCTAGTAAGCAAGTAGATTATGAATTACATGTAAAGAAAACCATTATATTTGAGCTTGCTCGGTTAAAAACAAAAAATAAATTAATTAGAAATGAGATCATAATTACTTATCAAAAAAAGAAAAAGAAAAGAAATTAGATCATAATTATTGAATTCAAACTTAAAATGATGGTGAGATATTTTTAGCAAGAATGGAGTATTATAGATCATTACAACTAAGGCAGAATACATCTAGACCTTAAGGTAAACAGTGGAAATCAGCAAGAATCACATAGTAAAATAAAATGTCAGATGAGTGCTTCATGGCAGTTTGAATCTATTAACATTGTTAAAGGACATCATTTGATGAATTTCATCAATCTGAGTGATTTCACCACATTGGTCATTTTCATTGCTTTGCGCCAAAACTTATACTGAGTTGAAGACATTGAAGGGGCACCAATATGGTTGGCAAAGTACAGTAGTGTTCAGGCCTTTATTGACGCGGAAATGACCACTTGAAAGTAATCCTAATTTTCATATTTTAGGATTGCTTATATTTATTTTTTCTTTTTGACAAATAGGATTGCATACATTCTTATTTATAGTACTAAGTATATTGCCATTACCTCTAGGCAGTGGCCATGTTTAACTTATGGTCAAGTTCATTGCTATCAATCTGGTAGCGGCATCTGATAATGAGGACAATATTGAGGGATGAAGCCATGAAGGGAACAATTGGCTGAATGAAGAGATCTAGAAAACCTTTAAGAGACGCATCTTCATTAATAATACAAATTCTGAAGTAACTTTTACCAAAATACTCCTTAAACTCTTCCCATTTCATTTTTACATCTAAGCATGGCAAAAAGTAGTACCAATATGAAAAGCTCGCATATTTGGCTACATAGCAAGAAGTAATAGATTGACAGGATCAATATGTGAAACTCTAACTAAATCCCATGAGGAATTGAATTGTTAGAACTAAAAAGTCAGTAGACAGAGGAATTGAATCCTAACTAAATCCAGAAAGTGAGGCCAAGTGGCAAACTCACCACAAGTACAACTCATTACAGGAACAAATGTTTACCATTTTACTTCATTTGTTAAATTACGAAAATAGTGCGTTATCAGATGCAGACACAGCAAATAGATGGGGACAAAAGCATTACTGGACACATTCACTTTTAGACTGTCTCCAAAATCCTCCATCACTGACCAAACAAATGGCTATGAATGTTTGATCTACATCACTACATGTCATTTATAGGAAGACTTATGATCTTTCCACATAAAAAGGCTTCAAATGGGATGGCTAGAACAAATTTGGCCAGAATGAATATGCCACCAAATGGATAGCTAGCCTCATAGGGTCCAAACAAAAACAGTCCCCAACACAGCACATGGAGGAAGGGCGGGGGGATAAATTGTCTCCAAAACCTTAGCCGTATCATGCATCCATCAGGAAAGTTCTCTTAGCCTCTTGAGTTAGTGTAAAATCGAAAAGTTTCATCAGAATTGTGCTTAATACCTTGCTAAAGAATATATTGATTTCAGTTTCTGCACACGTCTCCCCTCCACCACTTGGATTTGGTCGTGTTGGACTGCACACATAATTATCCAAATGCAGAACCCTAGTCAGAAAATAAACACAGAAATAAAATCATGCAAACTTCTGAGTTATTGAGGAAATTCTCAAAATATAATCAAGAAAAATAAAGTGAAACTTTACCACATTTAACAGGTACATGGATGGTTCAGGCATTCTGTCGAACACTTTGGCCGTAGTGATCAAGAGAGCACCTTCCTAGCCGTAGTGATCAAGAGAGCACCTTCCTAGCCGTAGCGATCAAGAGAGCACCTTCCTAGCGTGAGCAGTGTAAGAATAATACCAATTCATACTCAAATTAAGTGTAGCATCTGACACAATAATTGCAATCCATACCTGAACAAATTCCTGAGACCAAAACCTTAGAAAGAAATTGTATCAGGTAATTTATAGACAACATACCTGAGCTCATGTCAATTTATTTCTAACCAAAATCCCAAATTACAGCAGTGAACATGTTAGAGTATGGAGAAATTGGAAGATTGGAACTGGTGAGGAGAACATGCCAACAGCTTGAGGAGGCTGCTGTGGCTGATCTTTTGCCATGGAGAGTATGGAGAATCGGGTGGAGAGAGATAGTAAAAAACTGACGGAGGAAAGCAGCACCGATATTGGTAGCTATGGCGGCGGTGGAGCCTCTAGTAGTGTGGCTTGGTTGGGTGCGAAAGTGAGAGAGAAGGAACTTGAGCAACCTGCCTGCATAGGCTTTAGGTTGTTTTTAGAGACTTTTAAATTGCATATAAAAATATTAGGAAAATAAGGAAGAGTAAGAAGGGGAGTGGAATTCCAGAATTTGCTGGTGTTGTAGAGAGGAGCCGAAGAGGTTTATTCAAGAGATAGAGAGAGGAGGCGGGGAAGCTGAAGTTACTAGCAAATAAATATCAGATCTTGCAATTGTAACGGGCGAGGAAGGGGCAACAGAACAATTTGTTTGGGAAAGAAATAAATGGTCCAAAACGACGTCGTTTTGGAGTTACCAAAAGGACCCATAAAAACGCCGTCGTTTTGAGGAGTGGCTAAAATGACATTTAAGTGGCTAATTTATTGGTTCCAGTATTTGTGCATAGGGATAAATTCTCTAATCATTAAAGTGACTTTTGCTTAGGGTTATTGTAGTGATTCATTTTTTTTTTGGTACATTATTTTTTTAATAATCTATTCATTATTATTGACAATTATTGATCATTGACACCTACGCAAAGATGATTGACACTGACACATATGATCCTAATAAGATGATATGTGTTAAGTAAGAGACGTTATTATACATGCCAAATGACAGAAATATGGCAACGTCTTCTACTTTCATATATATATATATATATATATATTTAAACATTGGGTCCAAAATATATATACTTAACCTCTTTCCCTAAAATAAAAAAAATAAAAATAAAAATGACACATGGACCTTTAAAATCCTAAAAAATAAAAAATTACTAATGACCCGTTACGTCCCAAATAGAATAAAATAAAATATAAACTTTTAGGCCTTAACACATCCATTACCCATTTTCTACATTCAGCATCTGATACCCAAACGAAAGTTAAATTTATTGAAAGTCTAAGAAAATTTTCAAGCCATTACTGGGTGACAATTTGATGCAATGAAGAAGAAAAAGAAAACAAAAAGGAAAAAAAGGAAATCCACAAAATTGAGTAAGAAAGTAACCAAAAATTTCGTGAGTTTGGAGTAGATATATGAAATACATTTAATGATTATTTCCCACAATATATTCTGAAATCATCTTAGAACAATAAAAGCAGCAGCAGCAACAAAATCATGCAAATCAACATCTGCACACACTAACTATATTTTTCGTAGGTGTGTTCTATATTATTCTAAATAATAGAAAGGGCAACCACATAGCAACCAATAGTAAATGATTACATAATTAACCAAGAACATGAAACATGATAAGATAACTGAACAATGTTTTAACTTTCACCCCTTATACAAAAGAGGAGAAACGAAAGAAGAGAGAAAACCGCTCTAGATATTTAAGTAATTTTTAAGCAATTGACTTCATTCAACAATAGAGTTCTTATGTCTAAAAACACCTAATATGGATATATAGGCTATAGCCCTCACGAAACTGTAGACTTGCTATCATAGGCCTCTCTTGCTTCAATTATATCTGTACAATATTGTTGGGAGAGGAATTCAAATTGTTCAACAAATGACTTGTTTGCATACTTACCAATGTGTTTGACCATTTGGCCATTCCATCACATTCAACATACATCTCCAATCCTATGCTCAACCAAATTATCCTAGTCCACATCTTCTATATGCATATGCAGCAAGCATCCAAGTTGTAAAGAGCATCTACTAGGCGACAGTCATCAACATCAGCACATATACCTCTAGATACCATAGGTGATGTTAATTGATTATACAACAAAGTACATTTATTCTAGTAGATAACTTGTCAATGGCTTCCCAATGGCTTCTCGCCCAAGCCATATTATCTCGATCAACATACCACACTTAGATCTCTTTTATTCAAAGGCCTTCATTCATAGATCCATGTTTACTAAATCAAACACGCAAACACGCTATGATACTCATCTTGGGACCAACATCCTTTCTTCATATTGGGTAATTTTTTTTTCTATGCCATGTATCATTTACATTGGCACTCTGTTTCAACATCTGCCAGATTTTGTTCAGCAACTTCTCATATACACGAAAATGATATTTCAAGGGGTGGGGTCCTTCCACCCGTTTGTATAGACTATGGGAGCCTGGAAAACACCCACACCAACCCCCATTGACCTCCTCTTGCCCATTCTTCTATAAATACAAAATCATCAAAACTCCATGCAAAAGGGTTAGAAAATTAGAGAGCAAAGTGAGTTTTGAGCTGAAACTTTTAGTGAAGTAAACATCCTCTTCATAAGTTCTAAAACTCTTGTAGGTTGAGAAATCATTTTGATTTTCCTCACCCTTCAATCTCTTTAGAATTGAGATTTGGAAAACATTTGCACTCAAGCTTTCTTGAACTGAAATTTCATTTCTAAAAGTCTTTAAACCTTTTAAATGTTGATAAAATCGTTTTAATTTAGTTCACCCTTCATCTTTATCTTAGGTTTATAACTTAGGTTTTAGAATCATTTTACCATCAACCATATACTCAAACATTTTTCAGGATTACACATACAATCCAAAAATTGTATACACATCCTTTAGAGTTCTTGAATCACAAAGCTCACAAGCACACAAATTGTGAAGCTACACTATCTTGCATTTATTTTGTTTTGCATGCAGGTTAGTTTTTCTCTAACCATTGTTCATTACATTAGGCTTCAAATTCTTAGGATTATATATGTACTATAATATGAGCATCATATGCAACCAACGTGACATAATAACAACATGGACAACTAAAAAGAACTTGTGTGCATAATGTATTGACATTACATACATGTTTGACAATTTTTAATATAAGAGGACCGATTTTTAATTTGGAAAATCAGGTTGCCTAACACTTTCCAGTTTTTTAACTAAATCTTCGAACCGAAATTCCCAATTTGCATACATAGTGCCTTACACAAAATTTATTTTCTTTTTACATAAATCGTAATTAGGAAAAACATATGCAATATTATTTTTCTTAGATTTTATTATAAGAGAATTTTATTTGTAACATTGAGATACTATTTCATTTAGCAATTTTATAAATTTAAAAATGAAATAAAATGAGATTTACACTCTTGTATTCGAAATTTCTTGATTTTTCCTCTAACATAAATTAAATGGTAACTCCACAAAGAACATGACACACTGACCTTCAATCTCGAGGTTCAATCATCATTTGAGATGGACTACGATTTAATTTCAAGATCGAAACAAACTCTTGAAACTTGAGGATTTATTTTAAAAGAAAAAAGAAAAAAAGAAAAAGAAGGAAAAGAAAGGGTAATTTGGACAAAGGGGTGTAGGCATATTCGTTGGTGCCAAGGTTTTATTAAGAATGAACAATACAACGCCACCAGGATCATCTTTTTGCGAACAAATCCGCAAATAGGGTTGTTGCGTTGCTAATCAGTCTATTCCCAGTTCTTCACTCGAGACTCAAGAGCGAGAGAGAGAGAAAGACTTTCTTGTCCAACAATCTTTGTTCAGCTTGACGCTTGCCTCATCTATTTTCAAAGGAGGCTTTAAATGCCGTACCGTCGCGCTTATTAGTCTCCAACACTACCATTACGTTTTCATATCGCCGGCGATGGCTCTCCCACTTGGGAAGCTCACCATTATTGTTGGTGCAGGTCATTGCTTTCTCTCCTTTTCACCTTTCCGATTTTCCCCAATTTTTTATTCCAACTTCTTACAATCCATTTCATTCACTACTTGCGAGCTTCAATTTTTATTTTTATTTTTTATTTTTTTAATTTTAAGTCGTGATCAGTATGTGTTTTGGGGTTATATTGTGAGTTGAAAGAAGTAGGGTTCTTGATAAACCGTAGTTCGTGAATAAATACTTATTTATTGAATTTGAATATATGTTGTGACGAAATGTGTGTTACTACTTACTGTGTTGTTTTTTCATTCAGTTACTGTTCACTGCAATGAGTGCTTGAACATCTGATTTGTCCATTTCAAACGCAAATTTTATTGTTGCTCTTGAAATTGTCATATGGGTGGGTGGAATTGGTTTTGATGTTGTGGTCGGGGCTATTGATTTCGAGGAATTTCGGAACTATGGTGGAATTCTAGTAGTATTTTTGTAATGTTAGCTATACTGGTTATATTTCCTTGATTGAATTATCTAAAAGTAATTTTACATTTATATTAGCTTGTCTTAATCAAGTACTTTATCTTATGTCTTTTAGGTATTCTTGGTTCAGTACTTGCAAAGGAAGGACGTATGTCGAATGTATCTGATTTTGTCTCTGGTGCTTTTAAGGTACTTTTTGTGACTAGTTGTTTTTGTTTTTATATTCTAGAAATTGCAGTGAGCTTTCTCACTTGCCATGTACTTGCGTGATGTCCTCTATTGAATGAAGAATACTATTCCTTTTTTGTTCTTTGTTTTCTTTTGTGGAGGATTGCACAAATTTAGCGGATGAAATGACTTGCCAAGCTCTCTGTGTTTTCGAGTAATCATGTTTTGTGATTTGTTGCGTTCAAAGCTCTATATCTTTTATATTGATTGGGTTGGTTTCTTGATTCAAATCTTAAAATTGTTAGCTGAGCTGTGGATTGAATAATAGAAGTAGATAATGTCATAGGAGTTAACATCCTTGGGCGGACCTGTTCTCAGTATCTGGTCCTTTATGTTAAATGTTTGTTCTTCAATTCTTTGGAGTCTCACCATGAAGAAACAATTTTCCTGACAGGGAACCGGTTCTTTCATTCTTAGGTTTAACTTCATTCAAGTAAGGCCTTTGAAAGAGGTTTGGAATTCTTGGGACTTATATACCATAACATGCATGCACAAAACATGAATTAAATGATAATGGGTCTTTATACTTCATACCAATACCAATTGACTAGACATGCTAATTAGAGGCCCAACTCAAACAACCAGCTTCTTCTGAATCAGGATTATTAGTAATGATACCTATACATACTGCAAAGCAAATAAAAAGATAAAAAGATAAAGAAACTTGATAATATATGTTTGGTAGACATTTTGGTTTTTGTATTATTCATTCATTCTTGAACCTCGTAGGATCCCATGGTTTTTGGATGTGATTTTAGATATCATATCCATGATTCTTACAGATATCAGGGTACTCCAGAGTCTGGATTGTGTTTTCTGTAGGTATAGGATGCACTGATTGTCAGTCTGGCTTTTCAATGTCTTTTTCTTCTTATGATCTCTTTATCACTCTACCTTTTTCTTTACAGAAGATGTAAATTGTGTTAAATTCTTAAATCATTTTTAATCCATTTCATGCAGTTAAGGTTTTCTAATAATTACTGTTTTTAATGCAGATTGTTTTGAAGCAAATTAGACAAGATGATTCTTCCCCGTCGGTTAAAAAACCACGCAATGACTCTCTAATGGCTCAGGTTTGCCCTTGATCTTCTATTTTATAGAGATAATGATCTATAAATCTAGTAGCAGGAGGGCTCTCTAAGCTCAAGAACGACTCTTGGCTATTCTCTTATGGTTGATATGTGCCTTAAAGCATGATGTAGATTCAATACTTTGAGTTACTTTTTGCAAGATTTCTCCCCCGAATATGATCTTTGACTAAAGTTATATTCAGGCTATTTCGGGACTATACTTGAGTAAACTTGGCTGGTGAATTGAATTAGAAAGTCGCATTCCACAAATATAATGTTTTTTTTTGCAATTAGTGGCATCTGGAATTGCCAAAAACAAAAAATCTCCACACTTAATAATGGTTTACACTTAACTAACAAAGGGAGGAGAGAGAGAGAGAGAGAGAGAGAGAGAGAGAGTCAAACCCATGGTCAATGGCACTCCTTAGGACCATGGTGACAGCAACCACTCCTTTTTAGTTTCTTTTGAGTCCTAATTGTATCACCCCCAAACGCACAAGAAGTCTCTGGCTTATGTTTGAAATAAAATCTGCTTTACAAAGTGGTCCATGCATTCTTATATATTATTGAGATAGTGGGGTTTTCGATGCAGCCTTAAATCACTACTAATCTTGGCCAACTAACTGTATGTATGTTTGTGTAAATTACATAGAAAAGGGTCACACTTATCATACAATTAAGTATGTGCAGTCTGTGTGTGTGTGTGTCTATGTATCTTTACATATATTAAATGCAAAATCTAAAAATAACTGTTGAACCTTCACGAGACATTTCTTTCTGCAAGATCCTTATTTGTAGCTTGTGTACACAATTATTTTTTGGATAAGTTTTGGCCACAAGGGGAGGGGAAAAGGGAGATTCGAACTAGTGACCTACACGTCATGAGGCATGGTCCTCACTCCTTGGCTGACCTTGTACACAAATTGACGAGAGGTTAATGAGGATAAAAACATAAGATTATAAGAACCTAAGAATTAGAAGGGCCTAGTAAACCATTTATGTGTGTCTCCTCTTCAACCCATCACTTTTCAATCGTCATTTTGCTAACCTTCCCATTTTCCTCTCCTCTTGCATACCCTCTCTAGCTCTCTCTGTCTTCCAAAAAAAGAAAAGAGAAAGCCTCTGGCCATCGTGTACACATGTGCCGAGAGGCTGCTATATATCCTCTCTTTGTATTTGGGGGATTTTCTTGTCTAACACTCTACCTTCATTGCTTCTAGAGAATACAATTTGATGTTGAATTATCTCAATTTACTTTGGGTTTTAGCCACTTGATAGATTTTCAAGGTGGTCTTTTCTTTTTTTTTAATCAAGCCTGTACACTTTCTGTCTTGATTTTAGTGGCTTTGACTTCCGTCAATATGGGAACTGTAGTGTGAATACAGTGTATTTGCATATGATTTGCTTTTCCAACAATGTTGTTTGATCTAGCCTTTTCCCTTCCTTTTGGTTTATTAATTTTGTAATGTCTATAATTGTTTGCCACATGTGCTCCTTATTTCAGCATATTAAAGTTCTTTTTACTCCATTTACTCTGAACTGTGTTCAGGAATTTCCGTAGGAGTACTTATCAAAAAAAAAGGAATTTCCGTAGGAGTGATCACCTTTAAAAAAAAAAGATTGATAAATTTAATATTTATTTCTTGCAAATTGTATGGTTGCAACATGCTCATTACAATTGATATTTATTCTACCAGTTTTTATTTATTTATTAGTAAATAATTTCATTAAAAGCCCAAAAGGGCACAACCCGAGTACATGAAAAGTATACAATAGGTAAGTCAACAATTATGCATGAAAATTACAATGATCAAGCATCTCAAAGAAATTAGAAAAACAAAAAAGGCGTGAAGCTGTCATCCACTCAAATAGGGATCTGAGGAATGAAAGTTTCTGGTTTGCGACTGATCTTTCACACCCGTCAAAGCTTCTAGCATTTTTTTTTTATAAGAGAAATATTTATTGAAAAAGAGCTACATGGTGTGCATAAAGCTTCTTGCATTTCCCTCTCTCCATAAACACCACATGAGACAATGAGGAATCACCTTCCAGATCTCCAAATTCCGATGGCATCTAAAGTGGCCTAACCAACAAACTAATAGCCCTGATACACTTTGAGATATCCATGGTAGAGAGGAATCACCTTCCAGATCTCAAAATTCCAATGATGTCCGAAGCGGCCTAGCCAATAAGCTAATACTTCCGATATACATTATGTCATCACCCATTGAACCCCAAAGAGTCTCTCAAGTCCAAACCATAGACCATAACTCTCTAGCTATGGCACAATGAAAAAGCAAATGATCAATTGCCTCTCCACTCGATTTACACATACAACACCAATCTACCACAATGATATTTGAATGTGCTCTTTATTTGAATGGTCTAGGGCTTGGGGCTTTACAACCTTGTTGACTGTTGGGGGTTTTCTTGAATCTTTGAGTCAGTCCCTATGATGTAATTTCTCTTGGCAGCTTGTGTTCATGCTTTATGCACACATGCTGTATTTTTAATAATATTTGTCTTTATTGATCAAAAAAAAAAAAAACACCAATCTGCCACAATGATATTTTGGCTTCTCAAATAATATGTTGTGAGAATTCTCACAAAAGTTGATGTCCATAAATGGAATGCCACTCTAGTTGGGACCTTAGGCTTCCAAAAGCTTTTTCATGGGAACTTTTTACCTCCATTAGAAATTAAAACTGTATCACATGATTTAACTTCAAACCCTTAATGCTTAGATAGATTCCAGCATAGTCTATCCCCTCCCTACCAACCACTTTAGCAGAGTAAATTATATCCATAAAGGAAGATAGGGATTCCAGCTCTCCCAGTCTTGCACTATTTTGAAAGTTTGATCTCCATTAGGGGTGTGCATGGGTTGGGTTGGTCAGTTTGGGGTATTTGTTTGTTTGTTTGTCTTTTTATTTATTTTTTATTTATTTATTTATTTACGATAAATAGGTCAGTTTGGGGTATTTTGCAACCCAATCCAACCTTTTGGGGTCATTTTGTTAGACCTAATAATAATATTGGTTTTTCATTCAACAATTTAAGCCCATTATTCAATAAATGATTATGATTTACACAATTGAGTGTGATATTTTTTATGAAGTCTTAGAATACCAAAACAAATCAAGCCAACAAGTTTAAACTAAGTCTAAAATCCAAAAAATACATATATATATATATATATAAATTATTAATTGCATAGATTGGGTTGGGATACTTAGGTTGAAAATTTTGTCAACCTGACCTTCAAATAAAATTTAACACCCAACCCAACCCATCAACTCCCAAAATGGAAAGGGGAAAAGATGAAGGTGGGGTGTGGGACTCATTCGGAAAGATGTGGGAGAAGGGTTGAATTCAAATAAATATAATTTTTATTCATTAGTTAACAAAAGAAAAATGAATGGCCTAGTGGTTGGCGAATCTCTATAATCTTTTCCCCAAAAGTGCCGAGTTAAACAAGGTCAGGTTCTTGATAGTGATAGCCAGTCCTCCACATTGAAGTGGTCACAAATTTTGTTCCATTTAACTAAAAGAAACTTGGACTCCCCACCTCAACCTCCCCATAAAAAAGCTTGATGTAATTTCTCAATATAGTGGGTTATATCTTTTGAATAGGAAATAGAGAGAAGAAAATTTGACAAAGTACTTTTAATCAAGGTAATTCTACCTCCCTTTAAGCGGATTGGGGAAATGCAAAAAGAATTCCCAATTAACATGTTCTTAAGCGTTCTCCAAATCTAATTTGCATTAGACCCATGGAATTCCATATTTCAGTCTATTGTCTAAACATTCATGAGCAATAAGAACTGAATCTAAAATCTTCATTCCTTTAACAAATGCATTTTGAGAGTCTGATAAACGTTTTTTCTAGCACCAACCTAAACCTTAGCTAGGACTTTAGCAATGATCTTATAGGCCCCGCTAATAAACTAATAAGCCGAAAGTCTTTCGCATCCAAAGAACTGGGGTTCTGTTTTTTTTTTTTTTTTTGTGTGGAATGAGAGCAATAAAAGTTGCTTTAAGACGCTTTTCAAGCGGCTAGGTTTGTTAAGCTCAAGATGTTCTTTTTTGTCAAATCTGCTTATGATTTTTAGCAAACTAGATTGGAGACTTATATAGAAATCGAAAATTAGTTCGTGATCAAACATTTGACTTCTCCAGGTTAACAGCCTACGGCAAGAGCTGCAGTCATTGGTATCAACTGGACCAATTACAATCGTGACTACGGGTGAAAGAGGTTAGAGTTATACACGTTCTCCTACATACTAATGGAGACTTTTGTTATTTATTATCTTGATTAACTCTTATGTTCCAACTAAATTTATCAAGGGAATTCATGCTGGACGTTTATATCATTTCTTACCTCATAAAATGAAACATAATTATGGGCACAGATGAATGAGCATCAATATAGTGTTTTGCTTGATAACCTAGACTGGCATTTCTTTTGTCGATTGTTTGTTGGCTTCCATGTTTTTTGAGTTGTCGGTCAAACTTTAGAAAAAAATTGAAGAACTTAATGAATTAGCTGTATTTGAATTTGTCAGCCCAAACTTTAGAAAAACTTTATTTGCAGCTTTAACTAACACTAACATTTTCCTTTAATCTGCATGCATGTTTTGCATGTTTTCTGTATGACATTATTAGATTATACTTTAACCTAGTGACACTCCTTTGACAACAACAGCTTCATACTTATAATTATTGATGGGGTCTTAAAGTATGCTGTATCTTTATCTCTGTAGTAGATCCTGAGCGGACTTGTTTTCTTTATGTGCAGGTGCTACCAGATATGGTGTTATTATCGTTGTGGTAGTCTTAGGATATGGCTATGTTTGGTGGAAGGTGATTTTTTTTATTCCTTGTATAAATATTGTAATAATTGATATGATGCTATAGCTATCATAATATAAAAGAAAATTCTCGATATATCCTATTTTTAAAAGATTTTTGATTAACGTATGTGTTTAGTATTGTACCCATATTCTGTATATGTGTCTGTGATTCCTAGGGTATGACATAATCATCCCACCTCCCTTCTCCTTTATCCCTGTTCTCATTAAAATATATGATGCTACTTTAATTTGTATCTTTAGCACCACGTCTTCCTTTTAGTTACTGATGAATGTTTGAGTACATCTGTTGTATGATTGCAGGGCTGGAAACTCCCTGATATGATGTTTGCGACAAGGCGTGGTTTATCTGATGCTTGCAATTCTATGGCTAAACAGCTCGAGACTGTTTATTCATCAATCTCAGTATGTTTTGTACTTCTAATCCTTTTGTTTGTCCTTTATAATAACATCTAGACTTGTTCAATTAACATTGAGAGTGTGACAGAATCACCAAAACTATATCTCTCAATGGTAAAAATACATCAATTTTTTTTGTTCCAGATAATAATGTGATACTCTATATTGCTTTTGTTGGTATTATTTTATTTAAATGAAAGCCTTCTGTTCATAAGACCATGAAAAGCTTAAGTTAAGATGGGAAGCTATGAGTTTACTTGTGATTGTACCACCAATGCCATCAAATAGGCTTGTATCTTGGCTTTGGATGACAAAAGTACTACGTTTAAGTTGTGCACAAATCACCTATGAGCTAACCTTGGAACTTATTCATGCATCAAGGTCAAGATGTGAAATTCTATAATACAAACTAGCACTATGCTCGTGTAATGGGGTGCTAATAAAAATTATATGTAAACCAAAGAAAATATTTTAATAGTATAAATTTTCTTGAAGTAAATATTTGGGACCAACATGTGAGATTTTTAACTTTTTAATTAGGAGGTAGAATAGAGACAAGGTTCGAACTCAGGAGCTTATGGTCTGATACTATGATAAATTACAAGTTGTCCCCAAAACTTAAGTTTTTGAGAGAATTGGTAATTTATCAGGTTAGATAGAATAATATTTGCAAGATAAAGAGGGTAAACTTGAAAGGTTTGGGTAAATTGAGATAGAAAGCTTGAAATTGAGAGAAAAAACATTAATATGGTATGAAGAACTCTTCTGTTTCTCCACTGCCCTTTGGCCAAAGATCTATGGGACATGGCCCTCTCTCTGTTTGGAGTTCCTTGGGTTATGCCTCGGCAAGTTAGGGGGCTTTTTGATTGTTGGACGAGGGGTTTGATTAGGCATCAATATTCTTTGATTTGGAAAGCCCTCCCCCACTGTCTCATGTGGTGCTTGTGGCGAGAGCGTAATTTGAGACATTTCGAAGATGTTGAGTTGGGTAGTCTAGATCTCAAGCTCCTTTTTGTTCGGACTCTTTATGAGTGGATTAAGGCGTTAGGATTATTCTCTTTCTCTTCTTTCCATGATTTTCTATCTTCTTGTAATTCTTTGAATCATCAAGTATACCCCTAGTATACTTGCTGTTTCCTCTTCAATAAAACAATATTATTTATCAAAAAAAAAGAACTCTTATCAAAAAAAAAAAAAAAAATATGGTATGAAGAACAACAAAGATTTGTAGGGAAGAACCACCTTGATTTTTTCTATTTGGTATATGGATTTGGATAACATCACATGATAACAAGCACATGTCAAAATTTATCAAAAAAAAAATAACAAGCACGTGTCAACCACCTTTTTCTCCTCGGATGATACTTTGTTGCAGAAGACCATCAAATTATTATTTTTCTTTTATAAGTTTCTCTGCCAGAAAAATTATTTTGTTTTTCCTCCCTGCCTTTTTTGGGCTTCCAATTGTCTTTGTACTTAACACATCTTAAAACAATGTTTTAGCTGAACTATATTGCAAAATCATGTGTAACCTGCTGAAAGGATTAAGTTTATTAATGGTGAACTTGATTGTGCTGGTGGGGATCTTGTTGTCATCTAAGTAGTATAGAACTTTCTTAGACATTCTAACTACTGCTATTCTATACTCTGTATTTTACTCGACGAAATTCCCTGAAACTGATTTACCTGTCATGTATTTGGAATATCTTGTTGATTTCTTCTATTACAAGAAATAGAGACACGAATGATTTCTTACATAGTGGTGATTTTTTTTCTGTTTTTTCCAGGCCACCAAGAGGGGGCTATCTTCAAGAATGGATGTCATGGATTCTACTTTGGACGAGTGTTCAGCAAATACTTCTGAAACACAACAGGAGGTGGGTCCAAGTTAGACATTAGCCAGTTGTTTATGTAGTCCTTTGTTTTCTGTTTCAACTATATTTACACAGCATTTATTAAGCTGTTTAGGTTTCTGAACTACGAAAAAGAACGGATTTCGTTGGTGTGGATGTTATAAATATTCATGATGCAGTCCAGACTCTGGTGAGTTATCTTCAAGATTTATATTTTATTATTTTTTTCAGGTTTTGTTTTTCTAACTCAATCATGTCTATAAGTTTACTTCTGGATGTGAATTTAAAGTCTAATTTTTTTGTTTTTGGTGCCCCAGGAAACTAAGATTAGTAGAATAGAAGGGAAGCAGGTAGTTATTATGTGGCCAACATTATTTAGATTCCCTTTATGAATAACGCGTCTTTACTTTTAAATATGGCGTGTTATCTTCTGCCCATGAATATGTTTTATGGTGATGCTCATGGCTTTTGATTGTCTGCTTAGGATCTTACAAATGAAGGAGTAAAGAGGTTGTGTAGTTACGCCTGGAACATGCAAAATAGCAGAACCACAGAAAGTATCCAGGCATGAACCGAACTTTTTCCATATGATATTGAGAGATCTGTGTTTATATGTCAAGACTTCCTGTTGCTCATTTGTGCTATTTCATTTTACCAAAATTTAAACAATGTCCTGCACGTAGTATTCAGTTACTGAATTTTATTATTTCTAACCAGAACGTCCTTACTTGTCTGGTTTCAGCACGTCACAATTTCAGATTTTCTTTTCAGCTTGTGTATGATTCTGCCCAATATTAACTGTGATCTCCAAAATCTGTAGGCATTGCCTTCCAGTTCCTCCAGGCTAGCTCTTGAACAGCCACCTACTACTCCCTCGTCAAAGGTATAATATATATACATTGGTTCAATGATGCATTCTTAGTTTGTATATATGTATATGAATGTGTATATGGATATTATACACACACAAAGCTTGGATATTGTATCTAATAGTTTCTTTTCAGACTTGTATAATTCATCTCTCCCATATTAACTATTTTCTTTAAATTATGTAGGTGGCACCATCCAGTTCCTTTAGGCCAGCTCTTGAACAACCACCGATTACACCCTCATCAAGGGTAAAAATTTGTCCTCTCTTGCGATTAGATAACATTTAAAATTAGTCATTAGAACTTATTGTCCAAGTCTTATCTCTGACACACATCCAAGTCCACTTGTATTATGAGAGTGCTAAGCTGTAGTGTTTCTGGACGTAAGAATTACCCCAACTTTCTTGGACTCGTCTGTTATATGATCTGTCTTTGCTTGAATTTGGAATTGCAAAAGGTTTGATGGACTACCTTTTTATCTTTTCCTCTGTTCTGGCCATAGTAGTAATGAAGGAGAAAATCAGCTCAATGGATTTAAATATATTAAAAATGATGTCAAATACATTGTTTACTTGTCTTGCCCTAGATTCTGTTCCACCCTTAAGGTGATTGTTATGTTCTTGGAATGGTTTCTAATTTTATTCTATTTGTGCTTTAGCAGAGTGCATCTTTGCCTCCTGTTATATCCGCTGAACCCTTGTCTTCCTCAGGTTCCAATGGATCTCGCTTGGTTCATAAACTTTTCTACTCCTTTGGGTTGAGTGAAGGCTGAAAGAGGGGACTTTCAGTCTCTGTTCTACGCCACATATCTCCATTCTTATGGTCAATGATGGCGATGATTCTTATCAAATTAATTTTTAATCATTATTGTTAAGTTTCTTTTGTCCAAAGGACACCTCCACCCCCATAAGTATAGGGTGGTGGCCGAGATTGGGGGTTCATGTCCCCTTGAGTGCGTGAGTAATTTGCCTAGCCAAATAATATATTTTTTTTGAATGCTTAAAAAGTATTACTAAAAAGAAGTCTGGATTTGATCATTTAGCTAGGCGGATTTTTAATATGTTGAAGATGTGCGTATACGTATATAGTTTTTGAACCCATGTTTAGCTTTTCCTTCTTGGAAAGAGTATGGCTATAGTTTCTTATCACCTGATAAGAAACTCCCAAGTGTTTCTCAAAGAATGACTTTGGAATATGTGTCCCTCCCTTTGAGCAACTTGAATGACAGAAAGAGAATTACTCCTTCATGATTTCAGTTTCTGTGCCTCACCTGATTTGTTCCTTTTCAGGGTAAACGGTCATTGCAGAATGTTGTCTCAGCAAAGGGTCTCCAGGTTAAACTGGACTACTATTTTTGGATTTGCATTCTTCTTTTTCTTATGCATCAACTAACTTTAATGTTTTCAATCTGTTTTTCAGGATATCAATGGAATTTCAGAAGTGGTTGATGCCTCAAGCAGTCATGAGGTTTCTAATGGGATCCATGCTCCTGAAGACACCAATGGTGGGGCTTCAAGTTCTGGTCTGTTCAGGATAAGGTTTCCTGGCTTTAGTGCTCCATTTCTAACAAGAACGCGTAGTGCGACAAATGCAGTGTCACAACAAACACGTTCAAGTAGTCAACAATCATGAGGATCATTTGTGTTTATCCGAATTAGAACATCAATATAAAGATATACCATTGGACTCTGCTTTTGGAGAAGATTTCAGGGGTTACTTGTGGCTGGCCGCAGACCCCCCTTAAATATAGGTTGTGCCCATGCCAAATTAATGGAGACAGGACTGGGTACTGAATTTTGTAGAGCTTCTGTTTATGTTATAACGTTTAATTAGGGTTATTCTTGCTGTGTAACTAAAGTTCTATTGGTTTTTCCTTTTTGGTCTAAAGAATGGTGGCTGCTAAGAGAGGGTTTGGCAAACAAAGAGAGGCTTCCAAAATTAAGTACATTACTCTTCTGTTTATGTAATTTCGACCCCCTCAGAATAATGATAATTGATTGTTATCATTGGTCTCAGCTTTGATGTGAATTCCATACATATGCAATAGGTTAACCGTGTGGACAGCTCAAGGCTAGGGCACCGAGTTCATAACAAAGGGTCAAAGAAGGAACATAGATATCATACTCTCAGGTCTTTTAAACCTGGATGGCCTTAGGAGTTAGGACATTAGGTAATGGCCCACCAAGAAGCTGATATATTTCAAAAATGATAATTTTGAAAATTTGGTCATAACATTTACAGGTAATTATGTTCACTAGAGGTTCAAAATTGGGTCTTTCTTTTGTTGGGCCTTTGATATTATAATCCATTCTTAAATGTCTTAAGCCTAGATGGCTGGACTCAGACAAAGATATATTAGAAGGGTTTGGTTCCTCACCAACCTTTTACCATTCATTACTATTCTAAACTTCTAGTTTTCTAGAAAAGCGACTCATTACATGCTACCTCATTTTAGAAGTTAAAGCACATCCTATGATCAACACTAAATATCATACCATCCGTGGCATCAGGACAGTAATGGATGGTAATTGGTAAGTAAAAGTCTGGAGAGGGCATGAACAATTGGAACTTATATAGGAAAAGCAATGTTAAGAAAATTTTATTTTTTTATGACTTGTTAAGGTGCTTAACAATTTGTGATTAATATGATATGATTTTTTCATACGTTTACAATTAACACCATTTTTTTATTATAAAAATATATCAATCACGAACATGTCACAAATAGAACTTACTGAAAAAAGCATTTATTTATTTTGGTCTCATGCACAAAAAAGAGGTGCACAGGCCCAACTTCGTCAAGTCCTGGACATTATGACACATTAAGCCCAAACAACACTAGTCGTGCTGAGCGGGAACGTCAATAGAAATCGTCTCCCGCCATTTTCTTTCTTTAGCGCGCGTTTAGACTTTGTAGAGAGAGAGAGAGAGAGAACACTAGCCAGTAGCTACTACTAGGGTTCATCGCTCTCTCTCTCTCTGATCGTTTTCCTCTCGAGATTTCTCACTACACTCAAATTCATAACAGAGGGAGCAGAAAATGGAAGTTATTGGATCTTACAAAAAACCTATCCACAACGACGTCGCTTCCACCCTCCCTCTCTACCGCTTCCGCTCCGCCGCTCGAAGTCAGACTCGAAGATTTCGAGCTTTTCGCCATGGATCGCCTCAAAGGTAATCCCGTTCTTCTTTCATATTCACTTTTAGAGGTCTCCGCGCGAACCTTCTATAACGGATTAGGTTTCGTTCGGGTTGTCGAATCTTTTACTTTTCCTCTCCATTTTCAAACCAATTTGATCTTTGATCTAGGATTTCTTTTTGTTTTACTTGTATTTTAGGCTTAGTTAGGTTTCTGAATCAGTCAGAAACAAGATGCTCATACCGTAATTTTTTCATTTTGGTTGAAAATTTCATTGATCTGCTTGGTTGCTAAGACTGTGTAGGGAAAGCAATTTTACACCTATAGCTTTTTACCTATGTCTATTTAGGAGCTGCGAAATCAGAAACATCATGTTATTCTGAATTTAAAATTTAAAATTTTTGGCTATTGTTTGTGGATGCAGTTCTTAAAGGTATTGCTGATGGTTTATCCCGTGGAAAGAAACCAGATGAAATGGAAAAATTGGTAAATTTGTGGTTTAAAATTGATGACTTCCCTGTAATAGACCTTATATCAAATTAACCTATAGGGTTTGCACAGGAAAAGGATCTATGGAAAGCAAATATGAGGCATCCAGAGGCACTTGAGGTTGTCAACAAGGATATAATATCACACTTTGTTCTACGTCTCGTGTATTGCAGGACGTAAGATCTTTAATTATTTTTTGTTATTTTCTGTTTTCATCCTTAAATTTCTACCTTTTTATTCATTTCCTTTTGTTGGGGTTTCTTAGGGAGGACTTGAGAAAATGGTTTCTTTCCATGGAGACTGCCCTATTTCGTTACCGTTTTCGGGATGAAAGTCTTGAAGCTCAGGTAGGATCTGCTTATTTTCTATGCAATTTCTTTATTCAAGTCAGTTAGTGATCCTTTGCTGGGATTACAGAGAGCACTCATGGCAGACTTCAACCTTCCTTACAAAGTAGTTAGCACTGCAGAATATGAGGTAATTACATCACCGTCTGGTTAAAATGATTTGCCCTCTCCGAGAACACTTAGCAAACACTTGGTACTCACTGTAAAAGTAAGATACACTTGCAATTCTTAAGACAAAAATCCCAGATTATGTTTCCTCTCAAATATATAGTGCTCAAGCCTTCTGAGTTTCAACTATCATGGGTTTTGATGATTATATTAACATATTTTCCTCCACAGAGTATGAAGGAAAAGTTGGGCCAAGTTGCACGTTCCATTTCACGAAATGGTATTGACATCAGAGGCCTTTTATCATCTTAATAACCATTTTACTGCTCTGTTTTCTTCCAAATTATGAGGGTGCCCACCACAAACTTGACTGAATGTAATTTCAATGCATAAATAATGATTGTTTTTGTTTCAGTGTTATAAGTTTTGTTTTCTGAGTCCTGGGATCTGATGGTAACATCACTCTATATATGGCTGTACGATAGAATGATAAATAACATTCTTCTTGC
The DNA here is from genome assembly GCA_907173295.1 of Fagus sylvatica. Lineage (NCBI taxonomy): Eukaryota > Viridiplantae > Streptophyta > Magnoliopsida > Fagales > Fagaceae > Fagus > Fagus sylvatica. Next base: position 19,474,185 of record OU015772.1, read on the forward strand.
ATTTTGAATGGCAACAAGAAAAAAAGGAGAAATCTTCTCACCAAGGAAATGGTTCAAAGGTTTATTATGGTGGTAATTTTGGGTAGTCCTTTAAATTCATCAAGTTGAAAAAAATTCCAGGTTGAGCATCCTTGCCATGTGCACTTTTTTTTTTTGTTTAAGAATGCAAATACTGAGATTGAAAATGTGTGTCTTACTGTGCCACTTTAAATCTTGCTTTGGTATATCTTTGATTGAGACATGCTCACTGATTGATTTGGAAAGAGACAAGATCTAGAATTCTAGAAAATTGCGGTCTATCCTTCTTGAAGTCCAAGTCACTTGGGCATAAGGGTGTGCATTCAACTCACCAACCCCGGATTGGGCAGAATAGTAGAGCAAGTACATGTGTACAAGTATTATTAGAATTGCAAAAATTCTTTCTTTGTCATAAATATGTTTGCTCGTGGTAATTGTGGCCTTTTGGGAGAATCGATGACTGCCCAACCCAACACGACACCTTGGGTTGGTTTTTCGTGGGTTGATGGATTGTGTTGGGTTTTAAAAAAAATTTGAAACTTGGGTTAGGTTGGGTTTGGGTTGGCAACATTATTAATAATTTGAAAAAATGTGTATTTTTTTGGATTTTGAGACTTAATTTAAATTTGTTAGTTTTATTTGTTTTGGTATTTTAAGACTTAGTTTTGATGAAGTTGGAACATCAGACCCATTTGTGGAAATTGTAATCATTTGTTGAATAATGGTCTTAAATAGTTGAATGAAAATTCAATATTTTTTTTGTGCCTGGCAAAATGACTCCAACCTAACCCAACACGACCCATGTTGGTTGGGTTGGGTTTTTAGAACTGTTATGAGTTGTGTTGAGTTGGGAATTTTTCAACACGAGTAAGTCGGGTTGGGTTGAAAATTACCCCAAACTCAACCTGATCTAACCCCTGCACATGCCATAAAAGTTTAGTTTTTGCGGTTATTATTTATTTCTTTTTGGCCTTTTTTCTTTGTATTCTAATGTGCTTCATCCTCATTGTTTCTGCAGCTTCTATACCAGCTGAGGTGATATTCTACAAGGTTAGTTCGTCTTTGCTTTCTAACTTCTCATCAGCTGTATAAGAAACGATATCTTTTTCCTTGTCTCATAGATATCCTAGGATAGGATATGGAAATAAGTCTTCTTACTGTCGTGTGTGTGGTACGATCTCAGATGGTTTTACCCATTGCCTGTGTTGCTTTATTGTTGGATTTAATATAATGTATCAAAAGAATTTGAATATAAAGTCTTGCCATTGTGCTAATGTAGTTGATGCTCAGAACCTTTATTGACACTTATTTAAACACAAGGGTCAGGCATATCTGGGAAGGATGAGCTTCTCCATCTTGTAGTTTTTCAGATCAGTATCTCATATTCTCATCTCTTGTTCACTAGTTTTACTTGGCATTTGTATGTCTATGTTTCCCCAACCCCAATGAAGGTGCCATTTGAAGAAGTTCCAGAACTTGTAGCTGGTCGAAGAGTATATATCCATAAAGGGCATGCTTTTGTCGCCATGAGTCAGGTTATAAACAGTTCTTGCTATTAATTCTTACACTTGCATAAAATGAAGGTCATCAGTGATCTTATGAGATGTTTATTGGCTCATTTTTCCTTTTCCCCCCTTCATAGGTGGTTTCCCTTGTTGCTACACAATTCCGTAGTCTTCTATCAAAGGCACTCATTCTGACAAACAGGTTGTTGTTGGCTATTTAAAGAATTTTATGTTTGCAATATCTACATTTGTCTTTGTTAACTAGTAAATTGATTGTAGTACTGCCTTGAGCTGCATAAGTCGCATTATTAAAATGAGCTGCTAACTGTCTTGTTTCTACTGAAAAAACCTTAAAATTTTGAATAGGCATAATTAGGACATACATTATTGTATATAGATAGTTTTACTGGAAGAACAGTTTTATACTTTTTTTTTTTTAAATTTTCGTACATGTATTAATTGTACTTCTGTTGGATCCATATCGATTGTTAATTCAATTAACTGTTGTCTGATTATATGCGGGATTGACTCTTAAATCTGAAGTGTGGTACATGCCAAGATGGTAATACTATTTCTCCAAGCTTTTGGTCTATCTCAATTATACCAATAAGACAGGGATTGAAGGATTTTGATGGTTGCATCTTTTTCATATGTTGAAACATTGTCTTTATTTCCTAATTTAGTCCACATCATGCCCATGATTTCGTTTATAAAGTAATCATATGTTTACATAATTTATTATTCTTTATTGTCAAAACAAGGGTCTAGACTTTCAAAGTGATAGAACTTGCAGTTTCTGCTTGCAGAAAGTGGACATCTACCATCAGAGAACAAGAGAAGGATCGGTTGACTCCTGTAAGTATTGGATTGTGAACCTTGTTGGTTGAAGAAGGGATCTTTGTTTCAAGTATGGTACTTGACGTTTTTTTATGGTAATGCCTAGATTGTAGAAGCCCTATGCACAAGCTACTTGGGACCTGATTATTCTCAGGTACTTTATTTATTATATTTGCTTATTCTATTACTCATAGATTACATATTTGTTAATTGATTGTGATTAATTTTGGTTGAATACCACTTTAGCCAAGGGAATTTGCTGAGATATCAATAAAAGACATTGACCAAATAGCTAAGACTTCATTTCCTCTGTGCATGCGCCACCTATTTGAAAAGGTAAGACTTTTCTTTTCTTTTTTGTAGAATCAGGCTTTTTATGTTTCGTAATTAGTTATTCATCATTTGTATCCTGCATCTCCCTTTTCTTTTATGTTCATTTTTTTTGGGGTGTGTGTATGTGGATATATATCTATGTATATATGTATGTACACACACACACTCACACACATTTAGGCATGACTACATATTAAGGTTTTCCTTTACATGTGGTGTTTTTTATGCTACTTGTGCAGCTGAGAGAGGATCATCATTTAAAGCATGGAGGGAGGATGCAGTTAGGCCTCTTTCTCAAGGTTGTATTTCACTACCTGCATGGATATGTGTTTATAGTCTATGTTGTACTGTGTATTAGCATTCAGTTAGGTGAGACTACAGATTTTAGATGCATGATTCATGATTCATGGAAATCCTATTATAGGCTTATAGCATGTTTTTCCTTGCCTGACATGATGTGCATAAGTGTGTTGCACACTTCACAATCAGCACCTATGGGCAGTATATTTGCTTTGGGGTTTGCCTTGTCAATCACAAAGACCTGCATTTGTATTTTTATTTCATATATGTACACATGCATAATTGGGTTAAATTAGTTCTGTTCTTGTTTTATGTACACACCAATCTATATATGTAGGTATGTATGCACACATGCGGACACCCACACACAAGTCAGTGATGTGAGTAATTAATCATATCCAAGCTTTATTATAGCATGCATAATGTTTTGCATATTTTGATTGCTAGTTGCATGCATTTAGAGATATGCAAAAGAAGTAGTTGGGTAATTTATAGTTGGGAAATTTAAACCTTGTATTGATTGATTTAACTCAAGTTAATCCAAGTTGAATTAGTTGAATTAATTAACCAATTATGCAGTTTGGATTCAGAGTTAAAAACAACAAAACAAAAATAACCACTAATGCGGAATTTAAAGAATACTATATGGTTACGAAGAGAAATCCAGTAGGGAAAAACTTTCTGGGAATTTAACACATAAACCCTCAACGGAACAAATACATAGATTTACTCAAATCTAAAAAACTACCTACAATAGTAACTTACTAACATGAACCTGTGTAGTTTCAATCCCGATTGAAGTTTCACGTGTTGTTGAACTTGATTGCAGTCCATTCAATTCATTAATCCCTTGGATCGATGAAAAGGTATTGGATAGGTTACAAAACTTTAGGTGTTATAAAAACACATCCAAACCCTACGTCTCACATGCTGTCACCTAAGAAAGTGTTCTTAGGTCTCTGAATACGCTCTGGTACAGATGAGCATGAATATCTAGGTCTCATGTCGGTTTTGGGCCTTAAATAATGATGTGACTCCCAAATCGATCAACTGTTATTGAGCTTGCAGTAGCTTCACTTTCTGTTGAGCTTCACTTCAGTTTTCAATTTATCTTGAACATAGACTCAATAACTAACACTTTTGACATGGATTGACAATACTCTAAAATATGGACCTTACAATAGTGATGATCTAGGAAGTCTAAATAGTTACTGTTGATAAATCACATTTTTACCTGTGACTTCTTGTTACTAGTTGTTATTTTACTTTGTGTGTGTGTGTGTGTGTGTGTTTGTTATAATTTTTCTCCATGTGCAGGGTGTTGGATTGAAGCTGGAAGATGCCCTTGCATTTTGGAAAGCTGAGTTCTCCCAAAAGGTAAGCATGGTGCTGTTTGAAGTATTTTATCAATATGTTTTCCTTTGGCTTCTGTTCATATGCATACTTTGCATCATCAATTACAAGTTGGAAAAAAATAGCAATTGCAAAAGTTATATTTAATTCACCTGCACATTATATAGATTAACTATCAGCCACAACTAACAACATATGCATACATGGTTATTATCCATGTACAGATTTTTTGCTTTGTCATCAGTGAGTTTAAGTTTGTTATATAGTGCCCTGGACCTTGCAAACACTCTTTCATATACATCCTCTCTCCCCCTCTTTCTCTTCCACATATATGTACAGAAATTTTGGTATATTATTAGTGATTTGATGGATTGGTATGTAGTGCCTTGTTCCTTGCAAATACTATTCAATCTAATGCTTAGTGCTTAATCTCTTCATCATAGGTTGGTTCTGAAAGGTTCGACAAAGAATATGCATACAGCATTCGTCATAATTATGGAAGGGAAGGGAAGAGAACGGTACGTCATCAAACTTCATTAAGAGAGTACTTTTAAATGCTGTATTCTTAATTGCTTATTAGATTGTCGGAGTCAAGGTTAGAGATTTCATTAGTAAAGAGTTTGACAGGGGATCAGTGGATCAGATCAGGAGTAACAAAAATCAGTGGAACATCTAATGAAGAAAAGGAATTGCTGGAACTAGTCTTAATATAGTTTCCCACTGATGTTACTCTTAAAGGCGCTGACCTCTTGTCAGAAAAGTTTGAGAGGAAGTTGTACTTCCTTTATGTACTTGTATGAATGTGTTTATGACACATTTAAATATTGTTTATTTATGGATGTATGCAGGATTATACACCTTATTCTTGTCAAAAGATCATCTCTTCAGCCCCTGGTGTAGGAGATCATCATGGATGCCCCTATCGACATTTCAGGTCACTTCTATAACTTTTTCTGGATATCTTAAGTATCTTCAACCAAGAATGACAGAATCGAACTCTCTAAACTTGAATATGCAACTGAATTGGCTAAGCTATAAAGCATACTGTAAAATCTCACAATCTTGATCACATCCTTTCTGGACTTCACTCTATCCTCCTAGCCCCTGCTACCACAATTGCATTTCTCCCACTGATATACTAAGATACTTGTTGCTCATGACCAAAGTATTTAAACCAGTTCTTTTCATCTTTTAGCCAATTTGTGGTTGTCTTTAATTTATTTATTTTCCTCACAAATCCATCACTATAGCTTCTCCCAAAAAAAAAAAAAAAAACCAGTATTGGTGCTAGGAAAGTTAACTTGCATCTTTATGCTTTTCATCCACCTTTAGCAACCATCCTTCTCTTGGCTTGGAACAAGCTATTTAATAAGTTATGAGGCATATTTACTATGTGAGATAAATATGTTAGTTTATTACTTTGACTTAGTTTCAGCGATCCTCTTAATTTTGCTTTTCTTCAGGACAAAGATAACCAGTGAGGATCCAAATAAGTGTAACCATGAAATGAGTAAATGTTTGATATGATTTGTATCTTCTGCTCTAGGTCTACTAGAGAAACTACATCATGTAAATCTATTCATAAATCTGTTTCTGCATTTCTTAGTTACTTCTAATTACCTAAGCACTGCATGTTGTTATTGACAATGGCACTACTTTGGGAACTTGTGAAGGACTATTTGATAATTCCTATTGGCTCATCAAATTCTTTTGTAACAGTGAAGAGAATCTAAGAGCTGCCCTTGGTAAAATGGGACTAAGTAACAGGGCAGTAGAAGATGTCATGGACAAAGTGCGAAATAGACACTATCAGGTTGGAACAGCTGCCTATAAATTTGCTTCCAGGTGGTTTTTATTTGTTCAAAAATGGTGGTTAAGATTTGTGAACAACTTGCTAACATATATGCAGTTGGCATGCACCTTGACATTTGAAGCTGTACATGGCACATCATGTGATGCTGGGATTAACCATCCAAATCAATACTTCAGTGACAGTCAAAAGATCCTGCAATCGAAGGTAGATTCTCTACTGTGAAATTTAATTCTCTATAATTGTCATGATGTGAACTTCTAAACACCCTTGCAAGGAATACTTAAAATATGCATGATCAAATGTGTATGGCAACGCATAACGAAAGCACAAGGTTAGGACAAATTTATAATTTGTTCCACTTAATGTCAAATGTGTTTCTGTGACCTCAATTTCTAGAATTAATGGGGCTGCAATATGGGTCAAGTTCATATTGGGCCCAAAACCCTGGCCCGAGCTTTCCCACCCCATTCTTACCCCTTGACCATTGCTCATCTTGTTCTATATAATGAATATTTAGGGCATGTTTGGCGGCCTGTTTAATTTGAATTTGGGAAAGGCTTTGATACTCGTGACCTTGATATCAATTACACTAATGGGGCCACATAATATATTTGATATATAGCATTCACATAGAATGAACTTATTGCATCTGCCCATGCTTAACCTAGTCTCAATTATGGGCCTGAAGTCAAACCTGAGTACCAGCCTAAAGTAGGCATGTGTTAATCCACTCAATTAGGCCAAATTGGCTAGGTTCGGAAGGGACAAGATCAATCGGTTGAAACTCGAAAGACCTCTTCTCTCCCGTACTCTTGCTAATAAAAAAATTTGTTCTTTCCTTTGAGCCTTTAGCAGCTAGAAGATATATATATAAGTTATTCTTGAATCCTCCGACTGTCGGACATTTTTGGATTGGGAAGATGCCTACATACACATAGTTGTTTTATAAACTGATTTAGTACAAGTTACTTTGCCATGCATGTCCTTTGTGCATTTGGCACATGTTATTTGTCATGTCAAAACTGAAATGGTTTATGTTGAGCTGCCACATAAGCTGCCATGTTAGCTGGTAACATAAATTTTTAGGCTATAGCATTACTTTTTTCCCTGTTTTCTCTTAACATACATAATTTTTTAGCTCAATTTAAATTTTAGCAACTTTAAATCTTAGATATCCAATAAGTGATATCTTAGCAATATACAATTTTTGGGCCTATCTTTCTGGGGTTTTCATCCCCTCTTTAAGCTGTGCAATTGCTCAGAATCATTGCAAGTACTTTAATATGTATTTACCCAATTTTTCCTTTTGCAGAACAATTCTACTGTATAAAGGGAAATTTTTGGCACACTAGGGACTGACAGTGGAGTCCTCCCCAGGTTTGCTTTTTATTTATTTATTTTTTAATTATAAATAATTTGTGGATTCAAGGCCCTCATCACTCATTTTCTTACTCAAAAAGGTTTTAATGGTGATATAGTTGTGTTAGGCAGGGTAAAGGGCCTACTACTTTAATAGTTCAGCATTGAGCTGAGCTGAATCAGTATTTCGTTTTTTACTGGATCTTTTACCCAAGGGACCCTAGCTATTGAATACGCTTTTCTGCCCTTCACTAATTTTATGTTTTTGAGAATGCATTCTACTTTGGCAAGGCTATACTTTATCTCTATCTCATAACTGCTTTAAAATCGGCTTCTATTTTGAAAAGCATGTGGTTTTATTTTAACGCAGTTGAAAAATGACCAATTAGGTAAGAATGGCACATAGTGGTAGTTGAACTTGAACCGCTTTTTTCTCAAATATTTGGTTGGTGGATGGGTTAATATATCACCCTCTAGCTCTTGGATTGTAGTTAAAGGGAATCCAAAAGGGAAACATTTTTATCGATGAGAGGGGGTTCCAGCACGTGTTGCAACTTGGGACCAGCATTCAAACTTGCCAATCTAGTTGGTGGTCAGCTTTGGAATATTGTAGGTTAATTGTAAATAGCTGAATCAGATTAGTTGAACCCGTGGTTTAATTGTAAATAGGTTTTACCCATATAACCATATATAGAAAGAGAGGCATTCCCTTTATTTAGGAAATAATATTTTCTCATTTAAATTGTTACTTATACATTATTATTTTTTAAAATAATATTAAAGAAGAAAAAGAAAAAGAAAAAGAAAGCAATGGCATGCTATGAAAGAGGAATGCATCATTGGTTTAATTAATTCTTGGTGATACTATACCCAGAGGGTTCTTTCACCCTTATTTTATAATTATAGTTTTAAATTTCACTGCAATGCCAAATTTGTTTTGTTCTCTAATTATCAACATTGATTGTCGTCATCTTTTTAGGCCATTAACAAATATAATTTGGCAAGTGGTAATATGCGATATATTTGTTAATCATAATAGAGTGTTTCCGTTTCTAGCACAATTAAACAGTATCTTTAACGATTTTAACTTAAAAAAATATTATTAGTGGACTATTTGACAATTTATTTTAAATTATTCATGTTTTTTTGTTGTTGTGTGTAATCTTTACTTGTTCAGGTTAGCATCTTGGAGCAATCAATTATGGACATGTACCTTAACAAAATTTATTCTGCTGTATCAATTGTTAATGCATATATGTAGTAAAGTGTGACTGTCATAGACAATTATAAAACATGAGAATTGATAAAAGATTATTTGTGGTAGTACGAGATTTTGATGTGGCTTCTAGCATATGTTCTCGCTGTCTTATTTAATCTAAAAAAAAGATCCTGTAAATGCTTGAAAATATATTTTTCGTCTAGTTACGAAGCACTTAAAAAGTTAAAAGTTCTCATGATTTATTAATGATATATGCAATCCAGTAAAACGTGTTGCATTATGCTGGTCGTCATGTGTAAGGAAAGGAGCATAGTAGCATAATGTTTTCCCAGCATTGGAGCGTCTAATTCTGTCTTGAGTTTATAAAGTCCCCCTATTTGTTTATGCTATACAACGTGTAGCGGTGTAGGATCCAGAATTTGACTTTAAGAAAATTTATAATTAAGATACATATACATGGACGTGTATGCAGACATACATAGATACAAATGAGTGGTAATTAACTAATTATAAGGAGAAATCCCTTATGAGTGGATTTAAGATGTTGGTTAGAAGTTTCGAACTTATTATCTCATGGATCTCATGAGATTTTAGGAATCACTAGGTCAATCAGTTTTTTTTTAATGAAAACGATAGACACTAGGTCAAACCTTTGGGATAGTATACAAACAATTTGGGCAATAAAAAACCATTAATGTGAATAGTTGATAGATGGTATTTTAATGTAAGAAAACTTATAAAAAAATGTCATATCCATTATATTTTCTCTATTTTTCAAAGATTTTTTTTTTACACACGAGCAATCTTGCAATTTTTTTCATAGTCAAAATTTCACTTATAATTAACATGAAATGATTTTAGTAACTAGATTAATACAATGGATTTTTGTTTTTTTGATATTGTTGATTAATGGTTTGGGAATTGGGAATTTGTTTAAGTTGTTTAGTTATTTGTATTTGGAGAGCCTATGGTTCAAGGAGCGGTCTAGATTGTATTTTGGTTTGGGTTTATTGTATTGATTTTTGTTTTGTTAGTTTTTCTAAACCAATTCTAAATTTGATGGCCCAAATAGTTTTGAGAGGAGACACAAACAAGTAATATTTTTTCTTCTTCTCAAAATCCCAGGGGGAGTCTATTACTAAATTTACATGTGATTTGTGTTACCCAAATATCAACCTAAGAGGGGGGTGATTTAAGTTGAGGCAAACTTTTTCGTTAAATGAATTAAAAACTATTTTCAATTAGCAAAAACTGATTAAACAAATTTAAGAACACAATTCAATTGCAATATAGATATAATAGAAAATCAAACACAAGCATATATAAGCAATTGAATAAGTAAGAGATAGAGATAGAGAAAATCAAACACAATATTGTTATCGAGGTTCGGCTTCCCCGCCTACATCCCCGTAAAACACTTCTTGAGGATTCCCAAATCCACTATTTGAAATCTTCTTTCGGTAAGATCAAAACCGTTACAAATCTTCCTTATGCGGTGAAGAGTAACCACCGAGTGAAAAATCTTTTTCACTCTTTTCAAAACCCACAAATCTTCCTTAGGTGAAGAGTAACCACCTACCGTTTATACCAAAACCCTAACAAAAACACTCAATAGTTAACAAAGGATTGTTGTACATGAAAGAGTAGTTGTACTAGTCACTAAAGAATCAAAGTTTGATCAATATGAAATATGAGGAATTTGATTTTCAATCAAAGATTTTGAGATAGGATGGATTGATATAAAATGTGTTTTCTTTTCCTCTGATTTCTCTTGTATGCTCTTGTTGTATTTGTTTCTTTCTTCTATTCTCTTTAAATAGTTCAACAACCGCTAAAGGAAATTTGAAATTTGAAAATTTTTGTTCGTTAGAAAACACAATCATGATTCTATATAATTTTAAATAATAAAGTGCCAATTCAGAAGGTGGCTTTAACCGAAATTGAAAATGGCAATCAGCCTTTTGAATAATTAGCATGCTTTTTAAAATTCAAATAAACGGTGCCATGTCAAAAGATGTTTAACCGATAAAAATAATTTTGAATAATTGGTGTGACTTTTTAAAATTCAAATAACCTTTTCAAATAAACGGGCTCATGCCAGCTTATATTCATTGCTTTTCTGCACCGAACTTTGCTGCAAGTCTTTGGCAGAGTTTTGATTCTCCAACGGACACAGACTTAATTCAATCAATCAAACCGTCTTTTTTGATTTTGAAATCTTTTGAAAAACTTTTCTGCTTAAGAAATTTTTCGCCGTAATTGATATGTTTGTGTTCACATTGCTGTTTTTGATTCAAAAATATCAACCATTAATTTTGACTTTGTCAATATTTTGAAAAACTTTTAGTTTCAGAAATTTTTCATTCGAATTGATTTCATGGTTGTCTTTAAATATCAATCTAGCCATTTATGTTGATTTGTCAAATTTTGAAAATCAATTTAAGTTGTTTTTAAAGTTGAGCCTTAAAGATCAATTTAATAAATTTTACAAAACCTAACTCTTACTTCTCATATATCTCGGGATGATCTTTGAGCTTGATTTCTTTGAGACTTGAGACTTTGATCTTCAGCAACTTGCATTTGCATTTGCTTGAATTTGAATTGGCCATTTGGTTCTTAAATTAATAGTCAACATTCTTTAAACATAAATCATTAGTTCATATGAAAATATCATTTTATGAATAACTTAAAATCATGGTTATCATCAAAACTACATGAATGTCCTTGGATTAATTAGCCGAGTAATAGGTATTGAAACCTTGAGGCTAACAATTTGGATTTTATTAGTACTGTTAATGAAAATTTTCAAAAGCTAGATAATTCCTCAAGGAGTTCATATTCCATGTAAAGCACAAGGTATTCTCAATTCCTCTTTTCATAGGTGTTACCGTGTTAGGGCATGAACTAGTTAAAGAAGTCGAAATATGCGAAGCCCATATCAATTAAACAACGCTCCTCAAACTTGGGCCAAATCATTAAGGCCCATATGTTTTAAAAATAATTTTGCCTACGGCTCAAGCTTGGGCTCCCACTCTTTGCTCTGCCTGCCGTGAGGACACATTCCATGTAGTTAGAGGAGGCCCGCGTATGAAAGAAGCCAGCAATTGGGAAATGGATTGAGGGGCATAAATGACTTTCTCTTCTCAGCTGATGTTGAGCTCAATAAAAGCCACGCATGGGCTTGGGTACACACGACTCGTGGCCGTGAACACTCCTTGGTTTAACGAACAAAGAATAGCCATAAGCCATCATTAGGAGGAGGTTTCACGTATTTGCTGGATGAAAACCTTTGCCTGACAAACCACCTTAATCAGCAAATGCTCGCCCAAATCAGCTTTGAAGACCCAATTTCCAATTTCCAAGACCCATGAATCCAGTAGCTCTAGAGGCAACTATTTACTTTGGGAAAGTCAACTATAATTGCTTTAACTGATTATGTCATTTTTGCGTACCTGAGACTCCTGGCAAAGCAATGGGACAATTTGTAAATGCCACATGTAGAAGAATTAATTAAATAATGGTGCTTGAGCATTTGGGTACCATTAGTGGCTTGCATATAGCTAATTATTTGGTGTGATGCGCATATAGTTTAGTCTTTTACATGGTTATAAAGACATCTAGTTATTGACTATTGAAAATGTATTTTAGCCATTTAATGAAGCCGTGTAAATATTAGTCATTACGCCCTTAACCGTCTTCTATTTTATTCAAAAAAAATTACGCCCTTAACTACTAGACAAAGGCATGCAGCCTTTAACTATTAACCATTGGTCATTAACCATTGAGCAAGGATCATGTACTTAATCAACTTTTAGTAGCATACTCATGAATAATGCTGAAGGTATGGGTGAATGAACTCATTTAGCATATCAAGGGTCACTACAATAATAGATATTTGAGTACATTATCACGGTTTTAAAAACCGAACCGGTTAAAGAACCAAAAAGAAGAATGGTTCCTGGTTTACAGGTTTGACCAATAACGTCATAAATAATTTAATTAATAATTATTTAATAATATAATATAAAATATGTTTATTTATTTTTGTATTTTATTTAGATTGTTTCTAAATATTTTTCAAAAATACTTCTTGATTTCGAATCCCGAAAGAAGAAAGTAACAACAATAGTTGACAGTATATGAAGATACTTCTTGATTCTACTAACATGACAAAGGATAGACGTGTGTTTCTTTCTACTTGAAAGTATAGGGAGATAAAATTATCAAGAGATAAGAAGAACCTAATTAATTAGTTGAAAGTAAAGGAGATATGGAGATTGTTTTCACAAATTACTTTAATTTAACACGTTCCCATCAATATATACAATTTATTTTGGAAGAAGAAAGTAGTAGGCTTGACTTTGTTTTCATCTTTCATTTTTGCAAAGTCGCTAGATTTGCTCGAAAACGTACCTCTAGCCTTCCTCACTACTGTGGTGAAGCGAGTAGTGGACTTTGACTCGCCAATTTGAACCTAGGTCAAAAGAGTTGTCCAACCAAATACCGACTCATGTTGTAGCAAGAAATTTGACCCTACCAATGGGTTTTCAAATCCCGATTGTGTTGCTCCTTTCTTATTCCCTAATTTTCTTGCTTATGCACCAAAGTTTATGAGGAAGAATAAATTATTACATAAATAATTTTAATCCTATATTATCATCTTTTTTCCTATCACTTATGAATGGTGTAGGTTGGTGAAAATTCAGATGAGATTGGCTCCACATCAAGGATTTTGGCGTGAAAAGCATGATAATCCCAACCTGATGAAGGCTTTTTTAGATGACAATAAAACAATTACCATTGACAAATTAAAAGAGATAGAGAAATTGATACAATATTTACATGGTTTGGAAATTGCTTAGGTCCAAAGAGAGATAATATTATATATTAGTAAAGATTACAATTGTATTTGTCAACTATTACAATTACAATTGCTCTTCCAATTGTGCTTATGAAGCTTAATTGTGCTTATGAAGCTTGTAGTTGCTAGAACCTGTTGAATCCTTATGGAACTACAAGATATTTGTAGATATATTGCAATGTGCTGTAAAGTAGAAGCCAAACCCAATTTTTACCTATTCTTTCACTTTAGTCTTTGTTGACTTTACATACCATTTTTCCACCCTCACAAATGGTAAAAATAATGTTTTTTTCTTTAATGTTGTATCTCCTATGTCCGCGGTATACAGTGCGGCTCTTACAAGCAATTGAATCCTTATGGAACTACAAGATATTTGTAGATATATTGCAATGTGCTGTAAAGTAGAAGCCAAACCCAATTTTTACCTATTCTTTCACTTTAGTCTTTGTTGACTTTACATACCATTTTTCCACCCTCACAAATGGTAAAAATAATGTTTTTTTCTTTAATGTTGTATCTCCTATGTCCGCGGTATACAGTGCGGCTCTTACAAGCAATTGAATCCTTATGGAACTACAAGATATTTGTAGATATATTGCAATGTGCTGTAAAGTAGAAGCCAAACCCAATTTTTACCTATTCTTTCACTTTAGTCTTTGTTGACTTTACATACCATTTTTCCACCCTCACAAATGGTAAAAATAATGTTTTTTTCTTTAATGTTGTATCTCCTATGTCCGCGCTGTATACTGCGGACATAGGAAATCGCCTTTCAAGTTTCAAGAGGTGGAGGGGGAGGGGCAGGGGCCGCCATTGACAACGTGCCCAAGATTGGAAGCGGTCTATCAATGGAAAGCTAACGCAGCAGCCAGCAATGCTGGATTCATCAGTGAAGTTGATCCTCAATGTTATTTAGCTACGTCATGCTACTCAAATTTCCTAAAGTTTTTTTTTGCTATTTTGGGGAGGCGGATTTGAAAAAAGTAGTTAGAGGTGTTGGATTAGTGTTAGACACCTCCCCCACACAACAAAAAAGTGTGTTTAGTGAAAAAGCCATCTCTTTTTGGAAGCTCTTTTCATGCAAGCCATTACAAATGGATAATACTAACCCATTAAAGGATGGTAAAGCTGTAGTTGTAGTGTTCAGTAATAGTAGGATTATCTCATGAAGTTAGGCATAAAGAGCCTTCTTAGACAGGAATCGTTATTGTTTAATGATAATTTAATATAATATTTTAATACGATGATCATTATGAACCATAAGACATAATTTAATGGTACTTGCACAACAAAAAAGACATAATTTAATGGTAGAAGTGAAGCATTAGTGGAATATTCGTTCTAAAAGTGGTAAAATGAAGCTGTGGGCGCTATAATGTCTATAACAAAGTAACTTTCGGCTCACTTCAGGAAATACCGGATGGCTGTCATGAAAGCGTTTGAGTACTTTTAGGGCCCATTTTACAATTCCCTACGAAAAAGTGGGTGCCATTGCCCTTTTGTGGGGATAGTGGGCACTAGAGGTTAAATTTGACATAAATTATTTCACTTTCATTCTTTTTAATTTTGTTTTCACACTTGTTAAGATAGAATCTCGTGTCATTAGTGCATAATAAATAATTATTAAGTATTGTATTTTTTTTGACTTGACGTTAGACACACGCACACACTAATCTTTTTGTATAAATTGAATTTTCAAGGGGAGGGGGGTTTCACTAGTAAATGCTTAGTGGGCTTAAGTATTGTATCTGAAACTACTTAATAATTTTCTTTGTTGACTTATACAAAAATGATGTTTCAATCACATGAAAAAATTATGAAACAATTGTCTCCTCAACATTGGCTAACTTTTTTTCCTTTTTTCTTTTTCTTTTTTGGCTCCCAAAAATTTTAGGTGCAAATCACGCCTCCAATCCATGAGCTACTCCTAAAGAAACGACCAGTTTTCTCATGGTGGCTTGCAAAAAGGCTTTGCTATGCTGGACCATTAACTAGGTTTCCATTTTTGTATTTCAATATAATCCGCACATTTCCATGATAGGACTCCAAAAGAGAGGCAGAAAAAGGAAAAGTTATGGTAAGTTAATAATTAATAAAGAAGAGAAAGTGCGTTCTAACAGTGTTCGGATCAGTATGTCATGGTAGGATTGAAACCATGATTGGGAGTTTAGTTCCACACTTCCATTACCACCTGGAGGAACATAAATTGTAATTCTTACAAGTATAAGGGTAGGAATAACATAGGAAGCAAAATTAGAAATAATGTGATAAACGAATCAGAACTCAAACCCGAAACCAGGAATCTTAAACTGAACTAGGTGAATTCTTAGTTCAATCACTCCTGAATTACACAGCTGTTCGGATTAAACAGTTGATATACTGTTCGGTCAAATCCGGAAACAAACTAAAAACATATTAAAACCCAGCACTCAAATGCCTAAAATATCTAGTGCAGGGATCATTGAATACACCACCTGACTTAAACTTCAAATAGGAGATATTGAACTGACATCTGCTTTACCATATGTAATTGATAAATATCCCATAGAAATATCTCATAAATATCTAAAATATATTCTATTAGTTTCTAAGATATTCCAAGTACATAAACTCTATAAAAGGGGAGAAGAAGACAACGTAAAGGGGATGGCTAAAATGGCATGGAAAACAGGAGGCAAGACTGAAAAACCAGAAAAGAGACTTGAGAGAAAGATCTCTCAGGTGCTCCGGACAAATGATTTTACTGTATTTGTAGCTATACCAGTTATATTACAAATATCTATGTGGACGTAGGTAAGTTGCCGAACCACCTAAAATTATTGGTGTTGTATCTGTTTGCTCTGTATCAATTCTTACTCTGTTTTATCACTAAACAGTCTCCAATAGACTGAGATTCATCATGGCAAAGGCTTTATTTGTGGTTCTATAATTGTCACATTTTAAGTTTTTCCACCACCCATGAAACCAGACTTACCAGTCTAGATTGAAAGGATACAATAACTGTGTAGCTTTCAAAGGGAGATTTTAACTTGAGATTTGAAGTGATGAAGTCACGTCTGTTGTGACCATGAAGATGGCATTATGTGGAATACAAATTATCTATTTTAGTTTTTATGTTTTATTTTATTCTTCACCAATCACAACTTGTAGCGTGTATATGTTTTTATTTTATTTTAAATTTTAGTTATTTTATAAAGAAAATGAAAAGAATACGTTGTAATTAGTGGAGTTTAAAGTTAAAAACAAAAAAGAAAGATAACATATGACGTGTTTTGTAAAAATAAGTAGCTAAATTAGAAAAGTAACTTTTTTAAAGATGTAAAATAGAAAAATGATAAAAGACCGGCTGGAAATCTCTAACGCGTTTGCCAGTTGCCATGGCCATCTACTACAGTTTGTGCTGCAGTCACTGGAGCTATAGCTTGATTAAAACTGGTCAATCAAGAACCTTTTGACTACCCAACAGGGACACCGCGGTTTAGGGACTGCTATTATTGATGCTTTTTGTAGCTTTTAACATAGTTGAAAGTTGAAACATTTAATTAATTTTGGTCCGTTGAATTGAAACTCAAATCTGAGCATTAACTTACTTTTTGTTGGAATACTGCTTGATTGATCTAGACCTATCGGTCACTTTTGGTTAATAAGTACTCCCTTGAGTCCTTATAGGCTCCGATCCCATGCAAACTTCTAAATGGAAGAATGGGACATTAATTGGCTTTCTAATTGTCAGGACCACAGTGACTAAACACATAGTGGAGATGAGAAAAAAGCATGTGGAAAGGAAAATAGAGCTGATTAATGTTTGGTTGATTCAAAGACTCTCTAAAACGCACCTGTCCCTAGAGTCTAGCTAGAGAGAGAGAGAGTGTGTGTGTGAGAGCTGAGCATAATCAATTAAAGTTGGGGAAAGGCCTTATGACAGCTTTATTTACTAATTTAGCTTATTGTAGCATCATTAATGATGAGGTGACAAATACAACAGAAAAGAGACCCACGCTCATCACCATAATATATGTATTAAACTTGTAACTACATGGGTTGTATAATTTATGGTTGTGACTGAGTTTAATTAATTACACTTTATCACCTTAAATTATTTAATTAATTAGATGGTCTTGATAAACTCTTTTTTAAAGAAATATCTCTCTTTTGTTACGAGGTATGAACAAATTGTCCCTTAAACCTTAAATATGACAATTTTATGGGACATCTACATATTGTTGTCCCCTAGGTGGTTGCGATTCAATTCGACAAAACAAAATCAAATCACACATCTACCAATACTATTTAATGGAAAAAAGTTCCAAGTAACGGAAGATAGATTGTATACAAAAATAACTAGTGAGAGAAATGGAAGATTTTTGGGTATCAAGAATTAGTAATTACAGAGGCAGGAAAAGGATAAAGGAGGCTGTGGCAGGCCATGGACGCAGGTAGAGCTGAGGCTGTGAGTAGCAATGATCACTAGAATTTTGTTTTACTCATGCTGAAAAAGTAGGATGAGATTATCAAAATGATCAATTTAGATATTTCTCAAAAGTTTATTAGAAAGCCACTTTGATTTTGGATGAAAAATTAAAAGGGTGTTTTTGCATTTTTCTTTTTACAAGGGAAAAAAAAACGGGGATATTTCTCAAAAGTCAAAAGTCAATTAGAAAGCCATTTTGATTTTGATGTAAAAATGACAGGGTGTTTTTGCAATTTTCTTTTTAAAAGCGAAAGAAAATCCCTAAATAAATTCTTTTTTTTTGGCTGACTCCCTAAATATTTTCAATATTTAGAATAGTCATTAGAAAGGATTTCACAAGTCTAAAGCCGCAATGGTTAAGCAAAATTTATGATCAGATAATTAAGGGGCAATACTGTCTTGTGCTAAGATTTTCACCAACATTATCATTGAAAATTGTGAACGTTCAGCCCATATTTGTTGTTGGCGATACCTTATCCAATGCTTGTCCAATTAAATTGAATTGTAAATCTTTTGTTTAGAAATTAAGTCGAAGAATCAATAGTGAAGACATCACGACTTCTACAAGCTCTAATTGCTCAAGAAAAATTGAATTCAGTGGAGTTGGACTGTAGCCTCAACAACAATTCAATCAGTCTAATTCTCATAAAGTTTGTTCTACTCCATCTTGATCCGTCGAACCGATGAGATTTTGCTAAGGTTAACATGCGAGTGTGTTTTCATAAGAAAAATGAGAGTTTTTGGTGCCTCTCTCTTGACCTTTACATAAACACTTGGAGAAAGAGACTGAGTGATCCACCAAGCAAAAGAGTTGTTCTTGCTGCTTCCTATGCGCCTTGGGATCGATTGATCAAGCGAAGAACCTTTGCATCAACCACATTCCTATCCATGTTGATGTTGAGAAGTTTCTACCCCAAATCTACTCAACAAGCCATTGATGTAGTGTTCGTCATGAATAGGATATCCATGCACTTGGAGAGTTTCGCATGAAAGAGGAGTCTAACGGGTGGATTGGAGCATTGTGGGGTCAGAATAGGTTTTTCTCTATTTGGAAACCTCTACATTTATACATTTTATGATTTAGATTTTATCTTATTTTTAAATGACGTGACAATATGTATACTGTTAGATCTATAATATTTAATCTGGACCATGAAATAAACTCTTTCTATTTCATTTCAAATGGAAATGATTATATTCCCGTGGGGTCAACGCTAGTAAGTTTCTACTTTAGGATGGGTATATTCTTTGGTAATGTGAAACTTCCAATTTTTCATAGTGAAATCTTTATGTTTGGTGGCTATCGAAAAACACTTGTAGACATTTTTTTTTCCTTCCCGTTTTGGGTTTTCTCTTTATAACAATATTGCTTGTGTTATTTAATTCATGTTGCTATATTATTGTGATATTGGTTGCTTGTTTGGATGTATACATGATTAAGATTAATTTTGTTAAAAGTGTTAAAACCAAGCTCTAAATATACTCTCAGTGAAGACAATGCCTACCATTTTTTTATGTAATAAGATATAGACTAAATTATAATTTACACATTTAAAGTTTTGGGTCATTTTGTTTCTTACTATCTAAAAAATTGGAAATAACCCCTAGCATTATGTAGCATTTTGAAATAAACTCTTTGATCCATACCTAGGCTAATGTGTCCGTTAAGTGTTACTACTGTTAGAATCCATGGGCTTCTCAGATCTTCCACACGGTTCTAAAGAGATAAGAACTCTAGAGGGTTCTATCTCACATGCTGGACTTGACCCTCACGTGTATGCATAAAGCCCACGTGCTCTTTGCTAAAACCAATCCCACATTATTTGGGATTATTGTTAATCTGTTACTATTAGATAATGATGCAATGTAATTATATATAATTGTACAGATACACAATTGAAAACAGTCTGAATATTATACAGAAAATATCTCTCAAATCTCACTCTGTTTTCTCTCTTTCTCTCATCTTTTCATGGTATCAGAGCCTTGAAAATCTTCATTCATGGCTTCCCAAAACTCTCATCCTTCTACTTCAAATATAAACTCAACCATTACACAACCTATGATTCTTCTTTCAAAAATCATCAATCTAGTTTCAGTAAAACTAGATCGTAGCAACTATATGCTATGAAAATTCCAGATCTGTTCCACACTCAGTGCCTATGCTCTCTTTGACATAGTTGATGGAACTTATCCTTGTCCAGATAAGTATAACAATGATAGCGATGGAATCCTATCTCTCCAGGTGAATCCTGAGTATCTTCAATGGTATGCCAAAGATCAAGCACTCATCTCTATGATAAGTGCAACTCTTTCTCAATCAGCACTCTCTCTTGTTATAGGTCAAAAATCTACCAAAGGTGTATGGGATAGTCTTGAGAGGCATTATACATCTCTGTCAAGATCAAATGTGTTAGGTCTTAAAAAAGACTTAAACAATATCAAGAAGAATACTGATAGTATCAGTGTGTACATGCAGAAAATCAAAGAATGTAAAGATAAATTGGAAGCTGTTGGTGTGATAATGGAGGATGAGGAATTATTGCATATAGTTCTTGATGGATTACCTCAAAATTTCTATCATTTCTGTTCAGTAATGAGGACCAGAAGTGATGATGTGAGTTTTGAACAACTCTTAGTTCTTCTCACTGCAGAAGAAAAATCCTTGAAGTTGAATGCTGAAGCAACTCAAGAACCTTCTCTTTTAGCCATGCTTGGTGCTGGACCAAAATACAACAACAATAGCAGCATTCCGATACCTCAGTTCAATGCTCATTCCAATAGGGGAGGAAGAGGTGGCAGATCCAATAACTATAGAGGTAGGGGAGGTAGAAATTTTAACAACAACAATAACAGAGGAGGCTCTACATCTCCTTCCTTCAACTCTTACTCTGCCAATTCTTCACCTTTCAACAACAGTATCACTGCAAATTCACAAAGGCCAACATGTTAGATCTGTTACAAAATGAGACATACTGCTATTGATTGCTACCACAGAATGAATTTCACATACCAAGGTCGACATCCTACATCAAAGCTTGTAGCCATGGCATCCTCCACACACAACCTCTCTTCCAACTACTGGATTTCTGACACAGGAGCTACAGATCACTTTACCCCTGATTTAGCCAACATCCAGCATCCTACAGAATACACAGGCACAGACACAAACACTGTTGGTAATGGTAACACTCTTCCTATTACACATATCGATCATGCACAACTAAAAGCATCAAAACATCTTTTCAATCTTAGACACACTCTTAGAGTTCCAAATATGAAATCAAATCTGCTGTCTGTTTATAAATGTTGCAAAGATAACAATTGTAGCTTTCATTTTGATGCTTCTAAGTTTTCAATTCATGAAATACCTTCGGGGAAAGTCCTTTACAAGGGCCTCAATGAAGCTGGTCTATATCCCATTCATGGTCATCCCTTCAAGCATTCATCCAATGTCTCTCAATTCAATTCCTTACCTCTTGTTAAGTCAGCCTCTGTAGAAGTTTGAGCTTCCAATTCTTCAGCATCTACATGGCATTCAAGATTAGGTCATCCATATGTTAAAATTCTTAGTCATGTATTCAATAAAATGTCTATGCCTAAACCAGATTGTACATCTACCAATTTGTTCTGTAAACATTGTATTTTGGGCAAAATGACTTAATTGCCATTTCCTACTTCTTGTACCAAAACTACTGCACCCTTACAACTAGTTCATAGTGATGTATGGGGGCCAGCATTTGTTACAGCTCATAATGGTACAAAATACTATGTTTCATTCATTGATGATTTCTCTCGCTTTACTTGGTTCTTTCCTCTCAAACACAAATCAGAAGTCTTACCCACTTTTATTCATTTCAAGTCTACTATTGAAAATTTACTGAGTCGTAAACTCAAAATTATCAGAACTGACTATGGGGGTGAATATACAGATACTGCCTTTCAAAATTTCTGTTCTACCAATGGTATATTTCACCAATTTTCTTGTCCCCACACTTACCAGCAAAATGGTGTTGCAAAACGAAAACACAGACATATAGTAGACACTGCTCTTGCTTTAATCTCTCAATCAAATCTTCCTTTAACCTACTGGCCATATTCTTTTGCTACATCAGTTTTTCTGATCAATAGACTACCTACAGAAACTCTCAATCTTAAATCACCTTGGGAAGTTCTTTTTGGCACTACTCCCACCTATACTTCTTTCAAAACCTTTGGATGCTCTTGTTATCCCTTTCTCAGACCCTACAACAAACACAAACTTGACCTTAGGTCCAAAGAATGTGTTTTCTTGGGGTATGCATCTCACTCAAAAGGTTATCTTTGTCTAGACACATCCAACAATAAGCTCTTAATTTCACGAAATGTTGTCTTTGATGAAAACACTTTTCCCTTTCTAACCTCCTCCCCTACTACACCTACTTTAGACACTGCTTCACTTACTAATTCTTGGCTCAGTTCACTCCTTTACTTCACTACCTGCTGTCAACCTTCAATGTTAGGACTTGGCCCCACACTTGAGTCTCCTCCATCACTAGCCTGTCCCACTCCTACCCCTAGTCTCACTACACTTACACAGCTCCCCATACCAGAACTTACACAACCAAAACCTATCCCTACACCTCCTGTTACCTTATCCCCATTTGCATCAGCACCTATTTCCACTACACTACCATCATCATCCACAACTACTACATTAAATATCAATCCCATACAAACACGTCTCAAATCAGGAATCACAAAGAAAAAGGCCTTTCACACACACACACCGGATTACCTTGATACTGAGCCTCCTTCCTTCACTGTTGTAAGCTCTCTTTCTCCCTGGGTTCAAGCTATGGAAGATGAGTTTTCTGCATTACATCGTCAGCAAACTTGGACTTTGGTTCCTCATGATCCCTCTCAGAATGTTGTAGGCTGCAAGTAGGTTTACGAGGTCAAGAGAAATTCAGATAGCACAATTTCCAGATATAAAGCAAGATTGGTTGCAAAGGGTTTTCATCAACAACCAGGCATAGACTATGATGAAACTTTCAGTCCAGTTATTAAACCTACAACAGTCAGAATCATACTTACCATTGCTGCCCATTTTCAGTGGCCACTTCGCCAGCTTGACATCAGCAACGCTTTCTTAAGGAAGATGTGCATATGTCTCAACCTCAGGGTTCCATTGATCCATCCAAGCCTGGTTATGTTTGTAAACTGCACAAGTCATTGTATGGACTTAAACAAGCTCCACAGGCCTGGTTTGAACGCTTCACCACTCATTTGCTCTCTCTTAGCTTCACAGCCTCTATAGCCGATCCTTCCCTGTTTGTTTTTCACTCGAAAAATGCTATACTTTACCTTCTCCTTTATGTGGATGATATAATCATCACTGGGACTTCTCCAACCCTTATCACAGATCTCATCTCCACTCTACAGAATACTTTTGAGCTCAAAGACCTTGGACCCCTTCATTATTTCCTTGGTTTACAACTCCAGTATCACAACTCTGGTTTTACAGTCCACCAAACCAAATATGCCACAAACCTTTTATCCTTGTTCAATATGACCTCCTGCAAACCCAGTTCAACCCCATTTACTTCCACCTCTCGCCTCACCCCAACTCAAGGTCAACCCCTCTCTGACCCTACACCTTTTAGAAGCCTCGTAGGTGCTCTTCAGTACCTCACTTTCACCCGACCCGACCTTAGCTTTGCTGTCAACCAGGTTTGCCAATTTATGCACAACCCCACTGATGTTCACTTAATGGCTGCTAAGCGTATTTTACGCTATCTTCGTGGCACTCTTCACCGTGGTCTTCTCTTTCATCCCAGCTCTCTACAACTTCAAGCTTATGCAGACGCAGATTGGGCCGGGGACCTCGTAGATCGTAGATCTACATCTGGCTATGTTGTTTTCCTTGGATCAACACCTATTACCTAGGTCTCCAAGAAGCAGTGTACCGTTTCACGCTCTTCAACGGAAGCTAAGTATCGTAGCCTTGCCAGTGCCACCGCCGAGCTCTATTGGATTCGGATGGTGCTTTGTGATTTGGGGATTTTCTTGTCCAATACTCCCGTTCTTTGGTGCGATAACCTCTCGGCTCTTGCTCTGGCTTCAAATCCCGTGTTCCATGCTCGTACAAAACACATCGAAGTGGATTATCACTTCGTGTGTGAGAAAGCGGTCCGCCGTGATGTTGCCGTGAAATTCATCTCTACATCGGACCAGCTCGCTGATATCCTCACCAAGTCTCTTCCCTCTCCTGGTTTCACACGGCACCGTGACAAGCTCTTGCTCTCGTTCCAGCCGCCATAGCTTGAGGGGGGATGTTAGAATCCATGGGTTTCTCAGATCTTCCACACGGTTCCAGGGTCTTCCACACGGTTCTAAAGAGATAAGAACTCTAGAGAGTTCCATCTCACATGCTGGACTTGACCCTCACGTGTATGCATAAAGCCCACGTGCTCTTTGACTAAAACCAATCCCACATTATTTGGGATTATTGTTAATTTGTTACTATTAGATAATGATTCAATGTAATTATATATAATTGTACAGATACACAATTGAAAACAGTCCGAATATTATATAGAAAATATCTCTCAAATCTCACTCTGTTTTCTCTCTATATTTTCTCTTTCTCTCATCTTTTCAACTACAGCTTAAAATGATATAGTTTTTCTCTTCAAAATTACGTCTTTTTAACAACATTTAAGGCACATCAGTTTTTTTTTTTTTTTAAATACATTTTTCTTTCTTCTCTTCCTCTCCCCTACCCATTTCTATCCTCCAACCTCACCTCCCTTTATACCAACTAACAACCACACAAGGAAAAGCTTAGCTCCTCCAACCAACCATACAAACTCATCAATTGAAACCCAAAACTAGCAACCACACATGAGGGTCCATAAAGCACCCAAGCCACTGATCTTCAAATTCCCAACTTGATCACAACAAACCTAGAAATCCCAAATCACACTCAAACCGAACACAAAGCTTCAAAGACCCATTCCATCAAGTTAATTCTAACATTACATTATCCACAAATCCCCCTAAAAATTGTTGAAGAAAAAATAAAATCCACAATCAAACAAAGGAATTCAAATCATAATCCAACTCACATTGATTGATTTCTTTAATAAAAAAAGAAATTAAATTCATCCCACAATACACAATTCTCAAAATTTCTAAAGCAATTTGACAAAATCAAATAAAAACTTCATATATTATTGAAGAAGTAGAATTATCATACAGTTGAAACCCCAATTTTTTCTATATCAAAAGCATATGGATGTACAAGTACAACCATATTCAAAGAGAAACAATGAAACCCAATGAAGGTAATTGGTGAAAAAGTTGAAAGCAAGTAACAAAGAAAAATGAACAAACCCTATGGAGGATGAGAGTATGATGAGACTAGTATGTTCTAATCAAAAGAGGCAATAATGGATTTAGAATTGGGATTGAGCTCGAGTTAAGGGTGGTGAGTGGATAGAGATAAGGCTGGAGAGCATGAGAGGGAGGTTATGGGCCTCGTTGTTGTCATCTAGGAAGAAAAAGAAGGTTGACGAAGTGACATGAGTGATTCAAAAAATTGGATTATATACATAATGTAAAAAGAAAGTTGATATGATTTAAATAGTTCATAAACAACATAATTTTGAAAAAAAAAAAATGTCGTATTAAGTTGAGTTGACACTTCGCTCACTCAAATGATATGTCATCACTAGGTCTACTAGAAAAGACTATTTTTAAAACATTACTTAAGTGTCTAAATCCAAATTTGTAAACATTAGACAAAATCGAAATAATCCCAAATTGTAATTCAATCTAAAATATATGCACCCTATTAGACAACCGTAAAATACAAAGAAAAGAAATGTTAGTGTAATCGTAAATTTGTAATGATTGTATATAGAATTTGCACCTTGATTTGGGTTGACTTGAAATGTGTACAGTCAAAATCCAACGGATTAGAAGGTAGTCTACGACTCAAAGTGTCTAAGTCTAACTACACGTTAGGGTGGTAGGTCCCTACAATAATAGAGGCTGAAACCCAACGAGGAAGTGAAGGAACATCTTTTTCGGTAAGTAGTGAAAGAACATCATAGAATGCGAAACACAAGAAACTCATACCTCCCCTTTCCTTTCCACTCCTTTTTGTACTTGTTTTTTTTTTCTCACCTCCAAAAGTTGAAAGCCAACTACACCCTGTCCCTTTCCTTACCACTCGTTTTTCCTTCTTTTGTTTTTGTTTTATTTATTTATTATTATTTTTATCATATTCTTTATTTTTATTTTACATATTTTCCTTCTCTTGTCACAACTCACAAGGCTGCAAGCCTAAAAAGGAAGGAGGGAGACTTGTTGGATTCTCGGAAAGAACAATTTCTTCTCTTTTAAGTCTTTAATCTTCATGGTCACTCTCTTTACCAGTTTCAGTCTCTCTCTGTCTCTTTCCTCACTTGTAAGCATTATCTTTTCTCTTTGTTATTACTTCATATAATCCTACATAAACAGCTCAATCTCTCTCTCTTGCTGCAACTGCTAGGCAAAAAAAAAGCTCATTTTTTCTCCCTTGAATTTTAGCTGAATTGTGTGTCAGAGAAGTTAGTTGCTGGAAAGTCCAACCAGGCATTTTCTGGTTTATTTTATTTTATTTTATTTTTATACAGTGTCTATAACTATTTCCAGACCACAGTCGTTTGGTTTTACCAATTTTCTTGCTTGAATATACTTTCAACTTGCAATTTTTCCCGCCTCTTCTGAAAGATTATCTGCAATTGGTCAGCTTGGAAGTTACCAAAGACAAGATTTTTGCCTCTTCTCAGTGCTTGTTTTCTGGGTTTCTCCAAGGTACCCGTTATTTAATTTTTGCATTTTTGAGTTTTTACACCCTTCTATTTTTTTGGGGGTAATAATTATTATAATATTTGTTTAGCTCACGCTGACAAAGTACAATTTTATGAACTGGGCTTATAATTATTGGGTTATTTACCCTGTATGTTGCAATGAAACTCATTTCCTTCTTCTTTTTTGTCTTGTGTTTTGGTGGTAATAGTTATTATAATATATATTTTTTTAAGTTCATCACTACAAAGTACATTTTTATTTTTTTTTTCCTGTAACGGGTGTATAATTATGGAAATAGTTTCCTTTACACTGATTTGGAGGAATTTTCTTTCAACCCAATATGGTAAGTAAATAGACCATTTATATGTATTTTTAGTCACTAACCTTTTAAATTGACACGTAGTGGGTGGAAGGAAAATTCCTCTAATGGTTTGGACGAATTCCTATAATTATTGGATATTTTACCCTGTATGTTGCAATGGAAATCATTTCATGGAAAAAAAGAAAAAAGAAAAAGATAATCTAGGAAAGCGGCTTCAAACCATGATAATTGTAGTGAACCATGTGGTTCACTGTTTATTACTTGAATAAACGTGTTGCCAACTTACTACCTTTTCCGGGATTTCTATTAAAAAATAGAAAGAAATTTTTTTCATCTTGATGGTAAAGATAAGCTTGTTTGAGGAGCTTAAAGATGGAATAATTTATGGAGGAAATTGGGTAAGGAAAACAAAAATAAAAAATACTTGGCTGCATGTGCTTAGGATGAGATTGCTGAGTACTATGATGTGACAGTTTTTAAACGTTTTGGATAAGCATAGTAGTTTCACTTTACTATTGGAAAATGAATGACTATTAGTCTAAACTAGTCACTGTAAAATAAAATCCTTTCTATTCCAGCTTCTCTCAATTTACTCCCTCAAATAATTTAAATCCCACAATAACTCCAAATTTATTTTTTGACATACATAAGGGCACAGCGATTATATATGTGTGAAATTTTGTCATTTAACTCAATATATATGGTGGCTATATATTCAAATCAATTTCAGGGGAAAGCGAATAAAAATCTCAAATTGCTCTTGATTTCGTTTTTTATTATTTATTTTTTTTGGTAGTCAAACTATTTGTAGAAACATAAGAAGCAAAAGAATCCACTATCCCAGTATCTAGCCTCTAGGCTTTAAATTTATAACTTGATTCTTGGATGAATAGTTTTGTGAAGATAATGTAAACAAAAGGAGAATTTTCTATAGGCATCATTGGAATTGATTG
This sequence comes from Fagus sylvatica, assembly GCA_907173295.1. Lineage (NCBI taxonomy): Eukaryota > Viridiplantae > Streptophyta > Magnoliopsida > Fagales > Fagaceae > Fagus > Fagus sylvatica. The sequence continues at coordinate 19,502,370 of OU015772.1, forward strand.
AGTTGAAGTAAGAAGCCATTCCTCACATTGCTTCCATTAATTGTTGGTTCTGGCAGCTCAGGAGTGCATAAGATTGGAAATCACTTTTGTGGGTGGGTCAACTAGCAAGTTGAAGAAACCAGGGGCACTGCGATATGGAGTCATCATCATCTTCAGGGTCAACAAAGAGGGCTCGAGCACCTGGCAATGGAGCCCAGGTCCCTTCATGTTTGGTTGATGGGTGTAATTCGGACCTTAGCAAATGCAGGGATTATCACCGCCGCCATAAAGTATGCGAGCTCCACTCTAAGACCCCAAAGGTTACCATTAGGGGTCAGGAACAAAGGTTCTGCCAGCAATGCAGCAGGTCAGAATTAGAATGCCTGTAATAATAACATGCAATAAAATTTATCAAGCCTGTTTGTCTTTTCATGTGTAAACTAATGTATATTCCTCTTTATGTTTTGATCATAGTTTTTCTGTTAGTAGAATTTAACTTTAACATGGTATATTATTTCATTCATTGAGGTTATCACCTTTTCTCCATTACATGATTATTGGAAGTAGCATATGTATTATATAGTCACCTTTTATGGTCATTTTGTTTTTTGGTCCCTTGGCTCTTGAGTCAAATTAAATTTCTAAGCTTATATTATATATTCCTAAAGAAATTGTTGAGGATGTCCTGTTACTGGCTTAAAGCATTGAAATGTACAAGAGATTGGATTGAGACTACACATACGGCATACCTCACTCATGGTTAAGTTGATTAATTCTAGTTTTGATGAGTCCCATTCAGCTGTTGGCTGCATTTAATGGTAATTTTAAAGTAAATTAAGGAAGCACCAAGAGCTTCACAGCTCGTTGGCACTTCCGGCCCTCTCCATAGGGGAGGCTCAGCTGCTCAGGTTTGATTTTTGGGGGCTACTTCTCTCTACTTAATGAAGCTAAAAATAAAAAAAAAGTTTCAAGTCCTTTAATTTTACATTTTTCCGTTTTTTCTTCTGTTATTATTATTATTTGTTACCGGGCCATTTGCTTTGACATGATGTTCAAAAGTGATTTCTACATATAAACATGCACTTCCTGCTTCGCCCAAAGAATTTCACTAGGAGCAAGAAACTATTTTCCTGGTATATCTCCCATTTATTCTCCTTTCTGCTGGTTTTTTTTTTGTGTCTAAGTGTGTGAACATGTATTACAAGAGGTAGAGCCAAAATAGTTTCTAAAAGGAGAAAAAAAAGAAGAGGAAAGAAGGTTTAGCTAGTGATCTGATAGAAACGGTAGCAATAAATACAGTGCACTCAATTAACTGACTTGTATAAGCGACCCTATTTAGCATAACGCTCTATTTAGGTGGAAAGTACCAACTACCAAGGCATTCCAAGTTTCCTTAACGTTAAATTAGGCATGAGATCTATATATTGCACCTGAATCTAAATCTATTAGGAGTGGCTTGTAACACCATATCTACTTAAAATGTCTGTTAGTAACCATTAGCATTTTTAAATCTTCTGAAGAATATGTATATGATGGTTTCTCTGCATAATTTGCATTTTCCGATAGAAATTTTTAGTTGGGTTGGCTCCTTGGTACAAGCTCTGTCCTTTCTATGTATGTTTGATTTTTTACCCATCTATTCAACATGTTACTTAGGTTCCATTCCCTGGGGGAGTTTGATGAGGGAAAGCGAAGCTGCAGGAAACGTCTTGATGGACACAACCGACGCCGTAGGAAGCCTCAACCAGACTCTCTGTCCTTAAATTCAGGAAGGTTCCTCTCCGGCTACCAAGGTTTAAATTCTTGATTTGGTGCTTTTTATGTACAATTGGCATAATTTTAAGCACGTTATTTTTATTTATATTGTAAGAAACTTCATGGTTCCAGGCACCAGACTCTTAACATTCAATAGTCCACAACTATATCCCCAAGGTGGTGTAGTGAGCTCTACTTGGACTGGGGCTGTCAAAGTTGAGAGTGATGCAGTGCTTTATAACAGCTATTCACAATCACAGATGAACTTTTGTGACAGAAAAAACTCGATTAATCCTGGTTCTTTATGCGAGAATTACAAAGGAGGAAAGCAGTTTGCCTTTTCACAAGGCTCTAGTTCCTCCCTCCTTGGAGCTTCTGTCAGCCAACCGCTTCTCGATGCTAACTTTGCATCCAGCAATGATAGCAGCAGCCAGAAAGTGTTCTCTAATAATGGGTTGATTAACCGAGTCATCGACTCTGAATGTGCTCTCTCTCTTCTGTCATCAACACCATCTGAGACGCGGCAGGTTGGTTTGAGCCACATGGTGCAGTCCAATCCCCATCCCATGAACTCAGTCGTTGGATCACAGTCTGCACTACAGTGGTTTAGGAATGGAGGTTAAGGGAGTTTCTTCTGCTATTGGTTAATGATGGAAGCAGCAATAGCAACGTCCATTGCCAGGGTATGTTTTCTATTGGGCCTCATGATAGTGATGGGTCATCTGCAAGCGGGCCTCACCAGACACTTTCCTTCTTATGGGAGTAGTATAAAGCTAATTCTAGCTCCCCTTTGTGAATTGTGATCGCTTAGGTTGAGCTTTTAGTAGATGAACGTAACTCTAGATATTATCCAATATGTAGTGAATTTAACTACTCTTTCTCTATCTCTGATACATTTGATGGTCGCTAAAAATGTGGGGATTCAATAATGCTAATAGCATTTATTCTCACTGCGAACAATATATAGCTACATGAAGTGGCTAGATCTTCTCTCTCTTGTTTTTTGAATTATTTCATTTACAATGACACTGGATATACAATTACGTTCATGTTTATTACATTTTATTTTTTAAATTAATGTAAAACTTTGTAAAACTAAAACTATTTATTATTATTATTTTTTTTTATCCCCTCTTAGGTATAGCTTGGTAAAACTAAGTTTATAAACACATCATTTTGGACTAAATTATATTTTTGACTTTTAAAGTTTGAGGTTATTTTTATTTGGTTCCTTAAGTTTGAGATTTTTATTTTGGTTTATCAAATTTGATACTGTTTCAAAATGTTTGTTTTGTCTATCTTCGTAATTGATATGCTTGTTTAAGTACCATGATTGTTGTAAAATAAAGTATGAAATAGCAATATAAGATAAAAGGATATGAGGATGAGACAGTACAAAACTTTATTGGTCATCTACCTATTGATCAATTTATATATGATTTACAAATGAGGTCACACACACATACACACACCCAACACTAATCACAGTTAATGGGTTAGATTATGATGGGTGGATATCCAGGACTAATAATAGATTTCGATGGGCACCGCCTAGGACTGATCACAGATTATGATGGATATCACCTAAGACTAATCATAGAAGTCCCACGTTTAAAGAATAGTTAATATGACTAAGATCCAAACATGTTGTATTTTACAGTTACATGTTCCATATAGTTTTTGCAATACTATGCAATAGTATGAAATATATTTTCTCTTCAGAACATTTTAAGGGAACATGTTATGCTTATATATATATGAAGAAATCATGTTATATGTTCAGATTTCCACAGTTATATTATTCCTTACAAGCTATTAGATATTATGTTCATAAGTATGAAACGCATATGTTTAAGAAACTCATGAAAGTATTTTAGCATGAATTGAGTTGCAAGCAAGTCATATCCACATTTAAATGATATTTTATTTATCATGCATCTCATGCATGCTGTTATATTCTCATGCCACGCATCCCTTTCTAAGCAAGTTGGTTGCTCAGGTTATAGGTACCTTCCTTGTTGCAGCAAAGGTTTTAGTCTTAACAGTGGTGGAGTTAGTTTTCAGAATGTTTTATTTTGAAAGTAGTGGGAGTTTTCTGCTATGTTGTATAGTTAAGCAGATCTTAGAAAAAACATGGTCTGTAATTCTAATTATGTTAGTTTTAGTCCTCCGCTGTTATGTATTTAAAGTAATACGATCCATAGAGATACAATGGTATGAATGTGGATAGTTGATCCTGATAATCTTGGTTATTGTTGTAGTTGCTCTGTATCTATCACTTCCTGTGGTCGGACTAAGTGTTTCGTACCTTGAGATTAATAAGTTAACCTCGTAATAATAGGTTGGCTAAGTAAAAGATAAATACAGAAAATGACATACATCATGACCCAAAGCCTTACAACAAGGGTGGTAGACAATAAATACAGAAAAAGAAAATCAACAACAACAAAACCAACAACAACAACAACAGAAACAACAACAAAGCTTGAAAACAGTCCGGTAGTTGGGAAGAGCAACAACAACTGGAGATGTCCGGTGCAATAGAAAGCTTGGAGCTATGGTCCCATCCGAGCAACCAACATGGAGGTCGAATCAAATTGTCCATGGCATTAGATGCCATGCGCACGATTCTGGGTATTGGGGCTCTCCAAAGGGAGGACCTTTGTCAAATCTACCCCTAAGGCGTGATAGATGAGAAAAGCTCGGAATGGGAGGAGTCTCCCAACCTGCTGCCGACAAAACATCCATGGCCACTAGAGGTCTTGCCGCTTACAAGAAGGCCCAAGACTAGTCTTTAAGATAGAGAGAGAACACCGGAGCCTTGAGCCACCCAAAGTCTCTAGCGAGCAGCAAAAAGACCTGCAAAAAAGGGTGGTGGAGAAGTGGTAGGGAGAAAGGATGGAGGAGGAGGCTCGTGGTGGGGGGGGTTATGGGCCACACTACCCAAATCAGATCGCCTGCGGTCTTGATCTCCCTCCCACGGAAGGAAGGGTGGGTCACGCGGCCCCATTGGTGGAGATAAGGGGAGATCAGAGAAAGAGGATCGGGAGAACGACGCCTGGGGAAGGGAAGATAGAGGGGCAGGGGGTAGGGGTGCGAGCTATAAAAGGGGGAAGCGAGAAGGTGGTGACGCTAGGGTTTTTTCTTTTTCTCTCAGAGGAGTTATATATATATATATGTTAGTGTGGAACACATGTTAAAAGTAAGGCTACATTGTATAGCCATATAGAGGGGGGGTAACAAATTCCAAGTCTTTGCCAATGTAGGACTATGCATTTATAACATATAAGACTTTTACAATAACGACATCATTTCTTTTGGGTTTTCTCTTTCTTAATGGCTAGAGTGTTCACGAACATGGATGGAAGGATCATTTGGAAAACGGAATCAAATTTGGTAGACCAAAAAAAAAAACTCAAATTTAAGGGATTAAAAGGTAAACTATGCCAAACTTTAACGGTCAAAAGTGTAAGTTAGTATTTATTTTGTTTTTAGAGGGCATCATGCTAGAAGTGTTATTTTTATTTTTTATTTTTTTTCCTTTTATTATTATTATTATTATTAGGACGAGGAATTCTTTGATAATTCAATAGTTACAAAATACGGGAAGAGGGGATTCGAACCTCGATTTTCCTCTTAGAGGATAACATGCTATGTCATTGAGTTATAAGACTTTTAAAAGGATGTGCGTTATTATCTTATAAAGAAATAGTGCAAAAAGAAAATGAAAATAAAAATAAAAAAAATATGAGGGGAAGGGAAAGATGTAAATTCAATTATTATACCCAAACATATATAGGAAAATGAATGGAAACATGCATTTTTTCCCCTCATATGGTTGTTTCGACTTTTGAGGAAGAAAAAGGTCTGTTTGTTTGCGGGGATTTTTTTTTGGGTAGAAAAGAGAATGCATTATAAACTTCACCAAGGGTTTTTGTTAAAATATTACCATTTAATAAACTTTTTGACCCTTTACCCCACTATACAAAAACATTTGAAATGGATGTGGGTTAAGTGAGTTATTTTACTGGCCATTATACTCTTAGGAGGGTGGGGTGGGTTCCTATCATATTCCCACTCAATAATGTACCATTCGAACCTACTCTAAAGAAATGTAGGTTAGGTCTTTCTTAGGTTAGTTTCCTTTTATGTTTCAAGTAAAATGTAATTAGGAAATAAAGAGTTTGTAATTTTATTTTAGTGAGATTGTATTTAGGACCAAAGTAATGTATTTTCTTTAAAACCTGTTTCATTTGAACAAATGATAGTAATTATTTCTATTAATAAAGATATATTTTTTAGAGGTATTTTTTTTCCTTCCTCTTGTAAATTGATAGATTAGGTGGTGACTCCATTAATTAGGTCCCTTAGGTTAGGAGAACAATATCGTTAGTTGAATTTCCACCATGAGACTCGTAACTGGGTGACATCTTTCCTTTACTTGTTAAAGGGGAGAAGTCTTTTTAAAAAGGATCGCGGTTCTTACAAAAAGGGTAACTACAAGCGCATTGTATTGTGGTTGATACACTCCTCAGGCATCCTTCTCCATAAAAACAATGGGCAAAGTATCCATGTAGCTTGTTAGCATTCATGGGGTATCCATGGTATAAACTTTGTCTTCCCCCAGTGTTCTCGTCTTCCTTGCATAGCCTTGTGAGTAAATCTGGACTCTCCTCCTCTAGAAAATCCTCTTGCTATGACTCTTATTTCACCCAAATGGCCTTGCTCTTAGGTCTCTTCTAGTTGTGTTTCTCTTTGATTTCACTCAGGGCGCCCCTTTCTCTATTGATAACAAAACTTTAGAGGAGTCCTTGGTGGATCAAGGTTTCTATATGCTTATTTGAATCGAAGTAGTCTTCTGTGTTGTGCTCGTGATTCCTATGGGATCTTTAATACTTATCTCGAGGATGCTTCTTTAGCGGAGTTCCAAGTTTCCCTGACATCTTAGTGTTTTGGTGTCTCAAATCTGCAAGAGAACTAGCTTGAGTGGTGTGTTTAATGGAGTGTCATTAATTAGTGTATCTGCTATTTAAACCATAGACATACGATCTTACTATGGTCAATCTGAGACACACCTATTCTTGTAAGTTATGTCTGCATTTTTTGAATTGCCTTCCTTTATACGCATTCCAATTGAATTGCTAGTTCCTTTGTCCCAACGCCTAGCATTCATTGCATCCTTAACATCCATATGCTTCTGAGCTCGGAGTATTAGCTAAACCACCATTTCCAACGATTCTTTGACAACGGAAACAAGAAATTTTTGGATAACAAACCTCCCAAGAATGTATTTAAGATTACCCTTTCATCCATTTGTAACACTTTTTTGTTGAATCTAGCAATGTAGTCACGTAAGTACTCACCATGCCATTTTGAACTTCTATGGTACGGGACATCCCATTAGGTATGGTGTGAAAGTAGGTCAATGTGGTTGCTAAATTTAAAGATATCTTCACTGAGGAACCTGTTTCTTTTCCACCTGATTTGGAGAATCTCATCTCCCCCATTATCACTTTGGAGCAGAATGAATCCCTTTGCAGTATTCCTTCACCGTTGGAAATTAAGGCTGTGATATTTGGAATGTTTAATCTTAAAGCTCCAGGTCCTGACGGCCTCCCTGCCCTCTTCTACAAACAGTACTGGCTGATTGTGGGAGACTCGGTCATTGCTGCTGTTCAACATTTCTTCAGGTCTGGTCTTCTGCTTAATGAGGTAAACAATTCTCACATTGTCCTCATTCCAAAGATTAATTCTCCCTCCTCTGTGAATCACTTCCACCCAATTAGTCTTTGTAACACAGTTTACAAAGTTATTGCTAAAATTCTAGTCTCCAGGCTTAGACCTCTTTTGGCAAATATGATCTCTCCTTGTCAGTCAGCTTTCATCCCTAACAGATGGATAGCTGAGAATCAATTGATTGTCCAAGAGTTACTACACGGTTTCAAAAGAAGAAAGGTAAGAAGAAAGGTTAAGGGTGGTTTTGTTGCTATGAAGGTGGATCTCCAAAAAGTTTATGATCGTGTGAATTGGTCTTTTCTTGGAACTGTGATGATGAAGTTTGGTTTCAATGAGACTTTCACTAACTGGATCATGCAATGCGTATCTACAGTGTCGTTTTCTATCTTGATCAATGGCGGAAAAACTAAGTACTTTAGATCTTCTCGTGGACTAAGGCAGGGGGACCCTCTGTCCCCCTATTTATTTATTATGTGTCAAGAAGTTCTTTCCAGATTGATTGATAGGGAATTTTCTAATGGAGCCCTAAATGGTGTTAAGATGAACCCTGCTGGTGTTGCTTTCACTCATGTCATGTATGCAGACGACCTTATTCTTTTTGCCAAAGCTACTAATAGAGAGGTAAAAGTGTTGAATGATTGCTTGGAGAATTATTGTTTATGGTCGGGTCAGATTGTAAATCGTGAGAAATCGGGGCTTGTCTTTTCCAAATTGGTGACTAGAGAGCGTAAGAGAGCTGCTAAAGAAGAGCTGAATATGAAGCTCATCTCCTCAAACGCTAAATATCTTGGTGCCCCTCTTTTTGCTTCTAGGAGTCGCACCAAAGATTTTAAGTTTTTGCAAGACAAAGTGGAAACAAAGCTTAAAGGGTGGTGGTGCAAATCCCTCTCATGGGCGGGTCGAAGTACCCTTATTAAATTTGTTGCTTTGGCTATCCCAAATTACTCCTTTGCTGCATTTGATGTGCCTGCTGTAGTTTGTGATAAGTTGGATATGGTTGTTAGGAGATTTTGGTGGAATCCCCGAAAAGTTGCTGGGAATTTTTTGGCTTGGAAGTCTTGGGACCAACTCTGCTATCCTAAAGTTGGTGGTGGCCTTGGTTTTAGAAAGGCAAAAAATTTTAATGATGCTCTATTGGCCAAAATAACCTGGATGGTGATTTCTAATAGAGATAGTTTGTGTATTAGAGCTCTTATAAGTAAATACAAAGTTCGAAGTGATTGGATGGATAGGGAAGCCCCCAAGCATGCCTCCCAAACTTGGAAAGCCATTGAAAGACAGAAGAAGATTATTGAAAGAGGGGCTTGCTTCATTGTGGGTGATGGTGCTGCTATTGATATTTGGAAGGACTCTTGGGTGCCTTGGCTTCCAAACTTCAAACCCCTTGCTAAAGGTGATTTGGAACCTGTTAACCTTGTGGTGGCATGCCTTATTAACCAAAGCACCAGAACTTGGAACTTGCCAATGCTGAAAGATTTGTTTGATGACAATTCTGTTAATGCTATCCTGAAAATCCACATACCTTTCTTTCCAAGGCCTGACAAGCTCTCTTGGATTTTAAATCGAAATGGCAATTTTTTGGTGAAATCAGCCTTCAATAGCTCTCAAACAAACATGATAACCTCCAACATTGATGGAATTTGGTCTAAGTTATGGAAGCTAAAGATGCATGAGAGACTCAAGATGTTTATTTGGCATATCGGATCCAACATTCTGCCCACAAATTTAAATTTCGTTCAAAAAGTTGGTTATGGCGATTCTGTTTGCCCTCTATGTCGGTTGGAGAATGAATCAAGTGTTCATCTATTCTTCCACTGCCAAAGTTCCAAAGCTATTTGGTTTGGTCAAGGATGGGGATTTAGGCCTGATTCTATCCCTTTGGCTAATTGTCTTGATATTGTTAAGCTTGTGGTGACTCCCCCTTTACCGCATGGATCAAATAACAATAGGAACTTGCTGTGTAAGATGTCTATCCAAATTGCTTTGACTCTTGAGTGCATTTGGAATTTCAGGAATAGTATTGTGCATAGTGGTCCTCACTCTAACCTGCCCATCATCCTCAAAGGCCTTGAACTTAGAGTTGTGGATCATTTGGCTTTAGTGGAGGGTGTTGATAGAGTTTCTGATAATGTTTTAATCTGCTGGAAGGCCCCCCCACCTGGTTGTGTTAAGCTAAACACCGATGCTTCTGTGAAACCAAACTCTACTTCCATTGCAGTGGTTGCCTGAGATGCTAATGGTTATGTTCTAAAGGCTTGGGCTCGTTGCGTGGATATGGATGACCCGGTTATAGCTGAAGCTTTTGCTATTAAATGGGCGCTCGAATTAGCTAAAGAGGAGAGTTTTACTAATATCATTGTGGAGAGTGACTCTAAAATCTGCATTGATTCTTTGGAGGTAAACTCGGCTGCATGTTGTTGGAAGATTGATCTGTTAGTTTCTGATGTAAATAGTTTAGCTACTTGTTTTTTGTTTTGTTGTTTTTCGTGGGTTAAGAGAGAGGCCAATACAGTAGCTCATACACTTGCTAGTATCGCTTCCTCTCTTCACTCCTTGCTTTCCTGTAATGTGCACTCTCTTCCTCCCTCGGTGTGTGAGGCTTGGCAAAGAGATGTGCTTGGCTTGTCGTTTGTTTAATGAATTCCAGTTTACCAAAACAAAAAAAAAAGTAGGTCAATGTAATTTTGACACACCTTCGACTGCCCCTCATTCGATTGAGACATTTGTCACGACACCCTTTGATCAATCGAGTCACAAGATTGCTATTGTTATTTTGGGTTTTTAAGTCGGATGTCACTTAAGCAAGTATGCCCTACTTGCTACATTATGAAAGGGACTGTTGTGCATGGCTTTCAGAGTGTTTTTTTTTTTTTGGAGAGGCTACTACTATGCCAAAGAGAGAAAAACCAAAAACCCATTTCATTTTGAACCTGTGAATTAGAAGAGCTTAAGTTTTATTCTACCGTGTTTCTGAGCTTCAAGTTGCAGGATCAAGGCTAAAACTACGGAAACCATCTAGTATTTTGTTGCTATAATCAAACCTTTAAGAGGTTCTTGGAGTTGGACTAGAGGTTCTAGTTCGTAAAAGCGGGTGCGTAATTTGTGGAGGCATTCATATACGAAAAGTTCAGAGGTTTTGAAGCTGTGGTAGGTCACTGCAGTAAGTTCCTCTACTGGTATTGTAGAATCTAGGAGAAAGGTTGTGTTCTAGGTTGTAAAACTTCTCTTTATATAGTGAATTGCTTTGTTGCCTTAAGTTACTTTAGCTCGTACAAGTTTTTTTGTTTGGAAGGTTTCTATTGGTTTTTTGCTTCGTCACTATATGTTGGTGTTATTTACTTTAGTGCATATTAGGTGATTGTTGGTCACTTGTGTAACTCTTGATAATTATTAACCTAATTGAATCTCGAATCCATTATTGGTTCATTAAGCTAACTTTGTAATTTGGTTAAATTCATTGAATATTCCCTTGTCAAATTAATTTAGGATTTAAATGTGCTTTCACAAGTCTGAACCAAACGGTCTTTGTCTCAAAAACAATATTTTCCCACAAACAATACCAATTGTTGATACAGTTTGTTACACGGTTGACTCAAAGAATGGATGCACACAAAAAAGATCATCTAGAGGACACCGATGCTTTGATGGTTGTTAGAGATATATTGTCCCATGAGGCCCAACCTAGTATAGGGTCCAATATTTATAGAACAAGCAAACCAATGTACTTGTAGAACAAGCAAACTTAGTCCTAACTAGTTTAGAACTAGTATAGGTTTCTCTAGTATATAAACCCTACGTTGGGTCCATTATAACACGAGAAAATTATATAGTAAAGATGTAGGCGTTAAGAGATTTCTTCCGTCGACGTAGGTCTCTAGCCAAGACCGAACCACATTAAAACCTTTTGTTTCCGTTTTCATTATTTTCGCTTCCGCTCACTCAATCACTCAACAACTTTAACAATGGTTAATTCAAAAACAAGCTTTCTTTGTTCATGTTAAGAGAAATAGTTTCTTCGATAATTTTTGTGCGCGTACCTTGTTCTCTTTCTTTTTGTTTTTTTTGAAGGTTGTTTTAGGCAAAATTTATTTATGGGGAACCGTTTTCTTAAGTTTGTTGTTGTGTTAAATACTTAAATGGGATGTAATGGCTTGGAACTGTTGGCATTGATCTTGGAGCAAGATTGGTTAACATTTTTATTGGTTCCTCATGCGGAGATCATTGTTACCGATTGGCGTCTGGTAGGGCATTTGATGAACTAATATTGCAGAGGTTCAACCGAGCGACATGGTTTTCCCAATTAGGTGACATGGCTCCGGAGCTACTTAGTTGAGTAAATGATTTCGGTCGTGATGACCAAGCTGAGCGGGTGATGTGTCATGTGTCCTTCTCTACCAACCCTACCTATATCGATGATTATTAATTTAGGGAATTCCTAATATACTCCTACCCTTTATTGTGTTCATATATTGTTGGAATATTTTCATAAAAATCATTATATTCAAATCTTGAGTAATTGGTCATTCAAGTGGAAATTAATAGCATTAGTTTCTTTTCACTAATTTCAAAATTTATTAGTTGATTCTCAATTATATTTGACAATAACTATTGACAACCATTAGCTGGTATATACACAGCAACTTTTCAAATCATTAGTATGGGTTCATGGTTTTTTCAAACCAATAGTAATTGTCATGAGTAACTACTCATTCACTACTCATATTATTATGTCCAAAACATTTATATTCAATATCAGTAACTTACTGTCCATAAGTCTATATTCATAGACAAATATATTTACAATGAATGATATTGTATAGCTCATGAGGCTAATGGAAAAGAGTTTTGAAAAATAAATCAAATGAACAAGGACGTGTACAAGGACATGTGCAGAAAATAAATTACAAAATAAAAACTAATGCTATACTAATGCCTATAATATCAAATGAATTAAAATTTAATATGGAATTAAATGGGAAAGGCTCCCATACCACTATATAAATATATGATATGTCCAATTGAAAAACACCCCGAAACAATATATTCTAGCTCTTGTCTTTCTCTCTACAAACCAATTTTTCTCAAATTAGATTATCTCTTCATATATTGATATATTTTATTCTGGGTAAAAGAAAGTACTATTTTAAGAGCTTTTCACCCTACAAGTAGTGTAGACTTGCAAGGGAATACAGCTAGATGGCTGGGCTTGTTGTATCCTTGGAACGACATGCAAAATTATTGTCTATTACACCGGAAAATTCTGTAGACGGCGCGTATCGTCTCAAGAGAGCGACCTAGTCCGTGCCTCAACTCCGCCACCTCTTATTGGTAATATTATTTGGTGCAAATTATAATAAGTTTCAGGTAATATTTCTCCTTATATTTCCAACATATATAAATTCTTGAAAATGCTTAAAAGTTTATAATTGTAATAATTTTGAAACTTTTATACCATGTTTTTAGGAATGAGGAATCAAATGGTATTATTCCTTAAAGAAGCTATTAAAAAAAAAAAGAAAAGAAAAAAAAGAGAACCAAACAAAAGGAACAATTACTCTCAAGTCTCAAGTCTCAAGTCTCAACCGTGTGAAATTGGGGAAGTCTGATCTCATAGCATATTCTACCATATTGCATTGTGTGAAAACGCGGTGAAAATACCCGTATGGTCTGTCGTGAAACACGACGAATAAAGCGAAAATGATGGACTCTTTCGGTTGTGAAAGTATTTACTGATTCTTACTCTTTTGTAATTACCAATCTTGAATCCTTGACTTGTGCTTTGCTAGACATACCACATGATGCTTCGTGGAAATTTCGAAGCATGTTCGCACATTGTTTACTTTGTTGCATTAAATGGTTTCGGAACACATTAACATGCATATAGTTAATTTTTACTGTTTATAAAAAAAAAAACATGCATATAGTTAATTTTTACTGTTTATTAATGAACATATATGCATGTGGGGGGAGCTGCAGTTTGGATTTCCGAACAAAAAATTCCAAAGAAGCAAGGGTACGTTTTAGGGTACCAGTACCGATACCGGTATGGTGATATGACAATTTTTTAAAAAGTAAGATTCGAGTACGGCGGAAATATATGTTTTATTAAAGTTTTTTTTATATATTATTATGCATATATTTTTCATATATTGATAAGCATACGTGAATTTAAGAGTAATTATGGATAATAAAGTATATCTATTGCCATTAAATAGTCTTTAAATTACAAATCAAGATCTAAAAGAGTAAATAAAAGAAGTGTACATCCATATAGTTACACTTAAAGTTCATGTTTCTACTTCTTTTATCTATTTTTGTGACATATCTAAAAGAAAAAATGAAAGAAAATAATCTTTTTTTTTTGAAAAATTTGGGTACGCTTGGAATACGCATGCAGAAGTACCCCAAGAATACAAGTACTCAAAAAGCATTCGGTACAGGTACGGCTCCATTTTTTAAGTACCTGTGTGCTTCGTAGAATAATTCAAATCAAAAAGTTAAAATCATGAGTCAAAAGCTTAAAGGGACATTATAAATCACTTTATTTCACATGACGGTGTGCCTCAACTATTCTAAGAAAATCTCTATTCTTTTGGCTAAATAGTACAATATCATAGATTAAGAAGAGAATAAGAAGCCCGTATCTTTGTGGTTGGCCTCGAAAGTATCCTCACACCAAGTTCTTTGTAATCCATATCTTAGAGAACAGTTCAATGCTCTAAACAAATATATGGGAATATATCCCACCCATAAAGTGTCTAATACTAAATCCGATCGTGTTTATATTGTTTTTTTCTAATCAAAGTGGGCCATCCATGATTCATGTCTGTCACAACCCATTTGAACCCGAGTATATGGTGGATGCGATTTCCACATACAGGGCACCACATCACTACATGCAAAATGCAAGGGCAATTACAATATCTTTTGGACAAAAAAGATATAAAATTCAGGGTTAATTTTGTCTAATCCACGACTAGTTTTGGTAACCTCTATAAATAGCAGATATGGCTCTTACAAATGGATATAGCACAATCAGCATATATCTTATTCATACTTTCAAGTTTCAATATCCAAAATGGAGAAAAACCACAAGCGAAGCTTCATGAAGAGCATTGCCAAGTCAATTTTGCCTGCACAACGCGGCAGCAAGGTGAAACCAATTCCGCCTAGCCAATATAGCAATAAGAGTACTGGTTTCCACTCGGAGCAGTATTTTCCTAACCCTTCATCGATGCCAAAGCCAAAGCCAAAGCCATCCTCAGCAAAACCAACCGGTTTATATGGCTCCAGTGGAGATGTTCGTGGCTTTAGTGATAACGGAGGTGATGAAAACGTGGACATTAAAGCTGCCAGCTACATATCATACGTCCGAGAGCGTCTCAAAGTTGAAAAGGTTGATTCAGATTACAGGACGTATCAGGAAATGCGTTAGTGATCGTCTAAACCATTGTTCACCAAAAAAAAAAAAACCTGAATCTGCAGGTATGGTTATGAGTTATATTATGCTACACAAATCTTTGTGTATCTTTTATACTTAATGTTATCATGTAAACTAGTTTATCGTTTCCCTTTGAAGTCGTTCTAAAATATATAAAGACATGACATGTATCAGTTTTTTGATAAAGACATGTCATGTATCTTGTTGTAACCTCAGTAATTAAGAACTTAGAATGTTTAGATTAAAGCTTTTAAATATATAAGTTCTGGCCACTCCTTTTTTTTTATTTGTTTTATATTTTAGCTTTTGCTTATGCACCATGGTTCAAGAGGATATCTGATAGATGGAGGAAAAAAAAAAAATCTTCTAACATTTTTTACAATTATTGACATGCTCTATATGTGCTAATTAATACTTAATAAAAATTGTGTCAGTTGTGACTCAGGTGAAAGTGATTTCTAATCACTGTGAATCATCTTATTCTGTGCTACTAGCCTTACTAACTATTCACTTTTCCTTTAAGGAGGCATATGAATATAGTGACGAATTGCTTGCCTAAGTAAGAAATGAGAACGTCAGAACGTGCGACGTCATAAATAATAACTTTCTGCTCAGAATGATTGCATATACTTGGAGCATATCATACCAGTTAGGTGCGAAATGTTGAATATATTCTCACCAAACCATTCACAAAAGGTGAAATGGCCAGCAAAAAAATAAAATGGCCAGCAAATTATTTATAAGCCCATAACCATCAAATAAAAGGATACATTAAAATATAAGTTTCTTATCGCCTAACTGGAAATCCTCATTGTTAAGTGGATTTGTTTGGCTAAATTCCCTTCCGAAAAAAAGAAGATAAAAAAATATTAGGTGATTCTGATCCACTTAAAAGAGACGCAAAGAGGATTCTTACTGCATAACATATGGTGGAAGGGTTTGTGCAATCTTATATTCTTTTTTAGTGGATCACTTCTAGATATGATGTGAAGCCGCGAGCATACCAGCTGAAGTAGGCACACCAGTTGCCAAACTTAAGGCAATATTGTATTAACTAAAGTTCAAATTACCCTCTATAATTTTGGGACAATTTTGATTTTTGACTCCTAATTATTCAAAATTTTGATTTTAATAGACTTATATATATATATATATATATATATATATATATTACATTTATACAAACCCCAAGGAGGGAGTTGTTAAGGAATATTGTTTAGAATCCCACATTGTTTAGAAGTGTTTTACTATTGTTATTGTTGTCTTATAAATAGGATCTCACATCATATTATAAAACATACTTAGAGAATAATAAAGATGAAGCCTATAAGGTTTCATCCTATAGACGTAGGCTCACACAGCCAAATCACGTGAAACCATAACCTCCACTCTCTACATCTTTTCTTCCATTTTATATTTTCTATTAATTAGCATTTTATATTTCCATTAGATTTAGGTTTTTTACATGGTATCAGAGTTCTAAAGCTCAAACGAGCAGCACAATCCCGTTGCTTCCTCATTTCAAAGAAAAAAAAAATCCCATCCTTGCTTCTGTTTCCACAACTTAGAAATCTCATTCAAAAGGCTCCCCATCACAAATCTCAATTTTTCTAAAAATTGATCCCACAGATCAATAGACCATTAAGAGATCGGGCAAACGATGGAATTCCAGAGTCCATTCGGATCAACACACCGCCACGCGCCAGCTAAAGTTTTAGATCTTCATTCACACACTACAAGCACTGCCAGAACCACCAAGTCTCAGATCTGCCATCTCCATGTCTCAATTCAAGAAATTGGCACTGCAATCGTGTTCATCGTCAACCGCTCTCCTAGATCTAGAAAAATCATCACCATCATACTTTGCACGTGCTGGTAACATATTCAGGCGTTCAATCCACGTGCTGGTGATCAATCAGGCGGAGCCATGTCAACCTTAGACCTCATGATGATGTTATCCTATTTGACTCTCGTTTCAACCCACAGTTCGCCCGAACCGGATCTGAGACCTGGACTATTTGCCCAATGCTCTAACTTGCGTTCCAACCCGCGGTTTGTCCGACTCGTCTATCTAACCTGATCTGATCCGATCCTTTTTGAATTTTATTCATTTAATTTTCTTTTATTTGCAATGTTTCAAAAACAAAAAAAATTTAAATATCGAATTCACAAAAAAAAGAAAAGAAAAGAAACTGGCTGTGACCAGTATGAAAAAATATAAAAATTGTGGGATAATTTTGAAATCTTCATGAGCCGAGATTGAGCCAAGGCATCGAGTTACTGAACTGAGATCCTGAACCAAGATATTCAAGATCTGAGCCTCTAAGCCATTGAGTTGAGATCGAGCCATTGAGTCATGATCTGACCAAGCCAAGCCGAGATCCATGTCATCAAGCCAAAATTCAAGCCACCAAACCTCTGAGTTGAGATCTGAGCCACCAAACCGAGATACAAGTCAAGTCGAGTTGAGCCAAGTATTTTAAGTTTTATTTTGTTACCAAACTCAAGGTTTCATTAAAATTACACCTTGAGTACGAGGGAGAATGTTAAGGAATATTGTTCAGAATCTCACACTGTTTAGAAGTGTTTTACTATTGTTACTGTTGTCCTATAAATAAGACCTCACATCATATTGTAAAACACACTGAGAGAATAATAAATATGTAGCATATTAGACTTCATCCTATGGACATAGGCTTTGGCTCACATAGCCGAACCATATGAAACCCTAGCCTCTACTCTCTACATCTTTTCTTCCATTTTATATTTTATGTTAATCATCATTTTATATTTCCATTAGATTTAGGTTTTCTACATGAATGTCCTTTCATCCATACTTTTAGGAGGGGTGTCATTTTGTGAAATCTTAATAAAGGGTGTAACGACAATCTCACATGAATACCAAGAGTTCAAGTATTACAATCAAAATATCCCACTCCATCGAGCATCACACCACCACCTAATATCATGCCTAAAAAATTGCCACCTACTTTATAAGTTACCACAATTACCTGACCGAGATTACCGTAAGGAATCTATTGATTTATGCTAGGTCCAAGACTTATTGTTGTAAACTTGCAACCCAGTTTCATAACCCATTAAGCCCATTTAAAAAAAAAAAAAAAAAAAGGCCTTTTGTTTGACTTAGCCCTAAGGGTGTCCACAGGTCAGGTTTGGTCGGATCCCCTATCAACTCTTCAGCCGACCTGATTGTATTGAGTTATCAGAACACAAACCCATTGCTAACCATTGTGATACTAGTTTTTGACGATCGGATTGATTGAAGCTGTCGTCGTCCTCATCAATCGTGGCGAGTGGCTAAAATCTTGAGATCTTTGTCGGATATAGGGGAGATCTCACCAGATCCAATGGAGATCTTTTGTCAGATCTCGTGAGATTTTTGCAGGAGAGGGGATGATCTACGAACGACAAAGAGATCAGATGGATTGGTCGAAGTCATATTTCTAAACAGGGTTTAGTCTTAAGTGAGTCTGGGTTGAGCAAGTTTGTCAAGTTCAGGTTAGGGGTGGAGAACCCTACTTAGCCCATTAAATAAAAGGGAAAAAATATTATTAAATGATACACACTTTTTTTTCACAAAATTTTTCAAAAATATTGAACAAATTATTTATTATAAATAATAAAGTGATTTTAATAACGAGTTCATATAAAAATTATTAACATATGTTGTAAAAGATGTGAAAAAAGTTAGGTAGGTGTTATTAATAAGGAAAGACTTCGGTCGAGTACTCCAATGTACTAGACCGTATAAGATTGCAACACGTAATCAAAAGTAGATATGTGTCTGTATTGTGTCCAGTCTAGTACACTAAAATACTGGAGCTAAGCCATATCCATATTAATATTACAGAATGCATGATGATAAACAATTGAGAAAGACATAATTAACCTTCGATTGGGCCAGGTAAGTCTACTCCACTGTTGACTGAAAAATCTCTCCAACTCCATCTCTCAATGATTTGTCCATTATGAGATATTGAGCAGGGTAACTTAGACGGGGTGGCAAATCCTATCAGATGTAACGTGTCATCAACCCACAAAGCTCCTTTTCCACCAGCTCACTTATGTAAGATACAGACATGTCAATAACATTCTTTATGGTTTATTAACTTAAAGAGATCCCCAGATATATACAATTGTCCCAAATTGCTCAAGATAGCTAGAGTGATTTTCCGGAAAAGTTCTTGGCGAATTTAATAGTAGTTCGTACCCAATACAGAAGACGCTTTTGTGGAATTTTAGAGAGGATATTTGATGGGCAGTCTTTACTCGTAACTTCAATTCTTAACGAAAATAATATGGAGTCTAATAAGTGAGTGATAATGGCTCTACATTATGAATTAGGGGTTGAAACTTATTAAAAAGATCTGTGTACATCTTACTTTACTTGCTTGTCTCTGTAGGCATATTATGCAGCACGCTTAATGAAATAATTTCTTCTAACTTTAGCATCAAATAATGCACGTTTTGGACCCTCGAAACTTTTATACTAATTGACAGTAAAGTTCACCTTTAGTTTATTTCATAATCTAAATATAAATGAGAAGGACACTAGACAAAGGTGAAAATTTTACAATGATAGAGCTACATCTAATGGGGAATATAAATTCGCTGTTCATTTCCTGCTTTTCCCATGTGTAGTGCTTAAAAGATGTCTAATATTGGCATTTTTGGTGAGAAAGCAAACCAAATTTATTTCCCTTGTCATTGAGTTCTTTTGAGTATGCTGAGCTATTATTGTGCGGGAAAAGAATCACTCTATTTGTCCTAAACAACATAGTCTTCTTCTTCTTCTCTTTTAGTTAATAAATATAAAAGTGAATATACTATCGTATCATTTAAAATTTGTTATCCTTTTTTTTTTTTATATATTATTCTTAGAATAAAATTTTTAATAGTTTGATACCATGTATGTCGGAATAGGAATATTCTTTCCATTTTCACTTAAAATGGAGAGAGTTTATTTCACGATACATTGTTAGATTTGTAGTATTTAACCTAAAAATGAAAATTGACTCATTTCAAATAAAGATGATCAATTTCCATGTGGGACTCTTAGATATATGTAAACTAAATATGTACCATCAAATAGACCATCTCCATTTCTCTAGAAATGGAGAGGATGCATGTAACTGCCAACACTTGTGTGCTCAAAACCCTATTTGATATATTTTCCCTTACCAATTTATAATAATGGATTATGGTGGTTGAGTATATAATTTTTTTTTTTTATATATATTTTTTTCCATTCCATGGCCCATGTTAGAGGTCAGGAGAGAGAGAATGGAAGAAAGGATCGATGAATGTGGTTTGGCCTGATGGCCTACGTCTACAGCCAAAAGTTCGTGTATTACAATAAATCCAATATAAGATATATAATGGAAAATATTATGCTTAACATGGGAATCTTAAAACCATGGTAGCCCATGGTATTGAAAGCCATGGTACCATATTTTACAAAATCATGGTTTACATATTTAATAGTACGTATAATATATTACTGTATTGTAACATTCCATCAAACTTAAGGTGGAAATTGGTTAAAATATAAGATTGTTATGGAAAATATGATTGGAATGAACCTGAAATGAAATGCACGGGTTTGGGGTATTGTGCTGGATACTATGGCAACGCCGAAACAAAGTGCGCCTAAACAAACCGATGGACAGAGTAGAACATACAAACGCCTTTGTAGGGGGTCATTTGGATGAATTCCTCCAATGTAACGCTCGGGGTGAGCCTCCACCAAAGCCTTGCCACCAGATCAGATGGACCACCCCAACTCAGTACAGATACAAGTTCAACTATGACGACGCTGTATTTCAAGACAAGGGGGAAGTAGGCCTGGGAGTCGTTGTTCTAGATGCTAGGGGTCTTCCAATGGCCTCTTTAGTCCAACGCATTAAATACCCAATGTCAGTTGAGGCGGTGGAAGCTTTGGCAGCAAAACGTGCAATCCAATTTGCACTTGAGATAGGGATTAGAGAAGGCAATTAGTTTGAAGAAAACTCCTCTACCATAGTGAATGCTCTAAACAATGGAGATCATCGTGATGTTGCGTTTGGACTTATTTGTTATCATCAGGTTTTCCATCTTAATAAAACCAGCTTATCTTTCTCTCAAAAAAAGAAAAAAAAAAAAAAAAAAAAAAAAAAAACAAAAAAAAAAAAAAGAAATGCACGAGACAACTGTTGGCAGCACAAACAAAGATAGTTAGCAATGGATGGAGAGAGATGCAATAATCAACGTGATTTCATCTAATGACTTACATGATTTACCTCCATAATAGAAAAGTTATAAGTAACTAAGTCTTTGCTATATATATATATATATTCTTTACTGTATATATTGAATACAATGGATCCATTGTTAACTCAAAAATCGCGTTAATCTATGGTATTGCAAGTACGACAACTAAGGTAATCCAATAATTAATATTCTACAAAAATCATGGTATAAATATTTATGGTATACATTTAGCAAAAAAATATTTATGGTATAACTTATTATATTCTAATTCTAAGACTCCAAGGAGCTAGAGATCAACCATAACAATAAATTACTAATTACCATTCTTAATTTTTCCTTAAACCGTATGGTAGTCATGGATGATGATGATCATATATAACCGAAACAGAAGCAAACCACGTGGGGCTCTTGCTTTTACCAAAGTGTCTTTACCACCACCAGCGTCACAAGTCACAACTAAAGAGAGCTTTCAACTGGTGCACCAAAACAAAAGAAGCGTGACCGCAAAAGACAACAAAGCAAAGAAAGTGGTTTTTCCGAGGAGAACCCCACCAGACGTGACTTCTTTAAAGAGAATTACCAAATTTAGTATAAGGTCTACGTGTCATAATGGTTGACGTTGATGGTGCCCGCTTCAAAATGGAAACAAATCTGACATCGATTATTACTCTAGGCCCCGCAAATTCAACTCTAGCCATTGGATATACCATCCAAATTTCTTGGTCCCCCACCGTCCACTTCATTGCCATTGATCATGAATAAGCCTTTTGCTTTAATAAACAGACATGGAAATTAAAAGTTACAATAAAACTTATATTTGCTGTGCCACATTCATTGCTCCATCAAGGAACAGTTCTAATATGACTTTAAACTAAAGACAATCATTGCTCCACCATTATGCTTTAAAATCTTTTGAAAATATTCAGTTTACTCCTAAATACAAACAACAGATATATTTTTCCTCAAAACTATTTGTACTTAAGGAGTAAATTGAATGTTTTCAAAAAATCTTAATAGTTTTAGCGATTGTTAGCTCAAACTTCATAAATGGTTTTTATATTTTATCCAATTTATAGTATCATTTATCTTTCATGTAAGAAAAAAAAGTATCATGTGAGTATATTCCTTTAATATATAATAATTTTCCATACCGATTTCTGTTTTAAACCTTATTCATCTCTTTTGCCCTAGTGGAATGGGTTGGGCAATATTTGTGACCTAGCTCAGTGTACAAATTATGCCAATTATCATGAACTTTTGTCAGTTTAATGGTAATTGGTATCTCTGAACGAACTTTATACACCTTGGTCTAGAACCATGTCTAAGGTTAATGGTATCTCTGTAATTGGTTGGCCTCACATAAATAACGCGTTAATACAATGAATTGACCATTAGATTGAATTTGAGGGTGTCGGTGGCACAAGCGTTCTACAAAAATGACTATCAGAAGCTCTAAACTTAAATCATCCACTTCTACGTAATTGACTATTACATTCCTTGTTTTATCTAAAGAAGAGTACAAACATTCACATTGCAAACATACCACAATTTCTCAATCTTTATTCAGCTCAAACCTTAATTTCAACAAACTAGAGTCCATTAATTATTGCCGGTTCAAAACAATGTACCATATCTCCAAGGAGAGCAGCAAATTGGTTAGAAAATGAATTTATATATTAATATATATATCTCAATCATTCAGAAATTGACTTAACACTTACCAGTGACCCCCGTGGGTGATGAATAACCATTGGCTCTTTTACTGCAATAGTGGCCCACTGTGATTGATGATGGGAGAGGTAGAAATAAAAGGTATGGAGGTGGTCACTAGTCGCAATCAAAGTGGCAATTCAAATCAATGCTCCAATGGTCAGTACTCAATATTGTTGATGGTAGCCATATTACCCTCCAACTTTTGTATTTGGGGCATCATTCTTTGCATTTTATGTGAATTATTATACCACATGGCTCATACAGTTGTTAAATTCCACTGAAAGACGAAAAGGATTGGCACTCATGGCTCGATATAATTAATGTAATCGGATTGTAAATTGTAATGTTCTTCCAAAATTGCTTGCTTGAATTATGTTGACATAATTTGGTGCAAACTTCAACGTACATTTATAATTTCTAGAAGATCGTTTCTTTACCATTAAAAAAAATTTTGAAGAAGAAAAAATCCAAGTATCATGCCGCAAAAGATACTATGTGCTGCTCTATTGAAAGAAAAGAATGGGTAGCTTTTGATAGCACGGCCAAAGGTGGTACTACAATTTGATATTAGGGTCGACGGTGTTTTATCTTTTAAGGCTAGTGACAGATGGGTAACCAATGACTAAAACCCTGTCTATATATGCATGCAAGACTATATAAGAACAAAAAGAAAACTGTCATTGAAAATTGAAATGGCTTTCAAGTAAGGAATGAACGAGGAACTAGAGCCGTAGCTGTGAACTTATTCACAGTTAAAGGGTTTAATTCAAGCCTCCACTAGCTAAGGTAGTATTGTTTTCGAACAAAATTTGAAAACAATGAAAAAATAGGGATAGTACGTTCATGATGTTAGGGCATTCATGATGTAGCGAAATATTAACAACCAGTTGATTGGCCATCCCTGGGTCACCTGTCCTGTGATATTGGACCACATTCACAGTGTTCGAAACTTAGCTTTCGGAAAGGAGCCCATGTAGTCTTGATTTGATTCTGTCGCAAATCGCAATGCAGACTCTTATTGGTCCCCCACCAATGTCATAAGTTGGTTTTTATGGGATTTTTCCATCTTACATAAAGTATGTGGATCAAAATTTATGTATGAACAAATTATTTACTGAATAATATCTGTTGGATTATGGCCACAAGGTCTTTTTTTTTTTCCTTGGGGGGAGGGGTTTGGACTTTAGAGGGGACCACACCTTGTACTGTTCAACATATAGAAGATAAAATCCAAGATTCTTCCATGAGAGTTCAATTGTTGAAATATAAAAACCCTACTCTTTTATTTATTTATTTTTTTTAAGGTAAGATACTATTCATATACTTTGCAACTCTTTATTTATTTTTTTAATTTCTCTTCAAAATAAATAATAATTTTTTTTCGTCTCTTCACCTATTCCTCATTCTCAGTGGCATCTTCTTCCTCGTCACAATACCAAATTCACAAATCACAAATCATAAACCATAAATTCACAAATCTCTTTCATATTTTTTCTCAAATTCAACGTCTTCTTCTCATCTCTAATCAACACGGTTATTCCTCGCCTTATCACAAATTCTGATCAAGGCAATGAAGACGTCATTAGTGAGGACGACGACCTTAGGGTTTTGACCAAAGATGACACTAACATTGTTTTGCCATTGAGCACCAAGAATTGTGCAATCTGTGACCTGTGGGTACATCAACTATGTCAATCACATGAGACTACGACAATCATTGGGTTCATCTTCAGCAAGGAGGACCACAAAAATGGAATCACCTAACGCTATTGTGCTCGGATTCCCGATCTCCATTTCGGTCAACTATGACAATGGCAATATCAAATTACTTTTACATAACTTTTGAAAGAGAAGAGAGACCCTTAATTGAGAGTTAGTGACCCCATCCATGCTTGGTGTGAGAGAGGAAGATAGATGAGTTTTGCGGGGGCAATACACAGGACATAATAGAAAAAAATAAAAAAGTATATTGAGCTACAATGCTTTGCTCAATTATCCTATCTACTCCTTGCTTCATATAAATCCAGGATGAGGAGTGTGTGAATACTCGTCTCATATTTTTTTGTTTAAAGGAATTGAGTCTAAGAGCACATTAGCCTTGCAAAATTTTGTGAGGATTTAATTGAGGTCCAAATGGGAGTTTGGATTATTTGACTTTAAAACATTTGATTTTGAAACCTACTTTTTTTTTTTTAAATTTATTGAATTGAAAATTTTGGGGCTATTTTAACAAACTTGTTTTGCCATGACACACCTACACTACATCAAACTCTCGACAATATTGGGTTCATAAAGGAGGACCACAAAAATTTCTCTACATTATTTTTATATGGCAAGAAAGAGAAGAGAGAGAGAGTATTTTTTCTCTCTCCAAAATTAATTTTTTTGTTTAAAATTATCACTTTTATTCTTTTCCCACTTTTTTTTTTTTATTTAACAACCATTCCCCACCCATTATTTTTATATTATTTTTTCCAAAATTAATAAAATTATTACCGCATCACCCAAAAATCATTTCCCCACTCCCAACCATATCACAGCAAAGAAAAAAGACAAAAGAAATCGCCTCTTCTCCTCCACGTTCTCACAGACCCAGATCTCAAAACCAATCTCTCATGTACTTCAAGCCTGACTTGAAAACCCATTTAACCCTAATTTGCAAGCTTCTCAAGAAAATAAGGTTCTCAAAGGTAACTCCACACCCTCCCATGGTTTTCCACTACCACCCATGGCAACCCACGGTAGAGATCGGCCTCCAAACGTAAAGAAATCACCACCCCGCGACACCCATGGTGTAGATCAGATTCTAGAGGCAAAGAAATCACCACCCTGCGAAGTTGAGAGAGAGAGAGAGAGAGAGAGAGAGAGGCGATCTGCTTTAGACCGTTTGTGGTGAGAAGTGTTGAGAGAGAGAGAGAGAGTGACACCCACGGTGAGAAGATAGAGAAACTATTATATAAAATGGGTTGATTTTTGGTTTGTGGATGAACATTTGCTCGACTTTTTGGGTGAGCTAATGTAGAAAATGGAGTCTGGGTTTGAAGTTTGAAGAGATTGGTGTGAGTGTGTTTTGTGGGTTTATAGCTATAAATTTACCGAATATACAATTTGATGTTTCTGGTGTGAATGCTCTAATGCAAGGGGTTTGGGGTTGAGTTTTGTTAAATTTTAGCCAAAAAATAAATAAGTATAGAGCTTGATGTTATATAGGAATATAATATTCTTGTTTACATATAATTTTGAAATGCTACTACGTACCCAGTACCCTAGCTAATACTTTCATGTCGAGGATCAAATTCTTATTTACGTGACTACATTTGCAATGAGGCTCATTGCCCCTCTTATAAATAGCCTTCTAATATAATTTCGTGCTTTTTCTATCGGTCTTGCATACCATTCTTCGAAGTTCCTAGTATATTAAACAACCGACTTAACCTTTCTAATTCAAAATATGCTTTACTTGGAACGCATATATATAATTAACTCAACATCCATCCATTCGGACATAACTCTATTTTGAATCTTTAATAATGTTTAAATCTAAGATCTATATGCATGATTCTAATCATGCCCAATTACATTTTTAAGGCTATCATAATTGAATTAATTATTATTCATAAATAATCAGCGATCACATGTTTATTGAAGTGACTTCTTTGTTAGTCCACTCGTATAGATGTACAACGTTGGTGGCAAAATTAGAATCTGACTTTCCTAATAAATGGTGGAATCTTTACCTAAAGGCATTACTACTTGTGCTTACTTATCTCGTGCCTTTTGATTTTGGAAAGCAATGACAAGCAAACTGCATTTTGATGTGCAACGTACCTAAAATAAATTAAAAATAAGGGAAAGGCATACTTCTAAAGTTGAATAGACATTGAAACTGCAAAAGCATAGTGAAAGGAGAGACCCACAGTACTTTTGTATAGAGTTATTTAGAACAAGATGCACCAGTCGGTACTTCATGTAGCTAAGTACTTATATATCACATGTTTCAAGACAGCTTACATTATTGGATGCATCTGCTCGGATGGTTTGCCTCTCCCCAATATATATCATCCCAAAATAATAAAATCATCATGTCAAAGGGTTCCACTCCGTTCCATATCAGGTTAAACTGACATGTGCAAATTCACTATCAATTCATGTAACTTCGTTTTCTCCCCACTCAAAACATCCTCTAAAATTACCATATAAATCGGACTGATCCAATCGTTGTTTAGGGACAGTAAGTCATATGCTACTGGTATTTAGGTTGCACGGGTATTCCATTTTAACCCACGTACCTGTACCCGTATCGTACCTGATACTCGTATCCGATATCCAATATCTATCGTGTCTCACATATGTTTTAAAAAAATAATGTATCCCTGTATCAGTATCCATATTGGGTACGATACCGTACCCGTGCAACTTAGACTGGTATTCTAAACGGCTAAACCACTATGCATGAAATTTTGTGATTACAAAAGAAAACATGATGTTTTTGTTTTTGTTTTTTGGCAAGATAGAAATTAAAGGAGATGATATATATATACCGTTGATTGAAAACTGGCATATTGGCCCCCTGCCTGTTTGTAATAATTTGCAACAAGTTCCTGTAATTGATTAAATAAATTTAATGGAGATGACTGAAATGAATAAGTATACAGTTCCAGCTAAATAACACAATTTAGATGATCAATCCAAATTCTTTTGGTTTGTCACAGTGAACAGACATGATAATTATAATTTTATTATCGTGGAGTTAAGTTAACTCAACTGGTAGAATTTCTTGTTATCAAATAAAGAACTTGAGATTGTATTCTACTTACATCAAAAGAAACTAATTGGTGTTTTAGACTTTTAGTCTATTAATAATCATAAAGCAAATATCATATGTTCAAGTCCAATTATATTCCAAAAAAAAAAAAAACTTTGTTGCGAGAGAATTTAGTATTCAATTGTCGTTGAGGAAATTAATTCCTTTCCTTACTTCCGTTCGTGAATGACAATTCTAACTCTTGACTCACTTATTAGACTCCAAGTTTGTAGTCCGACTCGTAAAAGATTGTTGCGTGCTAGTGGGAGAATGACTTAGAAAAAATGTAACCAATCCCGTTGATTCTAGAATTCCATTTGTTGCACTTTAGCGTGGAGGAAGGTTCACTTCAATTGACTTTTAACAATAAAGGTAGGGTCACAATAAAAATTTACTAACACCACTCAATTCGTCTACCACCTCACACATGGACCATTAAAAAGAAATTAAATTCCAAATTTTGATTGTCTCAAGGACATAGTTTTCCTCCAACCTGGTTTAGACGAATTCTCCTTCAACCCACTATGTGTCAATCAAATAGACTATCCACATGTATTATTTGAAAGAGTCACATGACTCATTAAAAATGTTATATGATTAAAAGTACATGTAGATAATCTATTTACTTGCCACATAGTGGGTTGGAGGAAGATTCCTCCAAACCGGGTTGGAGGTAAACTATTTCCCTATCTCAATTGTGAGGTGATAGGCAAAATTATTATAAATTTTTATTGTGATCCTAGTATTATTGGATTTTAAATGATCAAATAACGAATAGAATTGTAGCATATGCGGCAATTTTTTCAGAAATATAGATTTTGATTATACAAATATAATTACTAGTATTGGATATCCATAATATTATTATATCTTTCCTTTTCATTGCTGGTTGGTGATTTGTCAGCATTGGTTTTAGCTTTCGATGTTTTTGTAAGCAAAACAAGTATTTACAGAAGAGTTGACAAGAAAATTTGATTAATAATTAAATGGCCATTTTGATTATTTTGAACAACTCAAAAAATTTAGTAGATATTTTTTTGGAGGCCCCAATGACTATAGAATATAGATAGAACGTATCTAATTTTTACAATGCAATGATTGGTTGTTAACGGACTAGTTGTACATACTGTACGTTTTTTAAAATTAGTGTCAATATCAGCAATGCAATATTATAACAATAAACCTAATTCGAATTACAAATGATTATTTAAAAAAAATACGAATTACAGATTTATGAAAAAATCAAATCTGACCAACAAAATGTTATATGGTGAATTGAAATATTGTCTCGTCAATTTTTTGTGTTTATGTGCATCACCCATACCCCTTTTTTGTTATTTTCTTCAGGGGCAAGAGGCATGCAAGAAATGACAAATGAGAGATTTTGAAAATCTGGAGCAAAGCAGATTACAACGGGGATCCTGGAGTTGCAGATACCAAAGCCGTGTTATGGGCTCTTCAAATGACAATAGAGAAAGACTACCATCATGTGCTTGTGAAATGAGATGCTAAAATTGTTATAGACGCTCTCAAAATCTTTTATCCCCTGTTGATTGATCCATGTCTATCATTATAGGGGATATACGCATCTTAGCTAGATGCTTTCTAAATTGTAACTTCTCTTGGATGCGTAGGTATGGAAATAGTTTGGCACACTCTATAGCAAATTTTGCATCTTCTTTAAATCATTTTCTTTCTAATTCTGAGAACATTCTCCAAATTTTGTTGAATGCCTGAAATTTAGATATATTGAGCCCCGGAATTAACATAGTTTTTTACCTTACGAAGCAAGAGCCATTTTCTACCTTACTTCCAACCCTACTTAAACTTTGTTTAACACGCGTTGTCAGTTGTCTTTGACTCAAGGAGTCGCTTCTCAAAAAGCATTTCTTTATTTTCTGTCTAAAAGGCATTTTCCACAATTTTCATAGTCACATGTTATCTCTTCCGGGTAAAAATAAGCTATACAATTAAACCAACCACTTTTCTGGTTTTACGTGCATCTCCATGTCACAAAAGTTCCATACGTATCTTGATTTCTAGCTGAAGAAATTCATATTTAATTAATCTGGAAAAGTATATATGTATTTAGGGGTGTAAGCTTCACCGACACAACCGACCAAACCGCAAGAACCGCACCGAACCGCACCTCACCAAACCGCAACCGATCTTAATAGGTGTAGGTGCAGGTGCGTGTAATAGGAAAACCGCACTATAAGGTGTAGGTGCATCTGATTACACCCCTATGCAAATTATATACAGATACTTGTATATTTGTATGCTAATGGTATGTGAAGGTTGAGATTGAGTTATATTTGTATAAGGATGATATATATGTGCAGGTTGATTTAAAATTATGATATTCTATGAGATATGTATGTTATAATTTTTTTTCTTAAATATTCAGCTATGTTTATATTTGTATGTTATAGTTAGCCATGAGTTGTTGTAAAGGTGGATTTTTTAAATTCAAATTGATAGGTTGAGGACCCAAATGAGTCCATATTTGTATGTTATAGTTAGCAGAACACCAAACCGCACCGCACCGCGCCAAAACCGATTTAATAGGTGCAGGTGCAAGTTATCAAAATAATCCTTGTTAATATATATGCCACTTGAAATTAGAACTACCAATTTTGCAAAATAAGGTAAGAATCCAAGTTATCAAAATGTCCACAAATTTTTTTGGGTAAGCAAATGTCTTGAGTAAAAATATGTTTAATATGTAGAAGTAGCTAGTTTCTGATATAAGTAAAGGAAATGGTCTATTATATATTTACAAGCTGCACACTTGTTATTTTAAAATAGTTATATGACTTGAAATAGATGCATGCCCTTCATGGCATGGTTAGAATTCAGCAAAGTAATTAGATTCAAGGTGTTTTGAGACATAATTTATCACAAAATGGATACTTTGGACCTGATGCGCGAATAGTGAGATTGATGCAAAGATCTACAAGGTAATGAGATTTCGTATTTTAGTCTTTTTTACATGGTTTTGAACAAAGCATATCATTTATTTTCACCCAATACCAATCTATGTATTTTATTTCATATTATATACTATATAATAATTAAATGTTGTGTACTACATTCTATATTCTATGATTGAGCTAAGTTGATGCCCTCTCAATTTTCATCATACTTTTTTGGTTAATTTTTACAAGTTTTGATTCAGTTCTTTTAACATTTTATTTATTTCAATTCTTTAACTATAATCTTTTTTTTTTTTTAATTTATTTATAATTTAGCCATTTTGTCTAGTTCCATTCAATCTTGACGTTAGTTTGAGTATTTTTCACTCTCCAAAAAAAAAAAAACATCATTTTGGTGAATTTGATAGTGTGAATTGAGTGGAGGTGGAAGGAAAGTCTATATTGGAAACGAATGCATGGAAGCTGAAAAAAAAAAAAAAAAAAAAAAAATGCCTTAACTTGTACACATTGTACTCACATCATGTGACACATTATAAGAAAATTAATTTTATTAACAAAATTTGCATAAGTTTCAATCAATTTTTTTTTTTTTTTGAAATAGTTTAATTAAAATTAAATTACCCAAAAATTAATTAAATAAATATAAAACAATTAAGTTTTATTGTTTATTTTAATTTTCTGATTTAATTTTTGGTATTGTAAAAACTCACTCTTATACAATGTGTGATTCCATGATATATTTAAGATAATTTTTATTTTGATTTTTAATATATTTTATTCTTCTCTTACAATAATATTAATGGAAAATATTCTTTAATTAATTTAAATAAATCTTTAATTAACCCGTGCATCACATAGGCATACCACTAGTAATATAATTAAAAAGCTCAACAAAAAAATTAAGATAATTCACTTTGATTTTGTGTCAAGTGTCCAAAATTTTGTGCAAATGTCCCTCCAATTTAAATTATACTTCAACTCCATTTAAATCTAATATTCGATAGTGAAATCAAAGGTAATTATTAGGCAATTTTGATTTCTCAATCAATGGGTGGGAAAACTCCCAATGAGTCGGGTTGAGTGGTAGGTTAATATCAAACTTGAATTGACTGGATTTATGGAACACCACCCCAATAGCCACCAATCGGCAATCGGTGACTGCCGTTGTTTGGTAAGTGTCCATTCCTCCGCCGACCTCTCAAATGCATCCCGATGGGAGCTTTGCCCAAACCCTAATGCACTCTAAAATTATTCATACTCCTAATTTATATATTTGTTTAAATGACTTAAATCTATATAAAAAAATATAATTATTATACGTTATTTTATTATAATTTTTATCATGTATGTCTATGTTTGAAATAAGACAATGAAATCCAAAAAATCTCAACAACACCGTTTGACACGGTGATAATAATAAATAATGGGCAAACTCCAGGTCAAGCTATGAATTACTGGGTATAAGACGGAACTATGAGGGGTATTTCCGTAAAATGTGTGGAACAGTGGTTCACCTTCTTAAGGTTAGGTCACATGATTGCCCGAACCCGAAAATGGTCAGTGGATATCAGACCTCCTTCACTTCATATTTCGACACGTAGCATGCACTGCCCGAGACTTTTGCATTCATTACCAGTCCTCCCTTTTAAGATTTTCTCTCATTTCTTCCTGTTCGTTCTAATCCCCTACTTCCCACGTACAACTCCTCAACTCTCCCACCGTCCAATCCACAACTATTTCACATCAAACACTATCCATAAACCATTAAATGAACAAGTTACTTGTCCTTATTCGCTTTGTTCACAGTGTCTTATCATTGTTAAGTGTTGTTATGTTAATCAAGCAAGCTATAATGATAAAAATATATATATATATATAATCAAGCAAAGTATACTGATAAAAAAAAATATAATCAAGGTAAATTACTTGAGTTACAGGTGAAGTTCTGGCTGTATTGAACGCATCTTTTTTGGCGTGAGATGACTTTTTATTATTTAATCTAATATTATTCATTATTCATTATAATAATAAATAAGAATTTTTAATATCTAACAATAACTATTTAATATATCATATGATTTTGTCTTATAAATTATCACATGATAAATTGTAGTAAAATAATTAAAAACTAGTTAATGACTAAACTCTTATTTTATTATTTTATGTTTCTGGACTAAGATACGCAACAAAACTCGCTCACATAATATCTTAGACGGAGATAGTATAAATAGAGAAACGAAGCCCACACTGACAGAACCAAAATAGCTGTTTATATTTTCTGTATAAAAAAGAAAAGAAAAAAAAAAGTGAATATTTTGTATTTTGCGTGTTTAGTTTGTTTGTGTGGAAAATGGGAAGAGGAAGAGTGGAGCTGAAGAGGATTGAAAACAAGATCAACAGGCAAGTGACCTTTGCAAAGCGAAGAAATGGTCTTTTGAAGAAAGCCTACGAGCTTTCCGTCCTTTGCGATGCCGAGGTTGCTCTCATCATCTTCTCCAATAGGGGAAAGCTGTACGAGTTTTGCAGCACTTCAAGGTATTCACCAAAACAAATAAACCACTTTTTCAACCTCCAAACCACAAAACAGGAAATAAAGAAATAATCCTTTTAAATCCTTGTTAGATACACATAAATTTGTTTTGGAGTTATGAAAGTTGATTTTTATTTTGGGTGTTGGAGTTTTATCTATTTTTATGAATAACTCGGCGTTTATAGCAGGTTGAATGCTTTGGTGTTTTCATTCTTGTTAGATCTGCAACTGGAAACGCCAAAAAAAGAAGATCACTGTTGCATTGACTCCATTTTGTGTATTTTTGGGGGGTCCAAACTCTCTGCCTCCATTTACTTTGCTTTCTATTTTTTTCCTTTCGTTTTTTGAAATCTGAAGCTTACCGTTTTTGTTTCATTTCCTTGCTTTTGAAAGTGATCTGAGAGAGTCTGATCATTGTTCCTTTTTTTCTCTCAACTTCGGGAGCGTGATCACAGACACAGCTAATTAATTAAGAGGATTTAATATATTTTATAGTCTCTGTAAAAGAAAATCGGTCTTAATTATTCCGCTATGCCTTTGTTTTTTTTAAATTAAAACAAGTAAAAAATTGATTATGCTTCAAGCTTCAAATAGATTTTGTTTTTCTTAACCAGCTTTAACCCTTTTTTTCCTTTCTTTTCTCTCTCTCTCTTTCTCTTATTTGCAGATCGTGAGCTAGGGTTTTCCTTAGCTCAAATTAGTCTCTGTCCTTGAGTGCAAATTTTAGACGCAAGCAACTCTTTTAGTTTGTAATTTTTCAAAACAAAAAAGAGAGTATTATATATATATATATATAATAGTAGTTCGTGCTCTCTCTCTCTCTCATTTTTTGAAGTCTTAGATGTTTCAAATCGTTCAAGCTGTCCATTTACACAGCGAGACCTTTGCTCATTCAAATCGGTCCTTTCTTCAAGGAGTTCCCATTCTTTCCAATGGATTAAAACTCGATCTCTCCACAGGTTTTTCATGTCAGGACACTGGTGTGGTGATGGAGACGTTTTATTTCATCTGCTTCTGAGTTTAGGGCTTGATCTTTCCAAAGCCCTAGTAAGTTTAGGGTTTCTCTCTCTTATTTTTTTTTTTCTTCTTTCAAATCCAATTGATGTGAATTAGAATGACATGTTTTTAAGTCTAATGAGTTTTAAGAGTGATTTAGTAGTGATCTTCTAAAAATCCATGGGTTCCCCCGATTTTCTCTTATTACTAGTTCCAATAAATTGATTTGAGGGCAAATTATTATTATTATTATTATCGTGCGAGTTAATTTTAGGTAGAGTAAATCAAGTCCTACACAGCTAGGATTGGTGATATTATTATATTTTAAGCTGATCATACACACACAAAAAAAAAAAAAAAAAGAAAAAAAAATCCTTTTTTTTTTTTTTTTTTTCTTCTTCTTAAATTATTAGCTCACACCATTGTCCAAAAAGGCTTAGTTAATTTTATACTATGAAAATATTTTAAATTATCTAGTAATCATTAATATAATTCAAAATTTTGAAAATGGAAACAAAGCTCGCAAAAATAAGGTAAGGTGAATTTTAAAATTAATAAAATACAAAAACAACAAAAAGATTGACATACAAGCTCAAGAACAAATAGTGTCCTCTTGCTCTGAATTCTAATGAGGAAAGTGCTAACTTATAAAGTCATTGAATAGTATATGCTACTTAATTTCACAAAATCTCACTTCATTATATGCTTGCTACACTTCTTTTGAACCATCATCTATGTATTATTGATCTTATATATATGCACATCTTGACATTTGAGGAAGATTTACATGTTCCATTATTTATGTATTCAGCATGCTCAAAACACTAGAGAGGTACCAAAAATGCAACTATGGTGCACCAGAGCCGAATGTGTCCACAAGGGAGGCCTTGGTAATGGTTAACTTCTACTCTCTCTCTCATTTTTTTTTTTTTTTTTGCATAATTATACAATCTTATTTGCTGTAAATTAGCGTCCAAATTGAAATTAATTTGTTACATAGATTGACATGACAATAAATATGATTAGTACTAATCAACAATATAATAAATAATTTTTTAATTACTTTTTTATTTTGTATTTAAAAGTTAACACATTAGTCTATAAGGATTATGTACTATCTCTAACATCACTCAAAGAAAAATATGGTAGAAAAAAACAATGCCTTATATAATTACTACTTTAAAACTAATTGTATGTGGACTTATCCAAAAAAAATTACTACTTCAAATTGTATGAGTGATATGTCCTGAAGATCATAACTTAATACATGTGCCAAAATACTTGGCAACTACCTCTCTAATGTATATACTCGGAAAAAATAGTAGACTAATATGAAAATATAGTTAAACTTATATCAATACTTGAATTGGCCTGGTAATGTTTCTCTTAATGCTGGAAAATTAATATTCATACGTATATGATGCATACATTAACTTGCTTTAAGGTTGTCACAGCTGGTAGCCTCCCAAATGTCATTTTTATTCCGTAAAAAAAAAAAAAATTAACGTAGAGAAATCATCAAAGTTAAACAACTTTCCCTATGAACTATAAAATGGTGGCTGCTGGCCACAAGAGAAATGGGCTAGACTGACCAGTGGAGATTTACATCTTCAAAGATTCAAGAGGGAAAAGGTGGTTGTTGAAGAAGAGTCTGGGAGAAGGGTTAAAACAAATTATATAAATTATATTCAGTTGCCAAAAACTCTGAAGTCTGGTGAAGAGTTTTAAGTTTTTAATAATGAAACCAAATTGGAAATTCTTTACAACCAAGTGAAAATCAAAACACTTAGATCAAACCAAACTGAGATGACCTTATCCTGAATTGGCCAAAGGTTATCTAAGTTCTGTAACTAGAAGTCCCAATTTGTTTAGCAACTTGTTAATTTGCACACATTTGTCGTGTATAACTCCTGCTTTGTATAATTGAAAGGGTTGGCATCTTACAGAAATCTGTCTTTTCCTAAACATAATATTCATATTAGCAAAATGGAGATTAGGATTAAAAAAATAGATTTATTATTTTATTTTTTTTAGAATTTTTGGAGATAATAAGAAATATTGACATGTTTAATTATGGTCAATGTATTTTGTAGAAAATAATGTGAGAGAGAAGATATCTACGTTTTACATGGTTTGACCACTTAGCTTACATTTATGAAACAAGAGCTCAAAATGCTACATCGTCATTCGGTTAGACGCTTATACATTACAATAGAATCTATTTTAATAATAACAATGACATTCACAAATCAATCACAATTTGAAATTTTGCTTCAATCCCACAATTTCCTCTAGCAATCAATGATTTATTCCAATCCCATGATTTTCTCCATTGATCAATACCTTTATTTCGTCTTCACTAATATGGAAAGTGTATACTTTCCTGCACATCTCCTCAAGTTGTGCATGGAATCTTTAATGAAATGTGAAACTTGCGAATTTTTTATTTTTTTTTGTTTATTTGTTTGTTTGTTGGTAGGAGTATGTCTTCCAAATTAGTTCGTACTTTTGGAGTACAAGAAAAATGGACCAACAATCGGCAATGCTTGGAATGAACATAAGCTACTATGGCTAGAATAATTAAAGTATCTGCTCATCAAAATTTAGTAGAATTAATAAGTGGTTGTATATATTCTTCTAAAAAAAAAAGAAAGTGGTTGTATACTTGTATGTTGAAGTATATTATTTTAAAAAATATCTAATTAACATATTATAATACTATAATAAATAGTTAAACATAAGAGCATTTTAGGCTAATGGATCCAAAACAAGACTCTTTCCCAGCGAATTGAGTGGGATTGAATGGTTTTTTTCTTTATTATAATCAAACAAGATTCAGTTTGCCCTAATCCAAGTCCCTATTGCCACTTGAGTCAGGACTCATGGGCATTGCTCTTTATGTTCATCCCAAAGCTCTAGTGAGTTCATTCCTACATGCATAAATGGCCTCTCAGTTTTATTTAATTCTTCACTACACTAGCTCCACCCACCATGTTCTCCACCCTTTGCCACATATTGCATTAGACCAACATTATCACCTTGCTATTCATCAACGTTGTCACACTGGTAAAAAGTGCCCATTTATCGTCATTGCAATCTCCCACCATTATTACGTTATCTTCAGTTCATTTGACATGAAACTAGCATTAACTCCATTCTGTACGTAGGATGTTTGTCTTTGAATGCTTACCAAAAGAAAAAGTTTATTAAAGTGAGAGTCTTGTTCCATATTGACCAAATATTCTTAGATTATGCAATTTATAAGTTATGGGCATCCCTCATTTCTCAAGGCATTTTTTGAGATTGAATTAAGTCCATTGGACTTTAACATGGAATTAGAGCCATGGTGAATTTTTTTGTCACCCATTTAAATGTAATACTCTGTCATAATCAAATTTTGTTGTGCAATGCCAAAACTATGTTGTATCATGAATTATCCGTGT
Organism: Fagus sylvatica; assembly: GCA_907173295.1. Taxonomy (NCBI): domain Eukaryota; kingdom Viridiplantae; phylum Streptophyta; class Magnoliopsida; order Fagales; family Fagaceae; genus Fagus; species Fagus sylvatica. Next base: position 19,539,973 of record OU015772.1, read on the forward strand.
CTAATCAAGTTTTATTAATGGACTTAGGAGCTGAGTAGTCAGCAGGAATACTTGAAGCTCAAAGCACGTTATGAATCCCTACAACGATCCCAAAGGTATTGCCATTTTCACAGTTATGCTGAAAATAAAAATTTGCATTAACACATACCATCACTTATCATTTGACTGCTATCATATCAGGAATCTTATGGGAGAAGATCTTGGCCCTTTAAGCAGCAAGGAACTCGAGTCACTTGAAAGACAGCTGGATATGTCACTGAAGCAAATCAGATCAACACGGGTACTCGGACCTACCACCTTACCAGATTATATAGATTTCATATATAATTATCCTCCCAAAAAAATTGCCCACTAGTGTGGTTTTCCAAAGTGTCTTTCATATTTAAAAAACTCTACGGACACTCAAATTCATATTCAATTTCACAACTTGCGAAAGTGGCAGTCCCAGTGGTGAACCCCTGTAACAGTAATGGTTCACCACTCACAACCTGTCATTTTGACAAGTTATGGATTTGAGTGTGCTTGTAGCCGCATTGTTCATATTATAGCTAATCATGCATTTTATACTGATGGTACAAGTGTTGTATTTACATTGAAGTTCAGGGGGGACAATACCCATATCCTTATACTATGATTTTTTTTTCCTTAGTGGATTTTATTGGATATGTCTTTTGTTTATATCTAACAAGGTAACTAATGATTGAAACACAAAATTTGTTTGAATAAAACGTTACTCACATCATTGGAGAAAGGAATATACAAAGCAAGAATTCAAAAAGAGCTAAAGAGTCGAATACAAATTTAAATACAAAAAATAAGACTTTCTTAATAAATCCCATCAAGTTGAATGTTTTGAGAGCTTCAACTTGTCTGGTAGGAAGATGAATCTAGTTGAAAAGCGGCCTTTGGTCACATGATGTCAGCTAACTAATCTTTTTTTGATATGAAGCGAACTTGAAGTGCATGATGTGAAACCTTGTCATGCACAAAATGGAAATCAATCTCTACACGCTTCGTGCGAGCATGAAAGACAATGTTGGCTACATGATAAGTGGCGCCACACATTCCAAGTTTAGATAACATAGATTGAAGCCATTAAATTTTAGCCAAGGCTTTATACATGAACTTAGTGGAAGAGCGAGCAACAGTGTGTTGCTTCTTTGAGGACCAAGAGATGAGACTGTTGCCTAGAACGATAGCATAACCACCACTAGATCTCCTATCATCAACACACCTAGTCCAGTCGGCATTGAAAAGGTTTGAAGTTGCAAAGGTGAATGCTTAGAGATTGTTAGATATTATTATCCTATATTGGAAATAGTTGGAGTGAGTAATGAACATATAAGATTATGGGTAATCCTCATCTCTTAAGACGTCTTTAGAGATTGAGTTAGGTCCATTGGACTTTAACATGGTATCAGAGCATATACCGTTGGTTAGGCATCTTCATATAAGATCATGGGTAATCCTCATCTCTTAAGGCATCATTTGAGATTGAGTTAGGTCCATTAGACTTTAACAGAGACAAATAAAGTGATGCATGGTGTTTTTTGATATAATGAAGGACACGTTATACTACGACTCAGTGCTTGTATGTGGGATCATGCATGAACTAGCATACTCTGTTGATGGCGAAAGCATATCTGGGCAGGTGAGTGTTAGGTACTACAAGGCACTCAATATCTACCAATGGAAAGTGGGATTGTGAAAATGAGAACCAATATGTTTGGAAAGCTTGTTTGCGATGGAATAAGGAGTAAGACTAGGCTTGCAATTGTCCATACTAGCATAAACAAAGATTTAAGAGAAGTATTTGCACTGGAATAAATAAAGACCATAAGATAGGTGAGTGGCCTCAATACCCAGAAAATAGTGTAGTTGGCCAAGATCTTTGAAAGCAAATTCAAACTTTAATGTAGAAATCAGAGAATAGATATGATATTGTGTACTTCCTATAATAATTATATCATCTACATACACATGGATGAACATTTATACCCCAACATGATTGTAAGTGAACAAGGATGCATCAGACTTGGAGGCATTGAAACCAAGCTTGAGGAGAAAATTGGAGAGCTTGTGAAACCAAGCCTCAAAGCTCTTCTATGGCTATAGAGAGATCTACAAAGCTTGCACACATGATTAAGTCAAGAGGGGTCTACAAAACCAAGTATTATGTGATTAGGGAGACTTAAAGAGATAATTATTTTAATATAATAGTTGCTCTTGAGTATGAGTATAAATTGCTTAACCCGTCAGGGGTGAATGCCCCTGGATTGCAACTGGTTCTGGCAGGTGAGATCAGTTGCGTGTAGGTTTTACTGCTTAAAGACGAGTCCAAATAACTCTTCTTTATAAAGATTCCTTACGTTATAAAAAAAAAAAATAGTATTTACTTTTGCAATTCAATTGTATTTTTGGTCAATTATATTTTATTTTCTTGGTATTAAGTTAGGTTGATTAGTATTTTAAAAAAAAAAAAAAAAATGTCATGGTTGTTTTTGTAATTCAATAATTGGGCTTTCCCAAGTAGAATTAGGTCTCCTATGTTAGTTACAATTAGGGTTTAGTACTACTATATAAGTAAGGTATTTTACTCCTTGAAAGATAAATTATTTTTTATGAATTAAATTATTTTTGAAATTGTCTTAATAGTCTGGTGCCGACTCCAACCCAATTCTAGGTGCTCACTCCAAGCAAGTTTAGGTGTTTACTCCTATGTCATGTATCATTTATTTTTCAATCTTTCAATTTTAGTGTACCGCTCTTGTTTGTCTTGCATCAAACATGTTTAAAAGGCTAAAAGAGGATGAGGGACTTTGTAAGGCTGTAGAACGAATGTTTTTTTTTTTTTTTTTTGCTCAGTGATGTAGAACGAATGTTAGAAATGAGACAAGCCTTGCTATTGCCAACTCGAAGGTGATCATGACCGCGATAGTCCTCATGAGTGGTCAGGCTAATAAGATTTGGAGTGACTTGGTGAGTGTTACAAGTGTCAGGAAACCAATTAGAAACGTAAGAAGGTGTATTATATGATGCAAGATGGGCTGAGGGAGGAAGAGGGTGAGATTTAGAGTAACGGTGATAGCATGTGGCTGCCATATGGTTGAAACCATTGCATATATTGTATTGAGATTGAAAATCATTTAACGAGGCATAAGTAGCCCAGGAAATGAATGACCACCACTATTATCTGAGGAACTGGTGAATCAGAAATTGCCATTGTGGCCACAACCCTGGCCTCTGGAGTCACCTCGTTGGAAGATGGAGGGATGCATTGGACAGTTTTTGCTTGAGAAGAGATATCCGAGGAGGATAACATAATGACTAAGGAAAAGGCATCGAAATGAAGAAACTCATGACTGTGGAGAAGGCTATGTAACTTAAGAAACAAAATAGGGTCAAGACGAGTAGCCAAGGTGGTGACTAAATCACAAAACTTGGATTTGAGACCTTTGTATACACAAATATTAAAATAAGAGAGAGTAGTCTTCCTGTCGCAATGAGTTCATCAAATAATGATTTGGCCTTATGTAAAAATTAAGTGACAGACAGATCACCCTATATGAGACCTTAGAGTTACATGTGAATTTGAAAGATCTGAGTATTGGAGATAGAGGCAAGTGACAATTTAAGGGTTGTCCAGATTTGATGAAAGGAGGTCAGCAAACAACAAAAAGAAGGATTTCATCAAATAAAGATGAAACGAGAAGACTCATAAGAAGTTGATCTTATCGTGTCCAATATGTGAAGTCGAGGTTAGTTAGCAAAGTGTTGTCCACACAAGTTGTAAAAGAAGTACTTGAGTTGGAGCCATCAACAAAGCCAAGAAGATCTGACCTCTAAGGTAAGGGATGAGTTAAGTTTCCCAATAAAAATAGTTTTTGGTGGTAAGTTTGATGGATAAGAAATAATTGTGAGCATTGATTAGAGAGGGAAGAGAGTGATGGGTGGTGGAGTGTTTAAGTGGGTTGACGTTAGAGGAAGAAGAAGAGGGAGAGTTCAAAGTCATGAAGGTTGAATTTGCTCCCTACCAAATTGAAACACATAATTTGTTTGAATAAAATGTCACTCACATCGTGTTGTATGCATTGTAACTATACAAGAAATGACCATGCCATTTGGGGAGGTGATTTATGGTAAGAAGCTCTCGTGACCCATCACACCTATGAGTCTGAGAGTTGTAGGTTCGAATAGTAGTGAACCTCATTATTGCCTAGATGTGCCTCATGTCATGCTTAGCGGAGTTCAAGTGGATTGGGACAATAACCGTACATGCGAGTCCATTTTTTCTCTCATAAAATATATATATTAACCTCACAAAGGATGTAGCATGCCAACAAGCTAGAAGGATATTGGCCATAACTAATTGATTATTATCTCTTCCCTGTGTCAAACTTCATTTCATATTGATATATTTTATGGTATAGCTAATAAATAATTATTAATTTTATATGTTAATATTCAATAAGAAAATAGGAAAAAATAATAAATAAATAAATAAAATCTTATATAAAATATATAAATATATATGGACAGAGTTTAGCTACAAACCAGTTTGTAGCCAGCTTACTACAACCCATTACGTGACAACTAATAAGATCATTAACGTGTATTTTAGTCACATTACCTATTTAATGAGTCATGTAACTTCTTTAAATAATATATACAGATGGTCTTATAAGCTGTCACGTAGTGGGTTATAGCAAACAGGTTACAAACCAGTTTGTAGTAAAACCTTGTCCTTTGTAGCAAAACCTTGTCCATATATATATATATATATATATATACACACACACACACACACGAAATAAAAAAAAAAAGTTACCATTACCTTTCGAAAATGATAAAATTTGTTTGTTATGCAATAATTTGTTCTTTTTCCATAAAATTTGAGTATAAATAACTAAATTTAATTTACTAGTGTGTGTGGGAATTCATTGTGTGTATGTTGTATACTTGTATATGTGTGTGTGTGCACCTTCTTCAGTGTCAAATATTGAAGATGCCACTCATACTTGACTTGATGTATATTATGAAAGGATACATTAATCTAAAGTGATACTTCCATAGAATAATCTCCTTCAGTCCTTTGTTGATATAAGAATTGAGAAAATATTGAGTCGATTTTTGCAAACTGTCAATTGACATGTATCTCGCAAGCATGCATTAGGAGGTGATGTTGGAAAACGTAAAGAGTTTGAGAGCAAGAGTTGCTCTAGTGTGTAGAAGTGACATAACTTTACGTTCATTATGCATATCTTGAAATTACTGGAAGTTTATTTGGATAAGTGTGGCTAGTGCATTCTAGAAATTAATAGGAAAATGAATCATTTCATCCTAATATATGGAGGGGTGGGGTGCCAAAAGACAGTCTTATTGTCTTCATGTATATTTTCTGTATGCATATCATTGCTTGCATATGATTCTTTTTTTATTCGCATATGCACTTATCATCTTGATTACTCTCTTATTTACATGATGTACAACTGTAGGAGGGGAAGTTGGGGCTCAATTACATAAAACCCCTATTACTAACAGGGATGCAGTTGCTTTCAATAGCATCAGTACCAAGCACTTGTAACCAGTAATCTAATACAAGATAGCTTGGAACTTTCCACACTAAGAGAGAGCTTGTCTTTTATTACCTTATTAATTAAGCAAGTCAGTGAAATTGATTTAATTGGAAAAAAAAAAATCCTTCATCAAACTGAATGCATGGCTTGAATTCCGAAGAATTTAAATAAGTAATAGGCATATGGTAAAAAACTCAGCTACCTTTGTAACTTCTATTATTCGCTGTTTGACAGACGCAATACATGCTGGACCAGCTCACTGATCTTCAACGTAAGGTATGAGACATCATAACTTCCTCGATCATGTTCAGTATCTTCACCCACTTTTTTTATCTCAAATTTTTATTTGTGCAGGAACACTTGCTTAATGACGCAAATAAGACCCTGAGACAAAGGGTATGCAGCATTACCGATTCTTTTCATGCTAAATTATAGAAGAAAGCTAATTAATTTCTATGCATGCACTAAGTAGATTTCATTTGTTTTCTAAAGTAAAATATAATTTTATTAAAGGACTGCAGTATTTAATACCGGAGGCATTCATTTGAAAACCAAATCGTAAAATAAGATTGTCTCACATCACTCACACCTCACACCACACTCTACTTAGGTGTGGACATCAACGTCCACAATTTGTTATTATTATTATTTTTTTTTATAATCTATAGTTGTGGGAGGGGTGATTTTGAACCTTAGATGTTTTCGTTGAAAACACTAGAAAGTGTTAGTTGAATTACAAGACTTTTGTCTACGTCCACAACAATAATAAATTAACAATAATAAATTGACAAAAATCGAAAGTAATCAAAATAATCATAGAAAGTAATATCATGAATATGACTTTTGGGCTGATGCTTTGCAGTTGATGGAAGGATACGACTTGAGTTCACTTCAACTGAATCCAAATGGCAACGATATGGGATATGGCCGACAACCTGCTCAGCATCATGGTGATGCCTTCTTTCATCAATTACAGTGTGAACCCACGTTACATATTGGGTATGCATCCCTGAATTTATACCAAGAAACCTATTTAATTTAAACAGTCTCTTTTCCATGTCTTCTGAGACGTTTAAGTACCCTTTGCTATAATACAGAATGGGAAAGATCTAGAAAAATTCAAGAATTCTTCCTTTATTAAAGAATGTAGGTTCAGATTATTAGGATCACCCTTGACATAAGTAAATTTGAGTCAAGTTATGCTAGTTGGCATGCAAATACATAAAAAGAGAATAATCAACAATCTTAGCCATAATTCCAAATTAAGCATCGATGAAGGAGATTCGCTGCTAAATTCATCAAACTGGTTAATTGAATTGCAGGTATCACCCTGATGCAGTATCAGGCGTCACAGCAGGCCCAAGCGTGAATAACTACATGGCAGGGTGGATGCCATGATAAGAAGGACATGGGTGTGCTTCTGGCATTCCTTCCATAAGAATCAGCATATTCATCTTTTTTATATCGTTTGATGAAAGTGACATTTGTAATGGTATGGAACTATGTTTTAACTGTCTACATTTGTGTGCCCAAGCACTGCGCTTCTTTCTTTTAGGAGTTGCATATGATGTTTGAGAATAATTGTGGTTTGTGTGTCAGATTTAGACCAGTTAACTTGTATGCGCATGCATGCTCTTGCATGTCTATTAATTCTTGTATAAGAAATTAAGAATGTAGCAGGAATGACTAATGAGCCACTGAGACCAAGAATGTGCTCGAGCTCTACTTGGAATACAATATATTATCTCAAGCAATAATATAAATGTAATTTATGGACTGGTTCTGAATCTCGTCAAGCAACTTACTAGAACTTACAGTGTATTTGAGTGGAGTGGGATAACGAGGATCATAATTGTCAATTTATATGACTATTTATTTTCCCTCTCCTCTCCATACTTAATTTTTAAAACATCCAAACAAAAGGGATAGATATCTATTACCCTTCTCCTTACTTAATTTTTAAAAACATTCAAATAAGAAGAAGTACTAGTGGTAACCATTTTTGCGTCTTCTCCTTCCCCCTTTACATTCTACTCTCCTCTCCCTCCAAACTTCTAAACGCTTTGTTAGATTTTTAGTTTACTTACCACCACCGCTTCAAGGCACCCTTGTGGTAGCCACGTGGATAATTGAATGAGCAAATCTGTAAAGCTTGATTTTTGGAAGGGAATAGGTTTTTTGCTCTCTTATTGCGCTTGCTGAGTGAAAGTTATCTGAAGGATATTTTCCTTGCTAATGCCTAAGATGTACACAAGTTTTGTAAATCTATCAAACAAATAAAGGAAATTTTTTACTTTTTTTGTTTATAATCAGGGGAAGTGGGGAGATTTGAATATATTACTTCCTCAAAAGAGTAATGTGTTCCATTATATTCCACAATTTCCTACTCAATTGTAAATATAGGCAGAATGTGATTGCATATTCCAGCACATAAGCTGAATATAGGGTACTTGTTGATACTACTTCTGAATTTCTATGGTTGCGTTGGCTTCATTAGGCTATGATGGTTTCCTTATCTTTTGCAACTATGGTCTGTTATGATAATCAGAGCACAAACACAATTTTCTCACAACAACATCTTTCCATGAGAAAACCAAAACACATCACGTTATTTGTCACCATCTCGGTCAAAGTACCTTACAACTATACTTCATTGCCTTTTATGATTAGCAAGCAAACATCCTCACCAAGTCTCATGCACTAGGTTGGTTTTCGTGATCTTATATCTAAGCTCAGATTGACCTCATGTGACCATCTTAAGTTTAAGGGGGCTGTTAGAGGTTATTTGTTAGACTATAGGCTTGTATAGGCATAACCATAGTTTGACCCTGAACTTTGACCGAGTGTTTCCTACACAATTTTCCACGTTAATCTTAAAATTCCAGTCTCTTTTTTCATTGACACTCTGAAATGGCACAAAAAGACACCTCCCACCCTATCACAATTGTCCTTAAACTACCTCCTTTTAGACTCAAAGTATGCGTAACTTTCTCAAAGGTAGCGATTTTTGGTTATATTATATATATCACTTGGGATTGCAAAGTGCCAATCTTTAGGCCTGATAAATCTATTGAAGAATGGACATCCTGTTTTGAGGACAGGGCCAGTAACAATCACAAAACCATCTCTTGGTTTCTCAACAACTCAAACCAATAAATTGGTATAGAATTTTGGGAGTTATGACATTGCTAAGTAACTCTGAGATATGCTTGCCTTCCGCTATTGGAGCCATACATAATATCAGCTCTTATGTCAACTTCACAATCTCAAACAATGAAATCTAACTATGATAATGGACTTGGGTCTTTAATAGGATTGGGCTTTGATATCTCACCACTCCCTCCCAAACTTAAGGTGAAGGTTTAAGAAATCTTGAGTTTGGAATAGTAGACCATTGTTGGGGTCAAATTTTCTGCAACAACACGTGTCAAGATTTGTTTAGACGAAGATTTTGACCCAGGTTCAAACTGGAGAGTCAAGCCCACTACTCGCTTTACCACAATAGCGATAAAGGCTAATGGCGCATTGTGAGAGAATTCAAACGTTATAAAAGAATGAACAGTGGATGAATTTCTCAAAATAAGTTACACTGATGGGATTTATGGGGATGAAACAAAATCAGACTAATAATCAAAGAAGAACCTCATCTATATATTTCAGCAAGTACAGAAAATGATTTTACAACTGCTGAATGATTTTAAATATAAGTACCGAAGTTTTCTCCCTCCAAATCCTTGCCTGTGGCTTGGACTTACGTGTGCTTTTATAGTGTTGATTGCACCTCCACAAGATCCTCCAGATTTCGTTGTACTCATTGGTCCATAAATTGTATTACTCTTGAGCCGTGGACAATTTCTGTGGGGATAACAATTTGGGTCTTCTTGCCCAGACATGAAATTCCCTCCATAAAAGTCACTGAGGTTGATCCCTCTAAATAGGAAGACTTGTCTCGGAGCTGCTGGATCTAGTCCTCCTGGAAAGCTATTCTTCAATGCCAGCCTACAAGCATTGATTGGTCGGAGCGGGTTGTCTTGAGTACTTTGCTTTGTTCAGCAAACATTCAGCTATTCATGTTCACGTTCAGCTTTTGTTCAATGGTTATAAGAGGGAATTGATCACCCGTGATCTTTCTAGATCTAGAACCATCCAAGCAAAAGTCCATTTTGCCCCTGTTTTTAATTACTTATTACTTGCAATACATGGGCCTAGTGTAATAAGCAAAATCATGTACAAATAAATTCAGGCTTGGCTACATCTGTCTTAAAATTGCAGGCCTTATTCATACAACTTGGCTAAGGAAAGAGCACTAGACTTGGGCTTGATGTTAGGCATATTTGGGCTAAGTGAGCCCCACGTAAGCTTTGGGCTTTTTATTTATATTGGGCTTGTCTATTTTTTTTGCTTTGGCCTTTCCAAAAATTTAGACCTTTACATTTAGCCCCCCTCTCACACGTGCCAAGAAGTGGCAGGTGTGAAAGCAATTTGTAAATGAAAATTCTGGCGGGTCTTTTCTCTCATTGCTAAGCACTAGGCATTGTTGCTTCCACGCAATAAACTTCAGAGCAGCGTTTCCATCAATCACGTCGTCAAGGAGTTATGGTCTTGTTCTGCAGAAACTTCACAACTAATGGTTCAAAGTAAATATCTTCTTCCTTGTCTTATTATTATATTATATATATATATATATATATATATATATCATATCAAGGAGTTATGGCAGGTAGCAAAAATTCATGTTTCTGTTTTTCAATTTTTTTTTTTTTTTTTTTCTTATTATATTATTATATATATATTATATTTATTCAAAATATAATTTATTTACTTTAAACACCAGGACTCATCCCTCAATGTTTAGCTTTTTTTTTTTTTTTTTTTTAAATCACCAGATTCTAGAGACCTTTTGTACTTTTCTTTTTTAGAAAGCACTACACGACATGCCTTTTGACTTTTTAAACCAAATAAAATTGGTTTCTTCAAAACCTTCCTGAAGGTTCACTTCCTACTGATGCTTTTCTCCAGTAAAAGCTAAGAAACAAAGGCTCCCCGCTTAGTGTTAGTTTTTTTTTTTTTTTTTTTTTTTTTTTTTTTTTTCATTTTCTTTTTCATATGCTCTACCAACTCCATTTTCTCTTATAATCTTCCATCCACAAGCTGTCGTCCCTTTCTTTCTCTCTCTCTTTTTTTTTAAAACCCCCCCCTTTTTTTTTTTTTTTTTATCTGATGTCGTGTAAGACTACAAAAACTGATACCGGTGCCGGCAGTTTGCGACCTCGAAAAAGACAGGTACTGGTGATGCAACCTTTATGCGACCCTTGGTATTCAGCAACCAGTCCTTTACCCAAGCGTCTATTGCCAGGGGCTTCTTCATCAGCAAAGCTATTGTGTGGTCCTAATACTTGCAATCTTACTGTTGCTTGGTTCCCTCCACCATCAGGCTTAATGGAACTCCGTATTCGCCGGTGGGAGTTGCTTGTCGTACCCATCTATTTCATGTCTTCGTGTGGCCATTCGCAATCTTGGAATGACTGGGTTGATAAGGAGCTTCAAGACGATGAGTTCATATCGTGTTTACACCGGGCAAATATTTACAGCGCTGTGTTGTTGTCTCGCGGTTCAAATATGTATCGCGATATCCAAGGTTTACGGCAATTGGTTCGTCGTTGGAATCCCGCAACCCATACATTTTTCTTAGCGTGGGGAGAGGTCACCATTACGCTCGAAGATATTGAGAGAATCCTTTTGCTACCCTGCTTAGGGGACAATGACCTACTGCCATAAATTTGACTGTAGAGGAGACTAGATGGGAGGATGCCCTTTACTTGGGCTTTGGTGGTCGTGAAGCATCACCGGGGGGACAGAAAGCTAGGCTTAACTACTGGATTCAACACTTCCAAAATCATCCTACTTGCTGGGTCCGTCGTTCAGCATTCGTCATTTATTGGCTAAGTAGGTACGCCTTCGATGAGACTCCTTCTTACTCAATTAAACCATTTTTATTCGAACTAGGCATAAAACTTGCTCAAGGTATGTCATATCCTCTGGGAGCGTTATGTTTGGGAAATTTGTACATCCACCTCGACAAGTTACACGATGATGAGGTCGAAGGGTCTCCGTACCATGCAGTTGAGTCTTCAGTCAACGTTACATTATTGCAAGTTTTTTTCATGGAGCACTTACGTACCTTTGTTGGTCATGCAAAGACTTCCAAGGTGGTCCAAGATAGAGTTCTGAGATCGTTAGGTGATGGCAAAGGTTTCTTGAGTAAGTTTAGCGGTGGGTTCCCGATTTTGTTCAAATGGGTTGGAGTTAAAGCTTCAGAAGTTTCTTGGATGGATGACTTGGATGACGAGGTTAAATTTGTTTGGCAACCTTATGTAAAGGTAAAAGAGGGTTTCGCTTGCCCTGATATTTTCCCGACAGCGCCATTCAGAGATGGTTATAGCTCTTGCTTCTTCAAAGATGGCAACCTGAAATTTTGTACTTTCTTGGCAGCCATTACCCCTGCCTGGTTGCCGACATTCGGAAAGAATGATATGGAAACCATTCATTATAATCCCCATAAAGTTAGACGGCAGTTTGGCTTGGACCAAGATGTGCCAAGTGCCAATGTTGTTGTTTTCGATTGTGATACTGTAATGGCGCCTTTCATCATCATTCAAGCTTCTAAGTATTGGTCTGACTTGTCTGTAAGAGTGACGATTCCTGCTGATATGCGAGTTGGGAACCTCACCTCACACATGTATAGGTATTGGGATCGATTAAATGAAGCCTTCGCCAAATATGTTAAATCGGGTTACGACACTGTCTCCATCCCTGAGATGCCCAAAATTCCTTTGACTAATCCTCGACTTAAGCCATACAGCCTTTCATTGACAACCTATTCGCAAAAAGAGGGTTGTGGTTTTGCTGAGTGGGATGCTGGATGTCATTCTTGGATTATGCATGGTAAAGCCATGTCGTCTAGATGTCAAGAGGCTGAGTCCGCCTTGCTGGCGACGCCTTTAAAGCAGGGTAAGGCTTTAAGCATGAGGGAACCTGTTGTTACACCTGAAATTTCTTCTAAAAAAAATCAAACTTCCTGCAAAAAGAGGAAGACAGCGGCATTGGCCACATCTTTAACAAACGGCACGAACGGTGAAGGCTCTAACAAGAAAGCTTGTGAAAATGATGATACAAATCTTCGTTCACGCATTTCAGGGAAAACAATGGCTAGTGATTCAACAGATTTGAGGATATCAAAGCCAGTAGTCCTTGCTATATGTGCTGCTCCTGTTGGTTCGGATGTTATAGCAAGCAGTCCTATAGTAATAGACGAAGGTCCCTCCGATCCTGTGAGCGAAGTGAGATACTATTACTTTATCATATATATATATATATATATATATATATATATATATATATATAGAAGCTAAGTATGCCATTTGTTGTTTGTGCTTCTCTTTCATAGGCTCTTCTCTCCCCCTCCACATCGGAAGGGAGGGTGAATATCCCCGAGGTCATTGAAAAGGACGACTCTAGCAACACAAGCGATATACCAGGTCATGACGACACTTCTATTCAGGAGGTACCTTTGACTATGGCTCCTCCAGCCACTGCAGATACCCCGAAAGTGCTGCTCACTTTCAAGAAAATGATCTTACCATGTTACCTCAAATTGATACCGTGGTAAGCGAGGTACGTATGCATTCCTTACCATCATTTCTATTTATCTATTCACTCATTTACCCATATGTGTTTATATTTATATTTGTTTGCATATATATACATACATCTGCGAATATAAGACATACATATACACAGTGATGGTTATATATACGTGTGAGTAGACGTATCTTTTACTTATATATATATATATATATATATTGCATATTATTATTATTATTATTATTATTATATTTATTATTATTATTATTATTATTTTATTTATTATTATATTATTATATTATTTATTATTATTATTATTTTTTTTTCGGTTGTAAACCTTGTTGTTGCTGTCTCTCTTTTTAGGATTCCGCCAGTATGCTCCCTTCCAATTTTGACCCTGCGGGTGCTGCTATGGGCGATGAGACAAATTCTGGCGAACCACACATAGATCAGGCTACTACCATCCAATCATGGGGTATTACTTCTTCCTCAATACCCTCACAGGCTAATGTTTTCACCACTGCCATCATTGAAAAGGTATTGAGCTCTTCACCAACTCCTCTTATGCTTTTCCCGAGATCATGCTTGACATAAGCAATGACATTGCTCTCCCTTTATAGGTGACCGATAACACTCACAGTTCTGAGGTTGATCTTGCGATTCAGCGATGTGGGGAAACTCCTCATGGTGTATCTTCCCCTCTCGTTGTCGGAGTCGCTACATTGGTAACAAAACTCTTCCGAACCTCTCTTCCCTTTTTTTTTAAAGGAAAAAGGTCTTGGTGTTAAAATCTTTGTATATATGTCTATCTCTTTTCAGGGTAATACTCATCCTTGTCATCTTAACTTTGGGTCAGCTCATTCTCTTGCCATGAATATTGTTGAACAAGACGCACCCGTGTCCATTGTTGAGAAAAATGATTTTGACCTTATACAAGGGGACTTTGGCTCTTTCTTAAGTAGGCTTAACGAGACCCAAGCTAATCTCCGTATTGCTTCCCACTTTTGGTCCTTCTCGGAGGCAAAAGAGAATTTTCTTCATTTCTTCGTTCCTGCTGAAGCTGTTCCATTGCTAGAGAAGCTGTTGTTGAAACATGGGAACTTTATGAGCGGATTCAAGCTTGGGACGGGTTTTGGTGATTTTTCGTTGGCACTTTTGGCGGCTGTCTTGATGAACATACATCATATCCCTTTTGATCTCTTGGATGAAGGAAAGTTATTTGAGTGGATGGATGCAGTAAAAGACTTGATGACGACTGGTGTTGCTGTAGGATTTCTTTTGGACCATATTCACAATCTTGGCGAAATGTGGTTTGCTCAGAAAGAGAAAAAGAAGCAGTTGACGTCTTTAAGCTCAAAGATTGCCAAAATGGAGGAAGAATTCTTAGCTTTGAAGTCTGAATGGGAACATCTTTGTGCCGCTATTCCTGTTACGCCTGCAGCTGATATGCCTTTGTCTAATGGGCTGTTTTGAGCGTTGTTGTTGGCTTCTCTTTTTGTTGACGAATGAAGTCATGATCATGTATTAGCCTTTTGCTGCCCAATGTCGCCGTTTTTAAGCCCCTTTTTTTTTGTACGTTTCCTTTCTTTCCCAAGTTAGTTTTGAGAACTTGGATTATGTATCCTAGCTTGGTTATTGCCTTGTACTGTTATTAGGCATTGTTATCTTTTTTTTTTTGCCCATTCGAAACTTCCTTGGGTGCTGTCTGTTATAGTATTTTAAGTAGTCCAGCAGTTATCCCTTTTCTTGAATGTAATTCAGTCATCATATATATTATTTGGCTGTTCATTTATCCAGCAATTGAATGTTTATCTAGTAGTTGTTGTGTATTTATCCAACAACTACTATACATTTTATCCTTCAACTGTAGTGTTATTTTATTAGTTAAAAATAAAATTATTTAGTTGTTGTGTGTTTATCCAATAACTGTCGTGTATTTATCCAGCAGCTATTGTGTGTTTATCCAACAACCATTTATTTATGCAGCAACCGTTTTGTCCAGCCACCATTTTATGTGTCATATTGTCTTTCTGTTCTCTTTGTCTACGTGTATATATGTATATATATATATATATATATATATATATATATATATTTTTGTTATATATATATATATATTTGGGTTAATTACAGTAAACCTACCTGTGGTTTGGCCCGTTTTAACATTGCCTACCCGTGGTTTAAAACGTGTCACTTTACCTACCTGAGGTTTAAAACGTTAGCGACCGTTACCCACCTATCCCAATTCCGTTAGAAAAACAAGTCGAGTATAAAAGCAACATTTTCAATTGATTTTTAGGGTTCTAAATGATTTTTAGGGTTCTAACTCAAAAACCCATTTTCATTTGCAATTTCCATTTTTTATCCCATCTCTCCTCTGATGTTCTCTCCAATCCCAATCCGTTTCTGTACAAACTGAACCATAATTAAATCATGGGTAGCCGAACGCGTTGGAGTCGATGATGGTGGTCGCCAATGGTCTTCGCTGCTACCGCGCCTTCTCTCTCCTCAGATGAGGTTGCTCTCTCCAGATCGGGTCGCTTTCAGGTGGTGAGCTTTGAGATTCAAAAGCAGGAGGTTTATACAAATCGATTAATGTCGTGAGAAGTGGATTGGAGCTGCGTAAATGGTTAAGCGCGAGATCGATTTCGCCTTCGAGTGTTAATGGGTTAACGGGTATGGGCAAAACGGTAACAAGCTGAGATGGGTTTGGGTGATTGGGTTCGGGCTTCTTGTTGTTATTTGAAGTGAGTTTTCGGATTTTTCGGGGTCGGAATGTGATTTTGGAGGAGGATGAGGGGTTTTGAGAAAAGTCAACGGGGGTGGTGGTGGTGGATTCAGGTTCAGGTTCAGGATGGTGGAGCTTTGACTGTGAATGGATTGTAAGTACACTAGTTCTAGATTTTGGTGTTGGGGTTTGAGTTTTCTGGTGTTGGGTTTTGAGTATTTTTGCTGTTGGGGTTTGAGTTTTCAGGAAAATTTCTTCAATTTCTTGTTGGTGTTGGTGTTAATTTTTTTTTTTTTTTGTTCTTTGCTGTGTTGTTTGAGAATTGAGAATTTAATTACTCAAAAACTCCACTTAAACTCAAAAAGCCATTGTAGAAATTTTAGCCTTTTAGTTTTATTTGGTTTGCCCTTTTTGAGTTTTATTTGAAATTTATGTTCTTCATATGTTCTTCAATTTTTTGAGAAAAAGTTGTTTTGAATCCAAATTTTTTTATGTTTTGTGTCTGTATTTGTTTTTTTTAACGGAAATGGGCTAGGTGGGTAACATCCGCTAACGTTTTAAACCTCAGGTAGGTAAAGTGACACGTTTTAAACCACGGGTAGACAATGTTAAAACAGGCCAAACCACAGGTAGGTTTACTGTAATTAACCCTATATATTTTTATTATTATTATTTTTTTTTTATAGCATGTGCATATATAAGCTTTTAAGATAGTCATAGTCACATACATATTGAGGGTTGTAAACAATGGAAACAAAGAGCTAGTCTGCTCAATTCATTTCGTTCAAAAGATAAGAAGATCACAAGTCATCAGGTACAAAATAGGCTTAACACATATCAGTTGCACAAAGGTACATACTAGCACATGTTTTCCTTTATTCTTCCTAAGAAAGAACTAGTCCTAAGCATGATAAAGCTTCAACCACTTGCCATTGATGGGATCACAAAGAGCTATCCCATCCATTTTTGCCAGTTTGTAGTAGCCACTCCCATGGGCTTCCCGAATCACGTATAGGCCCTTCCTAATTTAGTGAGAACTTGGACGGGGCCGAAACATTTCTCCTTACATAATCAGCAGCTTTAAGGACTAACTGCCCTTCGATAAAAACTCTTTCACGTATCGTTTTTTCGTAAACATTGCTCATTTGTTGCCGGTACCTTCGGATTCGCTCTCGTGCTACCTCTCGTATCTCCTTAACAGCTTCTAAGTCAACCATGCGTACTTCCGCGCACATGTCAACATCTAGGTCTAGTTCTTGCTCTTGAATGATGCGTGCAGTTGGGACGATTAATTCAGCGGGTGACATAGCCTCGGTCCCATATACAAGGCAAAAAGGTGAGAAACTCGTGGCTGTTTTAACCGAGTTCCGGTATGACCAAAGCATATCTAGCAGATGCATGCTCCATCCTCCGTTATATTCGCATACCATTTTCCTCAAAATTCTCAACAAAACTCGATTGGTGGCCTCGGCTTGGCCATTTGCTTGTGGGTAATATGGTGTAGACCGACGATGCTTAATCCCATATTGCTCTACCACTCTTCAAACATCTTTGTTGATAAAAGGTGTGCCGTTGTCGCTTATGATCCTATGGGGAATCCCGAAGCGACACATAATGTGCTCCCTTATGAAATTAACTACGGCTGCCCCGGTCGCCTTTTTGAGTGGGATGGCTTCTACCCACTTCGTGAAATACTCCGTGGCGACCAAGATCCATATGCATCCATTGGAGGGTGGATTTATAGGCCCAATAAGATCAAGCCCCCAAGTATGGAAGGGCCATGGGGTAGTCATGTTTTGTAGGCTTGTAGGGTGCGTATGAATGAGGTTCGAATGCACTTGACAAGTGTGGCAACTCTTTACAAATTCAGCAGCATCCCTTTTCATTGATGGCCAGAAGTAACCCGAAATCAAGAGTTGTTGGTGTAATTTCTTCCGTCCTTGATGGTCTTCGCACTTCCCCCCATGTATCTCCTTCATTATTATTTGTGATTCAGCCAACCCGAGACATCTCAAAGGTTCACCATGAAAGCCTTTTCGGAATAGAATTCCTCCTTCGGTGAAGTAGCGATGAGCTAGTTGCTTAAGATGATGAGCTTCCTTGGAAGTTTCTGGTAAGATGTTTTCCAGCAGATACTCAAGGAATGGGGTCCTCCAATCGGAAGTGGAAAAAGTGGCATAAGCTTCCTCTTTTCCGAAAATATGTTGGCAACGCGAGCAGCTGCTTTGTATCTCACTTGCTTGAGCCCTCATCTCAGGCCAATAATAGCCTATACGCTGTAAGCGACGATACAATGGTACTGGATTTTTAAGGCAGCAAGTCCTCTCATGAACTTCGGCTAATTTCTTCTTTACTTCTTCCGAGCTTATGCATCTTGCCAATACTCCTCCGAGGAGTCTTCGGTATAGTTCTCCAGCTACCAATGTGTAGTCCTTGAAATCCGTCAATTTAGCGCTTCGCTCGGGGTTCGTTAGGCTTTCTTTCAAAGGCAGCCGCCAATCCTCTTCTTGTGGAGGTTCGACAGCAAATTCTTCATGCAGCAGCTGTGTGATTGGTGAACTTCTTTTTAGTATGGTCACATTTGTACTCTTTCCATCAAAGATGCTCTTTGAGCCCAAGGTTGCCAACGCGTCGGCGTGGCGATTGTCTGACCTTTGTGTGTGCTCAATGGTCAATTCTTCAAAGTAATCTTCCAATCTTTGCGCCATTGCTCAATATAGGGCTAGAGAGGGTTCTCTAAGGGCAAAATCCCCTTTGGCCTGACTTACAACCAGATTTGAATCTCCTCGCACCTTTAACCTCTTTATCCTTAACTCTCGAGCCAAAGCTAAACCGGTGAGATACGCCTCGTATTCAGCAGCATTATTAGAGCATGGGAAATCTAATTTGAATGACATGGAGAGTGTATCACCGCCTTCTCTGGTTAAAACAACTCCAGCTCCTCCTCCAAAGACGGTAAAAGAGCCATCGAATCTCAAAGTCCAAACCGCATCGCTTATCTCCGCAAAAGCTACCTCACCGACCTCTCCGGGCACTTCGTCATTGGTTGATGAGGCATCCTCTCCGGGAAATTGGGCCAAAAGATCAGCTATAGCTTGACTCTTGATAGCTTTTGGGGTGATGGGGACAATCTCGTACTCCGAAAGTTGCAAGAGCCATTGTGCTAGTCTTCCAGAAAGGACGGGTCGTCGGAGAAGTGTCCTTATAGGATGTGACTTCGTCATTAGGTGCACAGTATGAGCCATAAAATAGTGTCTAAGTTTTTGAGTCGCATAGACGAGTGATAAACAAGCTAGTTCAGCCCTTGCATAACGCGTTTCAGCATCCCTTAATGCCCTACTCACATAATAGATGGGCTGCTCCACACCCTCTTTGTCTTCTTGTGCTACTAGCACTCTGATAGCTTTATCATTCGAGGCTAGGTATAACTGCAACGATACGCCTGGAAAGGGTGCTTTGACAGTGGGTAAGTTAGCCATGACTCGCTGGAGTTGTTGGAAAGTCTGCTGGCGCTCATCAGTCCATTCATACTTAACACCTTTCTTCAACAATGGGGTGAATGTAGTGGTTACAGCAGCTAAACCGAGGATGAATCTCCGGATATAGGAAAGCTTCCCTAGAAAACTTTTTAATTCCTTGACGGTCGTTGGAGGCTTCATTGTAGCTATAGCTTTAGCTTTCATAGGATCCACATCAATACCTCGTTGATGAACTAGAAACCTCAGGAATTTTCCAGCAACCACTCCAAATGCACATTTCAACGGGTCATGCAGAGCTTGTATTGGCGGCAGCGTTCGAAGACTCTCCTCAATGTTTTAAAGTAACCTTCCCTAGTCTTCGTCTTGACAACCTCATCATCCACATAGTCCTCAAGCTCGCAATGCATCATGTCGTGGAAGATTGCGATCATTGCCCGTTGGTACGTTGCACCAGCATTCTTCAACCCAAAGGGCATCACAGTATAGTAGAAGTTACCAATAGGAGTTCAGAACGCAGTTTTCATTGCGTCTTTTGGAGACATCCAAATTTGGTTGTAGCCGCTAAAACCATCCATGAACGAGAACATGGTATGCCCAGCAGCTGAGTCAATTAAGAGGTCCATGTTAGGCAAAGGGAACTCGTCTTTTGAGCATGCCTTGTTCAAATTTCGAAAGTCCACGCAACATCTAATTTTTCCATTCTTTTTTTTTACCAGCACTATTTTTGATAGCCATTGCGGATGCTCAATCGGCTTGATGAAACCAGCGGCTAAGAGCTTCCGAACTTCTTAAGTAATTTGAGCCTCAACCTCGGGGTGGAATACTCTTTTTGGCTGTATTATCAGCTTACTCCCTGGATCAACATTTAGCGCGTGAACTACTAAATCGGGGTCCAAACCCGGCATTTCTTCATATTGCCAAGCGAAAACGTTCCTATATTTTTTTAGTAATGAAATTAATTGAGTCTTCTCGGATAGTGAAAGCGAAGAACGAATGGAGATTGGTAACTCAACATTGGGGTCATTGCTCAGGTTGATCGTCTCGAGCTCTTCGCTGGTTGGTGACAAGTTTGGAACGGCTGGTACATCTTCTAGCGGCAATATCTTCTCCTGCACCTCTGTTTGTTGCTGTACCATACAGCAGATGGGCGAGCAGCCCCCTTGTGTAAGTCCGGGACCCTTCCGCTCCATGTCGTTGGGCCTCGCGTACCTTCACAATCGGTAGCCTATGCATCCATCCGGTAGTTGGACATGCATACATTTGGGCGCATCTTTTCATTGTTCCTTTCTCTTCCTTTTCTGCTCCAGCAGCTTTCGAAGATCCATGTCGAGCTCATCCTTTATGTCTTCCCATCTTGGTAAAGGAGTTCCTACTACTTTGGATATCAAACCTTCCTCCGTTGGTGTCACTTCATCATAAAATGCCGCATCAACATAATGCGCCTCTGATTTATCAAATGGGGTTGCGTTTGTTGGAATGCGAATTGGTTTTCCATTAAGACGGCCTTTCACGCATTGGTGGTACGTGGACGGTACAAACTTGTGTTTATGCAGCCATGGCCTCCCAAGTAATGCATGATATGACACAGCAGTATTCACAACGTGAAATCTTATAAGGGCCACGATAGGTCCGACCTTTAATACTAGCTGTATGTGGCCGACAGTGTACTCAGCAGCTCCCCCGAACCCAGTGACTTCCATTGGTATGCCTTGGATCTTTTTTCTGGAGATTCTAGCAGCATCCAAAGTGCTTGTCGGAATCAGATTGAGGGATGCTCCGGTGTCAACAAGTGCTTGTCGTATATGAACGTCATTTATCATTGCAGCCACGTACAACGGCTTCCAATGGTCTGGGTACTGTACTTCCATGTCTTCATCTGTGAATGTAACAGCGTTGGTTGTCTCCAAAAAGGCTCAACTAGCGTGAGCTTCGGCTATGTAGCATTGGGATCCTGATCCAGCTGGCTATGTTGACAATAGCTTCAGTTGCTGCCTTCCTAGCATCAGGTCCTAATCCTAGTTGGTTAAACAAAGACCGAAATTTGGGACTTCTTTGCAAAGTTTTGATAGTAGCTGGATTTGTACTCAAGGAGTCTTCTAATTCTTCATCCGCATCCTCGGTTCCGGCATGAATGACTACGGAAATTGCTCCCCTCTCTTTGTTGTGGTTGGGCAGCAGGTTCCTTTGCACACCTTGTGGAATTTGTGTAATGTCAAGAGTTCCATCTTGAATTTTTGAGTGAAATTTTTCGTAAAGAAAAACATTCCGATGTAGGATGGTGGACATAATGATGATAGCGGCAAAACCTCGCATGCTTCTTGTCATCTTCTGTGGGCTCCTTGTTGAGACCAGGCAACCTTAGGAAACCATCTGCAATCCACTTATCAATGACCGCGTGCATCTCCTCAATGGTGCATGGTATCGCTGGCCATTCCTCAAATTCCTTTTCTTTGCCACGTTTTTTCTTGTTCCTTGTGTCATTGCTGCTAGTCACAACAAGTGCGTGCGGGGTACTTCTTTTGTTAGCTCTTAGCCTTTCTATTGGCTTCACTGATGCAGCGGTCTTTCGTGCCTTTTGTAGAAGTTGGGCGAATTGGGCTATGTCCAAGTTTTCCAGGTGGGCTCGATAATCTGGCAACATGTTGTCGATACAAATCTCGATCAACTCTCTCTCTTCATGATTGACATAACAATCAAGCGCTAAGTCTTGGAACTGCTTAATAAAGTCAAGTAGTCCTTCGTCTGCCTTTTGCTTAACGCTATGTAGAGTATGCAAGGTAACTCTTTCTTCAACGTGGAAAAACTTGCCATAAAACATTTCGACCATGTCGTCCTATGTTTTCACAGAGGCAGGTTGAAGTGTTGTGTACCAAGTGTAAGCTCGGTCGGTGAGCGACTTAGAGAATTCCCTAAGACACAGATTACTATCTCCAACATGTGGCCCCATTGCATCCAAGAACTTACTAACATGTTCTAAAGCGTTCCCTTTTCGTCCATCAAATAGCGAAAATGTGGGTATTTCATAAGTCTTGGGGTAAGGCTTATTCAGCAGCTCCAACGGATAAGGTGGTCGACGGACAAAATGTCGAGTCTCTTTAGGAAGCTTCTCTCGTTCATTCTCAATAAGTGCAGCAACGTCCGAAAGCGTGACAAATTGCGAGTTAGTATTTCCTTCCGGAAAGCCATTGTTGGAGGCTCTCTCATGCAACGTCTTTTCACCTTCATTATTCTCTTTCTCGTGCTGATTATTTTTAGGCAGAGGTTTGTGTTGTAGACCTTCGTTGGTAGTCTTTGTTTTCTTCACATGTTTGGCGATTTTCGCAAGCTCAGCTTGAGTCTTTTGGATCATCTCATACAGCATGTTGATATTTGGATCTACAGCCCCCTGTTCTACTTCTTGGTGGACTTCTTGTGGAGGAGAATTGGATGCCGTGGCGCCTTCTTGAAGCGGCATCTTCGAGTTAACAGTTCTGGCTTTCTTCGATTTTGGTGGCATGCTTTCTTTCGCTCAAGCTGCTTGACTCCCCAGTGGAGTCGCCAAAATGTTAGGGTCAAATTTTCTGCAACAACACGTGTCAAGATTTGCTTAGACGAAGATTTTGACCCGGGTTCAAATTGGAGAGTCAAGCCCACTACTCGTTTTACCACAATAGCGATAAAGGCTAATGGCGCATTGTGAGCGAATTCAGTCGTTATAAAAGAATGAACAGTGGATGAATTTCTCAAAATAAGTTACACTGATGGGATTTATGAGGATGAAACAAAATCAGACTAATAATCAGAGAAGAACCTCATCTATATATTTCAGCAGGTACAGAAAATGATTTTACAACTGCTGAATGATTTTAAATATAAGTACCGAAGTTTTCTCCCTCCAAATCCTTGCCTGTGGTTTGGACTTACGTGTGCTTTTATAGTATTGACTGCACCTCCACAAGATCCTCTAGACTTCGTTGTACTCATTGGTCCATAAATTGTATTACTCTTGAGCCGTGGACAATTTCTGTGGGAATAACAATTTGGGTCTTCTTGCCCAGACATGAAATTCCCTCCATGAAAGTCACTGAGGTTGATCCCTCTAAATAGGAAGACTTGTCTCGGAGCTGCTGGATCTAGTCCTCCTGGAAAGCTATTCTTCAACGCCAGCCTACAAGCATTGATTGGTCGGAGCGGGTTGTCTTGAGTACTTTGCTTTGTTCAGCAAACATTCAGCTATTCATGTTCACGTTCAGCTTTTGTTCAATGGTTATAAGAGGGAATTGATCACCCGTGATCTTTCTAGATCTAGAACCATCCAAGCAAAAGTCCATTTTGCCCCTGTTTTTAATTACTTATTACTTGGAATACATGGGCCTAATGTAATAAGCAAAATCATGTATAAATAAATTCAGGCCTGGCTGCATCTGTCTTAAAATTGCAGGCCTTATTCATACAACTTGGCTAAGGAAAGAGCACTAGACTTGGGCTTGATGTTAGGCATATTTGGGCTAAGTGAGCCCCACGTAAGCTTTGGGCTTTTTATTTATATTGGGCTTGTCTATTTTTTTTGCTTTGGCCTTTCCAAAAATTTAGACCTTTACAACCATTAAGGAAAATACAACCATCCTAGACTGAATTGGATGTGTAGAGGACTTTGCTTAATGTGGCATGGAACAGATTAAACAAATGTCAATAGTAACAAACACTAGCGATTGGCTACGGGAGGTGATCAGAGAACGGTTGATATGGCTAGATTAGGGTTGCACTAGTGGCAGGAATGATGCATCGGTAGATGAAAGCATCGCAGGTGACCAAACGATGGATATCAAAATGATTTCATCGGCTATGGATAGTTTTGCCAATGGCTTATCGATAATTGATTTGAGGGGTACAACGACCCCTGATAGGAGCATGCGCGAGTTGTTTCTAGAGTAGATTCTGGTGATGTTAAGTAGAATTATTGTTGATCTTTCAAGTGGCTTGATTTATGACTTGAAAGAGTGCTTGAAATTAAGATATGGATTTGGAAAGTGTAATGCTTAGATGGTGGTGAAAATACATGTAAGGGCAATGCTGCTAGTAGGGAGGCCAAAGAAGATGAGAGAAGTTTTCGTTCCATAAAAGAATAACTATACAAAAACACATGTACATGTAAGTATGTAACATGAGTACAAGTCAAGTACAATGAGTTTTGGCCTATACATGCCTATAATCTAATATTCTCTAACACACATTGATAATGCCAAAAATCAGTGGGCTCACGCACGGGTCAATCCGAATGGACGATGCTCTCTCCGACGAGTGAATACCTGCAAAACAAAATAACAATTAAAAGAGGGGGGCACCGGCGGTGGTCCGGTGGGGGGAGCCTCCGATGCTTAAGTTAACAAAGAACGTGACAGAGAAACACGGATTCAGAGAGTCTAGAAGTGAGAAAAAGATTGAATACCTTTGTCCGAGAATTCCCTGGGTTTATATAGGGAGGCCCTGGTCTTCTAGCCGTTTGTTGGTCATTAAATGGCTTTAATATCCTAGATTTGTAACCGTCTGGTCCTGATTTGTAACCGTGTTGATTGCCTTGATTCTTGTCCTTAATTTATGCTTTTGACTTTCATTGCTGAGGGTTTAGAAGATGGCACATTTGCAACGTGGGGTTTGAATGCTGTCTACAGCTGTAATATTTAATTGCCTCGTCATTGTGCGGTGTATCGTCATTAAGGTTTAATTCTGGGTCAGTATCAGATGCCCCCTACTCCGTACTATCGTCATATTTTTGACGATGTGCGGGGTACTGAGGTGGAGTTGGGGGTTTTAAGGAACTTTGCCTCGGGAAGTGGGGTCTTCATTTAACGAGGGGTCGTCTTTCTAGGAGTGGGTGACACGCGTCGTCACGTTACTGGTGAGCGTGCTTGAGGCGTCTTGGCGTTAATGTAAGGTGTTGCTTCGGGTGACAGATAACACGTGTCGCCATGTGACTGGCCGGCATGACCGAAGCGTTGCTTCGTCATATCTCGTATTAATGTAGAGGTGTCGCCTCAGATGGCAGATGACACGTGTCGTCATATAATTGATCGGCGTGATCGAGGCGCCGCTCCGTCAGATTCTGTAATAATGTCAAGGTGTCGCTTCAGGCGGCAGAGGACACGTGTCGTCACGTGATTGGACGGTGCGCTCGAAGTGTCGTTTCGTCAGTTTTTGGCGGTTTTTTGAATACGAAGGGTTTTTGTTTTAGGGTTTTTATGCCGATTTCGAGTTTCATTTCCTTCACATTCGAAAAGGAAAAGAGTTTGTTTTGGGGCGAGCGACTGGGGTTTCTCCTTTCTTTTCCGGTGAGTTTTTCAATCCTTTAGCTTTTTCCGATTCGCTTCTTTACGTTTTCCGGTCAAATACATTCTGGCTTCGTTCAGTCCGTCCTTTAAGTTATTCTTTGTAGGCGTTTCTAGGTTCGCCGAGGGTAATTTAGGTCCGCCTCCGTTAGAAGGCTACGTTTCCTCCGATAGTGTGCTCCACCGATTAGCGGCGGAGCTCTACTCTATAGTTCACCCGGCCCTTACCACTTGGGAGGCTGTTAGAAATAGGATGGCGGCAAATGAGGCTGAGTGGTCTCTTCCGCTGTCGGAGGAGCTGCCGGAGGGGCTCTCCGACGAGTCTACCGGGGGGGAGGTGGGGAGAGCTTCGTCTGACGCGGTCCCTAGCACTTCGGGGTCTCGTCAGATGCCTAGGGTGAATAGGTCTTGGAAGGCCCTGTCCTTCTTTAGCAAAATAAGGCGGGACGAGGATATAAATAGGATAAGGCGTAGTTATCAGATTCCTGATGACGTCGTCTTAAGGATTCCCGACTCTGACGAGAGAGCGTGTTGCCCTAAATATGAGGGTGACGTAGGCTTTCTACGAGGCCGACTTTAAGGCCGGTCTTCGTTTTCCCGTACAGCCCTTTGTTAGGGAGCTTCTAGATTACCTCTCTTTGGCGCCAGGGCAAATAAACCCAAACGGCTGGCGGACGATCATCTCCTGCATGGTTATGTGGAGGGTCACTAGTAATGGGGAGGAGGATCTCACGGTGGACGAGTTCCTCTTCTGTTACGAGCCCGTCCAGATTGCACTTTCCCGGGGTTTTTGGACATTTAAGAATAGGGATGTAAACTCACGGGTCGTCCAGGGGTTACCTTCGTCCGACAGGATATGGAAAGATGGGTACTTCTTTGTGTGCGGTGACAACTGGGAGAGGCTACCGCAAGAAGGCCCTAGGGACTTTGTCGGAGTCCGAAGGACTTGGGGAACCCCCTCGTCGTCCGGTGTGTGTCTATTTTTTAGCAAAAATTATTATTATTGTTATTGTTATTATTTGTTTTTGTATGTGACTTGTTCTCTTGCGTTTTGCAGCTTTAGATCGTCCGTTGTTGAACTCGGTTTGGCAAGAGAGGATTTGGAGGATACTGGAGATCGAAGACCGAAGATACAACATCTTTATTGAGCCGGATTTCCTTGCCACCTTCTCCCTTGGTCCCGTCCCGAGTTCCTCCGGTCAAAGCCTTACAGAGAACTAACAAAAAGCGTGGGTTCTCTCGTCAGTGCGCTGGTACGACTTTATTTTGCTTGTTTTGTCGTCCTTTTGATCCTTTGTGTATTTTTGGTTCGCAGGTATCAATACAATGAAGCTGAATAAGAGCCGTCTGAAGCAAATGGCCCAATCGGGAGAGGTGGCAGGCCGCTCCCATTAGCCTGAAACGCAAGAAGCCTGACGAGGGATCTTCGAAGCGGGCTGAGGAAGCGCCCTCACGTCCTTCTGCACCAATCGCTACACCTCCCGTCATTCCAACCGCCGTCCCTTCTGGCCAAAGAGATCCTCCTGTCATCCTGGTGGATTCTGACTTGACTCCTCCAACCGCGGCCTCTACGATCAACCAGAGTCCTCTCGTCGCCATGGATAGGGCGAAAGGAGCCCTAACTCCTCAAGACATGGACGAGTACGCTGTGGCCCACACAGACGACCTTTCGCTACTTATGGTTCATTCCCTTATGCGGGTACAGGTTCTCTGTCTTTTTATTGTTTTACATGTTCTTTCCTTAGTGTTTTTGTTCTTGACTTGAGTGTGCTTACAGGGGTTGACTGAGGCCATGGTGATGGCTCGTCGATGTGCTTCTGTGGAGGAAGATCTTGCTCTTCTTCGAGCCAAGTCCAATTGCGGACGAGGCGGAGATGAAGAATGCCAAGCGGGCTGTCATGGAGCTGACGAGGGAGAGGAAAGAGGCGCTGGTTGAAGCGGAGAACCTGAGGAAGGACCTGAAGGCACGAGAGGACGATACCAAGGCGGCGGTTGAAGGCTAAAGACAAGGCCGAAGCTGATTTCAAACACTTGTTTGGCCAGATTGAAGGGGCCAAAGAGGCTGCAGTGTCTGATTTCAGGGCGTCTGAGGCCTTTGAGGACATCAACACCCGTTACTTCCTATCTGGCTTCGAGGCCTTCAGGAAGCAGGCCGTCCAACGCTTCCCTGGTCTGGATTTCTCTGCTCTTCAGCCGTATGACGATGAAGACTCGGTGATGGACGCTTCTCAGGACCAGGCGGGAGACGAGGATGTAACCTCTAAGTAGTTTGTGGATTTTTTCTTTTTTAGGTATATGAAATTTTCAAACAATATGGGGCCCGTGTTTAGGGCTTTTTAACATTTCTGAACAGTGTGCATGTTTCGTCATTTAAAGACGGTGCACAGAATTATTTTTGGTATGAACTTCTTAACTTGATAGATGTGTGGTTTAGTCTTGCTGGATGTTTTATTTAATTTTGTCTTTTTCTGAGTATTTTTCTGAAATTGAAGTGCTGTTTTAGATGGTCCATTCAAACTTGTGAAAATTATGTTTGGATCATAGTATGTTTGTAGGGCGATGCAGTCTAGTTCTTAGGTTTTTAGCTAAAGGATCGTGTCTTTGGACGATTCAGTCTAACTAATTTTTGTTAAAAGATCGTGTTGGACGATTTTTTACTGGAAGTCGATTGTTTGGACAGTTTAACTAAGTTTTAGGTTAAAAGATCGTGTTGGACGATTCAGTTTAACTTTAAGTTTGAGTTAAAAGATCGTGTTGGACGATGCAGTTTAACTAAGTTTAAGTTAAAAGATCGTGTTGGACGATTCAGTTTAACTGTGTTTAAGTTAAAAGATCGTGTTGGACGATTCAGTTTAACTTAAGTTTAGGTTAAAAGATCGTGTTGGACGATTCAGTTTAACTAAGTTTAAGTTAAAAGATCGTGTTGGACGATGCAGTTTAACTTGTTGGGTTGCTTTGTAGGATATGTAGGTATGAGCTGAGACGCATGATTTTACCGTGGTTCGGCAATAGTGCCTACGTCCACCCTTATTTCTTTATTCGGAAGTATTAAATTCTTTACAAAGTTTGTCTCTTCTTTAGGGATAGTATTTCCTGAGATGCTCGGCGTTCCACGGGTGCGGTAACCGTCGTCCATTCATGTCTTCTAAGTGATATGTCCCTGGTCGTCGTATCTCTAATGACTTTATAAGGGTCCTTCCCAGTTTGGTCCTAAGCTTGCCTTCAGAGGGATTCCTGGTGGCTAAGCGTGACCTTCCGCAAGGACGAGGTCACCGAATTGACAACTGCCTGGGCTTGACTCTTGAGTTGTAGTGTCGTGCCATTTTTTCCTTGGTATCTCTTCATTCTTGCTTCCGCTGTTTCTCTGACTTCATCAATTAGATCGAGGTTGAGCCGGAGTTGTTCTTCATTTTTCTGTCCGTCATATGCTAAGGTCCGAAATGACGTCAGTCCTATTTCGACGGGTACCACTGCTTCGCTTCCGAACGTCATTCGAAATGGTGTTTCGCCTGTTGGTATCCTGACTGTTGTTCTGTAGGCCCAAAGTATGCTCGGAAGTTCTTCTGGCCATAGCCCTTTTGCCCCCTCAAGTCGGGTTTTGATGAGTTTGAGTAGTGAACGATTCGTGACCTCGACTTGTCCGTTGGCTTGTGGATGGCCAGGAGATGAATAATGGTTGTGGATGCCTAGTTCTTGAGAGAATTGTCTGAATCTGGGGTTGTCGAATTGCTTCCCATTGTCTGATACGAGTACTCGTGGAATCCCAAACCTGCAGATCACTGTCTTCCATACGAAGTTCTGGATGTTTCTTTCTGTGATGGTTGCCAATGGTTCTGCTTCTACCCATTTGGTGAAATAATCTATCGCAACAACGAGAAATCTAAGTTGCCGTCTTCCTATTGGGAGTGGTCCCATGATATCTAAACCCCACTGTGCGAAGGGCCAGGGTGCCGTCATTGGTACCAGTTCCATCGGAGGTGAGTGTAGGAGGTTGGCGAACCGTTGGCATTTGTCGCAGTGCTTGGACGAATTGGTAGGTGTCAGCTTTCATGGACGGCCAATAGTAGCCTGCTCTGACGATCTTTCTTTGTAAAGCTCGTGCGCCTGAGTGGTCGCCGCAAACACCTTCGTGTATTTCCCTCATGACGTAATTAGCCTCGTCTGGTGCCAGGCATCTGAGGTAAGGGAGGGAGAAGCCTCTCTTGTATAGTGTTCCCTGCAACATGAGAAAGCGTGAAGCGCGTACCTTTAATCGTCTGGCTTCGTGTCGGTTGTCTGGTAATGTTCCTTCTTGTAAGTATGAGATTATTGGTGTCATCCAAGAAATTTCAGTATGGATGGGGTTCACCTCAGTCGTTTGTAGGCTTGATTGTTGGACGGTCTTGATTTTGTCGTCGACCGTTGATGACGAGGCAGATTTGGCCAGCTTGGTCTGCCTCTGTATTTTGTTCTCGTGGTACGCGACAGAGCCTTACTTCATGGAACTGGCTTATTTGATGTCGGACCAGTTGTAGGTATTGCTGCATACGCCCTTCTTTTGCTTCATAGTCTCCGTTTACTTGTCCTACGACGAGCTGCGAATCACTACGTACGTCTAGCTCTGTGGCTCCCAGTATCTTGGCCGTTTTGAGTCCCATCAGAAGAGCTTCATATTCAGCTTCGTTGTTGGTGGTTGGATACTGCAGTCGTATTGCTTGTTTGATGATGTCACCTTCTGGGGACCTCAAGACTATGCCCACTCCGCCTGAGTCCTTTGTCGACGACCCATCTATGTTCACCGTCCACTTCGATGCCTGTTCGACGTCTTCCGTTGGCTCGTCATCTTTCGAGGTGAACTCTGCTATAAAGTCTGCCAGGGCTTGAGCCTTGATCGCTGTTCGTGGTCGGTAGTCGATGTCGAACTCGCTGAGCTCAATCGACCACTGGATAAGTCGTCCAGCTGCATCTGGTTTGTTCATTGCTTTCCGTAATGGGTGGTTGGTGAGTAACACAATCGTGTGAGCTTGGAAGTATGGGCGGAGTTTCCTTGCAGCTGTCACTAGGGCGAACGCTAACTTTTCCATAGGAGGATATCTTTCTTCGGCTCCTCTCAGCGCTCTACTCGTGTAATAGACGGGCAACTGTCGTCTTTCTTCTTCCCGGATTAGTGCGGAGCTGACGGCAGTTGGTGACACGGCCAGATATAGGTAGAGCTCCTCGCCTTGCTTAGACGGGCTAAGCAAGGGTGGTTCCGTCAGGTACTTCTTGAGCTCTTCAAATGCTTGTTGGCATTCGTCGGTCCATTCAAACGCCTTCCTTTAATGTTTTGAAGAAGGGTAGGCATTTGTCTGTGGATCGAGACATGAATCGATTCAGTGCAGCTATTCCTTCCCGTCAATCTTTGTACTTCTTTGGTGTTCTTTGGTGGCTGCATTTCTAATATCGCTTTGATCTTGTCTGGGTTTGCTTCTATGCCTCTCTGCGAAACCATAAAGCCAAGAAATTTTCCTGAATAAACACCAAATGCACACTTACTTGGGTTCAGCTTCATCTGGTACTTGCGGAGCGTTTGGAAAGTCTCTCTGAGGTCGTCCAGGTGACCGTCTTCCTCTTTGGACTTTACCAACATGTCGTCGACGTAAACTTCGACGTTCCGGCCAATCTGGTCGTGGAACATTCTGTTCATCAGTCGTTGGTAGGTGGCTCCGGCGTTCTTCAGTCCGAAAAGGCATCACCTTGTAGCAGAAGAGTCCCTCTGCTGGTGATGAAGGATGTCTTTTCTTGATCGCCCTCGTCCATCACTATTTGGTTGTAACCTGAAAAGGCATCCATAAATGTTAATAGTTTATGACCAGCTGTCGAGTCGACTAGCTGGTCTATTCTTGGGAGAGGGAAGCTATCTTTAGGACATGCTTTATTTAGGTCGGTGAAGTCGACGCACATTCGCCACTTTCCGGTACTTTTCTTTACCATGACTACGTTGGCAAGCCAGTCGGGGTAGAATACTTCCCTGATGAAGTTTGCTGCCAGGAGTTTGTCCACCTCTTCCATGATGGTTGTTCCGTCTGGTCTTCGTTTCTGTTTTATTGGACGGAGAGAAGGGTCAACATTTAACTTATGTGAAATGATGGAAGGGTTGATACCTGGCATGTCTTCGTGACTCCATGCGAAAACATCTTTGTTATCTTTTAAGAACTGGACAGTGATCCAATTTTGGGGGATCTTCTAGCTCGATGGTGTCCAGCTCCCCAGCTCGACTAGAACCTCTGAATGCTTCATCGTCTTTCTGTCCTCCTGACCCGCTCAGGGAGGCAAGGTAACATTCTCTGGCTCTTTGGCTGCTGATCTCCTCTGACTTCCCCTATGTGGAGGTCCGGCTCGGAGTGGGGAATTTGAGGAGAAGGTGGTATGTGGAGGTCGGTTGAGGGTTGGTCGTCCGATTATTGCGTTGTATGCTGATGGTTGACGACGAGGAAGTCGACCGTCTTAGAGACCGTCTTTGGGTGAGTACCGACCGTGATCGGTAAGGTCACAATACCGTCAGCCTGTGAATCCCACGAGTGGTGCATCCATGGGGCGCAATTTGTCCTTGTCAAGCCGCATTTGCTTGGTAAGCGGGGAGGTAGAGTATATCAGCCGAACTCCCGTTGTCTACCATTACTCGCCTTGTGGTGAAACCTGCAATGTTAATCGTTATCACTAGGGCATCGTCATGGGGCTGATGGGTGCCTCTGGCGTCCTCTTCGCTGAAAGAGATGATCTGGTCGTCGAGGCGGATGTTCTTTGGTGGGCGCTGGACGACCATGATGTTGTGTACTTGCCTCGCATACGCTTTCCTTGAGGCTCTTGAGGTTCCTCCTGATGCTGGTCCTCCAACGATGGTTCTGATTTCTCCTACGGGTCCTGGCCTGTTGGGTTCGGCCTGTTCCCTCTGTGCTGGAGGCTTTGCTGGACGGGTATTCGTTGGACGATTGACATACTTCTGCAGTTTGCCCTGCCGGATGAGTGTCTCTATTTGCTTCTTTTAAGGCTACGCACTCTTCTGTGAGATGTCCATGATCTCTGTGGAACCTGCAATACAAGTTTTTAGGTCGGCTGTTAGGATCTGAACGTATCTTACCTGGCCACCGAAGTGATGGGTCGTCTTGTATCTGCAAGAGTAGTTTGTCGATAGGTGTGTTCAGAGGTGTGAAACTGCTGAATTTCACGGGGGGTGCGGTCGTCCGTTTTCGTTCCGGGGTTTCGGTGAATTTCGGAACTTTTTGCTTGGAAGGTTCAGGTTTGCGATCCTCAACTTCCTTCCGCCTTTTCGGTGGTGGGTCGTCCATAGCCTCTAGGGCGTCCTCTGCGTTCATGTGTTTCGTAGCTTCGTACATAAGCTCTGACATTGTTTCTGGGGGGTCCTTGCAGAGTTCATAGAGGAAATCCCCTTTTCGCAGACCCGCCATGAAGGCTGTTACTGTGACATCTTCTTTTGGACGATCTATCTTCATCGCTTCTTCGTTGAAGCGGTGTACAAATGTCCTCAGTGATTCTCCTTCCATTTGCTTGACGCTGAGCAAGTGAGTTGGCGGTCGTCCCCTTCGTTGGCTGCCGATAAAGTGATCGATGAATGCACGGCTGAGCTGGACGAATGAACCGATCGACTCTGATTCGAGCTTGTTGAACCATACCCTTGCAGATCCCCTCAGTCCCAGGGGGAATGCTCGGCACATTACTTCTTCAGGGACGGCTTGCAGCTGCATGATTGTTTTAAAGGCCTCTAGGTAGTCAAATGGGTCCTTGGTTCCATCGAAGTTTTCTAGCAATGGTACCTTGAATCTGGACGGGAGCGGGAAGTCAGCGATGCTTGGGATAAACGGAGAATCAGCCCGGTGTACGAGGTTGTCGAGGTTGCGAGCAGCTTTCGCTCTCAGGCTGTTCTTCATGTCTCCCATTTGCTTCCTCATTTCTCGCAATTCTTTCTCCAAACGTGCCGTTTTGTCATCCGGATCTCTTGTGGATCGGTCTGGATGATCAGGTTGTCTGGAGGAGTTTCCTCGTCGATCTTCTCGTTCAGGCTGCTTGGACGACCTATCTGGTCGTTCCGGCTGTTTGGACGACCTCGTTGTTTTAGCCGTCTTGTGCTGGCTGGGTGGAGCGGAACTTCCTGCGCTTTCCGCTCTGTGCCTGCTGCGGGGCGGAGTTCTCTCAACTTCGTCTCCCCTACGACGGGTGACTTGATGGCTGTCAGCTTCCTGGTCATTCGACCTGTTTCCACCCCGCGGAGGAGGTTGGTTGTTGTCATGGGGGGTTGGGGGCCCCTTCCTGATGGCCTGCCATAACTCTTGATTCTGACGAGATGTTTCTCGAGCGAGGTCCTGAATGCTGGTGGCGATGACCTGCATTTGCCTCTCAATTGGAGTCATGGTTGGGGTCAGCACTGGTTCCGTCGTTGGGAGCTCCTTCCATGATCGCTATCGACCTGTGTGCGGCCCTTTTTGCTCTAAGAACGACAGTGGCTTATTAAGTCGTTCCCACAGACGGCGCCAACTGATAATGCCTAAAAATCAGTGGGCTCACGCACGGGTCAATCCGAATGGACGATGCTCTCTCCGACGAGTGAATACCTGCAAAACAGAATAACAATTAAAAGAGGGGGGCACCGGCGGTGGTCCGGTGGGGGGAGCCTCCGATGCTTAAGTTAGCAAAGAACGTGACAGAGAAACACGGATTCAGAGAGTCTAGAAGTGAGAAAAAGAGTGAATACCTTTGTCTGAGAATTCCCTGGGTTTATATAGGGAGGCCCTGGTCTTCTAGCCGTTTGTGGTCATTAAATGGCTTTAATATCCAGATTTGTAACCGTCTGGTCCTGATTTGTAACCGTGTTGATTGCCTTGATTCTTGTCCTTAATTTATGCTTTTGACTTTCATTGCTGGGGTTTAAAGATGGCACATTTGCAACGTGGGGTTAATGCTGTCTACAGCTGTAATATTTAATTGCCTCGTCATTGTGCGGTGTATCGTCATTAAGGTTTAATTCTGTCAGTATCACACATAAACTTAGCTGGCTGAAATTAGGCTTAGGTTTATTAATGTATGAATATTGTATTGTTTTATTTTTTTTTATAGAATGTTGTATTTTATTAAAACTCAGCAGTAATAACAAATCTTAAATGGATCAGATTTCATCTCAGATCTTCATATAAAAAATTTAAACTAGGTAATATTTTAGCTTTTTTAATGCCCCACTGGTGCAAGTTTGGGAGGATCCTTTAGAACAGATTTGGGTTGATGTTATTATCGAGTCAAGACCAGGAGTAGGCACACTGAGATAACTGTACCTGTTCCACCTTAGCCCATCGAGGGCTGGACCGAATAGTATTTAAGAAAGAAAAAAAAGTTTGTCGTGGGCCAACTGAAGAGGCCTGACTTAGATCAAAGTAGCTCTAATGTAGGTGAACGCAGTCATGGTTATAAAGCTTCAAGTATAAGTGGCCTAGGCCTATGATTCAATTAACGGGTATATATCTTGGCTCAATCGCCTAATGCACTCCTTTATGTTCCATTACTCAATAACTATGCTTAGTAAGCTGACGACTCTTCCTATGCTTGGTAATATTCTTGTTTATTGCCTATTTTGAACACTCTTTGCATCGTCAGATCGAAGAAAATCACATACCTATGTATTAGAGTTTGGTAGCAACACACATTTGCATATATGGCCTTATGAATTGTTGGATGGACCCTATATATATATATATATATATATATATATATATATATATATATATACTAGATTAGTTGAGATGGGGACACGTGATCAAAATTAGACACGTGTCACGATCACAATGGGTCTAATGTATTGGAGCACTGGACCCAATCCAAGTGCATATATTTAAACAATAATACCTTAATGATTCTTTTATAATTAAGAGAGTAGTAAAAAAATAATAGAAGTTGAGCGAGATAAATTAATGGATTTGTTTTAAGATACGTGGTCTACAATTTTAGTACTGCACCTCTTTGTGATTATTAATAATGATAATAAGATTTCCAAACCAAAAAAAAAGTGTGTGCAAATGGTATTTATTCAATGTTGATTGAGATCGGTCGCAACAACAATATGTTTTTTGAGGGGTGAAATTAAAAGTTGTAAAAATAAATTTTTTTTCATTTTAGTCGTTCAATAAAGATTAACTAATTAACTTTTTACTATTTTTAATATTCTGGTTTGACGGCTAAGATGAAATCATCTCGTCCATCTAAAAATATTATTTAAAAAATATTGCATCTGATCCTACTTTTTCATCTCAGTCCGGTTGATCTATGCTTTACAGCCTTTACTCCACCAAAACAATCAAAACAATCACAATGTTGTAGGGTGGTGTAACATTTCACAAGATTTTAAAATCATTTGAGTAATGCTTTACTCCACCAAAGCAATCACAGTGTTGTTTTTCTTTTAGGGTGTTGTAACATTTCTCAAGATTCTAAAATGAGCCAAACTCAACGGTTCCTTCGCCTACAATTTTCTGGTTTCAAAATGCAACAAAGGAATTACTAACTCTTACAAATCCTGCATCCATAGTGGGTCGAATTCCATACATTTTTTTTTTCAATTGGCGAGGAAATATGCCACTACTTTAGGAGGCCATCAATAATAATAAAAATAAAAATCGTAGATAATATTGCAGACATATTAAAAAATATCGTAGATAAGTGGTTGTGACCTTCCGAGTACAACTTCATTGTTCGGATCCATTTTACTCCAATTGTAGGGGGGAAGGCTTGGGTCCAGTGCACAGAAGCACAGGACCCAAGCCACTCCCAATTGTAGGGACGTTCCTGACACTATTCCTCCGTTCGTGGAGCAAGACAAGGGCAAACAATCCAACAACATCAGCATGCTGTAACTATATGAACCAGATGTTAAATATGTCGTACAGGCATGTTCTTCACTTCATGAAGAGAGTGAGGGACCACAGGTTTGTAGTGTTCGTGATTGTGATTTAACTTTTATACCTTATCCAATAATAGACAGCCTGGGTCAGACTTTATACATGAACATGACGTGGCTTCTTCCCAACCTAGTAACTAATTTTCTCTGCTGAATTTATACAACAAATGCACTAAATAGTTCAACTTTTGTTTTTGCCGAATTTTAATTTTTTTTATTATTATTTTTTTTAACTAAGAAGTATAGCGTTAGAGCAACTCTAGCAGTTTACAAAAGTTATCTTTACTCTATCTCTATATTTACACTATCAGCAACTCTCTATTTATTTTTACTCCAGCAGTACTCTCTATTTCACTCTCTACTTTATTTAAATATCTTTTTTTATTCTTTTATCTTATTTAAATATTATATTTTTTATTTACCGCCAACAATACCCGTATATCCAACAGCTCCTTCCCACCCACCGCCGCCACCAGTACCACCACCACCGTGAATCAACCCAGAGCAATCAAAACCCACCGTGACCACCACCGTGAATCAACTGTCAACCACCACAAACCCAACAAAAACCCAAACCCACCAGCGCAAAGACCCAAACCCACCAGTGGTCAGCCTCGGCAAAGACCCAAACCCAGCGCAAACCCATCACCCCAGGCCGATCTTGGCAGTGCAAACCCAACAACCACCCCAAGCCACCGATTCAACCACCCTAGGCCTCGGCAAAGACCCAAACCCACCAGCGCAAAGACCCAAACCCACCGAATCAACCACCCTAAGCCACCGAATCACCACAACGCCGTTAACCACCACCATGCCGACAAGCCCAAGCCACCCTTCAATCAGTCTTGCCGTCAACCCAAACCCGAGATCGGCAAGCCCAGCCATCGAATCAACCACCACCACGCCGAGAACGGAAAGCCCAGCCACCGAATCAACCACCACTTTCCAACCACAAACCCAAGCCCCCCGTTTCGTGCTTCAACAGAAAACCGAAAGAGAAGAGAGAGAAGAGAGAGCACGCACAGAGAGAAGAGAGAGCACAGAGCTGAAGAGAGAGAAAAAATCGAGTGAAATGAGAGGAAAATAAAAAATGAGGGTATTTATACTCGGTGGTTCCCACGCTTCGGAAATCATTTTTTAATGGATACAAAAAATATACAAAGTGTACAGTAGCTTTTCATTTGTGAAAAGCTACTGTGCACTTTGTAAAAATATTTGGAGATACAAAGCGCTTTTAAAGGACTGCTAGAGCGTGTTTTTCCAATTAATTCTCTATTTGTAGAGATACATAGCAGTTATACACGACTGCTGGTGATGCTCTTAAGTGCACTAAGAGAATCTCCAATAGATTAGGTAAAGCTTCACCCACATGGTGAAAAGCCCACGTTTGAAAAGTATGTACATTTAACTATTCACTTTGTTTGAAAAGTATATGCTTTTAATTATTTACTTTGTTTGAAAAGTATATGCATTTAACTATTCATTTTTTTTAAACACCCTCCAACAATTTCTTTATTTTTTATTTGTTTTTTATTAAAATAATATTTTATTTATTAGTTAATTACTTGTTATTCCTCAAATAAAATATTTTCTAAGAAAGTTTTTCTCTCTCATTTTGCTTCCCCAACCTAACAGAGAGTGAGAGAGAGAGAGAGAGCAGCAACAGCAGATTGGCGCCTCAGCCGCTCGTCCTCGCCTCGCCTCTCCCTCCACCGTTCGTCCTCGCCCCTTCTTTGCCAAGGTCAGATCGGTAGTTTTTTGTGTTGATTATCAATTTGGTTTAATTAAATTTGTAGTTGTTGACTTGTTGTTGTGATTATTGGAGATACTCTAAAATGTGTTATACAAATAATGTTGGAGATGCTCTAAAATAAATTGTGTAGCCATGATCATAAGCAACAATTTTTTAGGCATAGTAATTGTGAGAACCTCACCTTTTTTCTCAAACCCAAATCGAAAACCCCTCAATTGTTTCAAGTGATTTTGACTTCGGTTTGGAAATTACATTGGTAGCGTGTCTCAAATGATAGGATGAAAATGTTAATATTTTCATTGGCCCTCGAGGTTGAAGGTCATTGTGACATGTTTTTCGTGGAGTCGCCACTTAATTTATTTTAGAGCACAAATTAAAAAATTCCAAAAACAAGAGTAATGTAAATCCCCTTTTATTCTATTTTAAAATCTGTACAGTTACTAAATGAAATTCGTATGTAAATGTTAAAAATAAAATTCTCCTAGAATACAATCTAAGAAAAATAATATTGTATAAACTTCCTAGTTACAATCAATGCAAAAAGGAAATTAAATGTTGTTGTAAGGCACTATGTATGCAAACCAAAATTTTGGTTCGGTCGGAGGCTTAGTTATAAAATAGGAAGGTATTAGGCATCCCATTTTACCCTATAAAAATCGATCCTCTTATATTGAAATTGGCCAAGCATGTATGTAATGTCAATGCATGTATGTTGCGTAAGCATATTGTTATTATGTTGGTTGCAATATGATATTCATGTTATAGTTGTGAGTTTAAACATATATAATCATAATGAACTTGTAGACATAATATAAACACAAGAAATTAAAACATAATGATAGACATAATGTAAGTACAATAAAGTATAATGTAAACACAAAAAATTAAAGTATAATGGTTAGAAAACTAACTCGCATACAAAACAAAATTAAGCCACATGTCCATAACTAACCCGCTGAATTTTCCGCCCTTCACAAATCTTTTTTGGCATGTATGTTTGAGATATAATTGTATATATGCGTGTCCATTTAAGTTAACGCGAACACAAAGCGTTAAAACTTAGATTGGCGTTAACTTTCTCGTTTGTGATCCGATTTGAGTGCATGACGTGTCGTTTTGATCGTGTCAACCTAACGACTAGTTTAAAATTATTTTGGTGTCAAACAGACATCCTAAGAAAAATGGGACTGAAAACCTAGAAATGCGCGAATTTTCGTGCCAAAACGCTTGGAGTCTAAATTGAGTGCAAGTCACGTCGTTGTGATTGTGTTGACATAAAGATTTGTGTGCATGCATTTTTGTGTCAATCGGATGCCCGGAACAAATTGGGACCAAAAACCCTAATTGTGTCGAGCCCTTTTTTAGATTTTTAGTCTATAAAACTCACATGCATGTTGGTATACCTACATCATTACTTATTGTAATTTTGTAGTTTACCATAAACTACAGAAAATTTCACACCCCTTTTAAATACTCGGCTCTTTGAGCATTGAATCCTTTGTTACAAGAAGAAAAATGTGAAATCTTCTGTGCTTTTCTTACGTAGACAATTTCCACTCATTCGTACATGAGTATGAGTCCAATAAACATATCTTGGGTTGGGAGGGAGATAAGGTTCCCCAATAGCTGGTGACCAGAGATTGGTGACCAGAGATTCATATGATAAATGATAATTTTATAGATAGTAAAATGGGATTTCCCAATAGCTGGAGACGAGATTCATACTAGAAATCATAAACCTATTGATATTGCAATAGTTCCCTAGTTGTCTAGGCCACTTATTTGTCTGCTGTGGCAGCACGGAAATTAACTAGATCATGCGTTGCAAGTGATGCAAGTGATGGGTGTCTGCAGGAGGTCCACAACTTCAAATGGCTTCTGACAATATTTCTTGGTTTTAAATATAAAACCCACTCATTGCATTTTGACAGATGTAGTGTTGTCTACGGTCTAGATACGGCTTACTCACGTCACTAATGATTCACGGATTGTCGTCAGCGTTTGTCTTGTAGCCTACAAGTTGCAGGGTATTTTGGGAATGACACATGCAATATCAAAAAGATATTGCATGAGTGAAATACTATCTTCTTTTTTTTTTTTTGTAATTATTTTTTTTTTAATCTTTTATTATTTTTTTTTGATATTTTTTATTTTTTTATTTAATGTTGAGATTAAAAGTTAATTTTTTAATTTTAAATCTCAACTATTTTAATGAATTACAACTCATACAATACACTAAATATTGCATGGATGTCAATTCGGTATTTTGGGCTTGGGCTACGTACGAACTAGTAGACCAAATTTATTAAATTAAATTTGGAGGGAACTAGGATAAATTAGACAAAAAGATATTGATAAATAATTCACATGGAAGATGATATGAAGCACGTTGGGCACAGATTTATCACCAAATGAAGTATCTATTTTGATTCATTTACAGCATGTCCATATTCTTGAAAATTCACAAAATAACCCAAATATGTTTTTTGTGATATGAAGTCTTATCTCATTGTGTTGCGAAATTTGATCAAAATGGTTTGCAAGGTTACCAGAAGCCGTTTGATTGTCCGACTTATCTTCATTATTATTTATTACTGTAAAAATTGTTGTTCTTGTTCTCTTATTCTTGGAAAAATTGCGCTAACCTTTTATGAGATTTAAGTGCAATTTTCCCCTTATTTTTTGCTTGATTTCATTGTGCAAGGAAAACTACCCATGAAAGCTTCTCTCTCTCCAGCTTCGTAGAAAAAATGGAGACTTAAAACCCCTAAAAAAAGAGGGGGAAAAGAAGGCAGTTTGAAACAGAGAGTGAGTGAGGGTGGGATGCTGGAGAGGAAGCCTCTATATCTCTCTCAAAGAAGGAATCAAGATTTTATGCCAAAATATGGATCCAAAACTATCTTAGAATATCATATTTTATTTTGTTTCTAAACCTAATTTTTATAGTAATTATAGCTGAAGATGTTGGGTATACACGTATGAGTAGGAGTTCCGCATAGAGAAAGAGTAAAAAAGTTGAGAAATTAATTAATATAACATAATTGAGTTCAAACCCATAGTTAAATAGTATCTCTATATGTTATATTTATTAAGCAACTTTAACAGATTAACTACTGGGCTCTCTATTCTTATTGTAGAGAGCTAAACTATAAAAATGATGCTCTAGCAACCTCTGTGGAAGCTTTTCACATTTCTTAAATACTACTGTAACTCTCCACAAAGGAAAAGCTAATGTAGGTCTCCACCCATTTAAAATATTCATATCACACATTTCTTTTTATTATTTCTTTACTTCCTTTTTCCTCCATAAATTAAAATAATAGTTAAAAATATTATTTAAATAAAAGTAGAGAAATGGATAGAGAGTTTGTTGGAATATATTTAAAAAAAGTGAATAGATAAAAGTTGCAAATTCTCCACATGTAAAGAAGAAAATAAAAAGACTGTTGATGATACTCTAAGGCCTCAGTTAGAGTCTCCACATTGTATGCGTACTTGAGCTCACTTGTAAAACACTTGAAAAATGGGAGTTACTATTTATAATAGCAGACTTATTTGATAGTATGCTCTATCTAACTTTTTTGATATGGGAAGTTATCACCCATTCTTGTAAGAGAGAAAGGTAGAGATCAAAGTGTGTTGAGATGTACAATTGTTATGGTGTGATCACCTCAATAAACACTAACAATTCATTAAAAAATGAAATTGAAATTGATTAAATTAATATTTTTAAATAAGTTCTTGAAAAAAAATTTCAAGAGTAAACATTACTATTTCCCCTCAAATAAATAAATAAATAAAGTAAATTCTATATGAAAATGAGTTTGTAGTTTAGCCACACAAAAAAAAAAAAAAAAATTGTAATAGTACAACGAACACTGTTTTTTAATAGGAAACAATGTACAAGAAGTTATGAACTCCATAAATTTTTTACTTTAAAGTTTGGCCCCACTAAAAAAATCTTGGCTTGGGGATTGACTTGAAGACTTGTAAGTCCTCCACCAAGTTACTGTTTGCTTTTTGCTTTTTTATTTTTTTTAGTTCTTCAAGAATGTCTGAAACTTTCTTTATCCACTACACCCAAAAAAGAAAAAGAAGAACATACTATTCTAAGAAAAAAGATAAAGTGAGCCTCCAGTGGAAAAAAGAAAAACAGCCGCAAAAAGACAAAGACATGCGCAATAAACACGTGTCAGATAGGGAATCGTGTCAATGTTTATTATTTCCACCACAGATTGACCGAGTTTAATTCTTTTTTTAAAAAAAAAAAAAACAAAACCTCTCTCCTCTCTAAATTCAATCACACCGGACGAGACGACCTCATTCATATTAGTCTCTTCTCTGAATCATTGTGACAGAGATAAACACTAAGCGACAAATTTCAAAAAAAAAAAAAGAGAGAGAGAAAGAGAAATTAAAGGGGGTAAAGAGCGAGTGGATCAGTGAGACTGTTAGGGCTTGAAAAATGGGGCGGAGGAAGGTGGTGCTGAAGCGAATCGAGGACAAGAGTAGTCGTCAGGTGACTTTCTCGAAGAGGCGGAGCGGGTTGATGAAGAAGGCTCGAGAGCTCTCTGTTCTCTGCGATGTCGAGGTTGCTCTCCTCGTCTTCTCCAGCCGCGGCAAGCTCTACGAGTTCTGTGGTGGCAACAGGCACGCTCTTCAACTTCCTTATCCATATATACTACTATTTTTACTTTGAATTACAGTCTGTTTGGTTCGTGAGCCAGAAAAGCAAGAGTCTAAGGAATTAAAAATGTTAAAATTCTGCGTTTTGTTCAAAGCAACATTTTTCCTCTGCTTTCTTTTAATTTTTTATTTTATTTTATTTTATTTCGTTTTAGTATTTTACTCTGCTTTCGGTTTCTTGCACTTGTGCTGTTGTACTTGTACACTGATCATTTTTGAGCATTCTTTTCATGTGGTTAATTTCACTTGGTTTGGGAGTTATCTTGTCATTATTCTAGAATTTGTCGTAGTCACAAATAATTTCTAAATTTCTGGGGATTATGTGCTCATGTTATGTTGGTTTACGAAGTTTGAGAGCTATGTATGATATTGTTGTCCTACCAACTTACAAGGCTGAGTTTCATTTTTTAATAATTTACATTTAGGGTCCGTGTGTCCGGCACAACTTACATATATAAATTTATTAAGATTATTATATTATTATTTTTTTATTTTATTTTTTTATGTTTGCATATTTTAACTTTAAACATTAAAAACATCTTAGTTTGTATACTTCTTCAGTCCATTTTTTAATTTTTAATTTTTTTTATGTTTCCAATGCGTGGTCTTGGACTATTTTCTTTTTGTTTGATAAGTTGGTCTTGGACTATTTTTATAACTCGTTTAAGTGCATATTATATTCATAATATCTTTCCAAATATGACAGTAATGTTGGTTTTAAAAAAGAAAGTCATAATAGCTTTCCAAATATGACAGTAATGTTTGTTTAAAACAAGAAAGTCATAATATCTTTCCAAATATGACAGTAATGTTGGTTTAAAAAAAGTAAGTCATAAGTGCTCGTTTGTTCATCAAGCAAAAAAAAAAAGAAAAGTGCTCGTTTGCTCATTACTAGTACTACTTGTCAGTTGGCCTCCGTATCCCTGGAATCAATAATTATCTCTAGTATGAGATTCATGCATCGCTGTTCTGTTGGAGTTCATAACTTCATATTACATACTGCATGTACGACACTTTTTTTTTTTTTTTTTTT
The DNA here is from genome assembly GCA_907173295.1 of Fagus sylvatica. Taxonomy (NCBI): domain Eukaryota; kingdom Viridiplantae; phylum Streptophyta; class Magnoliopsida; order Fagales; family Fagaceae; genus Fagus; species Fagus sylvatica. The sequence continues at coordinate 19,584,095 of OU015772.1, forward strand.
TTTTTTTAATATGAGTAAAACTTTGTCCTCGCTAATTTCATAAGGTTTTACTGTCTCTTAAAAAAAAAAATAAAAAAAAAAATATGTACTGTCTCTAGTCTCACATTCTTTAGATAATGATCATCAGACCTATTTATGCTACAGTGACCCCACAGTTATGTGAGGGATAATACATATCAAAGGTATAAGATTTAGACTTTAGAATTTCAGTTTATGATCCCTATAACTGGTAGGGACCTCTACCGTTAGGATGATACATATGTCAGATATACTTTGCGAAATTCTATTATTGAGTTGGTATTATGTGTTACTGTGTAACTTAAATGTAACAATTTTTTTAATAGGATGAATCCTATATTTGTGAGGACCACTCCCAGAGAATATACTTTCTTTTGGCCCTTATAAGTCTCGTTTTCTGCTATATATTTGCTGTCTTGGCTTCTCGTTTGTTGTGTTTCGTTGTTGCTGCATGTAATGATGCAGCAATGATGGAGGTATAGTGTGTCTCCGACCTTATTTGCCACATAATTCCCCTACACTACACGTGTCTTTTGGTACATTCATGAAATTTATCTAAACTCTCTCCCTCTCTCCCCCAGCCCAAGTTTGTCACCTTCATAAACTCCTAAAATTGTTCTGTTGTAGTCTTGTAGACGTTAGGACTTAGGACTTAGGGTTCAACTGTATCTTAGCAATTTAAAATGGTGGTTTATATCAAGTTAAAAGGCATAACGAGGATTGAGATCTCATGCAATATGTATTTAGTGATTGAGATTGAAAGTTAAGAAGTTAACTTTTAATCTCAACCACTAAATAGAAAAAAGTTTAAAATTTAAAATAGCAAAAAGTGAAAATTTTGTAAGTGGAGAGTGGATATTGCAGTCCATACAATACTTTTGAGTATTGTATTGGATCTCAATCCGCATCACGGGTGAAAGTCTAGGCAGCTAGGCATAGGTCTAAGTTCTCCAATAAAAGGCCCATAATAAAAATAAGGTTTTATTGTGAGTAAATAATTAGTTTTTTAAAAAAGAAATGTGTTTTGTATGTTTTTTTCTTATTCTTAAAAAATTTCTCAAAATTGTGAGTCGATAGAAATTCATTCCAATTGAAAGTCTAAGTTATTTAAATAAAAACTATTATGAATGCAAAATCATCATTGGTAACCAATTTCTCTTAATAACTTGACATGTCAATTTTTTTAAATCAATATCCCCAGTTGGTAAATTATCAACATTATTCACTCAATCTCACACATGGCCACACACCAAACAATCGCATTCTCAACACTAAAATTAAAATTAGAATTAAATTTCATTTTCCCTTCACCACGTATCACATTGTCCAATGTACTATTATTATTTTATATATATATATTTTTTCATAAAAAAAAGTACTATTTTTTAAAATATATAAAAGTTTCATCTATTTTTGTTACATTGAACCATGATATTTGATTTTCTTTATGAAATTAATTTCGGTTTGGTTAGTATTAATCCATCAAGTTATTTTTTGAATTCTTCTTTAAGTAGAATGCGCTTTTTAGAAAATATCAATTTGGATATGAAAAAAACAAATCTCAAATAGTATCTCTTGATAAATTCGCTACTAGAAATAAATACAAAATTGCAATAGAAAATTTAGATGAGAATCTCACAAATGAATAAAAATTGATCAAATAGAGTTAGAAGATAATGAAATAATACAACATAAAGTTAACAATTAAAATAATTGTAATGATATTCAAATATATATATTTCTCCTAGAATTTTACTGTAATACTTTTTAGTTGTTTTTGTAGAAATATTTATTAATAATATATAATCATTCTTTAGATTAATTAGATTAGTTATATTAACAATGAATGAGATGTTAGCACAATCTCAATATAAAAACTTAATTAGTAATTTTGTATGTTCAGGAGTGAGAAACATTTAAATTTTGTATTGAGATATAAAATTATTAATCTAGACTAATATATAATAGCCAAGTCCTCTACAATAAATTCCATCATATCCTCATTAGGCTATGTCAAGATTTATCATCTTCTCATTAAATTATGTCGTACTTTTTTTCTTTTTTTTTTTAAATTAATTTCCATCACCTCTTAAGTACAAGTGAATTACCGTTTATAATCACCTCTCTTTCTGATGACATATCATATAAATGAAGTTGGTTCCCCAAATATTATAACACATAATAAGTAGTATAAAAAAAATTAAAAACATAGTCCAAAACGAAAAGTATTTATATACGGATAAATGTACAAACTTTTAGTGTTTATCAAACTTTATAAATGTGCTAAGATTAATATAATATATATATATATATATATATATATTGACACTTATTATCTATCTTTGATTAATTATCATGGAGGTACTAAATAGATACTAAAGGATATAAATATAAAAACTAAATATCCCCAATTTAAACTATAGCTTACGCATTTTTAGAGAACTGAAATAACCAAGTATGAATGGAAGTTCTCATCAATTACCCTTTCAATATAGATAACCAAATTACTCGGAAAAAATATTGTGCTTGGGGTTTTTTTTTAGGCTTTTTGGGAATTGAAGTTTTAGTAATTTCCCTTTCAATAGTTCTTAACTTGGTCATATATAAATTTTAAAATTAAATTACATTAGAATTAATAATTAAACATCCTAACTCTAGGTAATATTAGTTAGATTTAATGAATCACGAATTTAGCTTAATATATTGAAGTGATAAGATTATTTTGAATGAAATTAAATATGAATGAGAATTAAGAATTATATATCCTCATCTGCAATTCATAAAGTTCCCTTTTCACATACAACTTGTTTGTTAGATACCCTTTGTAATAACCCTTCTATTTTTTATTTTTTATTTTTTTTCCAAATTTAGTCTGATATCTATGCTTCTTAGATGTTGTGAATGATCTCATAACATAGGTTGACATGAATTATATTGGTTGCCTTTTCATCAAAATCTTCTCAAACATTGTTACTTGTTTTTTAAGGCTTTTTTACCTTTCCAAGTAAGGCTTTATGAATTCTTTGTTGGATTAGGAGGTCATTCATCCACCTTTGCCATAGAGAAAATTTTCTCTTACCACAAAAACTTTCCTCTTCATACTTGTTGCTTGACATCTTTACTGTCAAGAGATTTCCTAACCATGCTTTGATACCACTTCTTGTGCAAAAACACGATTTAAAATAATAATAGTAAAAGCAAAAATAAATAACAACCACACACACAAAGACACCAAAATTTACATGGTTCAACAATATGATTTCGTCTATAGGCAATGACATGAAGAAAGTTCCACTATAAAATAGAGAGATTACAATAATGACACAAAACTCTAAAAAAACCAAAACCCAAAATACACCATAGACTCTCTCTCTCTCTCTCAAAAACACAAGAACAAGAAAACCTCTCTTTCTTAACGGCTACTTTCTACACTTTTAACAAATAGGCCATATATAAATATATTTTTAGGACGGCTAGAGCTGAAGTGTTTGACACACTCGCAAGATAAAGTTCTATGTGGTGTAGTATTCCTTGTACATGGGAATTAGGTCAAACTGGTTTGACTGACTTGGTCATTGTGGCAATTCAAGCCACACATAAAAAAGCCAGGCAACATATATACTTGTAAGGGAGCAGGGACTTCGAAGGCAATGGCTCGAGGGAAGGTTGAAATAGGTGAGGACTGAGGAAGGTAAGGAACTTGGAGTCGAAAAAAGGATAGAAGAAGCATGAGGCTCAAACTGATATTTCTCAAGAAAACTAGGTCAAGAGAATTATGATTGTGACTTAACAAAGGTAACATTAGCACTTGTAAAGTAACGCTGCATGATGGGAGAGCATCATTAGCACTTGTAAAGTAACGCTGCATGATGGGAGAGCAGCATTGATATCCCTTCTAAGTCTGTGAGTAAACAAGAAAGACACTTGGTGGAGCGATGACCAAGTTTGTCAAATCTTGATCCAAGAACATAGCAAACACACCCAAAAACTCCAGGAGGCAAAGGGAAGACTAGAAAAGAAGAAAATAAGATAAGAGTGAAAAGATGCTCCATCAAGAACGGTGGAATGCATCTTGTTCATGAGGTAGCATGCAGTTTGTGTACATGCGAAAAAGTTGAAAAATGGACATTAACTCAATGATTTTTCATTAAAAATAACCAAAACCATTCAGGAGTAGTCATCAACAAAAGTAACACAGTGCTGAAATTTAGTGTACACATCATGGTAAGGATCCCTATACATCGAAGTGTACTAATTCAAATGGATTAGAGACCTGACCAAGCAAGCTAGACAGAAACAACACACGATAGTTGATCTGGAAGAGTTGCAAAGATCAGGTAATAAAGTTTGCCGATCTCATGCTAGCCACCAATCTTTCTTCTGGAGAAAAATGTGTAAATTCAAGAAATGTCAGATTGTGAGACATTTTAACTATTGCAACTAATAACCCCACTCATCATATTACCACAGTTAAATTGAATTGTAACATGTTTACCTGTATTAGTCACAGTCTGCCAAGTTCTTCCTAAAAAAATATTGGGAAAATGATTTATGTTACTGGAGAAATTTCCAAGCCTCAGACTAATGATCTCACCCCTGATAAATGAGATTCTGGAGTTAGTCATGGCTATTGCATTCTATGGAACTTGAAATTAGTAGTGGATACCTACTATAGTTACTGTCAAGGAGATTCAGGATGCAATGGCTCAAACATATACGTAAAAGGGAAAACTAGCATAGGTATATGATTTGAAGTGTTGCATTCAGGAGATCAAACAGCATAATTAGCATCTAAGTATTTCAACACACTCCGTATAGCTTGTGGCAAGAATTGGGCTATTATTAGAATTTCCATTTTGCATGTGTTGCTGACACTACAACGTTCAAACAAATGATTGAAGTAGAGAGTATACTTGAGTTCTTAACTGAATTAAATCCCGAGTATGAACCTATTCGAATACGGGAGGTCTCTGCCTATGTTTATAGAGAAGCAATCACAGGGGTACTAGGCTCCACGCTCCACACTGTTTACCAATAGCAATCTGCGTGAGGTAGCCTTACCATAGTAGCCTTTTAAAGGAAGCCAAAGGCATACCCAAATAAATCATAGGCGAAGAACCCACCTGGCAAGAAACCACACCATTGATTCTTCCATATTTCCAACCTCTCCCACTGAAACAATTTCACTCTTATTATGATTTATTAGGGTTCTTGTTAGAATTCTTCAAAAATTGCTTGGCTATATATATAAACCTTTGTTTGCAGGATTAAACACAATCATCGTATCTGCTTATAAATAAACACTAATATAATTTAACACACCTTAGAAATTATGCTTAGTTAATATGAACCTCCCACCTGCCACACCAAAAAAAAAAATTACGAAAGGCGGAGGTAGTGGAGTTCAAATCAACCAGCAGGCTTTGGTTTCCTTCAAACCGGCTGCATACAGTTTTTTACTTTTATCTATGTTACCACATGTGTCTTACTTTATTGTTTGTCTCTGTCATTATGTGTTATGGTTAAACTAACTAATCGTATACTAGTAGTTGGTGCATAACTTCTAATCATTATGAGGTATTTCATTCGTAATATATTTTTATTGTCTAATCACATAGGCTTATGTAAATCCTTTTTATTTTCAGCTTGTCCAAGATCCTCAAACGTTATCAGAGTCGCTTTCAAGAGGAAATGAAGGAATCCAGAGGTCTTAATAACATAGACGTAAGCATTATCTTTTTCCATTCATCTCATAATCAAACTCCTACTCCATTCAGAACAATTTTTCCGTTAACAAGTGACTCGAATTGGGTTTTTTTTTTTTTAATGGTTTATGTGGCAACATGACACCTCAGCTTTTATTTATTTATTTATTTTTTCAGAAACCTAAAACCAATAATTCCACTAGTAGTTAGCTTTGGGATATGTCGGCTCTTTGTGAAACCTTTAAAGCCCTAAACTTTGTATCTTTGAGAAAACTCTTTAAATGTATTTGGGCTTGGATTTTGTGAGAATGTTGTTATGTCACTAGTGTAATCTCCCTAAATTCCTAGTGAAATTTTCTCCTAGTCATTGCCCGTAGATATAGGCTTAGGTTGAACCATCTAAATCCTAGATGTTATTCTTTTGTTTGTGTTTGTGTTTATTATTCTTTTTAGTTTGCTTCATTCCTAATACTTGTCTATTATATCTTCACAAGTCCATAACAGCGTACACAATCAATCTTGTGTAGGAGTATTTCCAGAGGTGCTTTCGCACAACATTTTGCTTCATTAGGTAACCCAAAATGTCTACTTACAATATCTGAAAACTTTATTACCCTATATCCTATGACAACTTCTACTGCCTGTGAAGTAGACCTTTCAGAAACATAATATTAGGACCAATTGATATATAAAGGAGCTGTTTTCAGATAATCATCCAGAGAAAGTTTGATTGTTAGATCCAATTTGTGTCCTGGTGGGATCAGGGAGAAACAAATGAACCTTGCCTAGACTGCTGAGCTGTTCGATTGTTGACAAAGCCTATTTCTATCTAAATTTAAGTGGGTTAGCGGGAACACCTTATGCAAAACTGCTGAAAGTGCTAAGTCTAATCAGTCTGATCATAGAGTGACGAGTTGACCCTTCCTATAAAGTGTAATCAACTTGTGTGAACAATCATGCACTTTGTAAGTTTAGGTGGAATTTAAACTTAGGAAAACTTAATAGGCAAACTGCTAGATCTATTTTTGCATTAAGCATGCCTTGTTACTACAGATAGATGGATTTTTTTGTCCTATTAAGATGATCGATAACCTCATACTTTCCAAAAGCTATCTTTTGCTGGATTTAAAGATACACAAGGGGCCCTTTTTGTACTTTCTCCACCTCTTTTGTTTTTCAGATCCTCGACCTTGTAAATGCTGACATATGTTTGGTGGTACTTGGTAGGCTTATTTGATGCATGTCTATTTGGGTGAGGGTCATTCCTAGTTTAGGCCCAAGTCCAATACTTGGTGTTAATTTAGGATTAGACTAGGGTTAGTCTTCTATAAATATGTTGTTAAGGAGCTCATTGTAATCACAATATTATATAGTAAAAATATAGCTGTAAAAGGTTTTCGTGTGTGGAAGTAGGTCTTCATGACCGAACCATGATATCTTTTTGTTTTCACTTTCTTTACTCTCTCTTTATGAAGACCTACGTCCATAGGGAAAAAGTATGACAGCTACATCTTTACTATATTTCTTAGTGTGTTACAATATATATAATGTAAGGTTTATATAAAAACCTAGATCTAGGTTTACATACAAGTATTTGGGTCAACACTAGTTTTTGGCCTCATGGGCCACACATAATATCTCCAACACTCCAGCAACTTCAACATCAACACTGCTGGACTCCTAGCAACAACTTCATAAACAACAAATCTAGTTGGGAATTAGCCAAAAAGGTGACATTTTTTCGGTTGAACGCCGCAAAAAAAACATGCAGAACAAGATTTATAGTTGTTTGGGACACTAGCTAGCATGCCTCTATTCCGGAATAAGGACATCCTTGAATCAGAATAAATAAATCCTTATCCTGAAATAGGACTAGTGAACACCTGCAACCAAATAGGGATCTTCTTCACTGGAGCGCCGGAAAATGTAGTTTTGCGGCCCAATTTCGACAGAAAACTCACCGGCGACGATTTCATGTGTCGATAACAACCAAGAAAGGAAAAAATGAGGTTGAGAAGAGGCAGCAACAGTAGATCGCCGACAAATATTTTGATGTCGACAAAGAGCAAGACGTCAACGACTCCAAAGATGACCAACGACAGATATTTTGACGTCAGAACAAGACATCGATGACCAGAATCCACTGGAAAGACTGCTAAACGTGGCTGCCATCACCGAAACAAATGGATAATAATCCGAGAAATGAGACACCATAGGGTCAAACATGACCAACCGTGAATCTTCAATAAACAACAAGCCAACACCAAGAACAAGCAGCCAAGATGGATATTTCTAAGTTGGGAATCGAAATAGACACCAAGAACAATGAGCCACTTCACAAAGAATCACACAACAACGAGACACCTCCAAGATACTACATAGAAGTATCACAGAAGGGAACAATTCCCCAATGCCTAGTAGTTAGGCTTTGATAGCATGTTGTAAAATAAAAAGGCAATAATAATGTAAAAGGTAGAGAGAAGAGAAAACAGAAGCAAAGAGAGTTAATGTGGTTCGGTCATGAAGACCTACGTCCACATAGAAAAGCACTTTGACGGCTACATCTTTTCTATATAATTTCTTCTTCTATTACAATCAGTCCCTAATAGGGTATTTATAAGCGACTAACCTTAAACTAACAAACCAAGTATTGGACTTGGACCTAGACTAAGAATGGGCCTTGATATACTTCAACATGATGTCCTGCTTTTTTAGTAATTCAACTTGTTTATCATCATAGTAATTCAACTTGTTTATCATCATAGTAAAGGGAGAATAGAACGAGTGTGTTTGGAAGTTGGAGGGGGAGAAGAGTAGAGGGTAAGGGGGGGAATGAGAGGAGAGGGAAGGGGAATGGTTACCCTTTCCTCTTGTTTAGATGTTTTAAAAATTAAGTAGGGAAGAGGGGAATGGATATCCCTCCCCTTTGTTTGGATGTGGTATGGGGAGGAGAGAAGAGTGACATGATTATATAAATTGACCATTACGGTCCTCATTTATTAGAATAAGTATAAATTAACATCATAAGGGTAAATTTGACAGTTTAAATCTTCTTAAAATAAATAGAACCACTCCACTCCCCCTCCAAATGTCCCAAATCTGGAGAAATTAAAATGAGGGATTTGGATGGTATCTTTTCCCTTTTACTCCCCTCAAATCCTTCTCTCTCTCACTTAAAAAACCTCTCAAATAAGGTTTATTAAACCTTTCCTCTTCCCTTCCCTCTACTCCCCCCTTATTCCCCCTCCATCCAAACATAAAAAGGTCATATTTTATTCAACTACTCACTTAGGGTGTCTCTAAGATCAAGCATGACTAATTAGTTCAGGCTAGAACACAAGAGATTGATGCCACTCACTAACATTTATCTGGTATTAGATTGATGCTACTAACATGCATTAAGTGTTTGAACCTCCATTGAATGAGAGAAAATAGTTGATCAGTACCTAGCTTTGGAAGACTACAAATTTCTCTTTTGGAAGCCTTCTTCATCAGGAACAGCTCTGGCACCATAATGCTGTCAGTAATCATGAGTACTAAAAGTAATTTATGTCACTGCATAAATGAACTTGGTGTAATTTCTTCTGTTACCCTGTATCTTCAGCTTGATAGCTTGATGCAGGTACAGTCAATCATTTCTTTGACAACATGAAAAAACCAAAGGCCTCCGGTCACCCTTTTTGTACTTCTTAATTACCAAATGATTGGGACGCTTATCACAATAACATTCTTGTCTTTTTAAAAAAAAATGGATTGACCCAAGACCTCCTTATTAAAGAGGACAGGTGCCACTTGGCTGCGAGGATGCTGTATCTGATACATCAGGATTAACTTTCTTGTCTACAGAAAAACCACTCAGATGATGTGAGTCTACCATCACATGCAGAGCTACTAGAAATAGTTCAAAGGTAACTCTTCTTTCCTTGTATTTGCACTTCCTAAAAGGCATAAAGCATTCTAGTTGATTGATTGAAATAAAACTTGCATCAATAGTCAGCTCGAAGGGCCAGGTATGGAGCAGTTGACCGTGACTGACCTTGTGCTACTAGAGAAACAGTTAAATGCTGCTCTTACAGAAACCAGATCTAGAAAGGTCAGTTTTATGTCTTTTGTCAATGCGGTTATAAACTGTTACTTTTTGTAAACCTTGAATATCGCTTCCAAACCAACTTTGCTTTAAATGCAGAATGCTGCCAAACCATAAAAAATAGTTAATGTCTAGGTTTTAGCTATAATATCACTCGTCTAAAAAAAATGACTCAATATTCTCTATAAAACTGAGTGTTTATTCAGTAGTCTCAGAGTGTAATAGATGCGTAGTCTCTCCTCTCACATGGATGGTGAGTCTCATAAATTAAATTCATGGTGGGACTCACCAATCTGTGAGATGAGGAAGTATGCATTTATTTGTACTCCGGGACTACTGAATAATTTTCCATGAAAACTTGGGCAATCTTTCTCATTAATGTAGCAGTCTTTAAATAAAGGTCTGTGCTTATTGAACCAATACAAGATAATCTAGAGTTGAGATAAGATAGGATAAATGCAAACTATTTGAAAAACAAATGCAACGGGATGTTTATAATAAAAAATGCATCCAGTCGTTACAAAGTGATAAGATCAAGCTAACTTCTTATGTGCTCTATTATTGTCATCTTGTTCTATTTCAGGAGTAGTCATACCATTAGATTTTTAACTGTTTGTATGACAATTTAGTTTTGAAGGGTGAGTACCTTTATAATCTTGCATTTGTGTCTTGCTTCAGCCTAGAAAGTCAAATGTCAGATGATATGTTAGTGTGCTCATGTGTGTGTAATGGCTTTCTATTTAGAAGCACCATATGGTTCAGGAAGATAATGCAAGGCACTATGCAAATTTTACCAGCACATCCAGTTGCGGTATCATATCCAAAAAAAAATCCATCATCATGAACAATTTCATAACATGCTCTGAAAGATAAGTGGGTATAGGAAGTCATTTTGCCAAGATCTATCTAGTCCTAAATATCATTGAACAAATCAACTTCTGTTATTACATGAAAACAGAGTATTTTATTAAGAATTCTCTATGACAATTTCCTCTTTAACTTATTCTTTGTAGTCTAGCCAAGTCAGGCTTTAATACTGTTGGTAACATTTCTTAGGCTTGTTCTACCATCTAATTAATGGTTGAAACATAAGAGGTGTGTTGGATATCCTTACTTTCGGACTTGTTAAAGCTCTTCTTACTTTAGGGACATTTTTCACTTGTTCTTCTTCCTATCGTACCATTGAAAAATCCAGTAGAAACCAAAATTTTCCAATAGGGCATCTGCATGCAATGCTAACAAAAGGATCCATGTGATTTTAAGCTTAACTAACAATGGTCAATTGCTACTTTAGTCAATGTAGGCAATATTTCTTAGACTTGTTACTTCTATTTAGTTAACCGCATTGAGTGAAATTAATGTACATAATTAATTCTGGTATTACTGACTGTAAGATATAAATTCTGATATATACCTTTTCTGAGTGTGCTATACTACAGATAACTTACTGAACTATGTCCTCAGGATCTATAGCTAAACATCTGTAGTATTATACAGAACTTTGTATTGGGTGCTCCATTCCCCCTGCATAAGAAAGCTACTCTATAATAATTGACTTAATATTCCCTCTTGAAAAAGTAATAGGTCTATGCCTAATAATTGTTTTATTTTTCAGACACAGCTGATGTTGGAGTCCATAATGAGCCTTCACGAAAAGGTATGCAATCAACATTGTTCCTCTGGGATCTTACTTGGAAGACCTCATTCCTTAATGTCAATTACTCAACTTGAAATTGGGAGTTTACTAAAAAAATTAAAAAAAATTAAAAAAAAAAACCTTGAAATTGGGAGGAAAAGTTTCCTATAGCTTTCTGTGCCTTGTAAGTTTAATCAGATGTCGTGAATTAACATCCCTTACCAGCTGACTTGTTATAGGACATTGATTGCGATATCAGGATCAATTTCATCTTATACATGAAACTTTCAGTGCATCATATCTAACCATGCACTTCCTAAATCAGCAAGGTTTGAACAATGTCTCCTAGGGATTGGTGCATGTTGTGAAGATCTATAAAAAACTCTTACTACTTGATATAGAGTTGCTTATCATGCCATCAAATAGTTTTCCTTCATCCCCAAACTTTTTGAAATCTTCCTTTGCTTGTGCTTTAAAACCTTTGGGTCACCTGCACCATCTATGAAACCTCCTTGTCTGCTTTAATAATGCATGATTCTTACTACATATCACAGTACAAGACCTAAATAGAGCTCTTTATTGAATGTCCCTCTCAATTCTCCTTGACTTTTTATCATTCTTGAACTCATCAATGATCAAACATGTCGCAAAAATCTTGGTTTTCTAACGTATTCCATTATTTCAGAGATATGCACATTAACAATCGCTGTTGTGGATCATCCCATTTACTTATTCAGTCCACTTTGATTCATGTTGTAGTTACCAATTTGAGAATCTAGTTCAAACTCATGCATATTCTATGACCTGGTAGTGCTGCCCTAAGTCAAATCAAAGGATGAATCTGAAACATCTTAAGATTAGCATTTTGGGGGACTATATCTGATTCAACGTGGGTTCAATCATGTTTGGGGACACTTAGCAATTGTAGCATGTCTAGATGTTCACTATTAGTCTACATCTCAGATGCAGCATGGAGACAATTTGTTAAATAAGAAAACATAGATGAATCTATCTCGCTGCCTTCCTCAAAAGAGACTTGTAGTTGTATGGTACTCATCTAAACTCAGTATGATATCCTTTGAAATTGTAACTTTTCAAACAGACGAAGATTTAGATCCTTGTGTCTGCAACCTCCTACAGAGTTAATTTACAACATTGGGTGGTCTGGTGATCTAGGTTGGGTAATGGAATGGCTTCTTAAATGATCTAATTATGCCTAGTCCTTTGGATCACCCAGTTTTATAACCAACTTTTGGATAGGGATTTAGAGACGCAGCCTAAGCAATTAATAGAACATCTAGAAGAGGCAGCATTGAGTTAAAATTTTAATATTAAGAAAGAAATGAACTGCTATAAGTATCTGTAAGGAATAGCAGATAAAGCCCTTGTATTTAGAAATGTAAACATACAAATCATCATCATCCATCCCAAATACATTAATGAGCTAGTGCAAAAAGAGTTGAAAAGAGTAAGTGCAAGAATGTATTTGCAGAAGCACTAGAACTGATAACTGAATGTGAGATAAAAGAAAATTGAGAATTTAAAAGCAAGGCATACTTCAGTTTCTAAAGTCAATTATCTGTGTGTATTTCTATGTATTTTTATATACGAATTGCAGCATTAATTTTAAATGCACTAGCATTGTCCAATTCCTTTGCTATGATGAAACAGGAAAAGATGCTGAGAGAAGAAAACCAGCTATTAGAGAGGAAGGTAGAAGCATAGATAAAAAGAAAAGCCCACATACTTGAACCATTTCTTTAAACCATTTATTACTGAAAAGATAACAAAGGGAACTAAATCATCGTTGGAATAATTGCTTGTTACTTACAGATCAGAGAGATGCAGGATACAACAGTCGACAGATCCGAGGTGGTGCTGGGGTTATTTAAACATACAAATAATCAGGTGGCCCGTCCTCCGCAATTGGCAACACTTAGTCTGCTTCCATAACAGGTCGGGAGATGGTGCAGTCTGTACTCTGTATGCATGAAAGTTGCTTCACATTAGCTGTGTTGGTGGTGGGATGTGTTGACACTTACCTTCTGAACATTTGAGTGAATGTTTGCAATAGCCTACCATGTAACATGTATAAGATTACTTCTAAAGTAGTAGTATCCTGTGCTCTTCTTACTTTTTTCTTTTATTGAGTGGCTGTAATAAGCTGCTTCCTAGTCCCTCCCACTGGGACTTTCCCCCTCCCTCTAGAGCTCTTTAAAATTGGATTATTAATCCTTGGCTGTATTATGTTACAATTATGGTCAAATGATTAAATTCACCATTTCCTAATAGCATAAGCTTTTGGGACAATTGGTAATTTATCATGGTACCAAAGCAAATAGTTTTGGTACCAATTGGTCATTACTCGTTAAGCCAATTATATGATGAGAAAGCGTTGGTGCAAGACAATTTTCAGTTTTGTAGGAAGACATAAGTAGCTTATACCAACTATTTCCTACGTGATTATCATACACCCGACCCTCACTGATTGTTTTATCCGGGCTCTGAATATATCATGCATAAACACTTTTATACATCATATTAATTCTATCAATTATAACTCCTACAAAAGGTTTCGGATGTATGATGGAGTTACTCCGAAGGAAAATGCTACTTCACAAACTTTGAACTAAATAGAAATTGAAGTTTCAAACCAATGAGAGAAAGGTGGAGGGAAGGAACCTAACCATTAGCTTCTCTTTTTGACAGGGGAAATGCAGCATCAGAAATTTGCAACATCTCATGTGCCAAGAGCAAACCCAGTTTTCCCTTCTGAACAACAAAGCTGACGAGAAAAAAAAAATGAAATCCTTTAATTGGAGTTGGGTAGTATAGAAGAAAAAGCTTCATCTATATTTAGTGAATAAGGAGCGGAAGAACTAAGGAGAGCTCTGACTTCTCAAAAAAAATAAAATATTCTGCACATATATTAAGTCTCTTAAAAGAGAAAAGGAAAAGAAAAGCACACTTAAAAATAAAAAATAAATTCCTACTAATGTCCTTGTACATAAGTACACTATTAACCCTAACGTTGCGGATCATCTATTTTGAGAATGCATTTTAAAGAATTCTAGAATGTATTTTACTAAAAATAGTGCGTTTTGATAAAATAGTGAAACTTTTGATAAAAAGTGATTATACTAAATAAAATTGTATTTAGTTGGTATTTTACCGATTGCATTTTCTTATTAAATAATATATTATTAGATATATTATTAATAAAAAAAAAAAAAAAAAAAAAAAAAAAAAAAAAACAACAAGGGTAATAGGAAACAAAAAACAAAAAAATTTAATACAAGCCCTAAAAATACATCTACTACCAACACAAAATTAACACACAAAATCTTCAACAACAAAAAAGTTCTCATTCTTAATGTTAATACAGAAAAACAAATCCAAAAAATATAATATTACATTATGCTTTAAATTGATGTCTACTATAAAAAACAATATCATCCATTTTGATGAACAAATTTTCATAATTTTATGCTTTTCACTTAATAAATAAATTATTATTTTTTCTTTTCCCCCACCACACACGTACCCCACTCCTTCTTTTTCTTTTTCTTTTGTTTTTTTTTTCTCCTCACCAAGCCACCACACACGTACCCCTCAAGCCTTCACCCATTTCAATTTGTTTTCTTTCTTTTCTCCTTACCGTTCTCACCACTCACCTATTTCTCTTTCTTTTTTTTTTCTTTTTCTTTTTTGACCTCAGGCCTCAACCCAGCCTCACATCTCTCTTTCCTTCTTTATTTTTTCTCTTTGTTTGTTCTTTCTTCATCACGTCTCCGTCTCACTCTCTCTTTCCCATTTCTTTTCTTTTTCTTCTAGGTTTGTACTTTTAGGTTTGTACTTTTTTGCTATTTCCAACTCTGGGTTTTTGCTATGAACCCAAAACTTAATTACTTAGAAGAATAAAGAAAGATATGTTGAATTCTTATTTTTATTTTTTTAAATCAGTCGGCAGTTTGACGTGTATATAACTTTGTAGATATATTGTTATACTCTTAACACTTTTATTTATTTTCTCAATTTATTTTAAAAAATCAAATTAGATATTTAAAATTTATGTATTTAGATTAATATCTTACTTTGATTGTTATTAACTATGAATTGCTTGTTTATAGATATTTAAAATTTATGTATTTAGATTAATATCTTACTTTGATTGTTATTAACTATGAATTGCTTGTTTATGTTTCTCTATTTGAATGATATGAAATATATATTTATAGTTAATTGAGATTATGGAGAAACTTGAGCATAATAATTAGTTCCAAATCAAATTTTAAACAAACTCGTATCGAGGTAGATTTTGCAAAACTTCTTGCAGATCCATGCTTAAGAAGAAAAAATTATGATTACCATCCTAGTTATGAAAAAAAAAAAATTAGAATTTACATTTATTTTAGATTTTGTATAACAAGTAGACAAATTTTTTTTTAATTTTTTTATTAATATCAATTAATTTCTTTTGGATTAACTTTTCTTTCAATCTTGTCGTTTAGTCTTGCCCTCTCTGAACTAAAATCTTGGCTCCGTTGAAACCCTAGTTCTCATAAGAAGACTAGTTAATGTTAGTTAAATTACAAAACTTTTAGCCATCTCATGCATGCTAAAAGACGTGCTAGCTCTTAAGAGCATTCACAATCAGATAGGTAAACCAACTTTTTAGCAATAATAACTACTACTGTAGCTAAAAATTCACACAAAATTTGCTCCCATATGGTACTCTATTTTTGCTAAAAAAAAATACATGATGCTACAATACTTGATATTATTTTATTCATTATCTCTCTCTCTCTCTCTCTCTCTCTCTCTCACTGCCACCAACGTGGTAGGTGATGGGTTATGGTCATGGGTGATGGGTGATGGGTTTGGGTTGCTTTTTTTTACAAGGCTTAGGTTTGATTCTCTGCATTTGTGGTGAATTAGTGGGTATGGGTTGAATATTTGAGTTTGCGGGTTTAACAGGTGATTGTGGGTTTGGGTACCGGCAAGGGTTTGTGGTTGCTCCGTGTGTGTGGTTGAAAGAGCTCAGCTCCATGGGTTTTTGGTGACTGTGTGTGTGTGCGTGGTTGAAGGAGCTAAGCTCTGTGGGTTTGTGTGGTGGATCGATGGTGATTGTGGGTTTTGGTGTGGTTGTGGGTTATTGTGGATTTTGTGTGGTGGTGGTGGCTCCATGGGATTGAGTGGATTTGATGCCGGTGGTAAGTTGTTGGAGTTATGCGTGAGTTGCCGGCATTGGGTGTGGGTCGTCCGCATGGGGTGAGGTAGTTGGGTGTGGGTTGCCAACATTGTGTGGTTCGGCCGTTGGGGGAGTGTGGGAAAAAAAATAATGAAAAATGAATTATTTTATAATATTTTAATTGTAAAGTAAAAAGTGTGATGTGAGATATTTTGTAAAAGTTAATAGATAAAGTAAAAAATTGAGTTTTTGGAGAGTTAAAGTAGCAAATTTTTTGCTTACCGGCATCGAATGCTTTAACACTCCACTCACCACACATAAGCCAATAACTTTTTATTCACAACAACAATTGAATTGGTTTTTTTTTTTTTTTTTATTCGTTTTCATTTGAACACACAACTAATATTACTTTATTATTTAATATTTACCATTAATAGTTGATTCACAACCGTTGAGATGACGTCTTTTTATTAGTTCTCATCTGGACTCATCACTAACATCAATTTATTATCTACCATTAATAACTTATCACTTTAGTAGTTGTGAAATATTTTGCAAAATAAAAATGTTAAAACTATTACAAATTTTATAACAAAATCGCTAATAAACTGACATGTCAATGAATGTGATTGGTGATATTTCAACACATGGTAAATAAATATGCATCCCTAAAATTGTTGTGACTCAAGAGTTTAGTTTTTTTTTTAGAATCAAGAATCTTATATAAAAGAAGAGCAAACTTCAAGAACCAGCTCAACAAAAATATTGGCATCCTCTTATGCTTGGAGGAGCATTTTGGGAGCTCCAGAGGTTTTATCCTTGGGCTCTAGGTGGAGAGTAGGTATGGGGGAGAATATCCGAATATGGAAGGAAAGATGGATCCCCACCCGATCCACTTTCAAAGTTCAATCCCCAGTTAGAATCCTTCAAGAGAATTCCATAGTTGAACCCCTCATATTTCAAGACACAAGACTTTTGAATGCTCCCCTTATTGATGAGATTTTTGAAGCCTCAGAGGCAGCAACAATAAAGAGCATTCCTCTAAGTAAACGTAGCAGCACAGATACTATCATATGGTCTGAAACAAAGAATGGGGTGTATTCAGTGAGGAGTGCGGAGTGCCTATCACCTACTTCTGAAGACTAAGCAGGATTCTAAGGTTAGTAAATCTTCTAATAATTCCCAGGAAAAACAATTATGGAAAGGAATCTAGAATGCTTCAGTCCCTCAGAATATCAAATTATTTATTTGGAAAGCCTGCAAAAATATCCTTCCGACAAAGCTCAATCTGTTTAGAAAAAAAGCTTGTAATTCTGTGTCTTGTAAATTTTGTGATGATGATTCAGAGTCAGTAGTGCATGTGTTGGTTGATTGCAAATTTGCTCAAGAAGTGTGGGGCCTTAGCAATCTTGCTTCCACTCAAAAGTGGCCATACTTTCATAGTTTTGCTGATTTTGTTCACTATGGAATACAAATTCTGAACACTCCTGATATTGAATTACTTTTTACAATAGCTTGGAAGCTATGGATGGCTCGAAACGATAGAAAATGGGAGAATCTTTTTGTGGCTGCCCGAGATATCAGTTGTCAAGCAGGAAGCCTAGTCACAGATTTTCTAGATCAAGGACAAGCTTTCAATGAGCAAATAACAGAGCTAAACGCAAATGGCATCCCCCTAATGATTCGGTCTACAAAGTCAATGTTGCTATGCATTGGAGGCCTCTAACATGCAGAGGAGGTTTTGGAATAGTCATTAGAGATTCATTAGGTTCTGTCTTAGCAGCCATGTGTGATACTAGTTTGCAGCTTGGGGATGAACTGCAACTCTTTGCTTTTGCAATCCAAAAATCCCTCTTGCTCGCGAAGGAATTGGAGGTTCATAACCTAATTGTCGAAGGTGATTGTGGAGATCTTATGGGATTTTTGAAGACCCTTGGGCCTTGTTTGGCTCACTATGGCACACTGGTGGATGAAATTAAGGAGTTATCTCCCGTGTTTTCGAATTTTCATTTCACCACAATTCCACTTTCTTGCAATTTAGCCAGTTTTACATTAGCGAAAGAATCTCTTACTTTTTCTCGCTTTAAGGTCTGGTTTGGGGTATGTCCCGATTTCCTTGCCAACGCTGTACATAATGATTTACTCTAATATCAAATAAAAAGCTATATGTTATGAACTAATTGAACATGAATGAGTGCTTAACCACTCCTATCAATGTGTTCAACCACTCTTATCAATGTCTTAACCACTCCTATCATCAAATCACTATATATATGTGGTTTTAGTTTTGTAAGATGATAAGAAGGAAATTATGAATTCCATAAGAGAATTCTCTCTAGTATGGATGACCACTAAATAAGAAAATTTCTCAATAGAATTTCTCTTTTTCATTTCTCTTGCTATTACTCTTGCTATTTTATAACACATTATCATCACAAAACTCTAACCAAATCCTAAGAGAGGAGTTGTACTCACTTTGTCTTCAACCCAATGTAAGTTTTTCTTTAAAAAATTAGTATCTTGATATCTTTGCTATATCTTAATATCTTTGCTATATCTTGATCTATAAGTTTTATTCTTAAGAATTGATAATCTTACTTATATGTTATTATCTTGATCTATAGTCTATAAATTTTATGTTTATGGATTATAAAATCCTATGGGTTTTATAGTAAAGATATTATATCTAATGATATTATCAAATATGGTCAATTATAAATTATGCAATCCCATTATACTTATGTGAGATATGTTTATTAATTTTGTATACATATCTATTAATTATTTGTGATACATATCTTTATCTTAAACTTATTAAGATGACAACCACGCATCCCAACAAGATCGTATAAAAGTAATAATTTTTATTCATCATCATCTATATGATGGATTAAAAGAATTGAGTACTTTATAATAAGGGATCTCCTAATTTTATGAAATGATTTAAGAGAGGTATGGATGCATCAAAAGCTGCACCTTACAAGAACTCATTATAGATATGGATGCACTGGAAGTTACAAAATTATAAAAGTGCAAGTGAATACAACTTTACACTTGATGCACTTGAAGTTGCAAAATTTTAAAAGGTGTAAGTAAGTAAAATTCTGCACTTTCTAAATTAGCTCACAATTAAAATTATGTGAGAAAATCTCTGAATAAGACATGTTGGAAAAAAGAAAATTGTTTATCATGTCTCAAAAGTGCTCCTGAAGTAGCAATATCAAGAACGTAAGTTCAAGAAGAACTCTGAACTAATATTGTCTTCTATTGGTTAAATAAAATAATAAGATTTTGCTGAAAATCCACAAGTTCTATCCAACTAGTTATATAACATTCCCTGAAGTGAATGAAACCTCATTTGATAATTAAAAGGTCGTGGACATAGAAGTGGTATGAATAAAATCAAGAAGGATGTACTCAAATATTCTCTCAAAATGGATATTACACCTTACCACCTGAAGTGAAATTATTAATAATAAATTTTGTTGATCCAGAAAATCACATGAGTTATTTTGATATCTTAAATAAAATGGATATCACTCATTTGATTTCCTCTAAGATACAAATGGATAATTAATAATTTGATTGTTGGTTGAATATCCATACCAGTTAATATATTATTCTTGATCATATTATTACATTTAGTTATATTTAAGGAATCTCATTAAATTGCATGTATTGAGATTTAACACTATCTTCTTAAAGATCATGTGCAAAAGATGGGCACGTTGTACTTGAATTTGTTAAGTACATCAATGGGCTGACATACTCATGAAACTTCTCCAAGAGGATCATTCCAATGCAATTCATAAAGAACTCGGTATGAGTAAAGTAATCCAATTAAATTAACTCTCTTGGGAAAGATTTTATGTTTTTGATTTTGAACACTAGGTTGTATGCCCAGTTATATGTATGTATGCCCATGTGTTGACACCCCATTTTGCAACCATTAATTTTACTTTTTTACACTTTAGTGCATAAAGGGTAAAATGGTAATTTCACAAGTTTGAAAATTCAAAGTTGGTCCATAAATTTAAAATCATATTTTAAGTGATCAAAATTGAATTAAGAATGAGAGTGCATTTTTCGGATTGGAAATTGGATAAAAAACCAAGTTTTTATTAAGGAAATGAATTTGATTGGTTGAAATGATATTTACCATAAGCTCACATGCATAGGATTACTTGTTAATTAATTTGATTGGTCCTCTAAAGGATTAAATTAAAATCAATTAATAAATAATTCCTATTGGTTTAGAACACCTTAAAATGGTAAGTATTCATGCACCAGATTTTCATCAAAGGATAATTCTTAAATTGATTTATTTTTAACTAATGGGATAATTATTTTGACCAATAATTATCATATTAATTATTAATAAATTGATTAGTATTAAGAAATCTCAAATTCAGCCAAATAAAGACTTCTAAATCCACTAGAAGTTGACCAAAGGTGAAAAAACCCGGAATTATCCAAAGCCCAATTCGGATTTGGATTCCAGCCCGTACACTAGTTAGTATTTCGACCATAACTTTTGAATCAATTATCCAATTGAGTTTATTCAAATTGGACTGGAAATCTGACATTATGGGCTACAAATATGTGTCTAATGACCATTTCCAAATTCGAATGTTTAGAGGGTCAAAACGGGCCCGCAATTTGAGCCTAAAAATCAGCCAGAATTTCGGGATTTTCATGAAGTATATCCAATTTCCAAAACCCTAATGCACTCCCATGAGGTCCAAAACGTGGGTAGGTTCATTTTTGGGCTGCCATATAAATAGAAAAGGATACTCATTTTAAAGGAGGTTGGAATTTTCATCGTTCAGAATCCCAAACAAAATTCAAGAGAATATTTGTGAGGGATTAGGGTTTTAATAAGAATAGAAGCTATTCTTATAACCCTAGAAATTATAAGAGGCCACCTCTTGTAATTTGGATTCCAATCTTTGAATTCTGTTTTTTTAATCTCTTATAAACAATTTAACGGTTTTCCCCTCAAGAATCAATTTTTCAGGTTGGATTCAATCGAATCAAGTCAAGGAGCTCCCTCCCCAACACATGCAGGTACTCATTTTCCTTGTTGTTTTGATTATCCATTTGTTAAAATATGATTGTGTAATTGTTTGTATATGTTTTTTTTAGGATAGTTCTGTTTTTAATTCTTTTGTTCATATGGAATTTATTTGATTAAAGTTTTTATGACTTAGGAGCATGTTAGGGTGAAATTGTAGTTTTAAAATGTTAAAAACAATGGAGGAATCGGTTTTCATGAGATTCAGTAACTAAAATCTTGGATTAAAGTCGATCAGGGTCTTAGGTTTTTACCTGAGCACCGATCGGGTCCCAATTTTCACTTGGGTACCGAATGGGCCAAATTGGATACCGATTGGTACTAGGAGAGGCCCAATTGGTTGTGTCTAAGAACCGATCTAGATTTTATGAGGATTTATGTTGTCTGGTACAAAAATTATTTTTCTGTCGATTCTGCTATGTTTGTTTCTGATTGATCTTGATCTTAACGTGTTATGTTTGGTTGTCTAAATATGTATTTAAGAATGTTGCATGAATATTTTCAATTACTAGGTGGTTAATCACGTTTATTCATCTTATTTTGCATGTACTATATATGGTGTCCAATCAATGTGAGTCTGGTTTGTATGCATCGAGTCGTGAACTATAGATTAAGAGTCCTTAAGAGACTGATTTAGGTCAGGTTGAGTGGGTGCCTAACATCTTCCCACTGAATCCCCTAGCCCCCGAACCTTAATCTTAGGGGAAGTTAGATTAGTCTGTGTATCCTTTTACTTTTATTTTCTAGATTGTATTTAGGACACAAAGCCTTGTAATTTCATTTTTCCTTAGATTGTATCTAGGGCAAAATTATGTAATTTGTTTATTCCCCAAAACATTGTATTATTTATTTCATCAATATATAAAATATTATACTTTTTTCTTAGCTTTTTTTGTACAAAAGTTAGGTGGTGACTCCATTGTAAATATCCCCTAGTGATTAGGATGAAAAACAGTGAAAGTCTCCATTTTGAGAATCATGTTTAGGCCTTTACATTAGGTTAAGGGTCGTGGTTCTCACAGTGGCGACTCCATTGGGGACTTAGAGGGCTAAACTTTAGTATAGGATTCCTAGTCTACAGTTCACAAGTTGTTTGCTATTGTTTGTTACTCGCTTTGATAATTGTCATCTTGTATGTCATGCATTGCATATATGATCTTACATTGTGTATTGTTAGCCCGGAAGCCACGGTAGTAGTAGCCTTGGATCACGGTCCCCCTCAGATGCGAGTACCCTTGGCCAACTTACCACCCCATGAATACGTACTCTCGACCCTCTCGAGCAAGTATAAAGTGGTGAAACATACTGAAAACCATCGATGCCCCTAGCATGCGATTGGTGGGTATGTTAAGCCCAAGTAATGGGGAACCTTTTTAGCCTACCCTCTACCCTCATGTAAAAGCCCATTTAGATCTTTCCTCTAGGATGGCTCAACCCAGTAAAACGTGCATTCATGATTGTCTTTGTTTGAACCTAGGCCCAAGTCCAACGCTTGAGGCCTTGTTTGCTCTTGTTTGAACCTAAGCCCAAGTCTAATACTTGAGGCCCACTTGGATGTTGTTTGAACCCAGGCTCAAGTCCAATGCTCAAAGCCCACATGGACTTAAAGGTACTAAAAGCCATCATTGAATTGAATAAAAAGCCCAAAAGAGAAAAGTTTCTTAACTAATTACTTTTTGAAGGCACACATGGCTTTAAAAAGATTAAAAGTCACATGATTCTAAGAAAATTCAAAACCCAAATTCAAAACTTAGAATCCATCTAGTCATGTTGAAAAGAAAAGCCCAAGTCTTATACTTGAGGCCTACTTGGTCATTTAGAAAAAAAGAGCCTAAGTCCTGTACTTAAGGCCCACTTGGTCATTTTGAAAAGAAAGAGTTCAAGTTCCACTCTTAGGCCTATGCTTAAAGGATAGTTTAGGAATCCAAAATAACATAAAGTGAAAGTCCAAGTCCAAAGCTTGGACCCATTTTTTGAGAAAATGATACCTAACTCAACAAGACATTGATTGAATCAAAGGTCCAAGCCCAAGGCTTAAGACCAACATGACTTCACTTGAACTGAAGCCCAAGCTCAAGGCTTGAGGCTCACATGACCTTCCTTGAACTTAAGTCCGACCTTGCATGAATGAAAGCTCAAGTCCAAAGCTTGAGGTTTACATCACTTTGCTTAAATTGAAGCCCAAGTTCAACTCTCGAGGCTTTCATGACCTTGTTGGAATCAAGACCTAAGTCTAATATTTGTGACCCAAATGACTTTAATAAATTCAAAACCCAAGTCCAACACTTGGAACCCATCCGGTCATTTTGGAAAAACACAAAGGCCCAAGCCCAAAAACTTGAGGCACACATGGTTCTATTCTTGAATGAAAGTCTAAGCCCAATGCTTGACTTTCACATGATCCTATTGGATTAAAGCCCATAGTCTAATGATCGAAGCCTTCATGATTTTGTTTGGACCTAAATGAATGAAAGCCCAAATCCAATGGTTCACCCATGAGATTTTGTGAAATGAATGCCTAAGTTTGAAACTCATGTTCCATTGACTTAATGAGTCTAAGTGCACACAATGTAATGGTTGATATCATGTACAAAATTCACAAATGGATTCGCTTCACAAGAAAAGTCAAAAGCCCAACATCATTGCTCCAAGGCCCACAAGAATCAAGTTTGACTGTCGAAGGACCAATTCGAAGAAAGCCTAGTTTGTTCATCATCAGATTTCTTAATAGACTAAGAAGACTCCAACAATGCCATGGAGAACTCAAGGGACCGGTCATTCCATTCGAGACCTCAGTGACTAAAAGATCATTGATCCATCTTCACTAGGCGACTAATTCAACCTCTCTTGAGCCAAGTGATCACTTCACAAGCTTCCAAGCCAAGATCTCATCCATGGGGTTTTTCTATCTTTCTTTTGTTTAAGTTCATTTTGTTTGCTCATTTGAATTCTTAGGAACATGTTGCTTAGGTTTTAATTCTGAACTTATCATAGGAATGTTTGTTTGAATTACATTTTTCATTTAAAAAAAAAAAAATGTTAAAAAAAATCAAAAAGCCAAAAAAAAAAAAATCTCTCTTTCCAATTAGGGGCATGGCCCTTAAGTTGCTTTCTATGAAGAGTCCTAAACCAGGGGCATGGGCCTTTAATGACTCCCAATCTCCTCAAGGCCAAAGCCTAAGAGTCCATCCATTCATCCAATACTCAATGGGCATGATCTCCAACCACTGCTGATTTTCAAAATGTGCATATTCAAAAAGAAAAAAAATATTGTGGATTGTTTTTCAAAAGGTGTTCTTTCAAGATCAAGAATCGCTCTTCTTCTAGAATGAGTAAAATTCAAAATTTCATAACACATTTTCAAATTGTGCATAAGGAAATATCTTTAATAAAATCTTTTTGCAAATCATCAGATTCCATAGCCTTACCGATCAATTTGCATAAAGATGGATTAACTTCATTTAATTCATGTAAGGATCTTTGCTCATGATTTAGAACAAAAATGAAAGAGATCCTAAATTCAATCAAGGAAAAAATCACATGTCATTTGATTAAAGTGCAAAATCTTGTTTCTAGAAATTTTGATGTCACAACAACGGATTGTTACTTCTTTTTACTCTAAGAGAAGTCTATCAAGAGAGGTCATATCTTTGTGCCGATAAACTAGCATTACTAGGGATTGGAGGCCATCTTTGGCTAGAAAACATCATCCCAGAATTAACCTGTCACAAATTAATCCATTGCTAACCCATTTGAGCCTATACAATTAGCCTTTTTTTTCAAGAACCAATAATAAAAACTTAAACCCAAGGGTGGGAAAAATCAAATGTGCACATACTCAAACCTCATTCTGAGGAGGAGTCAAACCCAATGCTCGTCTGCAAAAGAGCTAGCAAAGGAGGTACAAGTGTACCAAAAGTTTGAAAAGAAAGTATGGTGATTAAGAGCATGTTCAAGACCTACCTTGAAGAAAGGTCGAATCTGAAATCTTAATTCTCACAAACTATGAGAGATTCATGTTAAGCTCACATGAGAATCCAACAAACTATTCGGACAATGAGCGACATGAGTGTATGAGAAAGCAAATAACTGTGAAAGAAAAAGAAAAAAAAAAATGAGAGACCCGCTAGGTTGAAAACCCGAAAGGGCGACCTAGGCAAAAAATAGGGTAACCTAGTAGGTCGAAAACCTAAAAGGGCAGCCTAAGTAAAAGTTAGGGTTTCATTCAAAAAAAAAAAAAATTCAAAGAAGAGATATGAAAGCTTGAAGAGAGAAAGAAAGATGAAAATTCCCTCAAAACCAAAAATAAGTGTCCATCAAAGCTGAAGAGCTAAATAAGAGAATCGAACAAAAAGAATGAGCTCACACAAAGGAACAACTTGAATGAAATAAAAAGAGACAAATGAGAAGAGACTTTCATGAAGTCAATGCAAAAGCAAGCACTTTCATTAAGTAATGCACACTTAGGGAAATTATTCAAAATGGGATTTTGAGCCTTTTATATATCCTTCATTTCAAATACATGAACCCGGCCTACATTACAACCTATGAATAAAGACCTCCTTCAAGTCTTGGTAGTTTTAGGCACAACTCTTGTGATAATTTCTCTTAGATTGAAAAGAAAGAAAGCCTGAGATAGTCAAGCGCTACTGGAAAAAGATCTTAAAAAGGAAAATTCTCAAATTAAGAGCACTCCCTTTATTTGCTCTCAGAAAAAATTCCCAAGCTAGGGGCACTCCCCTTGTTTGTCATCAAGCAAAAATGAATTTTCAAATTAAGGGCACTTCCCTTATTTTTCCTCAAGTAAAAATTCTCAAACTAGGGGCACTCCCCTTGTTTGCTTTCAAAAAGGAAAAATTCTCAAATTAAGGGCACTCACTTGTTTAATCTCAAATGAAAAGAATTCCTAAATCAGAGGCATTCCCCTTGTTTGTTCTCAGTGAATACCCTCAATTTTTCAAGCTATACACATTCTTTGATTGCCTTTAAGGATTCAATCTCACAATGACCTTAATCCTTCTTATTGAAAGAGAATGTTTCGGCTATCGAATGTTTATAATTAGCCAAAAGACCTATTCAAAGGGACTACCTTTTGCTCATTTGAAAAAGTAAAAAATGATTTTTCTCAAAATTGACAAGAACACCACATTGCAAAGAAAGGTTTCTACACCACAAAGTTTTAAAAGGAAAATTCAGCTCATTTTAAAATTTTCTCATGAATAAGCTCATTTTGAAATCACCATGCAAACTTGATCAGAGGTCTCTATCATCACCATAGTTGACCAAGTGTCTTTCAACCACTTTTGAACTACGTCTGGACCTGATCCTCCCAAAAGAGGTACGTAGGCAGTCCATCAAAGACTCGGTCCCAATCATCTGAATGACCTTTGGATAGGTCCCACTTTTGAACTACGTCTTGACCTGATCCTCCCAAAAGAGGTACGTAAGCAGTCTATCAAAGACTCGGTCTCAATCATGTGCATGACCTTCGAATAGGTCCCACTTTTGAACTACGTCTAGACCTGATCCTCCCAAAAGAGGTACGTAGGCAGCCTGTCAAAGGCTCGGTCCCAAGCACCCAAATGACCTAAGCTTAGATCTGGTGGAGAACTCAAAGTGATTGACTTGAAAATAGTTCACCTACACAAAATGTTTTTACAACATGTTTTAATTATAGGCATTGGCCCAACATTTTTGTATGCAAGCAAGCTACACTAGAAGCGTTGGTTCTTCTGTTCTGTTTGTCAACATGATCTTCTTAAATATGCTAAAACTAGGGCCATGCGCCCAACTGACAATCAAAAGAAGAGTTTGTTTGTTGTCTCTTACAGGTTATCGAAGTCACTCCATTGGACCATTCATCAACAAGAGTTCAACCCATAGAATGTTGCCACATCTTCATCAAAATACCATTCCCCAATGGAAGCACGAAACCCAATCCTCCAAGGAATAAGCTATGATAATCAAAAGAGAAGGAGGTTAGGTAAGCACTGAAAAGACAAGGTGCACATTTCTAACCACATATGCCTTAAGCAAGACAAAACCAAAAAAACAAAAAAAAATTCAAAACTTACCCCAACATTCACATAACGAAACCCATGACACTCAAGGTCTTACAACAAACCAAATTCAACCTTATCAATATCCAAAGCGTACTGAACCAACTTCTGCTTCCTAGGATTAATTTCCTTAAACACCCCTAACACGAGAACAAAAAAGCCATCAAAACTAAAACGAAGAACCAAATCAAACACCATCATGAAATCATGAGATATTAACCAAGCTTAACTCAACATAATCAAGGCTTAAAATTGACCAACCAAATTAAAAATCACAACATATAGCAATTCCAATTCAAAGCAAACAAATTCAAATTTAAACAAAACTTTTAAACTTGAATCAATTCATCAATCCAAAAGCAGAACCACTGCACCAAGTTAACAAATCATGAAATCTCAACCAAATGGAGCAAATCCAAAACAATTATCCATCTCAAACTTAATCAACCAAGCTAAAAAATTAACAAAACAAAGTTCTTAAAAAAAAACATTGGCCTCAAAAGTTGCAAAATTTCAGCAAAATCAATCGAATTTGGCCATACCCATTTCAATCAATCAAACCCAATCATACCCATGATCACAAAGCAATCACCAAACTCAAAATTTCAGAGACACATTAAGAAACAACAAAATCAACTCAATTGTGCGAAAAGCCAACCCAAATAAATAACCAAAGTCGAAAAATCATTTCAAACTTCAAATCTGACCCTGAGTCAATCAAAATTCCAAGCTCCAACCCTGAGTTAGCATCCATTTTGAAATCCGACCATGAGCCAATGATCTTGAGTCAAATAACCAACACAAAGATTTTAAGCCTCAACAAGAGCAAACCAAAACAATTTTTAAGCCTCAAAGATGAGCAATTGAACAAATCTTCACAATGGAACAATCTCAAAGAAAAAATTAAAAAAAAACCGCCATGAAAAAATCTCCAAGAATAAAAAATCTTCACAATGAGAATCTCCAAAAATGCTAACAATAAAAAGAATCTTAATGGAAAAGCTTCCCCATGGACAAAGCTTCATAAGCACATTAAAAACAATCTCCAAAATCAATCATTTAAGCCTCAAAGACGAGCAAACCACCACTCAATCAAAATTAATCCCTGACCCTGAGTCACCAACCAAAGATTCAATCGTGACCTCAAATTGTACCCAAAAAAATTGAAATTCTTGACCTAGAGTCATCCACTGAAAGCCAAATGTAAATGAATCTTGACCCTGAGTCATCATCAAGAGAATCAAAATTCGACCCTGAGTCGAAAATCAAAACTTAACCTTGAGTCATCATCCAAATTCAAAAAAAAAAAAAAATGACCCCTAGTCGAAAATCAAATCTGACCTTGAGTTAAAATCCAAGATCAAAATTGTGACCCTGAGTCAATGTTATCAAAACATTTCTTCATAAAGCACTTTGCGGATGTTTCATCCAACAACATTCTCTTTGAGGCAATTCTGTGGAATTGCATTCTCACCCGGCATTCTTTTGGGGCAACTTTCCGGAGTTGTATTCCAACACTTTCTCTTTGAGGCAATTCTACGGAATTGTATTATCAAAATATTTCCTTTGAGGCAATTCTACGGAATTGTATTATACAAAAGTCTTTTTGAGACAATTCTGCGAAATTGAATTCTCAAAATACTCACTGTAAGATAACTCTCCAAAGTTGTATCCCCACATTTTGTCTTAAAACAACTCTATGGAGTTGTATTTCCACAATACTTCTTTCAAGACAATTCTACGGAATTGTATTCTCAAAATATTTCCTTTGAGGCAATTTTGCAGAATTGGTATTCTCAAAATATTTTCTTTAGGGCAACTCTGCGGAGTCGTATTCCCACATTTCCTTTTGAGGCAATTATGCATAATTGTATTCTCAAAACATTTCATTTGAGGCAACTCTCTAGAGTTGTATTCTCAAACTTTCCTTTTAGGCAACTCTGCAGAGTTGTATTCTTACAACACTTCCTCTTTGAGGCAATTCTACGGAATTGTATTCTCAAAACATTTCCTTTTAGGCAATTCTACGGAATTGTAGTCTCAAAATATTTCCTTTGAGGCAATTTTACTAAATTGTATTCTCAAAACATTTCCTTTAAAGCAACTTCACGAAGTTGTATTTTCTCAAAATATTTCATTTGAGGCAATTTTGCGGAATTGTATTCTCAAAACATTTCTCTTTGAGGCAACTCTGCGGAGTTGTATTCCCATACTTCCTTTTGAGGCAATTCTACTGAATTGTATTCTTAAAACCTTCCCCTTTGAGGCAATTCTGCAGAATTGTATTCTCACACTTTCTCTTTTGGGACAACTTTGAAGAGTTGCATTCCCACAAATGTCTGAGGACATTATATCCCCACGTGAATAAATTAATGGTCACAAAATGAGATGTCATACTTGCATTGGTGTTTATTTATTACATAAATTCCACCAATGAGGGGCATCTGTTGACACCCCATTTTGCAACCATTAATTTTACTTTTTTACACTTTAGTGCATAAAGGGTAAAATGGTAATTTCACAAGCTTGAAAATTCAAAATTGGTCCATAAATTTAAAATCATATTTTAAATGATCAAAATTGAATTAAGAATGAAAGTGCATTTTTCGGATTGGAATTTGGATAAAAAACCAAGTTTTTATTAAGGAAATGAATTTGATTGGTTGAAATGATATTTACCATAAGCTCACATGCATAGGATTACTTGTTAATTAATTTGATTGGTCCTATAAAGGATTAAATTAAAATCAATTAATAAATAATTCCTATTGGTTTAGAACACCTTAAAATGGTAAGTATTCATGCACAAGATTTTCATCAAAGGATAATTCTTAAATTGATTTATTTTTAACTAATGGGATAATTATTTTGACCAATAATTATCATATTAATTATTAATAAATTGATTAGAATTAAGAAATCTCAAATTCAACCAAATAAGAACTTCTAAATCGGATCAAGATCCTCTAGAGTTTCTAGGGAACTCTACTAAATAGAGTTCTCTGAATCCTAGCCTTTCTTTTTATAATAAATGGTTTAAATTATGCCATGTCAGCATTCCACTAACAAAATCCCTAAAATATTGGTTTTTACTTTTTATCACTTAACATGTTAACACTTATCCATTAACACCAATATTTTAGGGATTTTGTTAGTGGAATGCTGACATGGCATAATCTGAACCATTTATTATAAAAAGAAAGACTAGGATTTAGAGAACTCTATTTGGTAGAGTTCCCTAGAAAATCTAGAGAATCCTGAATTCTTCTAAATCCACTAGAAGTTGACCAAAGGTGAAAAAACCCGGAATTATCCAAAGCCCAATTTGGATTTGGATTCCAGCCCGTACACTAGTTAGTATTTTGACTATAACTTTTGACTCAATTATCCGATTGAGTTGATTCAAATTGGGCTGGAAAGATGACATTATGGGCTACAAATATGTGTCAATGACCATCTCCAAATTCGAATGTTTAGAGGGTCAAAATGGGCCCGCAATTAGAGCCTAAAAATCAGCCAGAATTTCGGGATTTTCATGAAATATATCCAATTTCCAAAACCCTAATGCACTCCCATGAGGTCCAAAACGTGGGTAGGTTCATTTTTAGGCTGCCATATAAATAGAAAAGGATACTCATTTTAAAGGAGGTTGGAATTTTCATCGTTCAGAATCCTAAACAAAATTCAAAAGAATATTTGTGAGGGATTAGGGTTTTAATAAGAATAGAAGCTATTCTTATAACCCTAGAAATTATAAGAGGCCACCTCTTGTAATTTGGATTCCAATCTTTGAATTTTGTTTTTTTAATCTCTTATAACCAATTTAACGATTTTCCCCTCAAGAATCAATTTTTCAAGTTGGATTCAATCGAATCAAGTCAAGGAGCTCCCTCCCCAACACATGCAAGTACTCATTTTCCTTGTTGTTTTGATTATCCATTTGTTAAAATATGATTGTGTAATTGTTTGTATATGTTTTTTTTAGGATAGTTCTGTTTTTAATTCTTTTGTTCATATGGAATTTATTTGATTAAAGTTTTTATGACTTAGGAGCATGTTAGGGTGAAATTGTAGTTTTAAAATGTTAAAAACGATGGAGGAATCGGTTTTCATGAGATTCAGTAACTGAAATCTTGGATTAAAGTCGATCGGGTCTTAGGTTTTTACCTGAGCACCGATCGGGTCCCAATTTTCACTTGGGTACCGAATGGGCCAAATTGGGTACCGATTGGTACTAGGAGAGGCCCAATTGGTTTTGTCTAAGAACCGATCTGGATTTTATGAGGATTTATGTTGTCTGGTACAAAAATTATTTTCCTATCGATTCTGCCATGTTTGTTTCTGATTGATCTTGATCTTAACGTGTTATGTTTGGTTGTCTAAATATGTATTTAAGAATGTTGCATGAATATTTTCAATTACTAGGTGGTTAATCACGTTTATTCATCTTATTTTGCATGTACTATATATGGTGTCCAATCAATGTGAGTCTGGTTTGTATGCATCGAGTCGTGAACTATAGATTAAGAGTCCTTAAGAGACTGATTTAGGTCAGGTTGAGTGGGTGCCTAACATCTTCCCACTCAATCCCCTAGCCCCCGAACCCTAATCTTAGGGGAAGTTAGATTAGTCCGTGTATCCTTTTACTTTTATTTTCTAGATTGTATTTAGGACACAAAACCTTGCAATTTTTTTTCCTTAGATTGTATTTAGGGAAAAATTATGTAATTTGTTTATTCCCCAAAACATTGTATTATTTATTTCATCAATATATAAAATATTATACTTTTTTCGTAGCTTTTTTTGTACAAAAGTTAGGTGGCGACTCCATTGTAAATATCCCCTAGTGATTAGGATGGAAAATAGTGAAAGTCTCTATTTTGAGAATCATGTTTAGGCCTTTACATTAGGTTAAGGGTCGTGGTTCTCACAACATGCATGAAAAGTGAAATAAGCTCATCATTAACAAACATGATTTTATTTGAAAAAGAGGCCACTACATTTTTTTAGGGAATTGGGCAAGAAGCCAATTCTTTCACCTCAACCAGTAGCCTCTCGTACTGCTTTTGAAGCTCGATTGTGGTATTACTCTATTCTATGGACCGTGCTACTAAATCATTAACATAAGAATCCACGTGTTTCTTTAGTCCTTTATTTTCTTTTTTAAGCTCCCCTACTTTCTTCATGTTGTTTTTGAGCAACCGTTGGGAAATGGTAACTTGGGAGCGCAGCGCTTGAATTTCATGATTTCTAACATGCAGACGTTGTCCCATGTTAGAAACAGAAGCAACACACTGAATAGTGAGTGTCATTGAGTCATTAATGATTTAAGGATCTGTCCTCCCAACTAATACTCTTCCATCCTCAAGAGTGAGGAAACCCGCAGCTACTGCCGTTGCAGTTGTACCATTTAGAATCACGGAATCAATTATCGTGACAGGGCCGTTCGAGGATAGGAAGTATGGACGCTAGACCTCTGGCGCTACGGTAGACATAGCATTTAGATTAATTGCATTATAGTTGTTTTGAGAAGAAGAGAAAGTCATCTTAGAAAATCTAATGAGAGATTAAGATAAAATTTTGAAAATGATGAATGAAGTTCATCGAAAACCAGAGTGTGATAAATAAACTTCAGATTTTTGAAAGAAACAAAAACAGTCTGTGCGATTACCTATCATCCGATTCCCGAGACACCTTTTCCTCAAATTTCAACGTTTGTTGAAATTCAAGATTCAACGTATATGGAAAAGTCACTGATTCAGTACTCGATGTGCCGACAAGATTTTCTTTTTGAAAAAGCAACTATCATTTTTCAAACTTCCTGAATCATCGGTGTCTCTGGCGTGTGTGATTGGATAAGCCAGACACGTAGCACCTTCTGAACCGTTCATTCACCCGCGTGTCTATCTTATAAATTCGCTTCTCTTCTCCATTGCATATCACACTTCTTAGATCTTACTCTCTCATCAATTCTTCTGATTATACTATAAAAGGATACAACATCACAAACTAATTCATAAAATCAGCAATTTAATGTTCTCAGACAAAAGCAAGATTATTTTTTATCAAATTCCTACAAAGCAAGATTATCTTTGATCATGCTTCTTAGGTGAAGTATCTTTTTCATCATCCAAGTCAATGGAAAAATCTCTGGCATACACTCTTAATACTCATGCGACTTTGTATGACAGAAGAGAGAGAGTTACTTGTATATGGGTGTCCACCATATCCTTTCCTAATTGCTTAATCAATCTACACTTTAGGAACACGGCAAGGAACATCATATCTCAAATTGATCTAATTTCCTTGTTGCAATAATAGTAATGATTGTATCTTGATTATGTATTTACATGCTTTGAATTTATGATATTTGGTTGATTATATATTGATATGAATTTCATTATATACAATCATGGTACTTGATTATGTGTTTATATGTTTTTGATTTATGATATTTGGTTGATTGTATTTTGATATAAATTTCATTATATACAATCATGATAATTTTGAAATAGACTCCCCACCATTAGAGGGAGAAAACTCGTGCTAGAAACATGACAAAACTATCTTACCTTACACAAATCAATGTGAACTATAAGTTCAAAGAATTATTTGTTTGTAAGGTTCACTGACAATAAGAAAATTTGAAATCTTATTTTCTAGCTACTACTACCCCAGTGGAGATTAAATTCCCTGAAGGTAAATTAATTGATATAGTAGTAAGTGTATCTAAGACACGCTTAGAGTGTGAAAGATTTGTCAATGCTAAAGATAAAATAGTTTTTGTAAAAGAAAAATAAGTCGCAGCCCATGAAGAAGCTATACCCATGAAACAGGCAATAAGGTAATTAATCTATCCAAAATTGTGCACAATATCTCCTGAAAATAAACCTCCAAAAGAGGAAACTCCTGAAGAAAAAAATGGTACCTGAAATTTCGAGGTCTCCATATATTATTTAAATAAAAGAAATATGGGATAGAAATAAATTTGTTGTCGACAATATATTTGCTCTTAATGGTGAATTTGAACCATAAACCATCGAAAAATGTCGATGTAGAATTATTGACCGATATCGAATTCATGTATAGAATTATCGGCCAATGTCGAATTCATGTATAGAATTATCGGCCAATGTCAAATTCATACATAGAATTATCGGCCAATGTCGAATTCATACATAGAATTATCGACCAATGTCGAATTCATATATAGAATTATCGGTCAATGTGGAATTCATAGAATTATTGATCAATGTTGAATTCATATATAGAATTATCGATCAATATGGAATTCATATAGAGAATTATTGACAAATGTGGAATTCAAATAGAGCTAAACTCATGAGTATAATATGAAATATTTGGACCTGTAGTCCATGCACCTAATGGTGTAATGCCTTGTTTAAATACATGTGGGTATTTGTACTATGAAGTACAAAGTACGACTTATGTAATAAGGTTTCTTGCAGAAATCTAGTATAATTATAAAAAAATATATATGCTCCTGTAATGGATACAATTTCATTCAGAATTTTGATTAACTTGGTAGATTAGATATGCGCATATCTATATGAATTATTGAACGTCCCTGGAGGATTTAAAATGCCTGAAGGATATAATCCCTTAAGGATATTTCCTACCAAGTAACAAAGATTCTTGAAGCATATAATTTAAAATCCTTAAGGAATATAGAATGCATGAAGCATACAATTTAAAATCCTTAAAGGAAATGGAATGCATGAAGCATACAATTTAAAATCCCTAAAGAATATAGAATGCTTGAAGCATATAATTTAAAAATCCTTAAAGGATATGGAATGCATAAAGCATATAATTTAAAATCCCTAAAGGATATGGAATGCCTGAAGCATATAATCTCTAAAGGATATGAAAATGCCTGAAGCATATAATTCCTGAAGGATATACTATACTAAGTAACAAAAATTCTGATATGGTTTAAAGCAATCTGGGTGCATGTGGTACAATTGTCTTAGCAAATATTTTTAAGAAGGATTTAAGAAGAATCCATATTTGTCTATGTGTTAAAGCACGAGAATCTTGATTTGCTACTATTGTGGTATATATTGTAGAAACTCCTGAAGAGTTCACAAAAACCGCCAATTATATAAAGAATGAATTCGAGATGAAAAATCTCGGTAAAATATAATTTTGTCTTAACTTGCAAGTTGAACACTTTCCAAATGGAATTCTTGTTCACCAGTCAAGATACACAGATGAAGTCCTGAAGCACTTCCATATGAATAAAACTTATCCTTTGATTACTCCAATGGTTGATTGGTCACTTGATGTTAAGAAAGACCATTTTCGCCCTCAAGAAGAGTATAAAGAAATTTATGGTCTTAAAGTACCATACATTAGTGCAATTGATACTCTGATGTATTTTGCAAATTACACTTAATCAAATCCACAGTTAATGGGAAATGCAGACGCATGATATCTTTCTGATCCAGACCAAAGGACGATCAGAAACAGAATACTATTCACATGTAACAACACTGTTATTACATGAAGATTTATCAAGCGAACAAAGATGTAGCAATTCATGAAACAAACACATCTCACTTAATATTCTCCAAAAGAGCAGTGATATTGATGTCAAGCAGATATGGTCATGTGACAACTTAGACATTCCAGAAGATTGTTCATAATATTGGCATGCGTCAACATAAGAACCTTTTCATTGACAATCGAAGATCTATGTATTCATAGGGGGAGTAAATACTCTGAAGGATATGTGCTGATTGTACTCTTTTTTCTTCCCTAAGGTTTTTTCCCACTGGGTTTTCTTTTGCAAAGTTTTAATGAAGCAATCTAAAGGCACTTAAAGGTTCACAAGAATACTGTACTCTTTTTCCTTCGCCACTGATTTTTATCCCACTGGGTTTTTCCTTGGCAAGGTTTTAACGAGGCATATTCTTAGTGAGTAGTCATCCAAGGGGGAGTGTTATGAACTAATTGAGCATGAATGAGTGCTTAACCACTCCTATCAATGTGCTCAATCACTCCTATCACATTGCTCAACCACTCCTATCATCTAATCACTATATACATGTGGTTTTAGTTTTGTAAGATAATAAGAAGGAAATTATGAATTCCATAAGAGAATTCTATCTAGTATGGATGACCACTAAATAAGAAAGTTTCTCAATAGAATTTCTCTTCTTCATTTCTCTTACTATTTTATAATACTATCGCAATTTCTCAAAATATATATATATATTGGCAGCCTCCCAATTACATCAACAAAAAGGAGGCAGCCCAGAAAAGAAAGCCACGCAACAAAAAGGTTTTTGAGAGACCATTTGCCCAACGAGCAGGCCCTCTATTAGAGGACCTGGGTTCCAAGAGAAAGTAGGAGGGTTCAATTTCCTCCTATTTAAACTCCCCAACGATTTAGAAAAAAAAAAACTCCCCAAGGATAGCTTTATTTCCTCCTATTTAAAATGTCAAAGGAAAGAAGACATATTATTTTTAAGATTTTTTATTCCATTTATTTTCCTTCTTTTCCTCTCTTCCAAATAATTTCTTTCGTCTAAAAACTGTGATATCTATAATCTGTAGTATATGTAAAACCAAAGTCTTTGACTGTTTGTTGACTTCTTTTAATATTGTCATATAAGCTTTAAAAGCCTAAATTTTTCAGGTCATTATTCTAATCTATACTATAATGTAAAACCGAAATTTTTTTACTTTTGGTTGACCTCATCATGTTGCGCCACATAAGTTTTTGAAATCTCACAATTTTATATCTCATTACTTTAATATATATTTTCTAATTGAATTTAAATTTTATTCTATTATTAAACTTTCCATTAGAATCTTAACACATCATATTTTCTTTAATATAAGAATATATTATTCCATATATAAAACACAATCATAATTAATGTCTAATACTAAAATATATTCCATATATAAACACAATATAAATATCTTTTAATAATAATCATAATTATCAATTTTCATCAAGATTTTTAGAGTTCTTTTTTTTTTTTTCTTATGTATTTCATTTAATTTTGTTGCTGGCAATGGAGAAAGATGGATGGATTTGTTATAATGAAACTATGTGAGCTTGAAATGAGTTATGAAAATTATTTAGGTTTGATCATATAATCATGTGCCCATGTATTTATTTGTCCTTCTTCTTATTTTAAGTATCATTTATTTTATTTTTGGATGGAAACATGATCCATATGGTAAATATAAACATGAATTGTGTTTTATAAAAATTGGACTATATTCAACTTATGCCAAAAAAAAAAATTACATTATATTAAATTTTAATTATCCTATGGTAAATATACTTTCTTAGTTATTTTTTTTTTAAACTAAAAAGTATGGATCTATCCTAAATCCGATCTGTAAAGTCTCTTTATCAATCTTGCCTACAACATTTTGAACTACAAAAAAGAAAAAAGAAAAAAATGCATATTCAACATAAAGAAGTAAAATGGATCAAAATTAATTGAGATTTTATTTTCAATAATTTTTTTGTGCATCGCACGGGTTTGCGACTAGTGTATGTTATTTTGAAAGTCCACAAAAAAAAAAAAAAAAAAAAAAAAAACCTATAGTTTATCCTTATGACAAATTAAACCTCAGTAACAAACAAAACCCACCTCTGGTTTCAAGTGTTTGACACAATATTGAAAGTGTGAGGTTTGAAGTGTCACAAAGATAAAACTATAGGTTTTGTTTATTAATTTATTTTCTATATATTTTATTAATTTAAATTCTATAAATATTTCTTATAAAACCTCATATATTTATACATTCCATTAGAATCTTGTCACATAATATTTACATTTTTATAAATAATTAAAAATGCATACTAATAATTATCGTAATTAATTATCAAACTCTATATTTATAAAAAAAAAAATATATATATATATATATATATATATATAGAGAGAGAGAGAGAGAGAGAGAGAGAGAGAGAGAGAGAGAGAGAGAGAGAGAATATCTGTTGAACTTTTCCTCACAACTCACAAGTTACCAAATTGTTAATTTCGAAATATTTTGATCAACTAGCAAGTTCACATTTATCTGAATACGGCCAAGTTTCAAAGAGTAGCGTAT
This sequence comes from Fagus sylvatica, assembly GCA_907173295.1. Taxonomy (NCBI): domain Eukaryota; kingdom Viridiplantae; phylum Streptophyta; class Magnoliopsida; order Fagales; family Fagaceae; genus Fagus; species Fagus sylvatica. The sequence goes on from OU015772.1 coordinate 19,622,968, forward strand.
TAATTATTTGTCAATGAGTAGGTGACAAATTCAGCGTGAAATCGTCTCTTAATATGAGGAAATAAATTTTGGGATGCTTGTGTGAAAGATAATCATTTAATTCCCATTTTGTAACTTGTTTCTCTGTTCTTAATATAATTCCTCTTTTAGTAAAAAAAAAAAAAAAAGAGGAAATAAAATTTTGAGCTACTATGATAGAAGAAGTCTTTTTTTTAGGTGATAAGTAAATAGAAGAAGTCTTAATTAAGCTATGATTGTGATTGATAGGTTGAAGCTTTAAGCAACGTACAACCAAATTCACAAGTTAGCATACCGAATTTCCTGGGGTTTCCACATTTCCATGTCATCATTGCTTAACGCCAACGGCATTCTTGTTTTCATGACCAAACTCACAATTAAGTTGGGTGACATTGTCAACCCGATGGACACTTCGAGTCATTATAATAAGATTATACTAATTACTAGTAAACATCGAGGACACAATGTTGGAAATATTGTTGCCCCAAGTTTGTGATTGTAATTAACAAGAAAGCGTTTCTGGCATAATTTTCCATAATATATGCATCACTATTGTCACTTTTTCAAAACACATTTCTACCTACTCTTTGAAACTAATGCAGTAATTCTCCATTTATTTAAATAGAAAACATTTTCTGAAAGTATTTTCTAAAACATTTTCTGAAAATATTTTCTCTCCTTTCCATATTACTGTACTTGGATTTTACACCATTTATTGGAGTTGCTACTGGTGTAATTGCAGTTTTTTTTTTTTTTTTTTTTGTTAAGAGATAGTCTTTCTCTTATGTTATCTTTAAGTTAGATGTTTTAGTTGTAACCTCTTTATTAATTCTTATTTAAAGTAAATCTTAGCTTGAGCCTGATTGTAGGTCTCTCTTGCAAACAATACCTCACAAAGAAGTCAAACTTGTGTTTAGAGAATCGAATAAATGTGTTGACCACTTGGCCGCTTAAAGGATAGCACAAGCCAAAAACTGATATTTTATGGGAATGTTCCCCAAATTCCATTTCTAATATTATCGCTCTTGATATTTCTAAAAACGTTTGCCTCATCTTTTACCCATAAATATTTAAGTTTTTATATATTCCTATTACAACATCAATAACAAAAAAAACTGCCTAGAGAGAGAGAGGGAGAGCACGCCTCATAAGATAGCCTTTTAGAATAAATATTACTGTTACTTGTACATTTAAAACCCTCAAAACATTATCATCAATTTTTCCAATAGCCCTTCGATATATGGAAGACAACCAAATGGGAAGGAGCCATTCCTCCATTTGTTTAAAGAAATGGAATGGATAGAATTTGAACTTTTGACGCCATTTCACCTTCACTTTTGTGTCCCATCTAAAAGTTACAATGTGTTTGGATGGAGAGGAAGTAGACATAAGTAGAGGGAAGGGGATGGGGTGGTTTGATTCAGTTTGTTTAGATGTTTTTTAAAAGGAAGGGGAAATGATTTGAGGAGTTTTGGAGGCATTGTAAGAAACTTTGTGACTTCGAATTGGGGACTTGGTCCTTTAGACATGGACCTCGATGCTACTTGCTTGAATGTAACTGACCCTTGCACTGAACCAAAACTATTTCCCTCTAAACATGACTGGCCACAACCGCACTTCTCTTAGTGACCATGGTACCACCAGCAACCTCACACCACCACTCTCGGCACCAAAGGCAACCAAGGTTTGGGACAGCACAAGACTTGGGCGAATCCCATTGGAAATATCAGAAATTAGCATTTGACCTAGGTCATTGACATCTTAACAATGATTTAGTTATTAATAATTACCATAGATTTATGAAGGGTAAAAAATTTACTCATGGTAATTATTTATACGAGAACAGAATTAGAATATCAAGTAACACATGAACAAACTTGAACTTGTTAATATGACAAAAAATAAATCAAGCTTAAACATATAAGCTAACATGGTGATAAGTTAAAACTCGGCTTATAATTGAAAGCAAATTAAATAAATCAAACTTAAATTTCCAATACTCTGATTACAGTCCTACCTAAGGTTAAAATAGTCATTCAAGTGTATTATAATACCAGGCAAGTCGTTCATTTAAAAACAATTATAAGGCTAGGCTTACTTTAAATTACATTAAAATAGTTAACTAGTCCCTTATTTCTTGTCTTAACCATGTCAGCATCAAATATATCATACCTTTTGCGTGTGGAATAAATTCACACGTTTTCTTTTGAATAGTTGAAGAAGACTGGATTTGGCACTAGATCTATGTTTTATTAGTCAATATGGAAATCCAGAAGATCGCATGGCTAATCAATCTACCTTGCCCCAAGATAGACTAAAAAATTATGGGCGTGTTTCATGAGGGACACCTATAAATAATTAAATATATAATACAACCATCCAGTTAGCTAGTCCTTTCAAATAAGACTAATTTTAAAAGGGTGGATATTCCAAATTTCATGAACAACACATGTCAACATCCTCGCCACGACGGCACGTCTATTACCTTTGCATTTTGTTAATGTGTTGCTGTATAGGCTCTAAAGTCAAGCTTCATGTTCTTTGGTATAGTTTATTTTTATTGATTTATTTTATTTTTTTATTTTTATTTTTATTTTTTTTTAAATACTATAAAAATAAGTTAAAGAAAACAAGATCTTCCTAATAGATAGTAGCCTTAGGGCTTTTAAATTGGGTATATTGTTCTATTATGCCCTTTGAGATTTCCAAAAAGTCATAACTATGATGTGGTATCTAATTGAACAGTTCTATGTAGCCCATTACACCATATGAATATATGAGTTCCACAAATTTATGAAGTACATTTTTTGTGAGAGAATGACGTGTACAACCAGTGGTGGCTTTAAGAATTTTTTTCAGAGTGATCATTAAGAAATTTAAATTTCTATTAAAAACTTTATAAATCCATTAAAAAATTTAAATTATACTTAGATCTAATAAAATGAGAACTTGAATATATTGATATCATAAAAAATAAAAAAAAAATACATGAATTTTTACAATTTCCTTTTAATTATAAATAATAAAACAAATTTGAATCACTGGAACTATTTTGTTTGAATCAAACAAAAACTTATCATATTGTTTGTTGATTGAGAGAGAGGGACAAGAGATAAATTGTTAAAGAGTCTAAGAGAGAAAATGAGGAATAAACGGTGAAGTGTTTTGATTCTAAAAACAAAGAGAATAAAATAGCAGATACGGTGAAGTTGAATAATAAATAGGATTAGATATTTAGAATCTCAAGTAAAAAGTGTTTAATATTATATTTAAAGGGCGGAGTCGGTGGCAATGTTATCAATACCGAACTGAGAGCCGTTTTAGTTTCATGAGGGAAATAAAATATTTCGGTACCAATTAATATCAAGATTCTTTAAATTATAAGCTTATATTTTATGTCAATCTTTAGTCTAAATATTAGTCCCAATCATAATAATATACTTATATTATATAATGAAAAAATAAAAACACCAAAATTCACTTTAATATTTAAATAGGTACTTCATAAAAACATTAAGAAAAAACAAACGTTTGTCAGACAAATTGCTTTGCTCTCAACTTTTTCAAATTTAAAGTTCTCGCGCACGTGGAGGGACAATGGCCACAAACAAATTAAAGAAGGCACATAAAACAAAAACAAAGAAATAGAAAATAGTGGGTGGTTGGACAAAACAAAACATAAGATAAAGAAGAAAGAAGGAACAGAGAAGAAGCAGAATGGGCGGAGATGCAGAGAAGAAGAAGAAGAAGGGTGTTCAGGATCTCAACTTAGGGTATTCAATATTATTTAAGGGTGTTGAATACATATATATAAATTTCTACACCTTTTTAAGAATTCAAGCTTCTTTTTTTTTTTAAGAACTCGAGGTGTTCACTGCCACTATACAACTACTCATAAGAATTTTTCTATCACTCTTCATTTTGTTATAATGATGTAGAATAGACAAAACATACTTTTCTTGAATAATAAGACCGTCTAAAGTCAACACGCAAGAAGTTCAAGAAATAGAAAAACACAAGTAGAAATCATCTGACCAAACGAAAAAATTGCTTGAAATTTGGTAACCTAATTGGAATCGCAGTGAGGATCAAAGCTTATGGCCATGAGCCCTACCGCTTTTTCGATCAAATTCTTTCATTTAGCATTTCTATTAGTCAATTTTGTTATTTATGATAATTTTCCTTTTTGTTATAATTTTCAATTTAAAATTCAAATTAAGATCAAGTCTGTTTTGAAACTTTTCCTAGAATTAGTAGGAATTAATTTTACAATTAACTCAATCTTTTTATATTTAACAATTTTTCTTATTTCTAGCATAATTTTGTGTTTATCACGAATTTGGATTTCTAGGATCTTCTCAATGGTCTTTTAGTAGCCCTAGGATTTCTTTACTATTTACTATACTTTTAACCCTTAAAAAATGGAACTATTTTTATTTTGATCTCTTAAATTTAAGATTTTTCATTTCTATCTATTACCTTTGATTTAGATTTTTAAAAATAAAATTAAAAAAAAAAAAAAAGAAGAAGAAGAAGAAGTTTATAAATAAAAGATTTATAACATTACCACTAATGTAATTATTCCATTCTTTTGATAGATAAAATCGAATTTAAATCTATGACATCTGTTACATGATAATTGTTTTTTTATTTTCAGACAAAAACATCAATTAGTTTTTAATATAAGATAAATTTGAACTTATACTAAAAAAAAATAAAAAATAAAATAAAATTTACCAATTAAGCAAATTAAAACCCACGTGTTGATTCCATTATTAGACAAACAACTTGTTTTCCTAAGCCCAAAAATATTCTCAAAAAAAGAGAATAAAACCAAAAAACCCAATGAAATTGGATTGAGATTCTATGTAATAGGTGAATTTTTTTTAATATAAAATTTTTATTTTTTATTTTTTGAATTTTTTAACAATTTTTTATTAAACGATTAAGATTTAACTATTTAATTGATGTTGCGTGCAATTGGATCTCAATCCAAAATGAAACTCTAGCTGAAAAGACATATAACCCAATAAGGACATCGGATAATTAACGCAACCAACCAATCCCTCACGCGCTTCATCAATAAACTTGATTATGAGGCTGTCGATTGTAGACACTAGACAGACAATAATTCGTTGAAGATAAGACCCCACGTCAGCTGGCCCCACCTAATTACCAGTGACTTCCAAGTTCACACCCACCTCACCCAAATCGAGAGTGAACTACACGCGCAATGATTACGTGTGGGCCTTATCTCAATGAGCACTTTTTCTTCCACGGTAAAGTACATAAAGCATGCCCAGCCTCTTTGGCAATTGGCGCGCACACACACAATTTATTTCCCCCATATATATCCGAAATTTTCTATCTATCCAAACAATAAAAAAAGCGACTCATCCAAAATAAAAAATAAAAAAAAACCACCGCCGCCGCGTCTATTTCTCTCTCTCTTTTCTATTTTCTAGGATTTGTTCAAGGAGTTTTTTCCTGAGAAACAAACATACCTCTGCCCAGAACAACTCTCCACTTGTAATAACTTTAAAGCCTCTCCCAATCAACACAAACGTTTGTAGATAAAGTTTCCGAGAGTCTATCCATTTGCCTCGTTTTTTGCCAAAAAAAAAAAAAAAAAAAAGAGAGAATTCCTCTTTCTCTCTTCAAAATTTGTTCAATCGAATTGGGGAGTTCTTTTTTTTTTTTTTTTTTTTGTTAATATTTGTTTAAAAAAAAGAAAAAAAAAAAAGAAAATTTCAATTAAAATGATGAGAAGGCAGCAAGATCAGCAATCTAGGGTTTTCTACGAGCTCTCGGCTCTGGTTCTCAACATCCTTCGATCTCCGCCGTCTTCGGTCCCGTTCTCCGATCAATCTCCGGCAACGGTGACGACGATGTCTTCTTCTTCGTCTTCGCCTTCGGCGTCGCGGAGGTCTTCGATGGCGACAACGCAGATATCGCCGGTGGGGTTCGCGTCGTTGATGCTTGGGATTTCTTTGGCTCTGATGCTTTGTGGATCGGTGACTTTCTTCATCGGGTTCTTATTGATGCCTTGGGTTTTGGGCTTGGTTATGGTTTTTTACGTGGCTGGGATCGTCTCGTCCCTCTCCATGTTGGGTCGCTCTCTTCTTTGTTATGTCACGGCGCCACCGTCGCCGCGAAAGGACATTCCGGGTAAGAAAAAGTTTTAACTTTTTTCTTTTTCTTCAATTTCTATATATGTGTTTTGGGGTTATTTGAAATTAATGTTTGATTTGATTTTGAATAAATAATGCCAAGGAATAAATTGGTTCATTCTTTCATATTCCACTTTTGGTTGGACTTTGTCTGGTTCTTGGGGCTGATGATAAATGGAAATAATTTCTGAGAAATTTTAGTGGGGTTTTGTCTTTTTAGTGCTTTTCCAATCTAGTATTAAATATCTTCTTTGTGTTGGACCGGGTTCATATTTGGTTCTCATGGAATTTAGGAACTTATTCAATTAGGGACAATTAGTTGAAGAAAGTATGCAATTCAATTGAATCTCATGGATTAAGGAGGCAACTGAGGGTAATGTTATTTTGCACTGATCGACAATTTTCGGAGTCTTCTTTGTTGTCTTCCCAGCTCAGGGTTCATCCCTCTTAATCATGGCCAAACTCAAATATGTTGACTTGTTTTCTTCTGCCTCACCTATAGCTTTGTTTTTTCTCATGAATTTATAATCCTAGGACCCACACACTTTGTTTTGATTCATAATAAGACTTTGTTTTATAACAGAATAATTGGGTGGGGGTGGAGGCAGAGTCTTTATGTAAGGGTAGGTATGTGCTGGGCTCATAAGAAGTAAATTACAGCTCAGTGTGATTGGAGGATTTGAAAAGGCCTATTATAAACCTTTATTATATGACATGTTACAATGCATGGTGATATTTGCTTTGCCTCTTATTCATTCCTTCCCTACATGCCTCCTTCCCCATGTATAGATCAATAAGTTACAGTAGTCAGTAGCTTCCTCTAGGCAGAGCTTCATTGGTGATTTATTAGTTTTTGCTATGTGGATTCTTATCAAGCAAATACTGCATAGTTTCTTCTTCTTGGATATGGAATAACTATCTGATTTACCAAAAAAAACAAATGAGAGGAGGGAAAGGAAAGAATGGAAGAAACTGGTTGGAGATTGCTTCAGGATTTAGATTGATTAAAGCAATTTGTAACGTCTCATTTTATCTGATATGTGGGATTGTTTATCTTAGCAATTAACAACTGCTAAGATTGAATGATCTTTATATGTAGTGTGTGATAATAGTTGATGATATTAGTCATTTATGTGCTTGATTATGTTGTTTGGATCTCCGGATAAATGATTGGACATCCAAGTGTTACGTTATTGCTTATTTATCAAGGAATAGTTACAATGTAAAAGTTTTCATTATTCATTCTAAAACCAATAAGCTATGAGCACCTGCTCCCTTCCGCATCCTATTTTTGCTTTTGTAATGGTATTTTGTTGTGCAATTATAGTTATCAATTCAGGAGCTTTTTACAGCAACATGAATATGTAAAATGATGAAATGAAAATGTGTTCCACAAAACCAATGAGATTTGGGGATCTCCAATTTGGTGATTTTTCAATTTTACCAACCTTCAACAACCTATGATACTCAATACCCAAAGATAGTTTGCGTTTACTATAATGCTGATCAAGAACAGCTTGGCATTCAGTGATTACTTAGGATGCATCAAAATCAATAGTTATCTTGATGAGTAGCCAACAACCTTGTAGTTCTGTGGAATTATCTAGCCTCTTTTATGAGGAGAGAATCAGGGTTCGAAACTTTGAATCCCCCCTCTCCCACTTGTTGTAACAATTGAATTATTAGAAAGAACTTATAATTATCTTGACAAGTAAATGGAGAATGAGATGTGACCTGCTAGTTAATGAGACCTAAATTCTAGGGATACTTGAATCTTGCTTAAATATAAATTTAGCCGAGCTTGAAGATCTTAACACATGGCTTTTTGCATCCTTAAGGTAGAGTTAGTTCCTATTAAATTCAGGCAAATCCAGTGTTGCCAATTATCTTTTCTCTCATCACTCTATCTGATGTTCATTATTAACTAGATAACCACAGAACAGTTACAATCTTCATGTACATGTATGGCCTCTTGGGTTATGTGTGTCAGGTACCCTCCACATCTCAATTGAGTTGTGGAGAGTAGTCAAGGGAATGAATAGAGATTAAATAAATATATACTATGAATGTGCAGCAGTTTTAGAGTATTGTTGTCATAACTTTTTGTATACTATGAATGTGCAGCAGTTTTATACAATTTGGAAGATTGCTGATTAACTTTTTCTTCCCCTATGACTTTCCATTGTTGCAGCCTGGAAACTTTTGTGAAGAGAAAGGATGGTTTAGTGAGAGACTGAGAAGAATTGAATTATGAATTACGTAGGGGAGATCTGAGCAGCGTTGATGTTCCTGTGCGTATTGCTTCTTCTAGCCACTTATAGAGACAATTAAAAAACCAAGCTTCTTCAAGTATTGATGCAGGGAGTGTGGATTACTGTTTATTAATATATGACTGGATATGTGGATATCAGTAGAAATAGTGAATTGTTAAAGAATTTCATGTACCGCTCTCTGATGAATTTCTATTTGCGAGAAGAATTAGGAAAGTTATTCCCCTGTTTCTTTCTTCAATTCTGTTGCATATCAAGTTTATGCATATTTATTCGTGGATGTATTCAATATCAGCTGTTAAGCATTAATAATGCTTTGGTGGTGCTGGTTTTTTTTTTTTTTTTTTTTAATGGCCTACTTTTAAAATGGAATCAAGAAGATTTTGAACAAGATCCTAATTATTATCTTCTTGGACACTCTTCATGATATTAAAGAATGGAGGAAATAAAAGAATCAAAACCATTTAAAAGTCTGTTGCATGGTAGGTTACTTGAATAATGTCCCAGTTATTTTCTTGTCTGAATTGCTTTCCTTGAAAATTAAAATATGCTCGCATAAAATATATATATAGATACATTGAATCTCCACTAATCTTCATGTGTTTTATTGGCCCATGTCAGGGATACATTATTTTGCTTTGAAAAAAAAAAATACATAATTTTTATAATTGGTAGGTCCTAAGTTTTACGCTAATTTGTATACCACGTAGCATCTATGCACCAAATTTCAAGTTTACGGCGGGAGTGGATGTGCAATTATTGAAGACTGCTGCTTGCTTCAATTTTGAATAACAAAGTAGAAAAAGTTAAGTAGTTTGGGTATTTATTGAGTCAGGCTTCGTCCAAGATAAGGTTGGTTGTGGGACAGAGATAAGGATGGTGGATGGTGGCGTGCTCTGAAAGTTCTTTGTTATTTGAGGCTCGCCTATCTGTTTGACTGTTTCATTGATCATAGTCATATATAGGGGGATGGAACGGGAACTTCTCTAAATAATGACTTGGTTGATTGTCAACTTTATCACAGTTGTCTCTTTTTTTCTTTTTTGATTTGGGATTTTCTTTGACCTTCGTTAGTTTTATGAAGAGTAATTCTTACCTTTATTACATTTTTTTTTTTTTTTAGAAAAAAAATAATGATAAAATAATAGGTTAAATATATTATTGGTTCCTAACGTTTACACATGTTGTGCGTTTGGATTCTAATATTTGAAATACGCACAATTGATCTCTTACAATTCAAAAACATATACCGTTGGGACCAACACCGCTCAATTTAAAACAATTTAAAACACGCACAATTGGTTCCTAACAATTCAAAAACGTGTCTCGTTAGTTCCTACTGAGGGCTATTGGTCCCTATATCGCACCATTTAGAGACTAATAGCGTTCACTTTTTGAAATTTTAAGAACCAATTCAACTTACTTTTTTACACTTAGGGACTAAAAATCTTTTTAGGGATCAATTGCGCACGATTTTGAAACAATATGGACTAATTGTGCGCGTTTTAAACATTAGGGACCCAACGTGTAACATGTGTAAACGTTAGAAACCAATAGTATATTTAACCCTAAAATAATTGTTATAACAAGCAATGATCGAGTTTTTGTTCTATAACTATTAACTACCGAATTATTCTTCCAGTTACTTGGGAAGAGGAAAGAACTCTTTTTAAATAATTATTTATCCAAATTTTATTTTAAAATACACTCTTTTCTTTTTTTAATTTTCGGCCATCTATTTTTTTTTTCTTCATATTTTAGAGTTCTTGTAAAATATTAATTTTTCATATTATGTGTTTGATAGGAAGGGTAAACAAGTGGAAAGGTGGAAATTTAGAGTATCTTTATCTTTATATGATATTAAAGAAAAATGAGAAGAAATAAATAATGATTTTTAACAATTTATTATTATATCTATGTTGTATAAGAAACAATTTTTAACTTTAGTATTTTCTTCTTCTTTTTTGTTATTTCAATAGTTACATTAATGGGATATGAGATTTGAACCCTATTTCTCTATGTAAATGAGATTAGTCAATACTACTAAGGTTTTGTTTGGTTGGGATGAAAGGTGAATGGAACAATTGATTTTCTCTTATTTGGTTCACGAGAGAAAATAGAGAAGAAAATGGGGTGGGTGTTTTCCTTCCGGGCCCACCAAAATTTTTCTCTAAATAGGAGAGAAAATAAGGGAGGAAAATGGCCCTCTATGGAAAACCACAAATTTGCCCTTCCACTAGTGTACTCTCTAAAATTTTAAATGACAAGGCAGTCTATATATCGTTAGATTTGTGAAATAAAATCTGAACCATGAAATGGACAAATGGAGAGATTTCCAAATGGAGAGGATCCTTATCCCTCTCAAATTTGCCCTTTATGGAAAACCACTATTATTTTTTTATTTTGTTTTTTTCGTATTATCTTGTTAATAGTTAAAGTTTACTTTAAATAATATAGTAAATTACACTACTCTCCTTGAGATTTATTAGAATGACAATAAATCTCAAACTTCATAAAAAATGATAGAAAACGGTTTGACCTAAAATGGAAATCTGTTTTAAAAATGGTGTACCAAACAGGCTCTTACTCTTTCTTTTTTTTGGGTAGCCTACCGTTTAGTTAAAAAAACCAACCTCTCATCTCTCTCTCTCTCGTGTTATTGAGCAAGTTATGGGTCAAGCTAGAAGCACCCGCCACCAATGATAACCAAGCCACTACGTCACCACCAACACCCACGCTGGAACCCATCTCGAGTCACCACTATAAGCCACCACCCAAGGTCTCACGTCACCACTAACACTCACATCAGTTTCGGTGATGACTACGGCTGTTTGCCTCGGATGTAGGTTGTGAAGAGGTCGATTTTGGCTATTGAAGGTGGATTTAAGCCATTAGAGTGGGGCAATTGGTGTTGTATATTTGTTATACATATTGTGATATAGAAGTGAGTTTGTGTTTGAAGGAATTAGTGACACATTTGGCAGTTGGACACTTAGAACGTGCACATGTGATTCAGATATAGAAAATAACTAACTCATGGAAGTTATTTTTCTGAAATGTTATATTGTTCTAGAATTGTGCCAATTAAATGAAGAGTTATAACTCTTCATTATTTATAAATTAAAAGACCTGATTCAATATAAAATACATAATTTTGTAAGAAACTTTTTAAGGAAATTAGATAAATTTGTTTTCTGTAATTAGTAACTTTGATGTATCCTATAAATGAATTATCATAACCCTGTAGCAAAACCTTTTTTGAGTGGAGGCAATTATCACTTTAAAGAAAGTGATTACACATCTCAAAATCGCATTTATTTTCTGATCTCTAGAAATTTCTCAATAATTTAAGATGATAATTGATTGGATCAGAATTTGAAACGGCCACTTCCAAAATGATTGGTGAAGATCATATGACTGGTGGTTGTCCAAAAAGTGGAGATCTTAGTGGAAGTGAACTAGAAAATCCTCATATGGTGGTTGTTCCTAAATTGTGTGTGATGTGAGACAATCATTACTCTTTAAATACAAATCTTGAAAGAGTGGTGCCTTTGGTAACTCTACTCAGGTTGGAATGCATTTTTCAAAATGTGTTTTTTGAAATATTGTGTTTGGTATTACATGCTGAAAATTTTACTAAGAAATATATAATTATACTAAATGAAATTATGTTTAATTTTATTATTAAAGAATGCAATTTGTTATCAATATTACTCAATTAATGATTTTTCTATTACAATAGTATGATGTTTATATCTCTTACAATCTTCCAATTGTGTAAGCTTCGAATCCACCCAATCCAAAATGAATATTTGGAACACTTTTCCATTATAACCTTTTAGTATTCATAGCTAATTATCAAAAAAAAATATTTAGTATTTATAGCTAAGTGTCTACTTTAACTGCCATGCTTTTGTATTGCGGCTACATAAAGAATTTGAATAGGCAAACAATCTGTCTCACTCCAAGAACTCGCAAGAAACAAGAAAGAAAACACAGAGCTTGAATGTTTTCGGTAAAAGAATGGCAGTAAAGATTGTGACCCTGAGCCTAACCCTGGGCGTAGTGATTCTACTTTTGTCACTTCCAGACGGTGTAAAGCCCGTCCACTGCATCCCTAGCAGTGAGTTGGAGTCAATGTTGAGCGCTTTAAGAGCACGCGGCTACAACCTCTTCTCCAATGCCATCGCCACCTCCGATCTCCAATTCGACTTGCTCTGCCACTCTGACAATCACATCTCCAATGCTTATCATAATGATGACTATTTCTTCACCTTCTTCGCTCCCACTGACTCCTCTCTCTTCGCTCTAGACATGACCCAAACGGCACCGTATTTCACTGATACGCTCCGCCTCCACGTCGTTTCTCGCCGCCTTTCCTTTTCACAGCTCCGTCGTCTACATCTCTCTTCGCTCCCAACGCTTATTCCCTCACGTCACCTCCGCCTCACCACCAAGCCTCAAATTCATGATCATCGCCGTCTCCTTGTTGTCTCCGTTAATGACGTTGACGTTGTTTTTCCTGGACTTTACTATGGCCGTTACGTCGCTGTTCATGGCTTGAACGGAATTCTCAATCTCCGGCAACACTCTTCCGCGCTACATACGGTTCGGCCATCGCACAGCTGCAACCGTACTGCGCCACCACCACAGCCCCAAGGTTATTCGCCAAGTCTTGCTCCGGAGAATCAGAATCCGGCTACACCTTCTCCGTCGATCGGTAAAGAAAGTTCACGTAGGGTTTCGCTGATGGAGATGGGAAATGTGGATCAAGATCAACTCGGAGAATTCTTGGCCGTTGGATGGGCAGCCTGATGACTCTACATGTACAATCCAGCCACGTCAGCGTTCATGATCCACGTGGTAAAACAAATGCATTCTTTTTCATATTTGCAAATGAAAATGCTATTTCTTTCTTTCTTACATCTGATGCTTTTTAGCTTAATTTAGGGGCCTCTGTTAAAAACATGTGTCCAAAAATTTCATAGTTTAGGGCATTTGCAAATGAAAAATAATAATAATGGTTTTGTTGAGAAGTGGATATAGATGATCATAGCATGCCTATAATCTATTTATTCTTCTTCAATTTCTATGTGTTTGAAATTAATGTTTGATCTGATTTTGAATAAATGATGCCAAGGAATAAATTGGTTCATTCTTTCATATTCCACTTTTGGTCGGACTTTGTCTGGTTCTTGGTTCTGATGATAAATGGAAATAATTTCTGAGAAATTTGAGTGAGGGGTTTTGTCTTTTTAGTGCTTTTTTCCAATCTGGTATTAATTATCTTCTTTGTGTTGGACCGGGTTCATATTTGGTTCTCGTGGAATTTAGGAAATTATTCAATTAGGGACATTTAGTTGAATAAAGTGTAGAGAAAATTTGTTTTTGAATGATAGCAAGTACACAATTCAATTGAATCTCACGGATTAAGGAGGCAACTGAGGGTAATGTTATTTTGCACTGATCGACAATTTTCGGAGTCTTCTTTGTTGTCCTCCCAGCTCAGGATTCATCCCTCTTAATCATGGTCAAACTCAAATATGTTGACTTGTTTTCTTCTGCCTCACCTATAGCTTGTTTTTTTCTCATGAATTTATAATCCTAGGACCCACACACTTAATTTTGATTCATAATAAGACTTTGTTTTATAACAGAAAAATTGGGTGGGGGTGGAGGCAGAGTATTAGTTGCTGCTATGTAGATTCTTATCAAGCAAATACTGCATAGTTTCTTCTTCTTGGATATGGAATAACTAAGTGATTTACTGTTAAGACCCCAACCATCCCACATCCGTGGGTATGCTTACCCTAGCCACTAAGGCACGGATTGGCTTAGCTTAAACATTTGATTAAACATGTATTAGCTTATATTCATAATTAGTAAGGTCCAAGCTAATCAAGCTTGTACCTTGTTAGTTAATTAGGTGCATTGGGGGTCTAGTACATTCCTAGGCTTTAACCCCTTGTACTTAATTGTTAGAGATCCTAAGGTTGTACCTTGGTTGTGCATGAGAAATGCATGACCAACTCAGCCAATGAGAGGAGAGCATGGCTTGGCCAATGAGAGGGGAGTATGAGAATGCATGACAAATGCATGATCCTCTCGGCCAATGAGAGGAGAGCATGCTCGGCCAATGAGAGGAGTGCATGAGATATTATCTCTCCCACTCCTCCATTGTTGCTCATTATCCAAATAACTCCATTGTTACTCATAGGAATTCTCTCTAGGAGATTAGATACATTAGTTGGTAGAATTCAATAAGAATTAGTAGGTTTTCTTCATAAATCCAAGGGGATCCATCCTATCGGATTGGATTATTCAAATTGTGTGTTGTTTGTGTGTGATTGTTGAAGGGAGATTGAGTGTTCTTGAGAGAGAAACCAAGGGGTTCCTTTCATTTGGTATCAAGAGCTAATTACGAGCCATGGTGATTGAAACAAGAGGAGGAGCTCAAATCGGAGCTCTCAATGAGAATGTCCAAGGGATTCAACAACAATTGGATGAGCATTCCAATCAAATCGGGTTGATCAATGTGAAATTGGATCGAATGGAGAGCAATTTTGGTGAGTTCAAAGCGACATTTTCTGGTTTTCAAGGTACACTTTCTGGTTTTCAATTGGCATTTTCTGGTCTTCAAGCCATGATGGAGGAGCGGCTGCCCAAACCAGCAGAACCGAATGTTAACCAAGCTTCAAGTTCAATTCGGGTTCAACCTAGTTTTGGTGAGCAATTGCCAACTACTCCTCCAAGCACTCATAGGCTTCCAATTGGGGCTGAGGAGAGGAATGGCATGCCAATGAGACCTCCAAACCAAGACATTAGGCTCCAGCCCAATCAAACCCGAGTTGGAGTGCAAATGGGAGAAGGTATGGAAAATGGGCAAAATAGGCCCATTTTGGGTGATTTTGGTGACCCGATTGAGGAGAGAAGGAATGTGGGGAACAATGCTAGGGTCATGCCTCCATTTCAAGGGCATTTTAATGCTCCTTATGAGGAACCTTGGCAAGGAATGAGGCAAGGAAGGCAGCACGGGCAGCAAGGGCAGCAAGCACAGCTTGAGCCCATTTTGGGTGACTTTGGTGACCCGATTGAGGAGAGAAGGAATGTGGGGAACAATGCTAGGTTCATGCCTCCATTTCAAGGGCATTTTAATGCTCCTTATGAGGAACCTTGGCAAGGAATGAGGCAAGGAAGGCAGCACGGGCAGCAAGGGCAGCAAGCACAGCTTGAGCCCATTTTGGGTGACTTTGGTGACCCGATTGAGGAGAGAAGGAATGTGGGGAACAATGCTAGGTTCATGCCTCCATTTCAAGGGCATTTTGATGCTCCTTATGAGGAACCTTGGCTAGGAAGGAGGCAAGGAAGGCAGCAAGGGCAGCAGGGGCAGCAAGCACAGTTTCAGCCCCATGCAGCCCCTCCAAGGCATGGTTTGCACTTTGGTGACCCGAGAGAGGACCAATGGGGTTTGAATGACCAAGATGAAGCTTGGTTTGATCCAAGAGGAGGGAGACCAGCTAGGGAAAGGCCAAGGCAGTACCAAGGAGCTCACCATAGAGATCCTTATTGGCAAGAGCAAGATGGACCTCCATGGAACCAAGGAAGAGCAAGGGACCCGAGGCCAATGAAGCTGGACTTTCCAAGGTTCAAAGGTGGTGATCCAACGGCTTGGGTGTATAGGGCATTGCAATACTTCCACTACTATCAAGTCCTTGAACCGGAAAAGGTAATGCATGCTTCTTATCACTTAGATGAGGAAGCCCTAGTGTGGTTCCAAGATTGTGAGCATGAATTGCATGGATGGAATGATTTTGTTAGAGCTATACAAATTAGGTTTGGGCCTGCTAGCTATGATGATCCTATGGAATTGTTGACTAAATTGAAACAAACTCATAATATTGCTGCATATAAGAGTCAATTTGAGTCTACTAGCAATAGGGTGAGGGATTTATCTGACATGCATAAATTGAGTTGTTTCATGAGTGGCATGAAAGATGAAATTAGGTTGGCTGTAAAAATGCAAGGGCCAAGGAACTTAGGGGAGGCCTATGCCTTGGCCAAGATACAAGAGGAGTACTTGGCAACTGTGAAGAGAAGTGCAAGACCAACCTATGAGCCAAGCCGAGGCTCATGGGTCCAGTCACAAGCCCAACAAGGGGCAGCTCAGGTTGAGAACAAGAGTGGGGATTCCAAAGAGTATAGTGCAAGACCTTCTATGCAAGTGCAAAGGTTAACACCTATGCAAATGTCAGAGAGGAGGAAGAAGGGTTTGTGCTACAATTGTGATGAGAGATGGAGTTCAGACCACAGGTGCAAGAATAGGAAGCTATATCTTATGGAAGAAGTGGATGATGAAGAGGCCGAATTAGTAGAGGTTGAAGAAGAAGAAGTTGAGGCTGAATTGGGAGATGAGAATGCCGAGATTACTTTGTGTGCATTGTTGGGAAGCACCTCTCCTTCCACCATGAGAGTGATTGCCATTGTGAATGGCCAGACGACTGTTGTTCTTCTTGATACTGGAAGCACCCATAACTTCATGGATGGGACTTTGGCAAAGACATTGAAGCTACCAATTGATGGGGAAAGCAACTTTGGAGTGAGGGTAGCAAATGGCCAAGTAATAAGAACTTTGGGTGAATGCAAAGAAGTGAAGTTCAAGATGCAAGGCTTGCACTTGAATTTGACTTTCAACTTGCTAGAATTGGGAGGATATGGCATAGTATTGGGTACCCAATGGTTGAGCACACTTGGGATGATTAATTGGGACTTCAAGAACCTTATGATGGGGTTCATGCATGAAGGAAATAAAGTGTGGCTGCAAGGGTTGAAGGAAAAACCCAACTTGATACAAGGTAGCAAGGACTTCAAGGGGAAGGCTACCATGAAGGGACTACTCTTTCAGATTATGCCTTGTGAGTTGGCTAGTATACAAGAAGGGATTGATGCTCCAATCCAAGAGTTTGTAGAAGAATGTCCTCAAGTCCTTGAGGAACCCGAGGGTTTGCCTCCCAAGAGGAACCATGAGGACCAAATACTACTCAAGCATGAGGCTAGCAAGCTTGAGCTACCCGATGGGGCTTCTATACATCCAGTTTTCCATATGTCTTTCCTCAAGGCTAAGTTGGGGGAGACTATCACTCCTATATCAAGGCTTCCACCCACGGATGCATTGGGTTATTTAGCTCCTCAACCAGCAAGGATCCTTGAGACACGGACCATCAAGAAGAGAAGACTTCCTGCAGTGACAGAAGTGCTTGTGCAATGGGAAGGGGGAGATCCGGATGATGCTACATGGGAGCTCTTGTTCAAGCTCCAAGAAGACTACCCACACCTTGTGGGCAAGGTGTTTTAGATGGGGGGGGCAATGTTAAGACCCCAACCATCCCACATCCGTGGGTATGCTTACCCTAGCCACTAAGGCACGGATTGGCTTAGCTTAAACATTTGATTAAACATGTATTAGCTTATATTCATAATTAGTAAGGTCCAAGCTAATCAAGCTTGTACCTTGTTAGTTAATTAGGTGCATTGGGGGTCTAGTACATTCCTAGGCTTTAACCCCTTGTACTTAATTGTTAGAGATCCTAAGGTTGTACCTTGGTTGTGCATGAGAAATGCATGACCAACTCAGCCAATGAGAGGAGAGCATGGCTTGGCCAATGAGAGGGGAGTATGAGAATGCATGACAAATGCATGATCCTCTCGGCCAATGAGAGGAGAGCATGCTCGGCCAATGAGAGGAGTGCATGAGATATTATCTCTCCCACTCCTCCATTGTTGCTCATTATCCAAATAACTCCATTGTTACTCATAGGTTCTCTCTAGGAGATTAGGTACATTAGTTGGTAGAATTCAATAAGAATTAGTAGGTTTTCTTCATAAATCCAAGGGGATCCATCCTATCGGATTGGATTATTCAAATTGTGTGTTGTTTGTGTGTGATTGTTGAAGGGAGATTGAGTGTTCTTGAGAGAGAAACCAAGGGGTTCCTTTCATTTACCCATACAAAAAAACAAAAAACTAAATGAGAGGAGGGAAAGGAAAGAATGGAAGAAACTGGTTGGAGATTACTTCAGGTTTAGATTGATTAAAGCAATTTGTAACGGCTCATTTTATCTGAAATGTGGGATTGTTTATCTTAGCAATTAATAACTGCAAAGATTGAATCATCTGTATATGTAGTGTGTGATAATAGTTGATGATATTAGTCATTTATGTGCTTGATTATGTTGTTTTGGATCTCCGGATAAATGATTGGACACCCAAGTGTTACATTATTGCTTATTTATCAAGGAATAGTTACAATGTAAAAGTTTTCATTATTCATTCTAAAACCAATAAGCTATGAGCACCTGCCCCCTTCCGCATCCTATTTTTGCTTTTGTAATGGTATTTTGTTGTGCAATTATAGTTATCAATTCAGGAATTTAATAGCGACATGAATATGTATGTAAAATGATGAAATGAAAATGTGCTCCGCAAAACCTATGAGATTGGGGGATCTCCAATTTGGTGATTTTTCAATTTTACAAACCTTCAATACCCAAGATAGTTTGCTTTTACTATGATGCTGACCAGGAACAGCTTGGAGTTCAGTGATTACTTAGGATGCATCAATATCAATAGTTGTTGGAGATGCTTTACACTTCTAATTATCTTGATGAGTAGCCAACAACCTTGTAGTTCAGTGGAATTATCTAGCCTCTTTTATGATGAGAGAATTAGGATTCGAATCCCCGCAACCCCCACTTTTTGTAACAATTGAATTATTAGAAAAAACTTATAATTATCTTGACAAGTAAATGGAGTATGAGATGTGACCTGCTAGTTAATGAGACCTAAATTCTAGGGATACTTGAATCTCACTTAAATATAAATTTAGCCGAGCTTGAAGATCTTAACACATGGCTTTTTGCATCCTTAAGGTAGAGTTAGTTCCTATTAAATTCAGACAAATCCAGTGTTGCTCATTATCTTTTCTCTAATCACTCTATCTGGTCTTCATTATTAACTAGATAACCACAGAACAGTTACAATCTTCTTGAACATGTATGGCCTCTTGGGTTATGTGTGTCAGGCACCCTCTGCATCTCAATTAAGTTGTGGAGAGTAGTCAAGGGAATGAATAGAGAAAAATATATATACTATGAATGTGCAGCAGTTTTATACAATTTGGAAGATTTCTGATTAACTTTTTCTTCCTCTATGACTTTCCATTGTTGCAGCTTGGAAACTTTTGTGAAGACAAAGGATGGTTTAGTGAGAGACTGAGAAAGAATTGAATTACGAATTACGTAGGGGAGATCTGAGCAGCGTTGATGTTCCTGTGCGTATTGCTTCTTCTAGCCACTTATAGGGACAATTAAAAAACCAAGCTTCTTCAAGTATTGATGCAGGGAGTGTGGATTACGGTTTAATATGTGACTGGATATGTGCATATCAGTAGAAATAGTGAATTGTTACTGTCTGATGAATTTCTATTTGCGAGAAGAATTAGGAAAGTTATTCCCATGTTTCTTTCTTCAATTCTGTTGCATTTCAAGTTTATGCATCTTTATTCGTGGATGTATTCAATTTCAGCTATTAAGCATTATATTGTTTTGGTGGTGCTGGTTTTTTTTTTTTTTTTAGATGGCCTACTTTTAAAATGGAATCAAGAAGATTTTGAACAAGATCCTAATTATTATCTTCTTGGACACTCTTCATGATATTAAAGAAAGGAGGAAATAAAAGAATCAAAACCATTTAAAAGTCTGTTGCATGGTAGGTTACTTGAATAATGTCCCAATTATATATTTTCTTGTCTGAATTGTTTTAACATGGTAGCTACCATATATGTTAAAAGTTGTCATTAGATTTGTTGGTAAATATATATATAGAAAAATTCACTGTCAGAAGAATCTACACTGTTGTTAAGCATGCCCGACAATTAATAAAGTTGCTGTCAAGACCCTGCAGCAGATGTTATTTCCAATAGTAGAGATTCTCTATTATTTACTAAAGCTTGCCAAAGTGTGCCAGAAGCATCTACGGCAAATGAATTCCAAAAGAATAAAATTCCAAAATTACTTTTACTTTCCGAAAAAGTAAATAGTAATCATGTGAACTCTTGTCTCCCAATTCATATATATATATATAACATTGATAAACAAATTTCATTTATTTTTTATTAAAAAAATATTATGGCAAATTACAATTTTCTCCTTTAATTATTGGGTCAATCTCAATTCCTTCTATAATCTATAAAATTAAGTAATGTTCTCTCCTTATTTATTGAAAATATGCAAATAGCCTATCATTGTCTAATTTTCTGTTAAATCCTAGCAAAATTAACGAAATTTTTTTTATATGTATTTTGTTAATTTCAATTCATAATCCACGAAATTCATAATTCTCGAAATTTATCATTACATATTATAGATCATAATTTTTTTTTTTACTTTGATTTAACATAAAATTATATGATTTTCTTGTTATTTGCATATTTTCAATACATAAATGAGAATATTATTCAGTTTTATAAATTAAGGTGTAGATTAAAGTAAACCCAATAATTAAAAGGGAGAGAGTGAAATTTGCCAAGAAATTATTTCTTGACATAGCAAAGAAATTTGAAGGTAAAAAAAAGGAAGGGGGGGGGGCAACGCACAAAACTAAATCGTACTACTCTCAAGTGAAGAAAAAGTATTTTTATGTAATGTGACATGTAATATCCTCTC
The DNA here is from genome assembly GCA_907173295.1 of Fagus sylvatica. NCBI lineage: Eukaryota > Viridiplantae > Streptophyta > Magnoliopsida > Fagales > Fagaceae > Fagus > Fagus sylvatica. Next base: position 19,644,145 of record OU015772.1, read on the forward strand.
ACATGGATGAACCCAGACCTAAATCTCATACTGCATATAAGATATTTGTTGCATATAACCGGTACACATAATACCACCTCAATTCTAACGATTTCAATTTCGATTTCGTATATTAGATAATCTATGACATTAATCCTCTAAATATAACACAATCTCCAGCAGAAAGTTATCACATGTTCAAAACAATAGAACCAAAAAAAAATAAAAATAAAACGAAGACACAATAACAAATAATCGTAAACGAGAGCAAGGCAAGTCATCCGGTATAGATGTGGACACCAATAGCGATGAGGAAGATTGTTACGAGGCCAAAGAATATGATGGCGTGGACGAGGATGGATAGCCCACTGGTCTGCATGCTCCCAAACTCCACCACTTTGTTCCTCCCGGGCAATTGGAACAATAGCCCTGGGCTTAACAGCACGAAAAGCACCACTGCTATCACCACTGGACCCCAATCCGCCATGTTTAACTCACTCGATCGATTTAAACAACTCTTTTTTCTCTCACACACATGCAAAGGGAAGGATGATATGTAGGAATTATAAGTGATCTATATATTAATTCAACCAATTATTTGTGATCTATATATTAATTCAACCAATTATTTGTGATCTATATATATATATATATATATATTTGGGATTGGTAAGGCAAGGAAGCAAGGAATTATAAAAGAGAGAGTATCTCTAAACAAGAAGAAATGTTCTGGCTAGTATAGAATATGTGTCAATTAATCTCTTAGTTGGTGTGCGGTGTGCCTTCTCATAGATGCCAAAGCCATGGCCGCGTGTCAGCAAGTGACTTGAACTCTTTAAAGTACAGCTATTATCATTTTCCTATAGATGACACCACTAATCTAATTTTTATTATTATATGATGATGATATTAACTATTAAGTATGTGATCTTCGCGGATACGACACAAGGTTTGAGATCAGTATAGCATAGTTCAATTTTTGTTGCTACTTTTTCAATACTTAACTTTTAAGTTTCTAAGTTTTTTAATTGAATGATTGAGATTAAAAAATATTTTTAATCTCATGAGATCTCAATCCACGGCACAGAATGTAGAATTATTCATCAGGCCAATAAAATAATATTCTTGAAACTTTTTTATTCCAAAAAATTGGATTTAAGTTCACAATGTCCTCTCGTGATGGCTTGGGTCATGAGAAACTTATCGTTAAACTGTATCAGAACGATATAATATGCATCTTTAATTCATTTCATTACTGGATTTTTTTCTTCACAAATTGCCTGCTATGACTACACCTTGATTATTAAATTAGCGTGTGAGAGTAAATATGAACCGTAGTCAAGAAAATAAAACTAGCACGTCAACTAAAATGAATAATTGACCTTAAATAGAAAATTTGTAACATGAATATTGCTTAAGGGTATGTTTGAGACAAAGGGGGAAGGAGTGAGAGGAAAGGAGAATAGAGGGGAAGGTTCATAGAATGTCCTAATTTTTAGTATATCCAACCATCTTCTCTTCCCCCTCCTGCACTCTCTATTCATCTCTCTCCATCCAAACACACCTACAATGATCAAGAAAACCAAGTGTACTAAAAATAAATAGAAGATGGATCTTAACCTTAAGAGGTAACCTAGTGATGAGACGAACTGTGACATGCACCTACAAAAATGTAAGTTACGAATTTGACATCGCATGACAACAAATTCCTTTGGGATCATTCCCAAGACATTAGGCCTGATTCAACCTCCTATAAAATAATAATAATAATAATAATAATTTGGTTTGTGAGCCTGCGATTACATTCTTATTTCTTCTCTTTTTGATTGGAGTGGAAAAAAAAGAAAAGATACATTTTATAAGTCACAACTGATAGCCTAGTATATATATATAGCTTTATAAATGATCTTCATCAAATTAATGATATATGTTCATTAATGATTATAACTTATCATTTGGTTAGGACACACATGAATGCTAGGTTGTCCACAAACCTTAAATCGTACAATTATGGTTTTTTTTTTTTTTTTTTTTGTTACATTTGTGGTTAGACCTGAATTCTTCTCAATAGCCAGTCCAAAACTCATGTCAAGGGATCATATATTAACCACTACCGTTGCATTTCTCCTTAAACAATAAAATAGTATAATAAGTATATGAAAAAAAAGGGATAATGAATGGAGTAAGAGAGATAGTGATTTATTTTTTTTATTTTTTTTTAGGAAAAGAGAAATAGCAATATGATTCCTATATAAATATATGTCAATAGAATATAACAAGAGTAACACTAATTCATAATATAAATGAAATTTGAAATGATAATTGACAGACTTATTCAATAGTTTGGATTTTTTTTTTTTTTTTGTGTATTATAGTTAGAGCATTCGCATCAAGTTTTAAGTAATTTTAGTTAAAATGTAACTAAACACATACTTTCACTATTATTATTAGCTTACTATTCATACGCGACTTTTTATTTTCTTTTCCTATTCTTTCTTCTTCTTCTTTTTTTTCTTTTCTTGGCCCCGCCTCCCATCCCCCCCAAAAAAAAAAAAAAAAATTCTTATCTTCTTCCCCCATCCCCTCTGTTTATTACTTTGTCTCAGAACTTCTCTCTCGACCCCTCTCCCCCTTTTTTTTTCTTTCCCATGAGTCCAGCACATTGCACCACCCACAACACCAATGCGATGACCCACGGCCACCCATGGCATGCACAAAGAATGAGAGATGGCTTAAGAAATTCTCAATCGGCAACCACCCACAGCATAGATCGACCACCATATGATGAAAACGCCACCCATAGTGTAGATCGACTTTCTCTCTCATGGGTTTATCATGTTTCACAGGTTCGCTCATAGGGTTTTAAAGTCGGATATGGTGGTTTAGATTTATGGGCGGATCTGGCTTGGTTGAATCGGTGGGTAGACCGTAGACCAATGCTTGGTTTTTGTGATGAGAATCTAGTCATTCTTGAAAATGGTGTGAGGGAGAGAGAGGGGATGCATAATGCATTGCCTAGGAGAAGCTGGGAATAAAAAATGAAAAAGAAAGAATTGTTGAGCTATAATACCTTTCTCCATGGGGTGAGCCTGGAGCGAGGTATTATAGTGATTTGTCTAACAAGTGTTGAGCCTGATGCAAGGGGGTTTGGAGTGATTTTAGCTAAAATTTGGCAACAAAAAATAAGGGCTTATTGGGCCAAATGCGAAGGCTCTTAGCCATGATTATTTTGGTGGAAAAATCGATATGTTTTTTACCTTATGAACGAGTGCAATGAATAATTTGGAAAGTTTTAGCAAAAAAAAAAAATGAATAATTTGGAAAGGTGAAAAAAAAAGGGACAAAATACATCATTAGTCCTAAAACCTTAATCTATAGATTTTAAAGTGATCAATCTTTTAGATGATATGTCCAAACTAAAAACCAATACATCATGTCATCATCATTTTGCTAGACACAATAGAGACTAAAATAAATCATTTTTAGTTTGTTAGAGATTAAAACGACCACTTTAAATTTGTTGGGGACTAAAAATGATTATTTAAATTTGTTAGGAACTAAAAACAATTATTTTTAGCTTCAAAAACTACATTTGCTCATGGGCTAAAACTTAAGAACCAATGATATATTTTGACCAGTGTAATGAAGTGAGGACAAATATCGGTCATTGGCCCCTATTTTTTTTTTTTTTTTAAATAAAAATAAAAATCTAAATGCTTGAGTTTGTAAGAGCTTGAGTTTGTCAAGACGATCTTGTGTCTTCACAAATTCTGTTGCTAAAGTCTCGTTACGAAAATGGCATATTAAGGCAACTACTGACATCGACATAAGGGCGATGCTACACCACCGTAAAAAGAGCTTTTCTATAATGCACCTGTAACATTTGTTACAAAAAATGTATGTTGGGACGACATTCCGATTGTAAAGCCAGTAACCTCACCTTAAGTTTAGCATCAATTTTAAACCTCATTACTTTGAAAGTCCAAAATTATATGATGATAAATTACTTAAGCAATATACCTAATCTATTGACTTCAAGATCATGGAAGATTCTACAATATCTCTCACTTTTTTGTGGGTAATACGTTTTTCTTTTTCTTTTTTATATGATACGTCTAATAGATAAAATTTTATATTTGATAGTATATCAACGTCACATATGATGATAATTATATTAAAATTAATGGTAATTATACATTATATTGTTGGGTACCCTAAATTATTTATTGAAATTTAATATATAAGAAAAGCTATATAGTAATTAATAATATCACATATGATAGTAATTACATCACATTTGATAATAATAATGTTAAAAATATGAGTGGGTACTCACAAAAAAACATAATGTGAATATTGTAGAATGATCCATCATATCACGTTGGAAAGTAAATTAATCGATTTATTGGTATAATATGCAATGTTCTTTCAGCAAAAAAAAAAAAAAAAACCTTGCATGCTCAGGCGCGTAGCCAAGGCAAGCCTTGGCTGGGCTATAGCCCAGTCAAGGTTTGTTTTTTTTCTTTTTTTTTTTTACTTATATTTTTTTTATAAAAAAAAAATTACCTAAATAGCCTAGTCAAGATTTTTTTTTTTGCAATTAGCCCACCCTAAAATTTTTTTCTGCCTCCGCCCCTGTGCATGCTAAGATAATAAATAAAATAACTTATAAAAATAACCTAAGACAATGAAATTTTGTTATGCAACCTCGTCCAATTTGAGCATCAGTCACCAATAAATTATCCAAATAAGCATCAAGGTCGCCAACTTAAGCAACATCCAATCCAAGGTCAACATATAGTACAAATTAAACACATAGATATGACAAAACACAAATCAAAAGCCCTTCTCAATATTATTAATTAACAACTAGAATTAACACATAGAAGAACACTCATCCGCTCATTGTTATAATTGAAGAAAAACACAGACATGCACCCAATTTTTCCCTCTCTTTTTTGTTGGGGGTCAAGTCAACCAAGGTACAAGTGAACCTTGACAGCCAACAAGAAGACGCAAATGAGAGCAAAGTAAAGAAGGGAATGAATCAGTATGGCTGCAGCACTTGTCTGAAAGTTGCCAAACTCCACGCACCCATGTCGCCCAGGCACCTGAAAGAGCAGGCCCGGAGTTAGCAGTACGAATAGCACCACAGCCACAAAAATTGGACCCCAGTCTGACATCCTTCAAGCTTTCCTTATGTACCTTGGGAGTGAATGTGATTAATTAGTGGAGCTAATGAGATTATGAGAGAGCAATGAGGGAATTGGAGAACTTGGGAGGTGTTTATGTAAGGAAAGGAAAGAGAGAAGGTGGAGACTAAAAGAAACTTTGATGGGAAGGAAAGTAGATAAAGAGAGTGTGTGGCAGAGACTTAGGGGAGTAGATCACTTGGTTCTACTCCTGCCGTCCCCACTTGTGTAACTTCTATCTAGCACGTGACAACTGGGAATAACTTGTTGGTCCTGCTTGCTTTTAACAAAGAATACTAATTTTGTTGCAGTTCTTGTACAGAACATGTAATGCAGAAGCAAATAAAAGGGATTGGATTTACATACTATGTGTGCTTTTTATTGTAGGTTGTGCATGGGTAAAGTTAATGATCCAAGCATAGTGATTTCTACTGCAAAGATAGCCCCTTGATGATCACCCTTCTTTTAGCCCTACTCTCTCCCTCTCTCCAATCCATTGATACATTGAAGGTCACATAGTAGATCCAAGAAGCAAAATGAGAACCCAGGCAACCCTATCTATATTGATACAAATTAAATGAGAATCTTTTTTTCGAGTTTCTTTTACCTATTCTTTCGTTTTGATATTGTATTTGTGAGAACGGAGAAGAAGAATGTCTTACTCTTTTTTATAGGCATCAATATGAGTTCACATGCCCCCATCCATTGATAAAAAGATAATGATTGTCTTATCGTTTTCATCATTAAAAAATTGTGAACATTGATATCTATAATTGTCCACACCTAAATGGTGTGTGATGTGAGACAATCCTTACTCTTTAAAAAAAAAAAAAAAATCTTGAAAAACAATTACCTTTAGTCGAGCTAAGAGGATAAAGAGTGGTGCTTACCCCCCAACCGGCCCTAGACCCTAAAATGCCTTGAACCCAGAAAGCTGCAGAGCTCTGTCCCCTCTGCAATGTGCAATTTGACTTTTCCATTATCTGCGTAGTACGTTTCATCATTCACTTCCATCAAAATACATTAATAATAAAAATAAATATTTAGTGCTAATTGAATTAATTGGGTTTTATTTATTTAATTATTTACAGGGAGTGGTTTGTAAAGCTATAATATGCTTAGAAATCGCTGCTACAAGGTACGCATTTTGATTAATTTATTGGGTTTTTGGAATCTTCATTTTGTTGTTGTTGTTGGTGTTGTCGTTTTGATGATTTGGATTAAAATGGGTATGTAGGCAAGGAGCTTTATTCGATTAGCATAGCGCTATAAGGCTGAGCGGCGTGTCGGAGAAGGCTTACAACAGGTCCTTCATTTCTTTTCAAAACGGTCTTGGCGTCAAGTGGGTTTTTTTTTTTAATTATAAAAAAAAAAAAAATGGTGAGATTTTTTTTTTTTTTTTTTGGTGATTTTATTTATTATTGTTATGGTAATTGGTGGATGAGGTTAAATTGGGTTTATTATGTTGAAGGAATAAGTTGGATGTACGAGAATTGGCAATTCAGTTTGGATGTGTGAGGCTCATTCCTTATGAGAAAAAAAAGGGTTTCTCTCTGTTAGACTCATTTCCTTTTATGTTGCCCACATTTTGTTTTATGAATTGTATCTGCTAGATGTTTGACAAAATGGCTAAGAGAATTGAGTTTGTTACTACTTTGCAATGTCTAATATTAGTCATAACACAAAAATAAATATTAGTTTGTACTTCAAATTAATGTCTAATATAAAGAGTATAATACCACGTTGGTAACTCTACTTATGTCTAAAAAAAAAAATTTCTAAATGTATTTTTTTGAAAAATTACATTTGGTATTATTGTGTTTGGTTATATCACTGGAGAATGTATTTTTCATTAAATTAATTTTATAATTATAATATTAAATATTTTTTAATAATAAAAAATATTTATTTTATCTTCCTTATCATGTATTTTATGCGCAAATAAAAAAAAAAAAAATTTATCTTATCTTTCTTCTCAATTCTTTCCCTACCATCTCCTTCCTTTATCTTTTCTCCTCATCTTTTCTCTCTCTCCAAACCATCCCAAAAACCTTTTCTTTAACTTTTCTCTCTTTCCCTTCTTTTCGTTCCTTTACACTTTCTTTGCATTCTAAAATTGTCCCTTTCCTTTACCTTTTCTCCTTCTTTTCTTCCATCCAGTGAAAGACAAGCTATCGAGCAGCCGATTTGTTGCTCAATCTTTTGCTTAAGAGCAATGTTACAAACTTACAGGTACAACACTTTCACACCAATTTTACAATAATGCTGAGTTATCTAGTTTTTATTAGTTCTCATTTGGTGTCAGTAGAATATTTTTTATGCTGACCCAACTCAATTCCAAGTGGAGGATGAAGAGAAGGAGAACAACCCTCGACCCTAAGCACCTATCCTAACTTAGGCGAGGGTATATAAAATAAATAAATAAATAAAAATCACAAACCTATGAGCTGAACAATGTTACCACAACGAGCTAGTTCCTACGAATGCAAAGCATGACTAGGCGAAGAGGAAAACCTTATCAAAACCAAAAACCAACAAAAATCATTATGTAAGTCCACCACTTACATCACTTTATAATTTATTATTCACAGTTTGATACCTCTGTGTAGTTGTAAATTGTTGTGAAAGCGTTGTGTCCTTAACTTTATTGTCTTGCTTAATATCTAGAAAATCTTTTTGTCAATCTATAAAATCTTTTGCTCAAAATCTTTGGGTTTGTCGCTCATCATTTGTTTTTGTGATTTTGTTCACATTGTGTGGATTTTTTGCCCATCCACTAGGCTTGTGATTCTCTTCTTTTTTAATGATTTTGTTAACACAACGGGTTGGGCTATTATGAGAATTTTGGGTTCGTTTCTTGCCCACTATGAGATGAGAAACCAAAGAGGAGAAGAAACAAAGGAAAAGGAAAAACAAAAAAAAATAGATGGTTTTTTACCATTGGGTCTCGTTTGGTGTGCAATTATTGGGTCCTAGCTACTTTAGTTAAAATGAGGGGCAAAATACAAAATTAGAATTCTCATATTTAAGGATTCTAACTTTTGCTATAGAAAAATGAGAAATGAAAAATTCATTTTAGCAAAATGCATTTCACGGATCCTGAAATGACTAACCAAACACTGGTTGTTTTTCCTTTATTTGCAAAATGCAATATGCGCCTAAAATACTGTGAAAATGCATTCTTAGTAGAGATGTCAAACACTTGCTTTAACTTCATAAACTATACGATATAGTGTTCAAGATTAATTGTTCGGGCCTTGTACTCGTTGGCCTCTAAGGCTCCGTTTGTTTCAACGTAAAACATTCTCCACCGTAAAATGTTTGTAAATGAAAATGATTTTGAGGAAAATATTTGTTTTTCCGGTGTTTGTTTGCATTCTGGAAAATGCTCCGAAAAATATTTTACGGTGTTTGGCGCGACGTAAAATGAAATTTTTTTTTTTTTTTTAAAACCTAAAATAAAAAGGTATTTATTTTAGAAGTGTAAACACTCATCCATCACAACATTATGAAACTTAATACAAGTTTTTTCATATGATAAATAAACATAATAAATGAAAACCACAAACAATGGACACCATCCAAAATTATAGTTCATAACCATTCCCATAACATATATAACCATAACACTACTTATCCAATTTTTAATACATAATCAAAATACTAAACATAGTTCATAAATACATAACCATTGTTCCATAATATTACATATTTTTTGAGAAATAGTTCTCCAACAAAAGCTTTCTTAGTTTAGGCGCCTTAGCCATAAAAGCTCTACCAACCTTCTCTTCTTGAATCATATAATCGAAAGTTGAAGCAAGCATCTCTTCAGCAAAACCTTCAGTGCTCATTACCGTTTCATAAAGTTCATTGGCATCAACAGGCCCTTGATTCTTGAAAGCTATAGCAATCTCCTTAAGTTGGGCAGCTACCTCGCTATAATTGCTTTCTTCTTTGGCATCACGACTTCTTTTTCTATGACTCCTTCTTTTCGAATGAGAACTAGAGGAATCAGTAATATTTTCCTTTACAGCTGAATCAGACTCACCATCTAATTCAACAGCAGGGTTAGGTGACGTTTCATCATCCCCAAGAAAAAGCATAACTTCCCGTTGCCATGTCTTTACCAACAACAATAGCCATTTGATCATAAAACTCAATTTTTTTGTTCAAATATTGTGCATGAGTAGGATGAGCCTGTTACAAGAAAAATCAAAATGTCAATAAACAAGACAAGATAATATAATTCATCTATAACCCATGAAAGTATAAATTTCATACCATCACATACTCGTCGTGTGTATTTTTATCACACGTAATCATCTTTAAATTATCGTCCCATCCAAACCCACTATTGTTGCGAACACTTTGAATTGTTTTCCATGTGGTTTTAATCGTTCGAAGACGATTTGAAACATGATTAGGTAAGCATGTTATTTCAAACTTTTCACTTATCTCTTTGGCTACTCTTGCAAAAGACTGAGGTTTAAAAGTATTCGATGGCTTATTTCCTTTAAGAGCTTCATCTTCTAAAATATCTAGTAACATGACGTTCATAGGAGTTGACCACCTGAATTGACTTCCCTTCCCTTCCTTCTCCTTATTTTTTGCCATTGCTACAATGAAATAGTCCAAACAAATACAATTCCATCAAACAAACCCATAAATATAAACATTATGACAATCTCATGAATCATAACCATTATGACAATCATAACATAATGCTGATCAAGTTCAAAATTACACAATCAAAAGGAGTTGTCCTTACACACTACACAACCAAATAAAGTTCAACATACACAATGTTTTTAGGTTCTAAACCATCAAAAAACGAAAAAAAAAACAACATATAAATACATAATCTTACTAACTTCTATTTGTAACGTAATCAGTCCACATTGCCTCACTTATCCCGTCCCGATTTGTCATTCCATTCTCTACTTTCTTCTCGAGCTTCTCGTCGGGTTTGGTGGGTTTGGTGGACTATACGTTGAGAGTCTACCTCACTAGTTGTATCTCCCATAATTGGATCATCAGGATCAACCCCCACAATATGATTGTGAAGAACACAACATGCTAAGACTACCTCCACTTGTGTCTCAAAAGACCAAAATGGTTCTGCCCCTAAGACACGAAAGCGTTTCTTTAAAACTCCAAACCCTCGCTCAATGGTAGTTCGCAAGGATGAATGACGAAGGTTGAATAATTCTTGTGCATTTTCAGGTGGATGATCACTAAACTCTTGCAAATGATATCGAACTTTTCGATAAGGGGACAAAATTCCGATTTTATTTCCATAACCAGCATCACCTAGATAATATTTACCTACAAATTAAAAAAAAAAAAATTTATTGCTAGCATAAACTTATTATTGAGAACCAAAAAGAAAGGCTAAGTATCCTAATAATACCTTCAGGTATTTTAAGTCCCCTTGACCTATGAAGTGCATCATCCAAAACACGAGAATCATGTGCACTACCTTCCCAACCAGCTAAAACATAACAGAATTTCAAGTCAAATGTAATGGCCGCTAACACATTTTGTGTTGTTCCATCCTTTCGACCACGAAACCTTCCTTGGATTTCGATTGGAACAGATGCACGAATATGAGTTCCATCAATAGCTCCAATACAATCCTAATGATGACCAATATCAAGTTGTTATCATTTCTTAAATTACCTAAAGAATAAAAAATCAAAGAAATCAAAATTAGCAAAAGCTTACCTTAAAATATGGGTAAAACCTTCTATTATTACGTATATCCGGGTGCGTCTCGTTACCAGGTAATCTAACAACATGCTTATATAAACAGAAAACTCCTTTAAGGACAACTCTAAAATATCGATGAATGGTCTCAACCGATCTATGGAACCTACCAGCAGCTACACGAAACCGAACATTATGCCCAATAGTATGCAAGAATACCACCACTTGTTCCTTGATGGACACATTGATAGTCTCGCGTACCAAGTTTTTCTCAGAAAGTATTTTACATAATTCAAAAAAAGCAATAGGTCTCATTCTTATTTGATTTATGCAATGTTCGTCCCCACTACAAAGAATACTATTTATATAACTCTCTCTTTCAATATCTCGATTCACATGAGGTTCCCTAGTTCTAGATCGCCTAGACCTAATATCTTCTAAGATTAAAGCCCCCACAGCAAGAACGGATGCAATTGCGGCCATAAAATTATTGCGAATTTTTCTGTTATCCATCTACAGAATAAAACCAAAATAAATGATTATAATGGCTTAAGGAATTTACAACAAACATACTACTAAATGGTAAGACATCAACCCTATAATCAAAGCAGCATGAATATATGAAGTTAAAGTTTTCCAATGCAACAAAATTAAGAAAAAAAAAAATTGAGGAATACATGCCAATCCTACTAACTTCTATTTGTAATGTAATCAGCCCACATTGAGAAAAAAAATTAAAGTTTTCCAATGCAACAAATCAACTCAGATTTCAATCACATTAACCAGTTGCAACTCTTTTTTTTTTGCTAAAATTAACCAGTTGCAACTCAACTCAGATTTCAGTCACAACTTAGATCTCTATCTCTAATAAACATATCAAACAAGAACTAAGAAGCATAGGGTGCAGCAAGATTCTCATGACTGCATAGCAAATATACACAACAGTTGAGACAAATATGTTAATGCTACTGCACTCCTAACAAAAGCCATAGAGCAATAAATCACCTAAAGCAGTTCAATATCCTAACGATAAAATCATCACATCTGTACAATGATTACATGTATTACATACAGAAATCTGGTAAGCTTTTAATGACTAAAAGATACACAAAATGATACATGATCTACAACACTCTGTTTACAAAAACAAATTTCAATAATATACCCTGCAAGGAAGTTTTCCAATATCACAGCAGGCATAATCTTTTACCCACAAAAACCCAAAACCAATCAACCCACAAAAACTCATACTCAGCAAAAAAAAATCAACAATTCCCAAATATTAAAAAAAAAAAAAAAAAAAAAGATCGGATCAGATCAGATGATCCGATCCGATCCGATCCGTGAGAGATAGAGATCGGAGGGTTGGGGGTTTACCGTCGGAGAAGCAGATCGGTGCAGGGATGGGTGCAACGGAGCGACGGTGGGATCGGTGGTCCTCTGCGATCGGTGCTCAGGCTGGCTCGGGCTGGCTGGGCACGATTTGGGCGAGAGAGACAGCGAGCAGAGAGAGAGAAAGAGAGCAGAGAGAGAGAAAGAGAGCAGAGAAGAGGCGTGTGGCTGGGGGTGACCGGCTGGGGGTGGCTCGAGACAGTGAGAAAGAGAGCAGACAGTGAGCGAGAAAGAGAGCAGAGACTGAGAATGAGAGGAGTGAAAATGGTCGAGAACTCGAGGGAGACGCACGCGTTATTTTGGAAAATGGTTTACGGAAAAATTCTCCGTAAACCGTTTTCCGTATTTTACCTACTGATTTTCCGGTCAAAACAAAATATTTTCTGTTGACTTTCGATTTTACCGCGCACCAAACGTCCGAAAATACTGAAAACGTTTTCCGTAAAACGTTTTACTTCGATTCAAACGGAGCCTGATTTTCCGGTCAAAACAAAATATTTTCCGTTAACTTTCGATTTTACCGTGCACCAAACGTCCAAAAATACTGAAAACGTTTTCCGTAAAACGTTTTACTTCGATTCAAACAGAGCCTAAAATCCAATCCCAAATAGACGAAACAAAGTTGACATGGGCTGAAAAATGAATGGAAGAACAAAGGGCCCATTAGCCTGCTATAGCCCAAGACAACACGAGCCCACCAATTGGCACACTTGTTGAATAAAGGACTCATGAAACCCATGTAATCTGCTGAACTTGCCCCAGCCCAAGAAATATTGAAAACCAAGTCAAATGAGGAATGTTTTGGTCGGGCAAGGAGTGTAAGGAATTTTTGTTGACGTTTCATCTCCTTTTTCGGCCATTTGTTAGCCTGGGGGCACCTAAGCTCAGGATGGCAAGTGGTTTTCATTGATTTGCACTAAAATTACTCTCATTTTTTCGACCAAAACCACAACCATTAAATACCCAAGCAACCTGTGGCTTCCAATGGCAAATGACTTTGATCACTAAACCTTCCCTTTGCAGCCAATTAAAACAAGATAATCTTGTCTACCTTGTTTCCAAAGCTGAGTATAAGGTGCAATCATTTCTAAATCTTAGTGCACACCCTTTACCCCATCCAAAGAAGGATGTTGAGCAGCAAAAGCATACTTATTTCCAACTAAGCCAAACCAGTCCTCATTGTAAAATGGGAAAAATGATTACATGTAATGGTTATATGTAACACCCCTCACATGGGGTGGACCCCATAAGAGAGGGAGAGAGAGAGAGAGAGAGAGAGATAAAATCATAAAAGAGATTAGTTTCCTTTTTTCTTCTTCTTTTTAAGTGAATAATTGTTCATTAAGGGTATCCATGTCATTATCATAAAAAATTTATTGGTAAAATTTTTGTGAAAAAACAAAAATTATGTTAAATTAACAGAAAAATTTCTAACAATGAGGTTATTTGCATATTTCCAATACATAAGTGGGGATATTGCTCGGTTTTATAGATTATGGAAAAGATTGAAACTGACCCAATAGAGATGAGGGGAAAAGTGTAACCTGTCCAAAAATTTTAACTATACAATATGTGATAGCTGCTATCCGTTGCTATAAATTTACTATGTAAGATGATTAGCAAAAATATTCACTATGTAAGATTGCCCCCTTCAACTTGTATTCGTTGGGCTCTTTTATAATTTATTTTTTTTACCAAGCAAATTAGGGAATCCATTGTAACTGCAAGGACTAAAAAGTATATAATGTGGTCGAACTGAGCCATGCTTGCTGAGATTCGGCCAGAGCTTAAGCTCAAGTGATGGGAAAGCTGAACTCCACCCATATTTCTTTTTAGATGAATGAGTAAATTTATTGAAACACACAGGACAAGCATAAAAGGCTGCAAATACAGTAGCACCACAGCAACAAAAATCACCAACAGCTTCAAATAAGCCAAACACCAACAAAGCTCAAAGCCAAAAACAAAAGAAAAAACAAAGATTCAAGGCCTGCAGAGCCAACAAAAACAAACCACACCAACAAACTCTATTACAACCAGCACTTAAGCTATTAACACAGTAAACAACTGTAATCTTTAAAAACATTAGAAGAGAACCACCAAGAGGCACACGAAGCTCTATTTTGAACAGTCATCCCGACCCGACAAACACTCCAGATTTTATATCTGATTTGATGTATGGATGATGACAAATGTTTTAACTAACATATGAAATAGGAAACAGTACATGCTTAAATCATTATATCATTTAGCTATGGAATATTTTTTCAATTGAAGAAATGATTGCCAATATGTAATTATATGTATCCCCACCATATTGATGTACTTTTTTTGTGCTTTCTAGGCTAGAAGCCTAGACACATAAAATTATATTGCCCCATTTTCATAAACCATGTGATACATAAAAGAGCCCCCCAAATCTAAAGTCAAAATTGTCCTCATTATATGAAAACATGTGTTGCTCTAACTATAATCAAGACAAAGAAATAAAAGATTCTAAATTTTCCTTTCTTTATCCTCTTAAAGACCTAAGTAAATTATACATGAAATTTATGGAAAGCATTAGATAACACATCACGAATTTTCCAGACAGCAATATGATCAATCATCAAGACATTCAGATTATTTAAACCGAAACAATCGTTCTTTTTATCTCCAAGCCATTTACAAAAAAGTTTATTAATGGACAAGCTAAATTTCATTGAGGGGGGAAAAACTCAAGAGTTGTACTGTAACAGAAAGTAAAACTGTAAGAGTAATGACTATACTGCAACCTCTTGAAAAGAGCAATATCTAAAGACGATAAATGAATGGTGGTAAATGAGACCGCCCATCATAGCCACTACTGTAAGACTGACCTATGATAATAATTAGGGCTACTAAGTGGATTCCCCGGGTAATAAGAAAGTGATCTGTCTGAATGTGAATTAGAAGCAATGCCTGCAGCTATTTGGGTTCCAGCTGATCCAATCTGCCCAGTGCTCCTATTTGCAGTAATATTTGTTCCAAAATTGATACCGCCCAGATGATGAGCTCCAAGTGGTGCCAGGTTGAGAGCCTACCGTTCCATAATGTCCAACAGTCAAGTTTGTATAGTGGGTGATGGGCCTGGGGTACAGGTAACCATATGGTCCGCATGATAAACTCACACGTGTGGGATCAGGGGAGGAGCGTGCCAAATTATACTGTCCAGCAGAAGGGGTTAAATATTGTGCATCTTGAGCAGCGAATGAGCTTTCTGGCTGATGATGAGCTAGTTGTCCCGAGGGGATGGTGAGAGTCGTACCAATAGAAACATTTGGGACAGATGCTGCTACAGTCATTCCAGCAGATTGGTCCAAGTATTCTGCACCTTGACCCACAAAAAAGCCTTCTCGCTGATGATAAGATGGATGTACTGAGTGGATTGAGAGAGCTGCATTTACAGATGCATGTGATGCGTCTGTCTGAAGACGCTTATTTCTACTCTGCTTATCTGGGCAAGCTTTGCGGTCAATGGCAGTACGTTTATTTTTGCTCTGTTGTTGCACATGAGCCCCGGGGACAGAAGCTGCTGCAATAGCATTCCTTTCATCTTTCTGTTTTTTCAACTGCTGGATGCGTTTTCTAAGATCCTTAGTACAGTATTGGGATCCAAGCTTGTACTCATCAATGCATTTTATTACAGTTCTTATAGCAGATATTTCTCTGTTTGTCAACTCATTCTGTGAGGAGTTTAATGAATATAGTATAAGCAAAACAGCAGTTTGATCTTAGTTATCAGAGTCAACTGCGATAAAGAAAAAGGAGCAAATATACCTTTGCTGCAGGTGATTCAAGAGAGCTTTTACTTTTCCTACTCCTCCTTAAAGCCTTCTTGGCAAGCTTCAAATGGTCTTTAAGCATGGGTACTGGAGGGAACATGTCAACCAGTTCGCATGCAAAAATAAATTTGATAGCTTCAAGTCGCTTATTTTGTGAAATGAGTTTTTGGATGAAATCTACATGTAAAACAGAAATGAAGGCTCTTCATCAGGCTTCAGAAAAGGAGGTACGAGGTATAAAACCAACAAAATGATTAAAAATCAGGGACAATAACAGTGAAAGATGCAGCAAGAAGAGAGTCCACTAGTGGCAGGGAAAAATAGTAAGAGGCAAAAACTGTGAACAATAAAGTAAACTATAATTTACTAAGAAAAAACTCATCACTGAATACAGTACTAAGATTCAGAACGGTAAGATCATAGTAACCATACTCCCTTTGCATAGCTCACTTAATATATAAAATTTACATATAAAACAATCAAGTGTTATTTTTTTTTTTTTTTAAAAAAGGCCACATGAAGAGGTGTGATAATAAGTCATGATGCTCCCACCCCCTCCCCCCCTCCCTCCCCCCACCCCTCCCCTACACCAAAACTCTTTGCCCACCTCCTATATCCCCCAACCTTCCTTACTCCCTCCTTACCTTCCGCAACCTCTCCTCCATAACCCTTCCCCAGCATACTTTCCGGCCCTACAACCACCAATCCCATATTCTCAGATACTCCAAAACCCAGCCATCCACTCTTATACACTCAACCATCAACCTACCATCCCAAAAAATCCTCTCCCAACCAATATTGGACCTAACACACCTACCTTACCTATGCCAATCGTTCTTGAACACCCTCATGCACGGGTTTATGGGCAGAGAGTTGAGAACAGGGGCAAAAGCGAGGCTGGTGGGAGTGCTTTTAGCATTGATTCAAAAGCTTTCACGCTGGTTTTTATGGGGGTAGGGTGGATCCTTATAACATCAAGGAATGTAGGGGTCGGTTCAGAGGATCTCTGTGGGTAGGTCACGAGGGTTTAAGGTGGATGTTAGATGTTTTCATCAAACTTCGGAAACTGAATCAAAACTTGGAAGGTTTCTTTGAATTTCACCGGGATGGGTATAGAATACTGGAATTCAGTTGCCTCGCAAATTGTGGAGGAAGATTTGTGGAGGTAACGGAGTACCATAGTGGAGCACATAGAGGAAGCATCAGAATTCCGGAAGGCCGTAGAGGTGCTGGCTGGTCGGTTTTTGAGTTTCAGGTCCATAAGTTTTTCCTAGGTGAAATCCAGAAGCATCCAGCAACCAAGACAACTCCGAGACATACCTCTGTTGATGGGGTGGCGGCGGTAGAACTCCGTGATTCGCGTAATGGCTTGGCGATGCCGATTAGGAAAAAGCGACAATCTCAGGGCATTAAATCCGCGCCAGATTTGCTACCGGCAATTACGGTGCGTAAATGGTCGGGGTGACATTCAAATTCCCAGGTTCAAATGGCTTTAAACGAACTTCGCCCGACCCGGACTTGTCACTTTGTGTGGAAGCCCATCTCCAAAACGATCCGTATCATGGTGGACTCTGGGTCTCGTAAGCATGTGACTTGGGCTGGGCTTGAGTCAGGCGATGGAGGCAGAGCCCAGCAGGCTAAGTTTGGTAAAAATCTTGATGGGCTATGGGTTTCTGATAACACTGTTGGGCCAGATTGTTTGGAGATTCAGTAAATTAAGAAGGGCAGTTGTCAATAGAATAGATGGCCATAACTCCTGCCGTGTCTATGGTTATTAATCTAGGCTGTATATACTCTCCTTAATAGGTTTCCTAGACTTTAGCTTTCCATGTATAGCTTCCTAAAATCACTCTATGTAAATTAGCGCTTTCCATGTATAGCTTCCTAAAATCACTCTATGTGATTGACATGTACATATTTAAGTTTCCTTGTATAAACCGGCAGTATTGCCTATTTAATGAAATACCTTCTCTCAAGAGAGGTCATTCGGAACCATTCTGATATGGTATCAGAGCTATTCCCTAAGAAATTTCAGTCCTAGTTTTCTCAGTCATAGTCGCTGTCCGTATGGAGAAGGCAGATAATGTTTGTGTCAGATTTACTGGCAAAAATTATACTGCTTGGGAGTTTCAATTGGAGACCTTTCTCAAGGGTAAAGCGCTGTGGGGCCATATCGATGGCAGCAGCAAAGGAGGTTCTAGTGAGGCTGACGAAGGCAGCTTGGGCAGCCAAAGATAATCAAATCATGTCCTGGATTCTTGGCTCCATGGAGCCACATCTGATCCTTTCTCTGCGTCCTCATAGGTCTGCAAAGGCTATGTGGGACTATCTCAAGCAAGTCTATCACCAAGACAACAATGCTAGGCGGTTTCATCTTGAGTTGGCCATTGCTAACTATACTCAAGGGGATTTATCAGTTCAAGACTACTACTCTGGTTTTCTGACCCTGTGGAATGACTATTCCGACCTTGTTACAGCCAAGGTCTCTGCCGAAGGTTTGGCGTCAGTACAACATGTGCACAGAACCAGTCAAAGAGATCAATTTCTCATGAAATTGAGGCCTGAGTTTGAGTCTATTCGTGCCTCTCTAGTCAATAGAGATCCAGTTCCAACTTTGGAGGCCTGCTTTGGAGAACTCTTGCGTGAGAAACAATGTCTCAATACTCAGAATCTTATGGAGCAGTCTCGAATTGCTTCTAATACTGTCTCAGTTGCTTATGCTGCTCATGGCAAGGGGAAGGGCCGTGACATGAGCACCACACAGTGCTATAGTTGCAAGAAATATGGCCATATTGCCCCTAACTGTCCTCAGAAGTTTTGTAATTACTGCAAGCAGCTGGGGCACATCATTAAAGAGTGTACTATTCGTCCTTCACGCTCCACCAAGGCCTATCATGCTGTCGTTACTGATGACTCACAACCTGCTGCTAATGCCGTCTCTTCTGCTGTTGTTTTACAGCCTCCAGCACCTTCTCTAACTCGAGAAATGGTACAAGAAATGATTGTGAGTGCATTTTCAGCATTGGGTTTTCAAGGTACTGGTTCATCTCCCTCTTGGATCTTAGATTCGGGTGCTTCTAATCATATGACTAATTCTCTCCATGGTTTAAGTAATGTCCGAGAATATTGTGGTTCTTCACATATTCAAACAGCTAATGGTAGTGCTCTACCAATTGTGGCAGTTGGTGATGTCTCTTCTTCCCTTAAGGATGTCCTTGTGTCACCTAATCTTTCTGTGAATTTAGTTTCTGTTGGCCAGCTTGTGGACCAAAATTACGGTGTCAATTTTACTCATGATGAGTGTGTTGTGCAGGATCAGATGTCAGGACAGGTGATAGCGAAGGGGCCTAAGCATGGACGTCTCTTTTCTCTACAAATACCTGCCCCACGAAACCTACCTCCTTTCCTATCTTTACTGTGTAATAAGTCTAGAGTGTCACCTAAAGTCTGGCATAAACGCCTTGGTCATCCTAATTCTAGGATTCTATCTTATCTGTTGAAATCTGGTCTATTGAATAATAAAGAGCATTTTTCTTCTGCAGTATTTTCTGATTGTGCAACTTGTAAACTTGGCAAAAGTAAGATCTTACCCTTTCCTTCTGAAGGCAGTAGAGCCACTCACAGTTTTGAGATCATCCATAGTGATGTCTGGGGTATCAGTCCTACTATTTCTCATGCCCAATATAAATATTTTGTGACATTTATTGATGACTACAGCAAATATACATGGGTGTATTTCTTGCGGCACAAATCAGAAGTGTTTCCTATGTTCAAACTATTCTTAGCTCTGGTTCAAACTCAATTTTCTGCTACTGTTAAAATCCTTCGGTCCGACTCGGGTGGGGAATATATGTCACATGAGTTCCAATCTTTCTTGCATTCTAAAGGTATTATCTCTCAACGCTCCTGTCCATATACTCCACAACAAAATGGAGTAGCTGAAAGGAAAAACCGTCATCTTTTAGATGTTGTCCGAACTTTGCTCATTGAGTCTTCGGTTCCTCCTAAGTTTTGGGTGGAAGCACTTACCACGGCTACCTTTCTTATAAACAGACTTCCTTCTCAAGCTTTGAATCTTGAGTCTCCATATTTCAGGCTCTATCATCACCATCCTACTTACACAAATCTTCACACTTTTGGGTGTGTATGCTTTATGCATCTTCCTCCACCGGACAGAAACAAGCTTTCTGCCCAATCCATTCGTTGTGCTTTCTTGGGTTATAGTGTCACACAAAAAGGTTATGTATGCTATGATCCAACCTCTAATCGAGTTCGTGTTTCAAGGAATGTACTCTTCTTTGAAAATCAATGGTTCTTTCCTATGTCTTCCTCATCAGAGTCTTCCATTGCTTTCTTGCCTTCTTTTGATGATACTTTGCATGATCCCAGACCTCCAATTGAAAGGTTTCAGCCAAGCATGGTATACCAGAGGAGATCTCCAGTGCTGCCCCCTTCCGCACCTATCTTGCCACCTGTTCCTTTACGCCGATCATCTAGAGTATCAGCTCCTCCTGACCGCTATGGGTTCCCGTTGACTGGTACTACTTCTTCTGCCTTATCTGCCACTCTATCTTCTATTGCTGTTCCTACTAGTTACTCACAGGCAGTTAAAGAGAAATGCTGGCAGCAGGCCATGCAGGAAGAACTATGTGCCCTTGAGGCTAATAAGACTTGGGACGTGATAGATTGTCCTGCAAGGTGTGACTCCACTTGGCTGTAAGTGGGTCTACTCTATTAAGGTTAAGTCTGATGGTAGTTTGGACCGGTACAAAGCCCGCTTAGTAGCTCTTGGAAATAATCAAGAATACGGAGTAAATTACGAAGGAGACCTTTGCTCCGGTGGCCAAAATGACCACCATCCGCACCATTTTAGCTATTGCTGCTTCTCAAAATTGGGACCTTACACCAAATGGACGTGAAGAACGCCTTCCTTCACGGGGATCTCAAGGAAGATGTTTATATGCGTCCTCCTGCAGGTTTACTTTCTACTCCTACTTCGGCAGTGTGCAAGTTGCGTCGCTCCTTGTATGGCCTCAAACAGGCCCCTCGTGCATGGTATGAGAAATTTACCTCTACCCTCTTCAAGTTTTCTCTTCACAAAAGCAAGTATGATGCATCACTTTTTCTTCGCAAAACTGAGAATGGTGTTGTCATTCTCTTGGTGTATGTAGATGACATAATCATCACGGGCACTGATTCAGCTCTGATCTCTCAATTAAAACAGTATCTACAGGACTCCTTTCACATGAAGGATCTAGGATCTCTTACGTATTTTCTTGGTCTAGAAATTACTACTGGTGCACATGGTATTTTTTTTGTCACAGCACAAGTATGCTCAGGATTTGGTGGCTGCGGCTGGTCTTCAGGATTCTACCCCTCTTGATACTCCAATGGAACTTAATCTCAAGTTGCGCAAAGAAGAGGGTGACTTGTTATCAGACCCTGTATCCTATCTTACACTGGTTGGCAGCTTGGTCTATCTTACAATTACTAGACCTGATATTTCCTATGCCGTTCAACAAGTTAGTCAGTTCATGGCTTCTCCTCGGCATCTTCATATGGCTGCAGTTCGACGAATCATTAGATATGTCCATGGCACAGCTTTGAGGGGACTTTCCTATCCAGCTGGTACTTCACTAGATCTAGCCGCATATAGTGATGCTGATTATGCAGGGTGCAGTGATACTAGACGTTCTACTACAGGTTGGTGTATGTTTCTTGGTCCGGCTCTTATTTCTTGGAAAAGCAAGAAACAGGACCGTGTGTCAAAGTCCTCGACTGAGTTTGAATATAGGGCCATGTCCCAAGCTTGTGCTGAGATACTTTGGCTCCGAGGGTTATTGACTGAACTTGGCTTCTCTCCACGTGGTCCTACTTCTCTTCATGCGGATAATACTAGTGCCATTCACATTTCAGCCAATCCTATCTTACATGAACGCACTAAACATATTGAGGTTGATTGCCACTTCATCCGTGAGGCGTTTGAAGCTCACACTATCTCTCTTCCTCATGTTCCTACCAATCTTCAAGTGGCCGATATTTTCACCAAGGCTCTCACTCGGCAACGGCATAATTTTCTTACAAACAAATTGATGCTTGTGGATAACCCACATCAATTTGAGGGGGGATGTCAATAGAATAGATGGCCATAACTCCTGCCGTGTCTATGGTTATTAATCTAGGCTGTATATACTCTCCTTAATAGGTTTCCTAGACTTTAGCTTTCCATGTATAGCTTCCTAAAATCACTCTATGTAAATTAGCTAGCTTTCCATGTATAGCTTCCTAAAATCACTCTATGTGATTGGCATGTACATATTTAAGTTTCCTTGTATAAACCGGCAGTATTGCCTATTTAATGAAATACCTTCTCTCAAGAGAGGTCATTCGGAACCATTCTGATAGCAGTTTGGTCAATTTATCCAAACAGAATACTCTGGATATTCCAGAGGTTGACTTAGTCCATGGTCTTGAGAACCATCTAGACGACTCTGGAGAGACCGAGAGAGCGGTCAGCCGTATGGAGTTGATCGGAGCTCCCACAGGTTGTGAACAAGATGCCGCGACGACGCAAGCAACAGAAGGATCGTCCGTGGGTTATTCCGATGACGATGAGGCTAGAGTACCATGTGGTTCTCTGTCAGGAGTAGAGGCGGTGGATCCGAATGCTCCTTCATCTCTATCCTTGGTAAGGGTGGACTTGGCGGAGAGATTTTCCTCTCAGTTGGTTGCCCATGATGAAGTGATGGTCCTGGGCCTGAATCAAGATACTGTTGCTCATCTCGAGGTAGTGGGTCTTGAAATCGAGTATAAGGCCAATGCGGTACATACGTCAGTGATGGATTTGTTAGCGTTTGACGTTGAACCACAGTCCCCTCTGGTTTGCGAGCCATTGGCTATTATTGAGCTCCCAGTTCAGAAGGCGGTGGTGTCAGGCTCTTCGGGAGAAGCTATTTCAAATGGGTTAGAGAGGTCTAAATGGGTGAATCATCAGTACCGGGGAATCTGTAAGTTGATGGGCTTTCCCATTGACAGCCATGAACAGCAGTGCTTGGATTTGTTACGGAGTATCGAGGCTTCGAGGGATAGTATGAGGAAAGCGGTGGGCTCACGGAAAGTAGCATCCTCAGGTTTGAAAGGTGTTCGCGAGCTGAAAAAATCTCGCATCCTCCGTGAATTATGAAGGTAAGCGGCGAGTCTGCTGAGGTTGTAGTGTTCAGAATTTATTGGGTTTTTATGTTTTTTATGAAGCTAAAGCTATTAACTTGGAATCTGAGGGGTCTGAATGATCCCAAAAAAAGGGTAGTCTTGAAGAACTGGCTTCGGGAATGGAAAGTTGACGTCGTCTGTCTGCAAGAAACAAAGTTGGATAAGGTGGATTGGTAGGTGATTCAGAGTATCTAGGGGAATCGGTTTGTTGGCTGGGAAGCTCTTAATGCAGTTAACACAACAGGTGGAGTTCTTTTACTTTGGGACAAACGTGTGTTAGATCAGGTTGACTCTAAGGTGGCCACTTTTTCTATGATGTGTTGCCGGAAAGGCATTATGTTGGGTTAGGAGGATTATTTTCAACATGTGGAGTTTGCAGTTGGTCAAGGAAGTCGTGTTAGTTTCTGGAAGGATAAGTGGTGTGGGGATGTCACCTTGGGGGACCGGTTCCCTATGCTCTTTAATTGTTCCTCCAACCGAGAGGCTACAATCGATAATGTCTTGACAAGTTCGGATTCAAGGGGAGTTCGGGAGTGGAATGTTAATTTTGTTCGTGACTTTAATGATTGGGAGGTTGAGGTGGTGGTGGAGTTCTTTCAATTCCTTCATTCTCATAATGTCCCTATTATGGTCCCTAATGCGCCTCAGGATGGTTTACAGTGGAAATTGTGTAAGGATGGGGCCTTTACCTCTCGTTCTTTTTACTACGCCTTAAGTGAGAGGACGGGGGTGAGTTTTCCTTGGAAAAGCATTTGGATGGCTAAGGCCTCTCCTCGCGTGGCTTTCTTTATTTGGACAGCGGCTTGGGATCGGATTTTAACTTGTGATAATCTTATGCGGAGAGGATATACAATGGTGGGATGGTGTTGTATGTGTCGGTGTGAAGGAGAAACGGTGGATCATTTGTTACTACATTGTAGTGCTGTTCAGAAGCTGTGGAATTTTGTTTTTGATTCTTTTCATATCCATTGGGTTTTGCTGAGGCGGGTGGTGGATTTATTATTTGGGTGGCAGAACTGGTTTGGGAAGCATCATTCTCACATTTGGAATTTAATTCCTTTGTGCTTAATGTGGACGGTGTAGCGTGAGAGGAACTCTAGAACTTTTGAAGATGTCTCTAGTCTCCCAGATCAGCTGCTGGGCATGTTTGTAACTTCTTTATTTGATTGTCTAGGATATGGGGTTTTACTGTTGCTACTACTGTTACTGAGTTTACTGCCTCACGGCACTCGGTTCCTTTTCATTCTAATCTGTTGTAATTTGGCTTTTCTCATGTGCTCATTTTGTGCACAGTGAGGTTTCTTTAATATAAATCTTATTACCTATCAAAAAAAAAACAATCAAGTGTTATCATGTGGCAGTCAAAACCACAAGGGCTACTCTGGCCCTCATGAATTAGCAAATCTGAATGCATCAAGATCTATGGTCTAGAAGTACACTTAGTTCCAGCCAGGAAACATTTCTCTTAGTACATAACAACATATAAAAAACTCATACCAGAACAGAGGAAAAGTTCCAGATTCAATTAACATGCAGTGTAAGTACAAAAGAAAAAATAAAATGCCATATAGAGAGCCTGAGAGCTACTGAATACTATATCTAAGTCTAAAACCATCAATAAGGAACAATATGTCCAAAAAGTAAGAAAACTGTGAATATTTTAAGATGGTTATATAATTCTAGTGGTTGACCACCATAATCATAACATAACATAACTAAGACTGCACAAATATTCCACTCTTGTTTAATCTTAGGAGTAGACAAGTCCTGCCCAGAGCTTTGTATCTCAACTAGTTGGCACCTATTGGTTTCTCAAACTCAGACATCCAGGGTTCAAATCCTCTATTCCTCAACTATCGAATCATAAAATAAAATAAAAAGGAGTAGACAAGTAGTAAAGTACAAAAAAAAATGAACAACCGTGGATATGGAGTGTAAGACATAACAAGTCATACAGCCATGAAAGGTGCCATTTTGGTAATTGACACTGCCAGTTGCAACAAATTTCATACATAATGATTCAAAATGAATATCCCAACGGCACTACCGAGAATTAATTTTAGCAATGATGATAAACAAGGCGATCAAATATGGGTCTCGCTGTCCTAGAAGAACTTCCGTAAAAGAAGACGAATTAACTTGTCAGAATATCAAATGCGTGTTCATATCAAAGCATTCAAACTAATCATGTCAGCTAATAAGTAAGAACCACTCAAGCTTTCAGCCATTACATTTATTTGCATTATATAGAACAACTAACTATACAAACAGGAGAGAACAGTACTAGGGCCACTGATTTACCACTCTAAAGAACACTAGAACAATACCAAATATATAATTATAAATAACAAGCATCATAAACACTATGCAAACGATCTATTCATGAAAATTTCAAGTTCAAAAGGCAAGAACAATTCTCTGAAACATACCAGGGGCCTTGTCTGCAAAACCAAGAGCCCGAAACAACTCTGGGGCTATTTTACGTGGCACAATACCTATCAAAAGCTTCAAAATCTCATCACCATCAAACTCAGCCATCAATCCAAATGCAGCCACAAGCAGCAAAAACCTCAAAACCTCCCAAGAATTCTCCATCTCTTCTCCCACCTTTTCCTTCCACTCCAGGGCTAGTTTCACTGCCTCTTCTCTCACTTCTGCTTTAACCACAGGTCCCACTCTCATCAACTCCTCCAACAAAAGCACACAACTTCTCCTTAAAACACTAACACCAATATCTCTATCCTCCTTCATTTCCTGTAAATGATACCATCTCACTGCCTCAAACACTAGCTTCCCAGAATCCACTGAAACCTTAAGGGCATTATATATATCATTGCGCATCGATTCGTGCTCTCTCAAATGCTCTTTCAAATACAACAACAATGCCTTCCCATTATATATTGGAATCCCATTTAAATACTCATTTTCAGGCAAAGATTCCTCATTTTTCACTTGGGTTTTCTTAGATTTTCCTTGGGATTCAAGGGCTGAACTCAATTGGGTTTCTTTACAAATGGGTTGGGATTCAAGGGTTGGAATCAAAATGGTTTCTTTTGAATCAATTTGGGTTTTTTGGGAATTGGGTTGGGATTGGAGGGTTGGAGTGAGATGGGTTTGATTGGGTTGGAGTTGATGGAGTTTGGATTGGATTGAATTGTGAATGGCAACGAAGTGGTCTTCTAAGTCCTGCCATTGGAGAGTAAAATTTGCAACAGAAGCAGCGTGGGTTTTGAGGAGTTTGAATGATTTGCGGAGGCTCTGTGGGGGTTGTGGAAGTGGAAGGTCTGCACAGACTTTGTCTTTGTCCAATTTGGAAGGCATGGAGGGATTGAATTCTATGGGATTTGTTAAAATCCTAAACAAAATGGTATGAGAAGGGATTTGTGGTGAAATGAGGAAAGAATCAATTTGTTTATGTGTGCAGAGCTTGTACATACGGCACAGCCGAGAGTTAACGGCATGTCGTTGATGGAAATTACTAAGTTTAAGTACCAAAGAGAAAAGAAAAAGAATCTTAAGCCTAACAGACACCTTAAGCATCAATCAAAATTGGCAAAACACAGCATTAGGAGGCTTTTTAATCAATAAGTTTACAAGCACACAAAATTTCATAATTGCTTAGAGCATTTACATCAGATCTTTCATAAGGTCTTCTCTTTCAAATTATAGCAATCTAAATTCCAAACACCTCCTGCATCAGACTCTCCATTCACTTTCAAATTTGAAAACATGCTACACTAAGAGCATTCATATCGGTTGTTTCAAAATTGCTTCGAATTTTGAAAGAAAATGCTATTTTTTTCTATTTTAACCACTCAGTTTTATAATACACCATACATCACATTCTTTATTTTGCAATGCCTTCTATTAAAATAATCTAAAAGAATTTCAAAATGAGAGAAAGAGGGTGAGCGAGAGAGAGAGGCCAAAAGAGAGAAAAGCAAGTGACAGAAAATAAGTTTAAAAGAAAAAATTAAAAAGTTACGGTATAAAGAGTTACTGTAACATGTTTTAAAATATGAAAGTAGATAGCTAATCCGATGTAGAAGTTGTTTTGAACTTCACTTGCTATAATTTGAAAAAAAAAAAAAAAAAAAAAAAAAAAAAAAAAAAAAAAACTCTTTTAAAAAGCTGATGTGAATGTAACTCAAAGTCTCAAACTCTTCACTTATGAAGGGGTTATTCTAGCTATTTTATTTATTTTTTTAATACTTCTTTTCTCTCACATGCTCTCTCTCTTTTGGCCTCTCTCTCTTTCTCTCTCTCTTTTTGCAATTCTTTTAAATTAAAAGTGAGTGGTTAAAAAAAAAAAAAAAAGCCTTTTTCATTCAAAATTTGAAGAAATTTTGAAACAACTTATGTGAATGTTCTTATATGTCAAACTGTGAATAATAGATAATAAATTGATGTCAATAGTGGGTCCATATAAGAACAAATAAAAAACTATCAACTTAACACTTATGAAAATTGTTGTGAAATATGTGGTGGATGTAAACTTACTTGTTTTGGATACAACACAAAAGAGTGTTACAACTATTCCCTTTCTTAGACAAAAGGTTATCATAATGGTTAATTTTATGATGTGTGTGCTGGAGTTTTTTGTTTCTTTCTTCTTCTTTTTTAAATGAAAAATGAGATTTTATTAAAATAATAGTCAAGTTAGCCAACAAAAATAGGAGAATTATTTCTTTCTACTCAATCCTCGAAAACAATAGAGTTGTAGAGGAAATAGAAGTTATGGAAATAGTTCCCGAGCGGTTACAATTAATGACCCATCTAGCTACAGAGTGGACAACAAAGTTGAGTTCTTTTTTTTAAAGTCAAATAAGTCAATAAATTTAAACTATCTCAAATGTATACCTTATTCCTAAATTATGGTTGTTTGAGAAATATTCAACATGAAGTGTATAGAGAATAAATGTAAGTCAGTAAGTTTTTTATCGTTAATTGCTAACTTGCTGTGTACTAAGTTGTGGGACATATATATATATATTTTCTGTATAGTACAAGTTTATCCCCTAAACTAAGAATATTGAGGCAGAATTAACAATTACCAAGCCATTGATATATTGGGTCGTGCTTTTGATGTTTTCGAATTAATTAATTTGTGGTAGTGATTAGTGATCAATGATAATTCTTTCATGCTTTATCATAAAAATAGGAAGTATTGTGAATTAAGTAGGGAGCTAAACGAGGTAGGCAAACACTTACCTTGACACTTTAGTTGAAAAAAAGTGAAAATAAGTTTAAGTTTTTAACATAGTGAAAGAAGAGTGACCATATTATTCATATTGTTGAATCAAGTAGGAAAAAGTTAATCATGTTCCACATTCCTATCAATCTCATATCTATTTCTAAGTTTCAATTCAAGTATTGTAAATGCCTAAAAATAAATTTGTTTAGTCCAATCCTTGTCTCACTGTTATAAATCTCAATAACTTATGTCCTTATTCCAAAGACATAATTAAAGTTACCCCCCTTCTTTTGGGGAAACTAGACTCACTATACCTTAGTTTGGAAAATGACACTCCGCTCCCAAATTTGCAGAATAATTAACACTCCACTCCTTTTTCCCCAATTTTTAAAGGAATATTCTTCACTTAAACTTGAAATAATTGAAATATAATTTTTCTTTTTAATTTTGGTTAGTTAGACATTGGTTAAAAAAATTAATAAAAAATAAACAAAAAAGAAAAGAAAAGAAAAGGGGGGCGAAGTATTAATTATTTTGCAAATTTGAGAGCGGAGTGTCATTTCCCCAAATTAGGATACAGCGAGTCTAGTTTCCCTAAAAGAATGGGGTGTCAGTGTAATTTACCCTTAAAGTTTAAAAGAACTGTGTTTTGAATTCTAGATCTATCCAATAACCACTCAAAAGAAGGGGTAACGTTTAATTACAAATTTTGGTGGTACAATACATCGCATTTGTTTATTTTGTAGATTATAATTAGCATTTTTTTATTGTCTTTTAAAATATTTGTATAAAAAAAAAACACCTAACAAATATGTTATTGTACAAATTCCATATTAAATTGGCAAATGACTCATGCTAGTTGGGAAAAAATAAAAATAAAGAGGCATTTTTCAACAAATTGGGTTTAACGGTTCTCTCTCAACAAGAAAAATGCAAAAATGGATTAAAAAAAAAAAAAAAACGAGGCATATAGCTTCAGATCACTGACTGCAAATCAATCTTGTCCATTGTAAATTTTATAAATGTAATTGGAGTAAAAAATCACATATGTTCCTTAGATTGTATCTAGGATTATTTCTATGTAAATTGTCAATTTTATATTCAACAATGTAAATTGTACAATTTTTATCAATCAATGAAATGTAAATCATTTTCAAAGTTCAGCAATGGTTTTCTTATTTTTCAACGATTAATAAAATAATTTGCGACTCAATTAAAAACATCTGCAAGGAATAACCAATCCGCAAATAACTATTATCAATTGTGCAATTTCCATCAATGACATGTTGTATAGGTCCCCGTTGTGCCTGTGTGTACAAGGCTATGCGTACACGTGTGGTGAAGTTGATCACACACATAAAGAAAATTCTTATTTTTTTTCCAGGGAAAACGATTGTTTCCTTTCATTTATTTTATTGATAATTTCTCAGGTCCTGCTAAATCCACACCATGGTGTGAAACAGTATTTTCACACCATGGATGTGGCTTCTTCTCATTGGTACACATAACAAAGGGGGTTCCACGGGTCCCACAAATAAAAAACCAGCCAAACCATTAAGTCTATCCAAGAATTGAGTTGAGCCTATAACCAAACACTGTAAAACCAAATGAATTGGTT
The DNA here is from genome assembly GCA_907173295.1 of Fagus sylvatica. Lineage (NCBI taxonomy): Eukaryota > Viridiplantae > Streptophyta > Magnoliopsida > Fagales > Fagaceae > Fagus > Fagus sylvatica. The sequence goes on from OU015772.1 coordinate 19,674,238, forward strand.
GAGAAACATATGATTTTTCTTCCTTAGCTTTCTTCTTAATTAAGTTGCTATTGCTCCACTGCACACGCAAACTCCAAAAAAAATACAACAATAACAAGCAAAGAAGCACATACCACCATTGCTTAAAAGCTTGGATTTTTTTAGCTAGAGTTATATTCTTTGAACCAAAATTGATTCAATATTCTCATCTACCACCATTCTTTGAACCAAAAAACACATACTACCATTAGCTTCAAAAAGCCTTGCTACCATTTATAAAAAAATCGAAGTTGAGTTTTGGGTTCCATGTTTTGGGGTACAGACCACCATTCACAGGTTGAAGAGCATGGGTTGTTGTTTGGTGATGAATATGTTAATTGTAGACATTATTATCCATAGGTTCTTCACATTTTCTAGGTAAGAGTTAAACTGTTCAACAAATTTCCAGAAAATTGTGGACATTATTGTTCACACCTTCATGAAATTACCACATTTTCTGGGCAAATTTAAATGTTTAACCCAATTTCCAGGAATTATTCACAGTTTCTGATCAAGAGTCCACATCTTCAAACAACATTCTTGACATTGTTTGTGTAATTAAATTTCCATAGATTTGGAATAAGGTGAACACAATCAGTAAGAGTCTAAAAAGAAAAGAGAGGAGAAAAAAATGAGAGAATGAAGATGGAAAGAAATTGTTGTCTGAAATGCAGAAATCGTGGTGCAGTAGAAGGAGGAAAGGAAAAAAAAAGAAAAAAAAAAGAAGAAGAAGAAGAAAGAAGCAGGACTAAGAAGATAAGATAAAGAAATAAGAAAAAAAAAAAAAAAAAGATAATAACAATGATAAAAGAATAAGAAAATGAGTGGAGGAGAATTAAAGAGAGTTAAAGAATAGGAAAAAAAATCTCTTTGGCAGGTGGGCTACGGGTTTGAGTGGAGATATGGGTATTAATTGGGCCAACGAGTATTTACACAACAATGCTATAGACACAATATTTTCACAACAATTTCACATCAATACTGAGTTGGTAGGTTTTTATTAGTTCTCATTTAGACCCACCAATTACATCAGTTTATTATTTACCATTCACAATTTGACACCTTAACATTGTTGTGAACGTGTTGTGTCCGTAACTTTAATGTTTAGCTAATATATATGTATTAAAAAATAGCATTAATCCCAAAACGGTATATTAGTATCGACCGGTATTGAAATATTTCGTTTCTCTAATAATATAGAAATGACCTCTGGTATGAGTATTGACAACCTTTGTTGGAATCATTATTTTTAAACTTAATAGCTTAAAACTTAAGTTTTTTTTTTTTTTTTGGCTTTGGGTTTTTCATTTTTTTTACTTAGCAATAGCAATAATAGTTAGATTTTTTTTTTAAGAATATTATTGTACATATAATGAGATAATAAACATTACTTTTATTTGTTGCGACATTTAATACAAAATCAATCATAGATGATTTCAATAATTTTAAAAATATCGACTTTCATTTAATTAGATAATTGCTTTGTTAATACATAATGGATGTTACTTTGGATTTTCATTAAAAAAAAAAAAAATTGATTCTTCTTTCAACCCCCGTCAATTAAAATCCTGATTACGTCCCTGAACACAGTGGTGATGTGAAGAAATTGTTGAAATTGTGGTGTGAGAGAATAAAAGTGCAAATATATAAAGTAATAGGATTTAGCAAAAAATATATATAAAGTGGTAGGCCCCGACATGTTCCCTCTGTCTCTCATCTCTCTCTCTCATTCTCTCAAATCTCATTTTATCTCATCTCACTCTCACTCTCTCATTACTCTTTAAAAAAAGGCTCCACACAATTCTCATTTCATCTCACTATCTAAAATATGTCCCACAACTCAAAAAAATTGGAATAAGGATCCATAGTTGACTTAACCCCAAACATTTTTGGGACTAAGGATCTATAGTCGACCCCAAACATTTGTAGTAGAGATGTAGCATATTGAGAGAGAGAGAGAGAGAGAGAGAGAGAGAGAGAGAGAGAGAGAGAGAGAGAGAGAAACAAGTTGTTGTATAAAAAAAAAGATTGTTCATGTGAAGGTAGATATTATTTTAAAAATTGTGCTTACGATATTTGGATCAACTAGCTCATACGTTCATGTCAATGGTTGAAAACATATCGAGCCGAGCCGAGCTGAGCACTAAAAGTTCAAAATTGAGATTGTGATGTTTGTTAAAAACATATCACTTTGTTTACAACCCTAATCAAACCATCCCCTACATTATGATGTGATAAAAGGCATGGTTCGTGTGTTGATTGGAACCATCCTAGCCATCCACTTCCCCTTGTGGATCACTTGTACGTGATGTGGTGATCAACTATCTCAGACTTTCACTTTTAGCGTTTGTTTAAAAACAGATATGGTGAGCCAAAATGCTACATCTCGAGCAGTTACCCCTTCCATCATCCAAAGTCACACACACAAACACACATTCTTTATAAACTTTAAGTATACATAAGATACCTAGTTTACTAAATATATATATATATATATATGTCTCTTATTATTTTAAGTACTATTGCTCTTAAAAGTTTACAACCATCCTCAATATTTGTATTTATTTTTTAAATATTTTCTATTTAGTTCTTTCAATTAAAATTGCCTTAACGTAGACACTATTTGTTTTTGTTTTTATTTTTATTTTTTTTAAATTACAAATTTTATGGAGAATTAGCCAACCTCATAATATGGAGAATTTGCCGACCTCACAAATATTTGGACGAATTTTGGCATCAATTTTGAATTTTAATGTCTAATATATATATATATATATATATATTCTACAATATATATATATATATATATATATATAATTCTACAATACCCATGTGGGTACCGTACCTCTAATAGATAAAATCTCACATTGATGGTACCTACCTCACATATGATGGTACCTACTAGGCTATCATCACATTGCTTGGTATCCTAAATTTTATTTATTATTTAAATTTAATATATATATAAACAAATAATATCAATATCACATTGGATAGTACCACCATCACATATGATGGTACTTATATCACATTTGATGGTACCAATTAAGTGGTACCATACCCACAAAAAAGTATGATATATATATATATATATATATATATATATATATATTAATTACAAAAATAATAAATAAAAAGAAATATCATGTATTTGACTCTCCCTGCAATCTCTACCACTTTTTTTTGCTTTTTCCTCATCCTCACAAACCCCAACGTACACATTATCAGTATTTATCACTGTTAACCAATTGTTACTTTTTAATAAGCCATTCACCAATGGATATTTCCATTTCCAACACATTTTTTTGCTATGTCTCACACGTTAATTACAGCAAATTCATTACTTTTATGAGTTTGTCCCCCTTTTAAAAAGAAATAATTAAAAAATAAAAAGTTAATTAGAGAAAGAGGACATGGCGGGACAAACAAATGAGACTGGCGGGCAAATATTTGTTTGTCCCAGCCAATCAAATTTGTGCAAAGAGTAAGTAAAAAAAAAAAAAATTGGGCAAAAAGAAATTAAACTCTGAGAGAGAGAGAGAGAGGAAAGGGGGTTCGGCTCCCCTCCCGTTCAAAAGCATTAACCACTCCCACTGCTTAGTCTAATAAAGAGAACCTATCACAGTTACAGATCGTACCTGGAATCTTCCCTCACAGACTCGTAGGCTGTAGCTCTCGGAGTCACCGGCGTCGTCCCTCCACTGCCTTGCTGGCCACAGCTCGCCGTTCCTGGCATCATCCTCACTGCTTGCTGCCGCTGCCTACCTCTGCCTCTACCGATCTGGACTTATCTCACTAGTTACTGCTGGTACTTTTTTGTTCTTTCTTTTGGACCTTTTGGTTACTTTATTTGTCCATGAATTGACTAACCTTTCTTTGAAATTGAAAGTTTCAATATCTTTGTTTCACTGTTTAGAAACAAATATCACATTATCACCGAAATATCTTTGATGGAAAATTTCAAATCTAGGAAATTGTTGGCTGTAATGTTGTTGATTATAATATTATATTGATACCAAAGAGATAGTCACTGATGTGTGTTATCGGCCTGATGAAAAGGTCAGGTAAATTTTTGGGTTTTAGCTTCTTTCATGAAACATATAGCATGATATACTCAAGTAATCAACTTTTGCAGGGAGGAATTGAGGATACCATGACTGGGAACTGCCTTTTTTATGATACTCTATTTTATTCTTACATGTTCTATGTTTTAAAATTTAAAACCTCAAAAACCATATAAAAGGGTTCTTTAAATAATTTTTTATGGATTGACTTTTTTGAATAAGGCATTAGATTTACTAATTCTGATTTAATACAAATAAAGATTACATGCTTTATTGCCAACTTATCGTATTTTGTTTGTTTCAGATAACCATCTACAACTGGATGTTTAAATATGTTTACAAGACATAAGTGTATTTTGTATGTTCAAATATGAATAAGGCATTAGACAATCATATATTGTATTTTGATTGTCTGCTTTATTTTGTAACTTAGATATAAGTGTTGAATATTTGGTGAAAATGAATTTGAAATATATAGTGTGTGTTATTTGGATTAACAGGCTATTAAACGTCAATGAATCATTGTCTTTGAGTTGGTTTATCAACATGCTTATGTTGGCTTTATATTTGTTAAGATTAACCAATTCTGAAAGTAAAAGTCACAATTCATGAGCAAAACTTGTATTCAAATTTTCTAACCATTTTTTTTTATCACAGGAGCTGGAGGAAAAGAGAAAAGAGAGAGCTTAGGTAGCATATGAGCGAAAGAAGAAGCTGACTAAAGTTTAGGATGAAAGCTGCAGAGTAGAAACTTGGCCTATAATTAGATATCCTTGCAATGGTCAAGTACTGAAATTTTATACATTAGGTAGTTGCTTACAATTTTGTTCGAGGATTTTGTCGTTGTGAATCTCCTGTCAGTTTTATTGATTCAAATGGATTTTATAAAGCTCTTTTTGTATCTAAAAATTTTGCTGCTCTACACCTACTGGGTATATTTTGGAAGAATGTCTATTTGTTATGTGATCCTATGATATTTGTTGTTTACTAGTTGCAGAGAAAACATATGTATTTAATGTTTGTAAATTAGCTAGATTTGTTATAACCAATACGATGTATTTAATATTTCTATATTTTTCTCTTAGTAACGATTGATTATCTAGCATTCATGTGGATGAAAATTTAAATATTGATTATTCCATATGATATTATTGTATACTATAAAATTGATAGGTTGGAATTCGAATTTTTTTTTTTTTTTTATAAAAAAAAAAAACATGAAAATAATTTTGTTTTGAATGAGGCTTGGCTTGTATAATGAATTTTTATTTAAGAATTGTACATTTCAATTGATGCCTTGATAATAACTCCCTAAACTTTTTGTACACAAATAGAACATGTGCAATTGCATCCAAAAAAAAAAAAGGAGAGAGCCTATAATTCACAAATTGTGGGCTCATATCATTCACAAATTGCATGATGTCAAAGCTTATATTTTTCAATTTAAGTAGATATGAAATCATACAATATTGTTTACAGTTAAATGAAATTTTCCACATTTTCTCAAGGTGCATAAAGGATACACATTGAGGTCAACAAGATTACAATGAAGAAGAAGAGAACTAGGTAGTAGCTAAAGAAAATACAAAATCAATAACAATATTTGTTAAACCCAAGCTCCGAGACCAATCAAATAGCTCACTCACAAAAGCACCATTTAGTTTATCCAAAGAGCTAGCTTTGTCCTAAAAAATCCAACTATTACTTTCCTTCCAAAATGTATATATTTTCTAGGTAGACTCGAATGTTCATACTAACATTGTTCACATTTTCTGGGTAGATTTGAATGTTCATACAAATTCCCAGAAAATGTGGACAATATTATCCACACTTAAATAAAATTGTCCACATTTTTTGGATAGACTCGAATGTTCATACTAACACTGTTCACATTTTCTAGGTAGACTCGAATGTTCATACCAATTCTTAGAAAGTGTGGATAATATTGTCCACACTTAAATAAAATTGTCCACATTTTCTGGGTAGACTCGAATGTTCATACTAACACTGTTCACATTTTATGGGTAAACTCGAATGTTCATACCAATTCCCAGAAAGCGTGGACAATATTGTCCACATTTAAATAAAATTGTCCACATTTTCTAGGTAGACTCGAATGTTCATACTAATATTGTTCACATTTTCTGGGTAGATTCAAATGTTCATACCAATTCTCAGAAAGTGTGGACAATATTATCCACAATTTCATGGTTTTGTCCACATTTTCTGGAAATTAGTTTGAATATTTGAACATGTTCATACTAATTGTTCATATTTCTTGGCATTGATTCAACATGTTTAAATATAATTGTCCATAATTTCTATAGTATGTCCACAATTTCTGGAAAATAATAATATGGTTCCATCTTTGTAACAATTTTATTATCTTTTATCTCAGCCAAAATCACTTCAAAATTTAAAAAGACCAAATTTTATTATTTTCAATCTCAACTAAAATCACTCAAAATTAAAATTATATTTCCAAACAAAAAAGAAAGCATTTAAAACTTCACAAATATCAAACCTAACACATTTTATTCCGCAATACAATGAAACCCACAATTTCAAATATCAAATCTTCTCTTTGTGAAACAATTCCCAAACTCAAAGAAAACTCAAATCTATAAATATCAAAAGCTCTCTCCGTGAAATCATTCCCAAACCCAAACAAATCCACTCTTTCAAACATCAAACCCACACACACCCCTTCAAACATCAAGCCATGCCTTCATGAGGGGAGCTCTGATCTTCAATGGATGAGAAAGTTTCGGAGGAGTAGAACTTCAATGGAGGAGAGAGCTTCGGGGGAGCACAGCTTCAACGGAGGAGAGAGCTTTGCAAGAGAGAGAATCTATGTTGCTGTGAATAGAGAGAGTGAAAGGGAGAGAGTGAAAGTAAGAGTAAAAGAGGTGTTTGATTATAAGAATAGCTAAACTTGGAATAGTTAATTGGGAATAAGAATTTTGTCTTTAGTGGTGGTGTGAAAGGAAACTTTGACACCATGGTGTCAAAGAATCATTTCCCTAACTTCTATCATTTGGTACGTTTTAGCTAAAATAAAATAAAAGTTAGGGGCCAAAAAGTGACACGTGTGTGTTTAAGGAATAATGTTGATAAATTATGCTCGATTTGATGGAATTAACAAAGTAAAAATAAATAAACTGAGGGATTCCCGTAATGGTGTTTATCGTTGAGAAAGAGAATGCAACGTTAGAATAATTGTAATGGTTAACAGTTCTATATGGATCTTGAACACTTCTCGCTTGTAACCTCTATATTGACTTTTTTTTCTTGAATGAATCTAATTGGTTCATATATAAAATGTTTAGCATGTTTTACTTGCATCTTATGTTTAAGAAATAGACCTAGAAGCTAGAAGAAAAAAAAAAGTTTAAGAAAGAGATATATTTTGTTAGTAACATTTAAGAAAGTGATGCTATTCATTATTACAACTTAACTAGCACCTCTTGGTGTTTTCAAATGAAATATTTAGAGTTCAAATCCCCCTTTTCAACTATGGAATTATTAAAAAGGTTCTAATAGTCCAATTGACCTTGATATTGAAAATACAATTATGCTTTATGCACTAAAAATTTCACATAAATTTTGAGACACTCTTTCACATACACTTATCACTCACCTCACTTGTACCACCAAGACAAGAAAGGAGTGTAAAAATTTTGGTGAAATTTTCTATACCTATAGATTTATTGTTAAAAATAAAGACATCCTATAAATGTTGATTGATGAAATGAGAGACATGTCTAAGAAAAAAAAAAAAAAAAAAAAACCCTATTTTTTCATTATTTTTATTGTCCTGTTGTTTGTGAATTCCATATTTTCATTTTCAAAATTTGTAGGCCTTTCCTTAGTCTAACAACCACGACCCGAAGGTCAAGTGAGCCTCAAAACATAACCCAAATTGACAATGGTTCAACCCTCTAAATCGAGATTGATAACAAGTTTTTGGAGTCGCCACTTATTTTAATTAATTGGATAAAATAATAAATTCCAAAATAAAATTATTTTTTATTCAATTGAATGTATACAATTACAAACGAATTTCATAAAGAGAAAATTACTTATAGATATTTTCCTAGATACAATCTAAGAAAATTACAATTGAAAGACCTAATCTACAAACCTTTATTCTAAGTTCGACGGCTTAGTTACAAAGCATAACGATGTTAGGCACCCATTTTTCCCAACTAAAATCGATCTTCTAGATTAGGAATGGCCAAATAACTCATGTCATGTGAATGCGAATATAAATGTTCTATCATACTTTTTGTGTTCTACTTTATACTCTATCAAACACAACTCACCATGTGTTTTTTTTTTTTAAATAACTAAGATTTAAAATGGAAACAAATCAAACACAATCTCACACGTGATATCTTATATAGTTGGTGGAGCATAAAGTGGAACACAAAAAGTGGGATAGAGGATATTCATTCATGTGAATGCATTGTAATTATGGTTTTCAACAATAGAATTTTATGGTTAATGTTGTTGTTAATTAATGTATATTTTATGTTAAATTCATATCCAACCACTTACATATTTGATTTTCATTAATTTTAACCTACCACTTACATCATTATCAAATAGTCACTTAACCTATAAACTCCCATCATAAAATTGTGTGCATCCTTTTTTAAGAGGAATATAATGCCAAACCACCTGTTCCACGTGTATAATCTAGTAGGCTTTAGAATATTCAGCACACCATTAGAATATTCAGCACACCATTGGCGAGGAGTCAAGGAGAATCAACGGCTATGTGCAATACCCATAAATGCCCTTCTATACTTTCGCCCCACGTTGGGTACCTGTCTTTCCCTTTCCGTAAAGCCAGCCAAATACTATGATATCCCCTTCTGCTATATCTGCTTTCGTCGCCACTCACCAGGTGTAATTCTTGCACCTTGCACTACTGACCGTTGGATGCTATTTTCGGATATGACGTGGCGATATTGTGGTTCAATCCTACGGTCTAGACCCTACCTCAGAGTCAGTCCAAGAAGTCAGCAATACAGCTCTGTTTTACACATTGACAAGGGTCACTGTAGTAATTTAATCCGTACGTTAACACTATAATAAAGTAGTTGCCTTTTGTAAATTGCAATAGAGAAATATTCAGCTGCGGCCAAACTGTTTAAACTTTCTCTTTCCCAAAAAAAGCTGGCATAAATGATTAAATCTATCTCTCTGATGAATTTAGCATCCAATGGTATCTATTCACGTCACGGAAATGCAAACTTTTATTCTACACTCGAAGTAGAGGAAAGCTTTCTCACCTTTACCCACCCACCCACACCTCTCTTTCCTCAGTCTGTTCGTTTTTCCCTTTAGGCTTATACAGTAGCGACGGTAGCTGAAGTCAAATCACAAACGCACTCTCTCGCCCTCTCTTTGCCTCTTTGCTTTGCTGTCTGAGTTTGGGGATATTTAAGGGACAACTGCACTTGACCTAGAAATTGAATTTCACGTTCTCTCATGTGAAGTCTCACACTCTCTATTCCGGCCAAGACTTTCTCAGTCCGTGGAGTAGGGGAAAAATGACGAATCTCGCAGCTTCTTTTGGAGTCCTTTAGAAAACCCTAGTGAATTGAACTGGTTCAGTTGATCACAACTGAAACGTTCTCTCTGCAATTCGTCCACTTTTGATTTTTCTGGAATTTCAGTATGTCGCAATCAGGTAAGCCTCATGAGGTTTCTTCTTCTATGTTACTCTCTGATTTTTTTTTTTTTTTTTTCAAATTTAATTTTCAATTTATGCTAGGACAGTCCTGCTATATTCCGCATTTCTAATGTTAATTGCTTTGCTTCATTTTGTTCAGAAAATATTTCTGCCTCCTTAATTACTAATTAGCATGATCCTTTCCCACTAAATTTTGTGACGGTTTTGATTCTGAATGTTAAAGAAAAAAGGAAGAAGAAAAACTTGTAAAAACTAGTGTTTTTTTTTTTAGATATGATTGATTAGGCTTGGTTTGGATCTCGAAAAATTGGGGTATATGAGTGTAAAATGTAAATTCTTAAATTGGTAATGAGGAGGGGCAGAGCCAGAAAATTTATTCAGTGGGGTCATTCAACCATGCATGATTAAATCTACGTACAGCTCACCATTGTTTAATTGTAGGAATATGTGGCTAAGAGGTTGATATGGATCTTTTTGCATATATGCTCTTCTAATTTCATCTTGATCATTAGGATGCTACGATGATACTTTATTTATTTATTTTTTTGTAATCCTAGATCCATGGGAAGAGTTTTCAAGTCAATATGATTTTGCTTGGAAAAATGATCACCGGTACTGACACAAGTTTCTTAGATAGGAGATGAATTTTATGACGTAATCCATTTTATTTTAAGAAATTTATTGGCTTATTTGGACTTAGGAGAACGAGAAAGAGAGAGTGAGAAAAACGAGAAGAAAAGAGAGAAATAGGTTGCTTTACTTTTGGGTTGGTGGAGTTAGTTGTGAGTGCGTGTTAGGTACAGTACATTACTACATTAGGTTTTCTAATTAAGTTCGAACATGTGAATTTAGTAATAAATAATGACCCCACTTAAACACACGTAGGTACAAAATTTTATTTCAGTGGGGTCAGTGGGTTAATTAACCTAGGTAAATTGACCCCACTGAAATACATGTAGCCCCGCCTATGGTTATGAGAAGCATCTTTTAGATTGTCCTTCTTTCCGTTCAACTCCCAATATCTTTTTTGGATGGAGGGAGACGGTGATACTCGTGAGAGGAGAGGAGAGTAGAGGGAAAGGTGGATAGAATATGCTTTCAGTTCCAAACATACCCTAGTCTCTGTCTAGTTGGGAGCTCTTATAGTTGATGGAAAATAGGGGGAGATTGAGATTTTTATCTGTTTGGTATGATGAAAACTAAAACTGGGATGATGGAAAACAGGGAATTGAAGATATCTTTCATCCAAGCCCATAAAATTTTATCCTAATGGGAGAGAAAAGAGAAAGGAAAATAGGGAGGGGAGGAGCACAATTACAATTTTGATATTGATTTGTTAATGCAATATATTATTGTAATACTTTTTTAAGTACTTTGAAAAAAATATATATATTATTTTTTTATATAGGGGTAAAATAGTAATTAGCACAAATTCTCTCACTTTTCTTTCCTTCCCAAATTTTTCATCCCCCACTTTTTCATCCCCCCAACCAAACATAGCCTTAGAGTTTTAGGTTCTGTGTTTATTGGGTCAAATGTAGAAAAATTACCCCCTTTTCCTTATGATCTCTTTCCAAATTCTCTCATTCCTTTATAAGACAATTTACATCTATGGGAGAGCATGACAACCACAATATCATACTTGCGTTATGGACTACACACAGATTATGCTTATCCCCAGTGTTAGGAGTGATTTGTTGGGCAAGTTGACTAGGCTGTTAAATTGACTAAGTAATTATTGTTTTGTTTTGTTTTTATGCTTTTTATTTTATTTTTTATTTTTTTTATATAAGTAATAGAGATTTTATTAAAAAACGAACTGTGTGTGTATAAAGTATGAACTCAAGAGAGTCAAATAATTACAATGAGAGAGAAAAATGAGTGAAACCTAGAATCTCAATGAAACTAACAATGGAAGAACAAGTAGTGAAACCACAAACCCTAGACCACTGATACTTAGAAGTAACAAAAGTACCTAAAATTTGGCTCGTAGGTTTCTCCAAATCCTCAAAAGTGCGCCGGTTGCGTTCCCTCCAAATAGTCAACATCAAACACACAGGGACAAGATTCCATATTGAAGATTCCATATTGAAGAGGAGTGCTTCCCATACCAATTCCTCTAATGCAAACAAAATATCCATGACCCGACCGGATAACACACCCAATGAACTCCAAAAGTACGGAAAGCAAAATTCCACAATCCACCTGTTGCAGGGCAATGTAACGGAAGATGATCAACTGTCTCCCCACTCCCATGACACATCTTACACCACTCTGCCATAACAAACCCCCTTATTTGAAGATTAGCATTAGTAAGGATCTTACCCCAGGCTACAGTCCAAATAAAGAAAGCACCTCCTAGGGGTCTTCATTCCCCAAATACCTTTCCAAGGAAATGAGCCGACATCTATGTTCCCCTGTAAAGTATTATAGAATGACTTGGTGTCAAATACTCCACTTCTTTACCTCCTCCATTTTCCAGTCATCTTCCCCTTCTCGACCTGGGAAATGAGTGTTACGGAGATTAAAGAAAGCCACAACCAACTCAACATCCCAATCATTAAAATTACGAGAGAAAGTAACATCCCAATTCTGAAGCATTCCATCACCCTGGTTAACCAGACACAAATCAATAGTAGCGTTATGGTTAGAATCACAAGTGAATAAACCAGGAAAACCTCCCTCAGAGGACTTTCACCAAACCACCTATCATGCCACAATTGCACCCGATTACCCACGCCCACATCAAACTCTATATTTTGCGCAAAGGCATCCCACCCTGTCAATTCAAACACTATATGGGTATATACAATTCAAACACCCATATGAAATGAACTGTGACCTCACCTTGGTCACAACCTCCACCCATTTTTATGGGGATAGGAGATGTCATTTGGTCCAAAGACCATGCCAATTTGTATTTTCTCTCAGTTTGTTTTTACATGTGTAAATCGCATGTTGAAAAGTTGAGTCAGATGCACCTACACTTATTGTGGTTTAGTGTAGTTTTATTAAAATCCCCTAAATTTTCATTTCTAATTTTCTAATCACTCTGTGTGGTATTTAATTGGCCTAATTAGCTACTTCCATCCATTTCCTTTTAACATTATTTACATAAAGAATTTAGTGGCATGAGATACACGTAACCTTTTACAGTTACCCACATTACACTCTCCCTAATCAAATTTCCTTTGTCATCCAATTATTTTAAGTTGACTAATTTTCATTAATGATTTTAACAATGAGTGGATGAAAATAGTTTACTAGAACAATTGGATAGCACAAGAGGCGTGAATATACAAAATCCAAGGCTATCAATGGAACTTCATCAAACCACAAGAGTTGTATGTGTATTTCACCCTTTTATTTCTCTGAAATCAAAATTAAAGGTATGAAACTTTATAAGCATATTAGTTAAAAGAGTAACAATAACACTCTTTTTTAGGAGTTCCTTGCTGTAATTAATATGCTTATATGTTTTGTTTTTGCAAAAATGTGAAGATATATATCATTATGTATTAGCTCATTTTCGCCAATGAGCTCTATCCCAAATGGCACTCCTCCCCCTTGTAAGAGCAAGGTCTGTTCAAGACCCACAGGTTGTGTGTAATTACCAATAAACAAAATATGTATTAGGTTTGTTATTAACAAAATTATGGATGCATTAGCCATATTTTCTGCTTTCCTGTAGTTCTTTCCTTTACATATATTAATATTGATAATCTATTCAGACCACAGCCACAAAAAAGTTCCACTTATACATGTCTGACTAAACACAGGATTTGATATTAATGATCTATTTCAAGAAGCTCAAACCCGTTGGCTGAAGCCTGCAGAAGTGCTCTTCATTTTACAGAATCATGAGAAATACCAGCTCACTGAGGAGCCCCCTCAACAGCCAACTAGTAACATTTATATTTTATTTAGACAATTTTTCAGGATTATATCATACTGGCTGTCCCATTACTGACCCCTGATTCTTTAACAGGTGGATCTTTGTTTCTATTTAACAAGAGGGTGCTTCGGTTCTTTCGTAGGGATGGTCATAGTTGGCGTAAAAAGAAGGATGGAAGAACTGTTGGGGAAGCACATGAACGACTTAAGGTCTGTTAAATATGTCTATGCATTTATGGTTACTGGCCATCCTTTACTAGGAAGTTGGCCCTTTATTTCACTGATGTGTTATATATTTTTCCTGCTAATTTTCTGGGAGAAGAAATCAATTAAATTTTTTTTTTGGTTTGCTTTTCATTTTTGGCATATAATGTGTTTGTATATCCTGCTATGGTGTTTTGTTTGATAACTCATCTGTTGAATATATGGTTTGTGTACAATTACTTTATGTTGACATGAAGGGGCAATACATTTTACAGCAACTTGTATCAAAGAGAAAGAGGGGGGGGGGGGGGGGGGGGGGAGAGATAGAGAGAGATGCCTGATTACTTTTGGTAATTCCAGTGCATCTTCAAATTTCTCACTATTTGTTTATTTTTGGAGATCAGCTATTTTAATTTGTAACATGTTTGTTATGTTCCAGTTATTATAATTCCATATTCATTCAAGTATACATGTGGCCCACCCTTATTAGTCTGTTGAGGATCCATAGCCAACTCCAAAATTTTGGGACTAAGGCTTGGTGGTGGTTGTTGTTGTTGTTATGGTTAATAATATTTTTATTTGGGTAATTTCCAAATAGCTGGTTTTTTGTTAATACAGGTCACAGATAGATGGAATTATTGTTCATATAAACTAATTATTTAAGAATAATATCTAGTGATCTTCATGGCATGATAGCTGGTTTATATTTTCAAAACCAAAAAAAAAAAGTAAAAAACAAATTTCCGAATAAGCTTGAAATTATAAAAATAAAAAAGACTTTAGAAAAGCTGGATATGCAAAAATGGAGTTTATTAAAATGTGGGTTTTGAATCCTTTCTTTGCTGGCTTTTGCATGAATGAGCAGTCTCCAAGAAATTCTAGATGATTCATGGAAAAGACTTGGACTATGCTATGTTTGGGTGAAGGATTTGTAGGCAGAATTTTGGTTCATGACAAAATTTAAACTTCTTTCAAATAAATTTCCTTGTTTGGGTGTGTCATGAGAAGAAATTCAAATTTCATGGGGGAAATTTAGTCAGAATTTGGGGGCTTGAAATTCTGTTTTCAAAATTCCGCCTCTAGAGGCGTTGTTTCTAAATTTCTTATCTATTTTCTCTTTTTCCTTCCAAAGAAAACCCTTGAGAGCGGTGAGGCAAACAAGTAGTGTTATGAACAACACCAGTGAACTTGAACAATTCGTTGTGAAACCCAGTGGCGGAGCTAGAATTTCAGCTCAGGGGGAACAAGATCAACATCAAAATTAATCAGACATTAATAAAAAATAATAATAATAATGTAATTGTCATACAAAATGTAATATAAATATAATCTGTAATAATCAATTCATAGCTAATAATAATCTATTTAAGAGACTAATATAAGTATATAAAGTTTAAACATGTAATTTGATTAGACAAAATAAACTGAAAATATATATTAATGTAAAAGTGTTAAATGTATAGCAATATACCTGGAAAGTTGTATATTTCCTCATTGCCTTGATTGCTTTTAAAATTTTTGTAAAATTCAATTATCTTTATTCTTCTAATTATTTAAAAAGAAGAGTTTATAGCAAAAACCTAGAGTTTGGAACTGTTAAAGAGTCGATATATTGAGGGGAAAAGATTAGTGGAGGGATTGAGGCATTAGGAATTTAGTGTCGCAAGAAAATAAGACACAAATAATGTTTTTAAAAATAAAAATAAATTTATTTTAAGTTTGAAGCATTAGTTTTAGTTTAAATCTCACAAGGAAGATGAATATTTTAACTTAAAAAGTGTCATGATATGGGAAAATTGGATTTGAATGATTGTAAAAGACCCTAGTGCATGAGTTATGTTTATCTCTTTTTTCTTTTCTTTTTCAAATAACATCTTATGTTTATTGTCTTTCTTCTTCTTCTTCTTTTCAATAACATGTTATCTCTACTTTGTAGCATGGGGAAACTTAGTCTTAGTAATACTAATATAAGGGACTTTTAGGGGTAGAACCCAATCCATTGGGACTGAGTCCGGATTTGGTACCAGCCACTTTGTCAAACCCAGATCCGACTCTTCACAAGTCTTCCTAATGGCAACTTGACACCATTTTGCTCAACTCCTCGCCATGTTTTAGGATTTTCACATCCCCAACCTCTCAGAACTATCTCCTCCACCTCAATTGCCTTTGCCACCAGCATATTCTACCTCTTATTCCGACCTCAATTGCCCAACTCCGTTAATGACACTGCCATCAGCAACTTCAATCTGACAATGCTGACGTTGTCTTCATTGGTCCCAACCGTGTTGCCAGAGTTTGACATCACCTCAGAACCAATAACTCAACAACAAGCTTGGGATCTCTAAGAGCAAGGTGCTAAGGCATTTCTTAATTCTTGGTGGTTGTGGATGAAAAGTCCATAAATTCCCTCCCCTCCCCAAAGAATAAGTTTTATAATTATTGGGATTGTAAATCCATCATTTGAAATTTTCCCTTCATATCTCAAATTTTCATCCAAAGTTCCAAACACAGCATAGATGTTTTGCTTATAAATTTTAAATAGTAGTTTGCACTTAAATGGTTTAGTTAGAAAATGGAAGTAGTCTTTTAGATAGGTCTACTTGCTTGATAAGGGAAAAAGTGTTCAAACATGTAGCAGTACTAAGTCATGTGTGATTGTGTTATGTTGCTCTGTTATTGTTATCATACATAATTATGCATTGACGATTTGTTCTGGCATAAATGGATTTATATATATTGATTTTTTCTTCAGTTTGAGTATGACAGTTTATTTGCATGGCTAGGTTGGAAATGTTGAAGCATTAAATTGCTATTATGCACATGGAGAGCAGAACCCAAGTTTTCAGAGACGTAGCTATTGGATGCTGGATCCGTGAGTGGAATTTTATTTATTAGCAGACTGTATATATCTTATACCTTTGGGTTTCCTACTATGAGTTGTGGTTTTTACTATGAAAAATTGTTTTGACAGACTTATGTTAGGAAAAATTTAGATGGGCCTTGAAATTTCAATGTGTGTGTGCTTGTGCATATTATATATTACAGCCTTCCTGTGTCAATGGGTGTATATATATATATATATATATATGAATGTATTGAGTATCATATTTACGTGCATGTTATTTTGCTTGGCAGGGCATATGAGCACATCGTTCTTGTACATTACAGAGAGATAAGTGAGGTGAGCTTGTAGACCAATCGCATTTCCCAGTTATATGTTCTTAATTCTGTATGCATAGCTTTTCAATTCTTTTCAGCCATAGGTTGCTTTATCCTGTCCTGTTGGGCTAATTACCTATGAAGGTTTTGTTGCCCATTTCTACCAGACCATCAATATAACCAGTATGTGTTGATAATGCTGTAAAGTTTCTCGTCTGGTAGGCACTTCTGTATCAAAGTGTCAACCATGTCACTCTTTACTGATTATGATCTAAGTGTCCCAAATATGTTTTTTTTTTTTCCTGACCTTTCCACTTGCCATAGTAATTTGAAGATTGCATTGATCCTAGATATTGTTTCTGTAAAACATTATCTGCTACTTCTCTGGTTGTCTGTTATTTAATATTTTCATTGTTTTCAATAGTGAGATTGAGGTTAAAATTCACATCTAAATGGTTGTGTTATGGGTTTCAGGGAAAGTCCAGTTCTGGATCTGTTGTACTGTTATCTCCAGGATCTTCTTCTACCTTCAGTCAGAGTCCTAGCTCTTATACTAAAAATCCAGGCTCTAACTCCATAATTAGTGATTTCTTTGATCCTTACCAGAGTTCATCTAGTCCAGGCTCTGTAGAAGTGAGTTCGGATATGGCCGTCAAAAATAATGGGATGGATCACCTGGACACGGTAGATAGAAGAGGACAGAAAGATGGTTCCACTGAGCTTGAGGTTACTCATGCTTTGCGAAGGCTTGAGGAGCAATTAAGTTTAAATGAAGACAGCATCAAAGAAATTCCATTCTATAGTCAAGATGAAAATTCAAATGATTCAGATATTCTGCAATATCAAAGGGAGAGCGCCAAGCAGGATCAATGTGTAGCTTTACCGCATGGACCAGAACATATTGATCAGCGCTATAGGGGACATGTTGGCATGCAGGATGACTTAAACAACCTTGGGTTTCTTTCTGCTGCAGGTTTTTTTTTTTTTTTTTTTTTTTTTTTTTTTATGTCATCTGGTACATAGAATTGTTATAATCAAGTTGTATGTGTCTTAACAGCTCTGCTAGATTGTTGACACTATTTTCTGCTTGGCTGCGTTTGGTTCTAGTTAAATTTGTTTTTTATTTTTTGACTTCTTGCTCATTGTTGATGATATTCGTAATGGAATCTAACATGATGTTCTATCTTCTTATGTTGTATTTTATGGTATCAGCAGCTTGTACAAGTCCTTGGTCATGGTTGAGCTGCAATGTTGATTTTTTATATGATAGCTATCATAACTAATTTGCACTCTTTTTTAGATCCCTTACAAATCTACATCATATCATCTGGATCTGGTGTAATGTATCAAAGCCAAAAAAGAAAATGCAGATAGGTTGTGCCATTGCTTGTGCAAAAAGCCCCAACTGCATACTCAAGAATAGAAAAAGGGAAATTTGTTGGTTTCTATATCAATCTTTAAAACAGTTGACGTGCTTACTGTGAGTGAAGTTACCAAAAGAAAGAATGTAGAAGGTTAAAAAAATCTGTGCAAGTGTTGCTTAGCCTGACAAAATGCCTACCTCCTAGTTTCCTAACTAGGTGTGTGCACAAGCTTAATAAACATGACAAGTACTGCTAGTAGAATTACGTAAATTGTGTAAAAGAACATGTAACTGCAATTCCCTATTTGAGAGTACGTTGAGGGCCTGAATGGTTGAAATATGGAAATTGATGTCTATGTTTTGAAATGTGGAGCAGGTCGGAATACAAGGCTCCCGCTTTTACAGAGTCTAGGAGAGGTGGTTGGTAGGCAGTCCTGCCCCCAACTTTGGAGAGGTTGATTTCCGGACTCAAGCCTGTGAGTCTGTGACACATCGTTTGGGTGGAAGGCACTTGCCATTGCACCAATGTCCAGCCTCAGATTTCACCCTTAAAGGATTTTTAAATTTAGGAATAGAAAGCCAGAATTCTTCAATTGATGATAAAGGGTATTCATTTTCTCTAAATTATTATAAAAATATGGAGAAAAAAGCAGTCAAAATTGCTTGCCTCTGTCCTGTTTAAAAGAAAATGAACGTTTTAACTCTGTTACATCAACTTTCTAGAGTTTCTGGGTCAGATCCTTTATATTTCCTTCATAATTTGATCACTCAAACATCGAATTGCCTACCTGCTTTCTTTCTCACTTCTTTTGCCTGAGATTTTGTGTGCATGCAATAGTTTCCAGCTTGTAAAATGTCATAATGTTCTCAAATTTCAAGTCTAAAGCTTCACAATGATTTTGTCCTGCAGCTTCTGCTTAGTTTGCTTTCTCTGTTACTCCTTTTAATTATTATTGTAAAATATAATTATATGGGAAAGAAAACAAGAAAGAGCTGCTGATGGAGTCATTTTCTGTAGGTGACTGTGGTAAAAATCACAATCAATCGTTTGGGCATGATTTTACAGATGGAAGTAACGAATCTTTATCTTGGAAAGAGGTGTTCGACTCATTTGACACTTCATCAGGTGTTGAGTTCCAGAGGGAACATTTGTACACAATGGATGGAAATGTGAGTATCACAAAGAATCTCATGACGTCTTTTATTTCACATATATGATATCTCTCATGTTACATCTATACTCTGAATTATTCCTGGCAGTAATAGTAATTCTTCTTTTGGAATTCAAACTTTTTGTACTTATCCTTTACAATATGACTTTCTGTCTGTCCACCTCTATATAGTGTTTTTATTTGTTTTAATAAGTCTTTATATAGTACTTGTTAAATAATCCTTTTGGATTACAACAAAATTGTGTCAATTTTAATTCAGTTTCACCTATACAACAGGGAAATCCTCTTTCTCCTTCAGGGAAGGTACCAAAGGAAGAGCAGGAACATAGTCATTGGCTGAATTTCAATGTAGATAATGTCGAAAACAGTATGATTTCCTCTGTGTCTGATAGTTTTTTGACAATGTTTTTGCATCTGGTGAATTTTTATAAAGTATTGACAATTATCTTGTATTGCCAGCTTCTATGTCTCTGCCTAAAGAAGCTGACAGGTTCAAATTTCCTGCATATTCTTCAGTGATAGAAACTCATGAAACCAATGTTGACTACTACATGACGTTTTTTGACCAAGGCCATACAGGAATGCCTCTTGAATCAGATTCAAGTTTGACTGTTGCACAAAAACAGAAATTTTCCATTCGGGAAATATCCCCAGAATGGGGTTATGCCTCTGAGGCCACAAAGGTATGTATCATGTAAGTCCATGTCTTGGGCGCTCTTTCCTAAGATGTATTATGCTTCTGTTACTGAGATTGCAGTACTGTTTCCAAGACTGAATACTTGGTTTGTTTATTGAATCTTGTATTGCTCTAGAGCATCTAAAAATCAGGCTGTATCTGTTGAGTGGTTAATGGAATCCTTATCTGACAACAGCATATTCCTGTTTCGAGGGAAGATAGGCTTTTAAGCTTTAACCAAATGGTTGAGTGAAGCACAATTAGTTTTATTCTTTTACTTGACTTGGTTTTATTACAAAAGTAAAACCAGCGTATCTTTATAAACAGCCACTGCTTATCATCCCAGCTTTTAATGATGATGACGGGATGAATTTCAGAATTCATACTTGGAAAACTGCTAGTGGTGCGGACATTAGATATAGGCCTCCAATTACGCAAACTTATGGACGCAGACGCAAGAGGAAGACAGCTCAACCAGCGGCCTTATGGATGGAGCCTGCTATTAGTTGGGCCTAAGGCCTAATCCACTTGATGTCCAAGATTTATTTGACTTAAGTAATTGGTTATTTTCTTTTCTTACTTGGTTCAGGAATTTAATTCCTTTTCTTACTAGGTTAGTAGGGTTATTTTCTTTTCCTACCAGGACAATAAGTTTGGAACTCTATTTAAGGAACCCAGGGTAGTATTGTTTTATAGTTTGCTTGAGTAATAATATTATTTGTTGGAATTTTCCTTCAATAGCTTGGTGTAGATTCCAGGTGACCCTAGGAGTGGATTCCTAGGTTTTGCTTTCTTTCTTGGTGTCGATTCCAAGCAAACCTAGGTGAATTTGTAGGTTATTTTATTTTCTATTCTTTAATTTCAGTGTTGCATCAGTTTTAGTTTTGTTCTATGTAAACTAGTCTTACCAAGGTTTAGTTAAACTTTTAATGGTTGATTTTCTCTTGAACTAGATAGCATAAGGCCCATGGACTTAGGATAGGTCCACTTCAGTAAATTCCTGAATGGCCTCTTAACTTTTTCAACATGGTAGAATCTCTCTCTAAAATTGAAGATCTAATGGCCATGCCATGTTAAACGGATTTTGATCCACTGGGTCATTAATCTATATAAGGATTGGTTCAGATCTGATTGATAATCCAACATGCATTCCCCACATGGATAATGATAAATTCTGGTATAAAATTTATTTGTTGATGCAGCTGTTGTTTTGTGGAGTTTAAGTTCAAATTATGAAGTCCAAGATTATTATTGCAGGTCATCATTATTGGATCTTTCCTCTGTGATCCATTGGAATCTGCCTGGACATGTATGTTTGGTGATGTTGAAGTTCCTCTTCAGATCATTCAGGAAGGAGTCGTCTGCTGCAAAACTCCTCCTCACCTTCCTGGAAAGGTGACTCTCTGCATTACTTCTGGCAATCGGGAATCCTGTAGCGAAGTCAGAGAGTTTGAGTATCGGATTAATACTAGTGCCTGTGCTCACTGTAATTCATCTAAAACAGAAGCCACCAAGAGTCCTGAAGAGTTGTTGTTACTTGTTAGATTCGTGCAGATGCTTCTTTCTGATTCATCGAAGCAGAAAGGAGACACTGTAGAATCTCAACTACTTAGAAGATCTAAAACTGATGACGATTTATGGGGTCATGTCATAGAGGCTCTTTTAGTTGGCAGTGGAACTTCATCTAGCACCGTTGATTGGATTCTTCAAGTGCTTCTAAAAGACAAGTTGTGCCAGTGGCTTTTGTCCATATCCAAGGAAGGACCTGACCAGACAGGCTGTTCCTTGTCCAAGAAAGAGCAAGGGATAATACACATGGTTGCAGGGTTGGGCTTTGAATGGGCCTTAAACCCAATTCTCAATTATGGAGTCAATATAAATTTTCGTGACATTAATGGGTGGACCGCTCTTCATTGGGCTGCACGTTTTGGAAGGTAATTGAAAACCCTGGTGTATTTGACAAGCTTGTCCCAAACTCTATGTTTCAGAAAAAGCATAGAATTATACACTTCTAAACTTCATGTTATAATTTTCTCCCCAGTTTGAAGATTTGAAACCATTTTTTTTTATAAGAAAATTTGAAATCAAGTATTATATGTTTGAACTTCCTTGCTTATTCATGAAAAAATGTTCAAAAGATTATGTTGCACATTTCATGAACTTCCAACCCAAATGGGAGAGTAGCACCTGTTTGTGAAAACAATCGAACATCTATGAATATCTTATACCATTATTTCTTTGTATTGCATACCTATGGCTTAAGGGAAGAAAGGTTGCAGGATGACCAGTAGTAACGTGGGTACAATTCAAAGTAGTATGGGTTAAGATTACACTTGCACATGATTGGAAGAGCACCAAATTTTTTATAGTCATAGCATTAGCAATACTTATATCACTAAGGTTGGTTTGGCTAGTAGTAAGCCAGGTTCATCACTAAGTCTAAATTTCATATGCAATAAATCTTATCTACATAATTTTTAAGGTTGTTGATCTCTATGCCAAAACTCTGTATCCACCGCATCTGGTATATTTTTTACTGCCTACATGTTAGTTGAGTAGTTTACCATTTAAATATTGTTCTTCTGTAACAGGGAAAAAATGGTTGCTGCACTTATTGCTTCTGGTGCATCAGCTGGGGCAGTGACAGATCCCAGTTCACAAGATCCAAGAGGTAAGACTCCAGCATCTATTGCCACTACAAGTGGACACAAGGGACTTGCAGGCTACCTTTCAGAGGTGGCATTAACTAGCCATCTGTCATCCCTCACACTGGAAGAAAGTGAGCTTTCCAAAGGCTCTGCTGAGGTTGAAGCAGAAATAACTGTGAATAGCATCTCAAAAGAAAGTCTCACTTCAAATGAGGATCAGCTTTCCCTTAAAGACACCTTAGCTGCTGTCCGGAATGCAGCCCAGGCTGCTGCACGTATACAATCTGCTTTCCGTGCACATTCTTTCAGAAAAAGACAACAGAGACGACCTGCCTCTGCTGCTAGTATAGATGACTATGGTATCAATTCAGATGACATTTCGGCTATGTCAAAGCTAGCCTTTCGTAACCCACGTTATTACAATTCAGCTGCATTATCTATTCAGAAGAAGTATCGAGGTTGGAAAAGTCGCAAGGATTTCCTAGCATTTCGCCAGAAAATTGTAAAATTACAGGTATCACTATTTTCTATCTGATATATAAATTAATATAAAGTTGCTTGACATACTGAAAATTGGGATTTTCTCTGTGCTTTAGTAATATATGTAGATATTACTCACATACATGTAACAACTCAGATAATGGATGACTCAATCAGTATATAAATTTATCCTCTTCTTTTTTCTATAACAGCAAACTGTGCACACCCATATTAAATTATTGAAACCTTTTCAATTAGTTAGTTTAAAAGATTATTAACTTTTCTTGCTTGGCAGGCTCATGTGAGAGGTTATCAGGTAAGGAAGCATTACAAGGAAATCTGTTGGGCTGTTGGATTTATAGACAAGGTTGTACTACGATGGCGAAGGAAAGGAGTCGGTTTGCGAGGTTTCCGGAATGATACACAGGTCATTGATGAAACTGGAGATGAAGACATTCTCAAGGTGTTTCGCAAACAGAAAGTGGATGTGGCTATTGATGAGGCTGTCTCACGGGTGCTGTCAATGGTTGAGTCTCCAGAGGCCCGTCAGCAATATCATCGTGTGCTTGAAAAATACCGCCAAGCTAAGGTAATTAGGCTAGAGATCTTGAAATTGACGTTTAACTAAAGCTATGTTTGTGGACTATGATTCAACTTGTTAATATGTGATTTCAAATCATTGAATCTCAGCCTCAAGTTCATCTTCAAACATTCATAATTTTGTAATTGACAACATTTTGGATTAGAGAAAACTATATGGAAGGGGGAAGGAACTTAGAGTTCTCATTTATTCATGCGTCTAATTATTGAGAGTAAGATAGAATCAGAGTTATACTGCATGAAGCACCAGCATCCAAATTTAGTCCTAAGATTAACCCATATTCATCTATAACCAATTTTTTTTTTTCCATATTTTCATTCCACCAGACCCTAATCCCTACACTTTCTTCAATACCAAATGCTTGGCAATCCTTGGTAGAGCTTATTTAGTAAATGAACAAATACATTGTCTCTCCAGAAATGTTAAAAGTTCTTTCCCTCACATCTCAGTCACTTTTCATTTTTCATTTTAAGAAGCATAGACACGGCAATATGATAGGGATACGGAAATTAATTAATATATTATCAGGTATAATTTATGATAATTTTAGGTTTAAATTGCAATATATTTTATGTATTGACTGGTTTTGGCAGGTGGGGTCAGTTGCCTGTAGGTTTTATTGCTTAGAGGCGAGTCCAAAGGGCTCTTCTTTAGAAAGGTTCCCTATGTAGATATATATATATATTTACTAATTTTTAAGTTTTTATAGCGAATATAATTTCTCTTTAATGTTAGGATTTGAATCCCACTTTTCATTTTTTTCTTTGTGGGTAATGAACGCCATATCATATTTTTTGTGTTCTAATACTCTTAATACTTTTTCTTGGTTACTTTATTCCTTGATTCCTTCTCACTATCCTCTCACTTTAGACCAAAAACAAAAAGGAAAATCCCCTTTCCTTGAGAATCATGACATTAGCTCATGAGACAGATTGTGTGTAGATTTCCAGCCATACATATCATTAGGTTATGATGGTTCACATATGTTATATTGGATGCAAATCATATTTTGGGACATGTACAATTGAAGATGTTTTCAGGTTTAATCATGATGGGTGGAGTACTTTTGTAGGGTCTCAATTCTATATATTTGGGAAACCAAGTGTATTACTTTTTACCAAACATCCTTCAATTGATCATGAGAATTGGAATAAGATAACATGACTCCAATATCCTATAATATTCTAGAAGTAGTATTTTTGAAGTTTATCCCAACGGTTGTGATCTCTTTATGTTGGCATTCTATTGGCCTAGGGTGTATAAAGTACTGAATTTATACAACTATTCATGCAGGCTGAACTTGGTGACATAGGTAGTGAAGCAGTTGGATCAACTTCTCTAGGTGATGTATCCGAAATGGAAGATGAAGATTTGTATCAATTCCCATAGAAGCATCTTTTAATCATCCTAACTAATCTTAGTTGACCATTTTATAACCTTTCTAGATGGTTTATGGATTTAGTTTGTGCATAATGGGCTGGGTTTCTCTAAATTCTAAAGTGATTGATAAGCACTTGCTCTGGCGAATTGAGATGCAAATGCTTTATGTAATTGTTGTAAATGGCTTTAAAGAGGTTTGAATGGGTGTGAGTAAATCTCTATTTCTCTCTTGCTCTCTTGCCATATGCCACATCTCTCTCTTTCAGTTATCATTCTCTTTGCTACAGGTAGGCCAGTGAAAGCCTCAGAATTAATTCTAGTCATGGAAGGGAAATTTATTGGTCCGTAGGGGTGAGATGCATATCATTTGGAGTAATGCGTGTTATTTGAGATAAGATGCATTTTGAAGTGAAATGCATGTTTTTTGGGTGTAAAATTGGAAAATATTTATCAACAAAAATCATTTTGAGAGACTGTTTCCGTAGAAAATATTCTTAGAAAAATGTTTATGTTATTTTTATTTTTTATTTTTTATTTTTTATTTTCGGTGTAAGACTAAAATATCTTTATTAAAACAAAAATCGAGGTTGACAGAAAATAATCCAAGACAAGTGAAAAACTTATAATATTTAATTTTTTTTTAATTCTCGTGTCCTCACTATCACTTGACAATTTAAATGATTATCTACGTATAATTTTAATTATATGACTTATTTATTGAGTCATGTGATTTAAATAATAGATTTAAATGGTTTTATAAATCTCCATATAAGGAGATTTCTCCAAGTCAGATTGGAAATAAAGTTTGTCCTTTGCCAACTAGGGGTAAGAATAATATACAAATATTTGTGATAGTAGTTTATAAGTGGTCATGGGGAGGCATCAACATTAGCTAATTTGGCCTCCAACCACTTTATGAGAATACTTTTTAGAAATAAAATCTATAAATTACTCAACAAAAAAGACAGTAAGATATGACAAAATCCATAAGCATTTCGACCCAATTATCTATTTTTAAATATATTTAACGGAACGGTTGATATTAAAAGTTTAAAAAAGCAATTTTCAATCTCGACTGCCCAAAAGGTATTGTATGGTACACTCGATCTTGATCCAAAGTTTGAAAGGGTGATGAGTTTAGTAATATGATAATTTCAACTCTACTATCTTTTCAGGAATCTTTTAAAAATGATTGTGGTTAAAAGAAATTATTGGATTCTCTCAGTGAAATCTTCTCCCCACAATGGGTGTGAGCCTAACTCAAGAGTTCCACATAGAAGTCCACACCCTTTTGAGAGGGTGTGAGTACTCCATCCGAAAGATCCAATCATTTTGGGTTAGGCCTTATCTTCATGGTATTACTTGCTAGTTGCTAATACTACGAGTAAGAGTCTGATTGCCCGCAATGAGTACATTTAGGACTTAGGAGTATTCCTTCCCTCAATTATTTTCCTAGTTAGGCAGGCCTCACATCCCTGTCAACTTTCAAAGACCACCCTTACAGATAAGCTCCCTTTGTTCCGGAAAAAAACAAAAACAATGACTGTAAAATCGCCATTTGATTTGACAACCTCTTGAACCGCACAAATAAAATGTGTGCGTATGGGCCACGATAGGCTCAATCGCTAAAATTCTACGTGTCTACTCTTCCAAATACGGTAAGCTCGGATGGACAGTTGGAAGGTTTTTGACTTGGTTATCTTCTCGAAACCTCTCACACACACACACACACACACACGCACACACAAAGTCTGATTGTTAATTTTCTCATCAAAGTTCCATCTCTCACAGTCATCGCATCGCCCATCGGTCATGGAGTCAAATCAAAAGTTGGAGCTAGAGGTCACCATCATCGCAATCCAGAGACTTGTTGAGGAGAAGAAAATGAAAATGAAAGAAGCTTCCAGTGATTGTCTCGTCCAAGACGACGTCGTCGATGATGATCACCTTCTCCTCTCCAGATTGCTTTCTCAGGTTTTTTTTTATTACTTCTATAAACTTACATTAATTACACTTACACACTCCATATATATTTAGAGGATTTATTTAGTATAACAAATGGAGATTAAAAATTAAAATTTAGAGCATAGCTTCAGAATTCCAAAAGAAACTTACGTGCCTTCATTTCTGTTTGATAGTTGGAATCATTGAAAGGTGATGGCGCAATTAAGGAAGCAGAAGCTTCAACTGAGATAGAGGAGGTATCTTCTGCAGCAGTTGGTAATGTTGAGAGAAAGAATGATGGCACAGAAGAAATAGTTAAAGAGCTTAAGAAGTTGAAGAAGCAGAATTTTGTAACACACTGCCTTCTTTCTGTCATGATTGTACTGACTGTTGCTTGGCAATTGTCTGAGGTCTCCTTAATTTTGAAAGTCAGAGATGGATTAAAACACCCATTTCGATCCTTTGGAGGTTTACTTGGAGCAATGCTGAAAGGCCCTGATACAAATGGTCAGGATGCAGAAAAACAGTCATCCAAACAACTGATCGAAGGCCCTACACTCCCATCTATCAATATTCCAGAACTGCCCCATGTGGAGTTTCTAGATTTAGGTTTAAATGGTGATAATAACTGAAGGTTTTGTTTGATATGAAGCAATTGAGCTGTAAGGTCTTTTGAGAATACCATTTGCCTGGTTTAATCTGCAATGGTTGAACGAAGCTATCAGCACTTCTTTTGCTAGCACTGCATATTTCGTTTCTCTTGTTATATTGATTAAAGACTAGAATTCAATTGAAATATTATAAAGTTCTTGGAACTTATATTTAAGAGACCACATAAGCAGGCAGGTAGTAGTTCTGCGACGTATTTTCTGGTTCTTTCATATTCTTTCGCTGGGCACCAAGCTAAATCCTAAGCAGGTGCAATAGTATAATACTTAGCTTGCTGTTGCCTAATGCCGACTTATATTGCTCTAAAGAGCACGAGTCCAAATGGCCATGCCAGTGCCTAACCAAGTATTTCTTTCGTGGAATGAAGAACAAAAAAGCAAGGTACCAAACCAAAGAAACATCTATCTGAGCAAAGATTAAGTCCACATTTGAATTATCTGCTAATTTGAGAGGAACCCTATCCTGTAAGATGGACCACAATGCCATGAAACTATAACGGACTGTTATGTGCTAGCAGTGCACAGCTAATGGGCAGGCTGGATAAGTCCAGTCAATTATTGCCCACCTATCAGTGATACCCTTGTAACATGCTTGGATGTGAGCATTCGCCCAAAATATCAGAAACACTGGCAACTATGCACAATGGGGTTGTTAGACCTTTTGTCTTGGTTGGAAGAGAGGATGAAAAGGAGGTCAATTATGGATCGCTGCAGGGCTTATGGTTCCCACACCATTCTTCATTGCCAGCGGATGGTGGTCCCTGACCACAGGCAACAAGCCAACCATATAAGCAAGAAGCAAAAGAATAACCTAACGCAGAACTGATGCCCAAATTTGTGACTCTCATCCAAGACTCTACTATTATACTTGGTACTAGCCAAACTTTTGGAGACATAAAGCTACTATGAAGTAAAAAGTCTTTAAACCTCTGAGATCCAATTCATTCAAACAGTTAATCCAAGAAAGTATCTTTCATTCAAAAAATCACAACTGAGAAATCTCTGAAATATGGGGACAAAAGCATAATGAAACCTCAAACACAAGCTTCCAAAGAAAGCCCAATTTCCATCTAATATGTCTAGTATTAAACAGTGACAAGCATACAAGCTCAAATCCAGGATATTTCGGCCAGATATTCCTGCCATTTGTTGAATTTGAGTGGTTATCTTTCTTCATGCATAGTTCAAACGGAATATGTCATTCAACACGTAAAAGCTTCCCTGTGGTGTTGGTATCAAATGGAACATCTGAGTGCAGAAAACATGACAAGAAATTAGAATTCAAAAAAAGAAAAACGAAAATAAAGAACAATTTTTTTATTGGTAATTTACACACACGCACAAAGTGAGAACCTGGAATCGGATCAGCACAAGAATAAATCAACACATGAATTGAACATTCTGAACAATCTCTCAACATCATATTTAAGGATAAAACTAAACGTAATCATGAAACACACGTAAAGATACAGCACATATAAATCTGATTCAAAGGGAAGATAGAAATAATCTAACATAAGCCCAAGCATAATGGGAAAATTAAATACATCCACAGATACTGAGTACTCAGCCTTCATATAAATGCTTCAATAGCTTTTCTAACAAGGCATCTCATATATTAAAAAGCTGATGCTAAATCATGCAGCCTTATTTGACAATTAGTGAGAATACGCGGCCATTTTACTCTGCTACTTCATTACAAAAAGGAGAAGCAACAACAACAATCAAGCCTTAGTTCCAAAATTCTTGGGGTCGGCTATGGATTCTTAGCAGACCAGTCAGGGTCGGCTACATGAATATAATATAAATAAATTTGACAACTCATAATGGAATAAAGCGAGGAAAAAATATTTTTTTTTAAAAAAAATTCAAGTTTCTTGAGCAAAAATTTCAATTACACAAGGAATAGAAAAATCCACTACAATTGAGGGAAGCATTGAAAGCAATACATTCATAGGAAGAGGAAGGTAATCAGGTATTGTCAATCAACATGAATCCAGACAACGCTGATCCTAAATCTCATGCAATGGTGAATATTGAATAGAAACACAAATCAACAAATCTGAAATGAGAAACCCTAGATCCGGCAAAAGCATAAAAAATTCCAAGTAGATCTAACGCTAATATAAAATGGAGAGAGAATGAAATAAAAGCGATCTGGAATCGGATCGATTGGAATACCTGGCTGAACTTGAGAGCGTGCTGTTCGCCGGCGAGCTGGAGGTTACCGCTGACGAAGACGAGCATACCTCCGGCGGGGCCAGAGGGTTGGCAATCGACGGTGGTGATGCTGTGTTGGCACTGCTGGAAAGGGAGAGAGGTGAGCTTGGCGACGATGTTGGGGGAGCCTTGGATCTTCTGGCCTTCGAAAGTGAGCATGGACTCGTCCTGGTATAAGGTAGCCAATCCTGCACGATTCGCATCGAAGGTGGAGTAGTAGTGCTCCACGAATGCCCTAGCCACCTGGTCTGGATCCATCTCCGCCGCACTCGATCACTGCCTCTCCACAGCTTATGCCTCACACAACGCAACAGAGTACAGAGAGTTCGAGAGAGAATGTTTTCTTGAAATGGGAATTGAGAACGACTTTTATGACAATTTTTTTAAAAAACGGGATTGTTCGTTTACTCTTTCTCTTTTTTGGGTGTCCGCAAATTCCAAAAGGTTGAATAAAGTATACCTCTCTATCAATTTGAAAAAATATTCCTCCAATTTATAAGGTATTTTAGGTTTAAGAGATAAGACATCTATATGTATTTTTAGTAATGTGATTTGTTTAAATAATACAGGTGGATGGTTTTATAAATTGTCACGTAATGAGTTGGAATAAAATTCCTTCAAAAAATAAAAAAAAACTGTCTTTCATATTGGTATTAACCGCTAAGAAACTTGTCCCCAATTATCGAATTAAAAAAAAATTATTTTGACATTCCTTTATTTTGGGAAAACTAAACTCGTTACACCCTATTTTGGGAAAATAACACTCTGCTTCCAAATTTGCAAAATAATTAACATTTCACCCTTTTTTTTTTTTCCAATTTTTAAAAGAATAGTCCTCACTTAAACTTAAAATAATTAAAATATAATTTTTCTTTTTAACTCTAATTAGTTAGGCATTGGTTAAAAAAATAAATAAAAAATAAACAAAAAAGAAAAAGAAAAAGGGGGCTGAGTGTTAATTATTTTTCAAATTTGAGACCGGAGTGTCATTTCCTTAAAATATGGGGTAACGAGTTTAGTTTCCCTAAAAGAAAGGGATATCAATGTAATTTACCCAAAAAAAAAAAACTCTTGTACCTCAAACATTATATGTTCTAGTTTATAAGGAAAATCATTCGAACACATGACTATTTCAATTTCTAATCATCTTAAAAGCAAAGAGTCTTGTAGCTATCAAGTGGTATTACCTGCTTTTCTTTATGAGAAGATTCACATTTCAAATCTCTTTCCCTTAACTATTTATCAAATATTAAAATAAAATGAAATAAAAAAGTTGTTAGTATGCTATCATCGAGTGAAATTGCAATATTTTCATTAATAAATTAGGTTATATTGTTCAATGCTTTAGAATTTAATTATTCTTGTCATATTATAATTTTATATTGTAAATAAAGTATCTTTCATTTGTAAATATTTTTTAATTATAATTTTGTACTAGAAATATATCAACTTAGATATGAACAAGAGAGAGATGGAGAGAGAAAAATAGAAAAATTATTTGAATCTTAAATAGAATCTCTTGATAAATTTGTTACTAGCAATATAAAAAAGATAGATGAAAATGTAACAAATGAATAAAAAAAATTATCAAAAAGAGTTAGAGGATAATGAGATTTTTTATTATCATAATAATGTACCAACAGTATTATAACAATTCATGATTAAAAAAAAAATTCAAATGCTCATCGCCTAAAGAATTTACTCACAATACTTGTTATAGTTGTTAAGAAATTATAAAAAAAAAGAAAAAAAAAAAAAAAGAAGAAGTTAAAATTGATAAAATCCTACTTAAAATCAATTATGTCACAAGACTATTAAGTGGAAAAGATATTATCAATTGAAAAAAAATACATGTTAATAAAACTTAAATACAAAACTTTATTAGTAATTTTACATCTCAAAAAAGTAAGAAAGATGGTTTTTTAAATAAAAATATTTTAATGTAGAAAGTTAAATAAATATTATTTAATTGATATCTCATTTTAGGTCTCAAATTGTGTCGAGCTGGTCCTAGTATAAAAATGCGAAATCATCAGTGAAAATGGTGGTCTAAGAAGAGATATCAATCATAATTTTCACAAGCAACCTTTATCATCCACACGAATTCAAGCCTTTTCTTGTTAATTAAAACAAGCAAAGGATTGAATTTTTTTTTGAAAATGTAGATTTGAGGTTAGTGACAAAAATGGCAATCCCTGAGTCTCAATGACTTTCTTCATCATACTAGTGGAGATGATCAAGAATTTGGCAAAGCTACATGTTGAAAACGGCGATCAAGTTGAAGGAATTCAAAATGGATATAGAGATGTGAAGTCATCGATGGTTTAGGTCTGGATGTTTGAAACTATTTATTGTGGAAATCTATGATGCAAATATAAATGTAAAGAAAGCAAGAGTAAATCTAAAGATGTAGAGAAAAAAGACCTGAGAAGAAAAGCAAAGTTACATAATTCGGCACTATAACTTATATCAACAAATGAAAGCCATAAATAGCTACATTTTATTATTATTTTTTTTGTGTATAATGTGTTGTAAGAAGTCCTATTCATACAAGGGGCAAAAATGGAGGTGGGATTTCTAGAAATGATGACATATAAGAGGTTGGGTCAAAAGAAATCGTGGTCAACCAAACTGATCAAAGAATTTCTTGATATTGAAAGTTGGATTGAGCTATTGGTGAAAATGGATGAGGTTGTTAAGCCGAAAGGTAAGAATGGTAGGCCAAAAGGTTTAAGAGCAAGAAGAAAATCATGAAGTTGACAATAAACAAAGAAAGCCAGATGACATTGTGGGTTAGGTCAGCCAACTAATAATTTCATCGTGACACCAAAGATTAAGCCAGCCAAATTCATAGTTTGTCGAAATGTTTAAAAGTTCAGATTTTTAGGATTTGTAATTTTTTTTTTTTTTTTTTTTTTACCAAAAAGACTCCCCAATTCATTGGTTGGTGTCTAGTGTCCCATAATTAATCCCAAATTCGCACTCTCTATTTTCAATAAAAGAAATAAAAATGTCATGGTTTTGAATGAATAAGATTGAGTAGTCCAATATGAAGATTATAAGGTAATAAAAATTTCATGATTCTGAATGAAAAATTTATCACCAAGGTTGACAATTGAATGTAATTACAGAACGATTGTCAATAGGTGGCTGTCCCGATTGAAGGAAATAAGAGATTAACATATTGATAACGGCCAAGCAAGAGTGAGAAATCAAAGAGGCAAATAAAAGTTGCAGTCTTTGCGTAAGAAGATTGGCCTCATTGAACTCAAAGAAATAGAAAGTCTTAGGAGTGAAAAGTAAAACCGAGAAAGTGAGAAACATATATAGAAAGATTTGATAGCCTTAAACAATAAAACAAATAAAGTCAAATCCAAATGAGAAAATGAGATTTTTTTTTTTTTTTTTTCCACCAAAGAAGGTCACCCCATTTGACCCTGGGTCAATCCAATCCAACTTTGAGGGATAGCTCAACTGGTCCGGTCTTGGGTGTGCTCCCCAATGATCACTAGTTCGAGTCTCCTCAGGGCCACCTATGACCTAACTAAGGCAAAGCCTTGCGTCTATCGTGGTACACGTGCTAGTAGGGTATTGCGTGTCCCCCTTAGATTAGTCGAGGTGTGCGTATCTACGGAACTCTGGCCCAGACGCCCAAATTTGAGTTCAATTTTGCCAGATTTACATGTTAACATATTTGAGTTCAATTTTGCCAAATTTACAAGATATAGAACAAACAAATCACTTCGAAGTCTTAGAAAGAAAAAAAAAAAAAAAAAATGTTGAATTGTCTTTTACACTAAACATTATTATCTCTATTTCACTTGAAATTAAGAGTCATACATAATTAAATTTTATTTTATAACTCTAACAATATATAAAGTGTTATAAGATTTATAATTTTAAATATATTGGATACAAGTTTAGATTTATGATATGGAACATGAAATATTTCATTTTTAAATGAAAACACTACCTTCCATGCCTTAACCATAAACCTAAACACCATTTTTAAATGAAAACACTACCTTCCATGCCTTAACCATAAACCTAAACACCCTCCAAAAAATAAAAACTGACTTACCGAAACACCCTCCTAAAATACCTGGCTTGTCCTAAAAATATAATCGTCGACAGCAGGGTTCGAACCTGCGCGGGCGAAGCCCAACAGATTTCAAGTCTGTCTCCTTAACCACTCGGACATATCGACATTCTTGAAGGTAGGTTGTTAACTGAAATACGTATAGCCAAAGAATATAATGACGCTATATGCTATCGATAATCGTTTCCACATAACAAGTTAACAACATGAACCAAAGAAAAATTCTAATTTCATGTAACTACTAACTACACTGTTGGAGATCATAGATTAATACAGAAGGTAAGATAGTTGGTATAGAGAGAATCCCCTCCATTTTATTTGACTATGCTACACAAAGGCCCTAGATACAAACCTAATCAGTTTGAGCTAGCAGGATTTTTAACCAAAATAGGGGAGCCATTTTTTAAATTGCAATAAAGCTTGGTGCTACATTGTAACAAGTTGCTGTTAATTATTATGTCAAATTTGTTCATCTTGTTTTATTGAATTCCTGCTGAAGTGCCTATTTTAATCCATTCATCCATTTCCACACAAAAATCCAATCTCAAAAGAAAATTCTGAAGTTGCTTCTAGAACAATCAAAGAATAAAGAGAAGTATTACTACTTGAAATCAATTGCTCAGGCAAATGATTCAGGGTTCCAGTAGTCAGTAGATACAAAAGCTTTACACACAACATTCATCAGTAACTTGTTATGTTTGCATTGATTCCAAAACATAAATCATGATAAGCCAAAGTGGTTCAAAGAAATGTACAAATCAGGCAAGAATGGTGACATTACTCAAAATTATACATTGTCTTAGTTACATCAATTCTCTGTTGAACAATCTTTTCGCATTGTTAGAACAAAAAATTAAAAGAAATGGGTACATATATGCGTACACATCAACCATCTTTATTGAAGTCGTAATATACACAATGCATTCTCTCCTGTCGCCGATAAGTTATATTTCATTCCTTCAACTGAATCAATCACTATAATACAAAAATTGACATTCAGAGAAAGAGTGAGATCTCTTCAGGGATCGCAATTTTTATTATTGCAATGTGAAGAGAATGCAACCTCTGAGCTTCTATGATACACATCCAAGTCCAGGGATTTTTCTTGGCCATTTTTACGTAGTATCTTTGAAATTAAGGTCCTATTCAAGAACCTTTACTTGCACATAACTCTCAAATAACTAACCCCTGGCTTTCGGCTTGGAAATGAGATAAACTTTACATGTGGAAAGATGAACTGTCTTCCATATCTGGCTCATATGAAAATCAACAAAAACTCAATCCCAACCAATCAAGCATGGCTTCTATATACACTCTGCCATAACCAAGCAAATATCTTCCTGTATATAACAAGCACAATATAAATCAACATAGTAGCAATTTAAGTATACCAATTTTGATTAAGAAACAAGTGTAATTTGATGTGAGCTTTTGACACCATTCATATGCATTAAGCAAACTTTCTAAAGAAAACAGTCATCCCTTCAAGTGCAACTATAAAATCACAAATCAAGTTTTGATTCCAAAGAACTTACTCTTGGGAAGAACCCTGAACCCATTTATGCATTCCTAAGCATCCACGAGAACAGCTAGTCATGCTTGTATCATCAGCATTCCTTTAGAATAGAATTTGTCTCTATAGATTCCCATTTGAAACCGTTGGGAAAAAGCGCAGAACCTCCTGATAAAGTTGTTCAGCTTCAAATGGTTTTGAAACATATCCATCCATTCCACATCTTAGGCATTCCTCGTGTGTAGCCTGGATTACATCTGCCGTCATGGCCAAAATGGGAACATGCCAGTTTGAAATATTATCATAAGCTTCCACAGAAGCTTCTCCGCATCGAATACGATTATTGAAACAGTGCTCCATGTCCCGAATTTTTCTTGTAGCTTCAAACCTGTGCCAAAGGGAGATTAAATGG
Organism: Fagus sylvatica; assembly: GCA_907173295.1. NCBI lineage: Eukaryota > Viridiplantae > Streptophyta > Magnoliopsida > Fagales > Fagaceae > Fagus > Fagus sylvatica. The sequence goes on from OU015772.1 coordinate 19,710,457, forward strand.
TTCTCAGATCAAGTAATTGATCTACCAATCATGTCTATAAATTAGAAAAAATGAAATAAGATCATCAATGGAAAGAGCAAAGCATGCAGCCAAAAGAGAGTTATTACTAATAACCAATGATAACGAACTTGATGCAACAGCTTCCATGTGCATAAGGCAGCCTACAATTATCTAAATGGTGAATTTCCAACTAAAAGTGCAGATTTAGCCTTAGAACATTGGAATAATATTTTATGGATAGAATTTGGCTACAAACCAGTTTGTAACCAGTTTTCTACAACCCACTACGTGGTAACTAATAAGATCATCCACGTGTACTTTAGTCACATGACCCATTTAATGAGTCATGTGAATTCTTTAAATAATTATGTGAATGGTCTTATAAGCTGACACGTAATGGGTTGTAGCAAACTGGCTACAAACCATGTTCATATTTTATTTGTTTATTGTTTTCTAAAGAAAAGCCTTTGTGACATCATTAGGCAATCAAGTATCACATACCCATCCATTTCCGGCATTTGGATATCCATGAAACAGGCATCAAAACGGTGAGGAGGTTTAAGAAATTCGATTGCCTTTATTCCACTTTCTGCACATACCACATCAGCCCCATACCTCTTCAAAGCACCAGCAGCTACTTTTAGATTCACATTATTGTCATCTATGATAAGGATTTTTCTCCCACGAAGAAGACTGCGGAGAGACAAACTGGGGAGCTCCCTATTGCGGAGATTGCCTTTGCTTCCAACACCCATGGCTGGCTGTAATGAGGCAGCAAGCATGCTTGCTCTCAGGGGCTTCATGATGATATATGGGGAAAAACCACCTGAAGTTGCAGCATTTGTTCTGGATGAACTGATAGAATTAGCTAGAAGGAACAACTTGGGAGGAATCCCATGATCAATTTTCTTTAAGTTAATAATGAAACTAGCTGAAATGTGTGTATCCCTATCCCAAACCTCCTGTTCAACAAGAACCATATCAACAACCTTGTTGCCACTGCTTATCTTAGACCAACTTTGATTCAAATCAGAAACTACTTCAACACTAATTCCAAGCCGTTGGATATGATATCTTGACATCTTGGCCCGTACAGGTCTGGGGTCCACAACTAATGTCGTCATGCCCTGAAATTCTGAGGTTGCAGAATTGGATTGGTTGTTGATTTGCTGGCTTTTATATTCATTGGGATTGGAGCAGCCATTGGTAAGGACAGCAGTAAATGTAAAGGTGGATCCAATCTTTGGTATACTCACGAAACCAATTTCTCCATTCATAAGGCCAACTAAACACTTGCTTATGCTTAGGCCAATACCCGTGCCCCCATGTGTTCGGGAGATGGATGGACCAACCTGCATAAAAGGAGTGAAAACACGAGATTGCGCTTCCAATGGGATCCCCACCCCTGTATCCTCAACAGATACAATTAGGTTGATTAGGTCTGAGGAGGATGATGAGAGAAGACAAGTGGGTCCCTCTTGACTGAAAGCCTTAAATTCTTCCCAGCTACAATGTCGATCTGCAACAGGGAATCCACTCAAGGTGTTCTTTGATGATGTCTCAACTTCTGTTGAGCCAATCACCTCCTCAACAAGATGAACAGTGACAAATATGTGTCCTTTCTCTGTGAACTGCAATATAATTTTATCATCAATTTTTGCCACTTATGGAAAGAACGGGCAGAACAACTTAACTTTAATTTTCATTAACAGAAACCACTTTCACTTTCTAAGATTCTTATGGGCCTATAGCACAATTCAAAACAAGCTAATTCTATAAATCCTTTTAGTTTCATCATTTTACTCTTTCTCCCCCAGATGGAAGTGAAGACACTTTCCACCTACAAGGCAACATATTTAAATATTCAAAACCAACTTCGCTTTGAATAGAGTAATAACTGAATTAGATTCTCATGATTGTTCATCTCCCCCCCATTTCTGTATATCTTTAGAGTAGTGGGAAACAGTATCTGATTTTTTTTTTTTTTTTTCCCAAAAGCTTTTCGGCTATATTCAACAACATTTTAGAACCTATTGTGTACTTACTTTGATCGAGTTACCCATAAGATTGGTAATGATTTGGCGAAACCTTCCTGGATCACCAATTAGCATTTCAGGAACCCGGTCTGAGATATAAACTGCCAGCTGCTCACCCACAAGTTTGGACATGCAAAAATCCATCAATTCAGTTTTTAGACAATGAAACTGTGTGAGCAACGTGTAATGAGGGATAATGCAAAACTAGAAAGACTTATTACCTCCACTCCTTTTTCCTGTGACTTTCCAGAAAAGAGTGACAGAACATCATCCAAAATTGCTCGCAGATCAAACTGCACAGCATCAAGCTCAAGCCTGCCAGATTCAATCTTTGCCTGGTCTAAAACCTCATTTATGAGTGAGACTAGAGCTTTTCCACTGGCCTGTGCAGTTCTGACATAATCTTGTTGAGTAACATCAAGAACTGTGTCCATAAGCATATGCAACATTCCTGAAAAAATAACAGAATTGCAGTGTCATGGCCCAACAAATTCTACCTTGAACATAACGCAATATAAAGAACTAACCTAAATTAATAAGTAACAGTTTGAAAGACTCACCGAGAACACCATTCATTGGGGTTCTGATCTCATGGGAGACGGTAGCAAGGAACTACAGAGGGTTGAAATTTGATTAAGGATACATGCCAATGATAAGAGCATGTTAAACATAGTGTAATTAAGTAATTAAAGCATCAATACCTGGGATTTGGCAACATCAGCAGCCTCAGCCTTTTTTTTGAGCTCCATCATCTCATTGTAATCATCCTCCACTTTGGCAATCCGATTCACAGTTGCATGGAATATATATCCAACAAGACATGCAATCACAAGGATGCCAAATGAAGTAGTTATCGCTAGCCATGGCCATGGTGGTTTTTGTTTGAATCTGTGTCAAGAATAAACTTAGTTTTGCACCCATTTCAAGTCTTCAACTCCTATATTTCAAATACTGTTATAATTTTCCTCTTAAGATACAGGAGACGGGTTCTTTGGGAACCAGTAACAGCACAATCACATCAAGTTCTGTAGAGGCGGACAAGTCATACAACAAGAGCAACTAATTATAACCCTCTCAAGATGACATAACTTTTCCAGAATCTTGATGTGACACTGTAATTGGTTACAAAATACCAAAGAGGTCTATATAACACAGAAGCTGAACCCATAATAATCAGCACAGAGAAGACTTTAATGATTACCTGCAATGCATCTCATGCTTCCTGAAGGGATCCCCAAAATTAAGGGTGCTAACACGCTGCAAACCATCATCTGATACATTTGAACCATACATGCTGATTGGATGTGAGCAATTAGTAGTGTCATAAACATTCACGAGGATGGTCTGTTTACTAGCAAGCTGTTGAAGCAACTTCTCCACAAGTGACTCGACATCAAAGACTCCACCAAGATACCTGCTTGGCAGAAGTGGAATGGTAAAAAGGCTTATTAGTTTTTTATTTAGTTTATAAGCCCCCGTGTAAATTAGCAAACTTTTCATTATAGTCATCACGTTAAAGCCCCTCCGGTACCTTGCATGAGTAACAGAGGACCATTTTACATCACAAGGCATCAGCAATGTGAACCTTAATCTTTCCCAAATGAGCTGTGTGTACGATAAATTTTGAGTCTTATTAAGATTCTACAGGTTTTTCTTCTGCAGTACCTTGACATGACATGAATGCGAAAGGGGTTCACGAATGGCATATTTATCAAACATCCTGTATCAAGTAAAGACTTTGGGGTTCCAACAAGCTATTGCTACATCCATTTCGATTAGAGTTGTCTTATAGTAATTAGATTTCATACATCTAGTTCAGCCTCCCCTCCCCTCCCCCAACAAATCCATTTTAAGAAGAAATTAAATTAAATTAACTTTTTTCTTCTCTGAAATTCGTATTGACCATGGTGTGACTAGTTATTCCTTACCTCTAACCAAATTGGTTATTAGGCAATCCCTTTTCACTCAACTCTTTGGTCTTAAGAATGCTAGTTTTAAGAATGAGTGATCGTCCTTCTCCAGTCCTAACTGCCCATTGCTTTAGTGTATCGAGCTTTTCCTGGAAGTATAACATGGGCTTCTTCAGCACTGTAGCGCCTGGTACTCGAACATTGGATTGAGGTATTGCAAGCCGAAATATCACAAGTACCGCCTTGCAGCATAGAAGAATTGGGGAAGGGCCCTATAAAACTACTTTAAATTTAAAATGGATTAGTCTATTGTGTATGCACGTGTTAGTGAAGGTCACACATAGAGGTAAAATAAAGAACTTAAGGAATTAATATATCATTATTGAGCCCAAACCCATAGGCTTAAGCTTTTAGATGAAGTGATGTCCCTAAATATTATATTACAGCCTTAATTGGAGTCTCATAGAGGTAGTATCTCCCTAACATAGTTGACCAGGCCTATGAATCTATTCTAGCTATCAAAGAATTCCTAGAATTTTACGTGGGATGGAGATTGTAATTCTTTCTACTTCTCAAGGTATAATGATACGGGTATCATCCCCTAGAACAACATTCTCTTTTCAACCAATCGATACAACCTCAGAGAGCAGTGGATAAGAATATTAGGTCATCTATAACTGAAATTACATTAGTAGGAATATAAGCCAAAACATCTCTTGATTGGGTCTCAACTATTGGTAAAGTAGTCATACTTCAATCATTAATTTGCTGCGAGTATTCATTGTCCCGACATTTGATTGGGGTAAACCAGTCCGGTCAAACATCGGACGGGTGGGTCTTACAGTCGAGCTCCCTTCTAACTTTGCACTTGACGGCCAATCTTTGTCTAACCCGAGGAAACCATTGCACTCCTAATCAACGGAGAAATTTTGTGTTATATATTATTAGCTCTGTTTTTCAATTTGTCTAACCCAAGGAAACCATTACACGCCTAATCACAGGAGAAATTTTGTGTTATACATGATAAGCTCTGTTTTTCAATTGGAAATTTAGAATTAGTATAAATATCAACAATATCACGATTCCTCCTTCAAATAAGAACACTTTGGCTAGTGTTATATGAAAAAACCCAAAGCCCTTGTTGGACTTGAACCGATGACTTATGCCTTCTCATGGCATCAGACTCCTTGAATATGGAAAATATATCGGATTAGTCAATTTAAATTTAAATGAATTGTCAAGTCATCCATAACTCTTTAGCTATGAAGCACGGGTACGGCAATTTGGGAGCCGTACCCGTACCGGGTACTGCTGAGGTACGGGTACAGCCGGCGTACCGCTGCATGCGTACCCCCGGCGTACCCCATTTTTTCCAAAAAAAAAATTCCAGGTACGGGTACGGGTACGGGTTGGGTACGGGTCAGGTACGGGCGAGGCTGAAAGTAGCCAAAAACTACGTCGTTTTCCGGCAAAAATTATTCGACTCTCAATCTCTCTCTCTACCATCCTCCCTCTGCCGCCACTCTCACATCCTCAGCTTACCGGCGACGATGCACAATGAGCTCCGATTTGGACTTGCGGCGACGGAAAATCAGTGGGGTGCTCCGATTTGGACGTGCGGCTTCCTTTTTTCTCTCCGGCTTCCTTTTCTTTTCACTGGGCATCTTTCTCTCTCTCCGTTGGGCTTGAAGGCTGAAGCTCCCTTCTCTCTCTGCCTTCCTTTTCAAACTCAGGCTGCATATTTCTCTCTCTCTTAACGTTTCACAGCCAGCAAGTATTTTAATATGTGGTCATGATTTACTTAAGTCTTTCACAGCCACCCACTTCCAAGAAAGTACTAGACTTTTAGTAAACTACTATTAAAAAAATAAAGTAGCTTGGGACTTCCAAAAGAAAAAATTGCAAGTCAATGTTTTGTGTTTACTTTGTATTATTATTATTATTACAAGGATTGTATTTAAAATTATGAGTTACTTTTTTTATTCTTGGTTTGTAATATATAAGGAACACAATAGATGTACTTTATTTTTTATAATTGTTCTTAAATTCACATATGTTTAAAAATTATATGCATAACAATATATAAAAATATATAATAAAAAATATACCCCGCCATACCCGTACCCTAATTTTTTAGGAATTGCCGTACCGTTGTACCGTACTAGTACCCGTACCCGTACCCGTGCTTCCTAGCTCTTTAGTCAAAACAACAATTCATTTTGATCGAACCGCTTAGTTTCACTTATTGAAATTTCATAAACTTAAAACTAAACTAATAATAAATGAAGCGACAACTGATAAAGTATTATCACAAAGAACATTTAGATGAATTTATTAAGCCATCTCTCCCTTTATATATGCCACTAGGGAATGGGGGTTAAGGGTTCAAGAAACAATAACAAAATGTTCCTAATCAACTTTTGTATCTATCTGAGAGAACATACCCATCAGTTGCTTGGATCCTCTCATTTGGGGTAGCATTTGAGGGGAGATCCATCTTGTAGACAGCAAATGTCAATATAACTCCAAGACGGTTTGATTTCAGTAGCCTGAAAGGAGCAGTTAGAACCCCCTTTCCTGATTCTCTTGCACGCATCACATTTTCACGATCTTCCTGTTGGTCCATAAAAAATTCCAGTTGACGATCAAATATGAAATCAAATACTTCCAGTTTATAATATTCAAAATGTTAAGACTTAGAAGAAGAGCTTTCTGAGTCATAACCTTATTTTGTTTAAATGAAAATGGTTCAAACTTCAATTCAATAATTCAATCTGGCCAACTGGCAACAACTAATGAATCAGAACAGAATATGCAGAAGATAGAAAAGAAACTTACTTTCCCTGACAGCAAATCAATTGAAACCACATGAGAAATGGTATCCTGTGCAAAGATGACAGGAGCATATTCTTCCTGAATTGGGGATGGCTCTAAAGCTTCAGGGGCATAGTCATCCTTATGTACAGGGTTTTGTTCGAGGGTATCCATCCTCTTAATAGTCCAACCTTGTTGCCCCTCGAATTGTGCCCTTTCAGAGTGGAGCACCCTTACAGCATATGCCACACCACTTGTGAGGGGCCTTTCAAAAGCGGTTCTTTCCGTGTACCTCGCAAAAGTCCTCTACAAGTTGTGAAAGTTAGATTGTTTTGTTGACTAGATACTGGTGATCATAAGCAAAAGAACGCAGATCTGGTTTTAGATTAAGCGAAATTAACCAAATTAACATCTGGAACTAAGACCCCATATTTAACACCTTGAACTAATCCCTTCAAACGAAACAAATTGCGATTGTGTAATTAAATTGTAGCATAATGAAAAGCTAAATGATTAAGAACTGTAAATTGATCCAAATAAAAGGAGCTCACTGGACAAATAGCTTAAGGGTGGTAGTGAATTAAGCCATTTGCATAATTGAAATCCTTAACCGAAAATCAATGAGAGAAACAAGGCATTTAAAGCAGCTTTATAATGGAGAGTTATGGATTCAGCCAGATTATAGTGTCCTAAATTGCTCAAATATGAAAAGAGATCAAGTTACCTGATCAATAGCAGAAGGGTTCTTGCCATGGTGGAAGGTTGAGATCAGAATGGACATAGCTTGAATATGATTCATACTAACATTGAACTGGTCCTGCAACATCCTAGCTCTCTCATCACACATACTTGAAAGGGTCTCTTTCCTCTTCTCTGTAGCTTGTATGCTCATGTACCAGAAGATCCACAGAGACACTACGAGCCAACCAAGTAGCCATGTGATCAAAAGCTTCTTCCACCAAGCTTTTGGGACTCTCCTGGACCAAATATATTGGTAATAGTGATTAAAGTTCTTACAGCTGTTCCCTGAGATCTTCTCCCACCATTTGAGCCACATCTTGCCACTATCACCAAGCAAACCAGTCTTGGTGTCCATAATCCCACCATTAATGAACCAATTCATGTAAATTACAGACACAATCCAGCAACATAGCATCAAAATCAGATGCCCCACCTTTAGACCAAACCCAACTACGTTAAGCAAACTCATCAACAACAGTAACCAACACAACTTAACAAGAAACAGTGACAATACGAAGTGGGTTTGACTTCTTGCTACTTCCAGCTCGAGAGAAACAGAGAAAGATAGAGAGAGACCCACTATCAAATCCACAGAAGCTGTCTAGTTAAACCCAACATCAAAAAGAAAATTCAAACTTGGAAGAAGTTTGAGGAAGAACAAGAACAAGAAGAATTGAAGAAGAACGAAGCTTTTTAGCTCACCCAACTCCAAATTCCACTAGAAACAGCAAGATTGAAAAGGATGTGTGGAAGTGGGAAGATGCTATCTTATCCAACCAAATAGCTTCAACTTGGGAATGCAAGAGAAAGCCCAAGATTAAGGCAGATAAAAAAGAATTATTTCACAGACCCATTAATGGAATCAAAGAATCCCCCAAGATTCTGAGTTTCTAATCCCAAACAAAGTTTGATTTTTTATCCTCTTTAACTACCAACCAAAACCCAGAACAACAAATGGGGCTAACAGCTAACTGACCAACAAAGATTCGAAATATAGTTAAACAAATCACAAAAAAGCACCAACCCAGAACAAAGAATCTGACAAGAATTCTAGTTTGTACCGCTCCTTATCCTCCTGAAATCAAACAAGCAAGAGTTTAAGCATATGAGTGTTGAAGTTTGACTCTTTGAGTAAAACCAACCTGAACAATCTTAGCATATAAGAATTACTATAAGGACCTAAAATGGTTGTAGAAGAAGCAGTGGTAGAAGAAGAAAAAGAAGCTGAGCTGAGTGAGTTCTTCATGGACATTAAGAATCTGTGAAAATACCAATGGATGAGAAGAATATGGTGGTAGAAGTATAGAACTAGAAATGTCTGCTAGCACAGCCCATTATCTCTATCCATAGTCCATGCCATCCACCCCAAAAATAAAATAAAATATAATATAAAATTCAAAAGTAAAAGAATAATTATTTTATAATTGATAGTATATAAAAATAATAGAAAAAATAAGGACCTAAAAAACAAAAAGTGAAGAAGGTAAAAAAGGTATAGAAGAATAAAGAAGCTGAGCTGAGTGAGTTCTTCATGGACTTAAGAATCATCAGTGAAATCCACTGCCTTTTAGAATATGGTGCCAACTTAGAACCCATTGTGTTCGCATAGCCCTATCCCATTATCCATCCAATTCAAGTATCCAGACAACCCAAAAATAAAATAAAATATAATATAAAATTCAAAAGTAAAAGAATAATTATTTTATAATTGATAGTATATAAAAATAATAGAAAAAACAAAAAACAAAAAGTGAAGGGTAAAAAAGGTATAGTACCCACTCATCAGAAATCACTGCCTTTTCCAACTTCCCATTGTGTTCGCATCCCTATCCATCCATCCAATTCAAGTAGACAACTCCTACACGCTAACTCGTTAAACTCTATGTGTTTGTATGGCTGTACTTTTCTATGACAAAAGTACCCTTGCATGGAAACAGAATTTCAACAATCAACAATTTTATTAACTTTTCTGCCTCATTGGAATTAGATACCTTGTACTTTTCCTAATTTGCCATTTGCTAAATTAGAGAAACCAAGAGTCAAAAAAGTAGGTAAAGAGTTGTAAGCAAAGCACTTCACACACGACTGGAACCGAACATCTCAAGGTGTTTATTATCCTCTATGTTCTGGAATCCAAATCAATTTACAGGAATACAGCTACACAATTCATTTGAAACTACCATTTTTTTTCTTACAAGGACTTGATGGTACATGGCAATATTATAGGATCCAAAATGTAGGAGTATTTTAATTTTTATTTAAATGATATTGACATCTCATCTGAATTTTACTACTACAAGTTAAAAAAAAAAAAAAAAAAAAAAAAGTAAAAGCCCCCACCAATGATAAAATGACTTGTTTTATTTTTATTATATAGATAGTACAAATTGTAGTTGTAACCAACCAACCCCCCTAACCTAAGGGTAATAGGTTGGGTACCTTTTTAGCTTTTATAATTTGTTAACCGTATAGGAAGCAACACTAAGCATTTGGGTGGACAAGGAATTAGGTTGTGTAAGTAAATTAGGTTGGCGTAAGAGGGCAAAAAGGCGATTTTGTTGGAGGAGAGAGAGAAAGTAAATAGGGAAAAGTGGTTAGAGAGGGATATAAATGACAAAAGAGTAATTTAGTGAATAAAGGAGTGGCAGAGGAGAGAGAGAAAGTAAATAGGGAAAAGTGGTTAGAGAGGGATATAAATGACAAAGGTATAAATAAAGTGGCAAAGGTATAAGTGGCACTTCAATCAAGGCTTGTCACGAAGTGATTAGGCCATCACTACTACTACCCACTTCTTTTTGGTGTCCTCTGGGTCTAGGGAGCTCTTTCTGACAGCGATGTCCCACGTCAGCGCACCGGTTCTCTGCTCCTCACCAATCAAAGTCCAAAACGTGTAATGTCCATAATAGCTTTGTCTTGCTACGTGTCACATGTGGGGAAGGGATAAATTGAAAGCATCTGCGTCCCACGTGTATTAAGAGGGCTCCCTCTCTCTGAGCTTGTTTAAGGACTTTGTCGTCTCTGTCGGCTACTCCGCTACGTTATTGCGTGTGCTTCTGAGGAAGGAGTAATTACTTACTGCTCCCTTAATTTAAGGATGTGCTAATCTTTTTTCTTACTTAAAGTGTAGGTTTTATTGCCAAGAATTTGTGTCTTGATTGATAAAAAGAATGAGATCCAAATCTATTCTCCCATACCCTTATCAAATTATAAATAAATTTATTAATTAAATTTATAGTGGGATCTATCTAAATAAAATCATTTTATAAAATTATCAAAATTTTAAGATAGTGTTTTGATTTTGGGGAAAATTCTAACCAAAAAAAAATCAAAATTTGTCAATTGTGACAAATTAAACCTTGATTTTATTTTTTGTTTTAAAAATTGTCATTTTAAACTCCAAATTTGATAAGCCATGATAATCTAAATACTTTGTTCCTATTTATTAAAAACCACTAATAGAAAACCTTTTTTTGGTATTCATCAATTCAATTCTCCTCTCTTAAATATCATTTACACTCTTTCTTACTTATGCTTAAAAAAATTATCTCTTTACTAATATTGTCATATCCCTAATGTGTTAGAAATAAGATCATTTTCATTTCAAAATTCATCCATTTGAAATAGAGTGGATCCCTTGTTATGCGTTCTCTCTTTCTCTCTCTCTCTCTCTTTAGAGAAGAAAATAACCACCCACGGCAAAACATTTGATAGTAATAGGTGTCAATCAAAATTTTACTCCTACCAATTAGGTCATTTTATTTGTGGTTTTTAACATATATGGACGAAATGTTTTAAATTATTATGGTTAATGTAATAGGATTTAATTTGTCAAAAAAACAAACTTTTAAGTTTTATTTGGACTTGTTCCATTTCTTATACATTTATACATTATGCTCAAAAGGGTTACTTTTGTTTTAATGGACATGCACTTCAATAGTTCAACTTAAACGTAGGAAAAAACAAAACAAAACAAAAAACAAAACGGAGAGATGTGCACATCAAAGTTTTTGCGTGAACCTAGGCAAGGCCAACATTCCTCGTGTGCAACCAAATTACATTTAACTCAACGTAACAACTCAACAAGGGCCAAAGGAGCCAAGTCGCTTTCTTCTTATTGGTTATCACTTGCTACATTTATGCACCTATTATCTTTCTATTTTTGCTGAATAAAAATGACTTTATTACAACCAAACTGATTACACAACAAACTCCAAAACCTTACCAACGAGAGCGACAAAACCTTACAAAAAGGACAGCAAAAATGATATACGTCATGAGCCGAAAACCTTATGATAAGGACGACAAGTCTATTTTCACTTAATTCTGCCTAGAAATGGAGCCTTACTTCTATCATTGGGGCACCATTTACGGTCATTAAAGAAAGATCAAAAGACCCCACACAAAAAAGAGATCAAAACAGAAAATCACATGATAATTAAGTGAAATTTATTACTTGCTTTTTTTCTTTTTTTTTTGCTAAATAAATTTATTACTTGCTTGCTTCCTCTCTTAGACACAATTCTCATCTTGATAAGCCCTATATATCCACTACATGTGTAAACAAAAGCTATACATAAAACACTATTTATCCAAACAAAAAAACCTATACATAAAATATGGTAAATCGTAAATTGTATTAGCACCCCTATACATTTTTTTTCCGCCAATTGGTATAATAACTTTGATACATTACCAAATAGGCTCATTTTTTCAATTCTCTATCTATTTTCTGACGTAGAGAGCATATAGTTCTCACCTAGCCCACCCAAAAAAAAAAACACTTTCAAACTAAATTTAAACCTTATTTGGGGTTCCTCTTGATGAATCTCAAATGCTCAATTTAAGGGAGATTAGCTCTTCAAGAATTAATTAAGGAAGCAATTAGCAAGCAATGCAAGTTTTTTGTTAAAGGTGACTGGGTGCTATTTTTTTTTTTTTTTTTTTTTTTTTTTTTTTTAACCATTCAATATTAAATTAAATTAATATCTATGATTTTTTATTGGAATTTCATTTTTCTTACTCCTTTAGATGCAAAATTATTGATCACACAAAAACATGTAACAACATAACCTTTCTAGTACCAAAAATAAAAAAAATTCCAGTAAAAAAAAAGAGTGATAACATAATTTCCAGACAAAAAACAAATAACAACAGAACCTTTTCAGCAAAAAAAAAAGAAAGTAAAATAGTACTTAATTAACAAGTAAAGTAAATAAAATTAATAATATTAAAATAGAGAAGTATAGAACAATAGAACCTGATTTAGGTTGATTTAGTGATTTATCCCAATATCCACATAAGATTAAATACCGTGAACATCACAAATTCACAATTTAAGAAATCCTGATTTGCAAACCCTAATTGCAAAGAAATTTTTTTTAAAATAAAATTAAAGAACTGGGTAAATTTATCCCAATATCCACATAAGATTGATACTATTGAAATCATGCAAACCCTTTATGTGGGTAAAGATTGATACTATTGCATGTTTATGTGTTTAATCCAATTTTTGTAGAAGATCTCAAATCCTAAAATTTGAAGGCAAGAAAAAATATAGATACGTAGAGACTAGAGAGGTTTAAGGAGAGAGAGAAATCTAACTTTGTTCAAGACAGTAGGGAAAGAAAAAGAAGGGAAAAAAAAGGTTTGTTGCGTTATTATGTAAAGAGAGAGAAAGAGAGATAGATGTTGAGGGAGTGATAGACGAGGAGAGAGAGAGAAATATCTAGTCGTTGGCTCGTTGTTGGGAAAGAAAAAGAGAGAAGGAAAAAAAAAAAAAAAAAAAAACTAAGTTTTTTTGAATGGGCTATGAGATATATATTATGAACCATCAAAATTTGGGGGCCTTCCCAGTTTGGAGGCCTCAAGCCATTGCTTTAACTGGCTTAAAGGCTGGGTTGGCCCTGGTTAAAGCTCCGACGAAGCTCTCTCTCTCTCTTTCATGCTTTTCGTCTTTATTATGAAATTGGTTTTTGTTAGTTTTTTGTGACTCAGTGCTAAAACTTTTTACTGTGTGTGAAAGTTTTCAATTTCTAAGTTAACGATGGGTTTTGTAGAGTTGGATATGACAAAGAAAATTGTGATTTTGTGAAAGTTTGGGAAGGTTAAAGAAATTGTGCCTATAAAATTGAGACCTTGATTTAAGGTATAATGCCCAAATTTTTGTAAAACAAGAGGAAATGTCAATAAAATAAAATAAAGTTTTTAAGACCCCTCAACCTCTTTGCTGTTGCAGTAAAATACTTTAATATTTTATTTTTCAATTTAGTACATAAATTTTGGTATTATTGCAAATAGACACTTTAAGTTCATTATTTGTCCATTTTAATGTTATTTTGCACCAAATCGTTGAAAGAACATGCATTAAGACCCCTAAACTTCTATGTTGTTGTAGTAAGACTCCTTCCTTTCTGTTTTTTTTTTTTTTGTTCTTTCAATAATTTGGTGAAAAAAATAGATTAAAATAAATAAAGAACAGATAAAAGTGGTTTATTTGTAACACTATCAAAGTTTATGTACTAAATTAAGGAAGACAAAAACAATTTAAATTAATCATACTACAACCAATTATCAAAAAAATTCATACTACAACCATATAAAAGTTCAGACAATCTTAATGAATTCCATCCTAAAATCTATAATAAGTTAATAACTGTATCATTACTTTTCACTAATCCTACGAGTACTAGCTCTAAAAGAAATGATAAAATGCTCAACTAGCTACTAACTAAGGGTCTGCTTTCAGTGCTTTGGGTCCCCAACCAGGCATTATTGCCTGGCTTGCATCATATGCCACATTGCTACTGTTGTCGAAGCTCATTCCTTTTCAAGGACTGGGCTCCATCACGAGAAGCTGTACGTCATGAATATATATAGTTCGATGCCATTGGTTAAAACTTAAAACAACCATTGCACACTTATCAAAAAAAAAGAAAAAAACATTACACTACGCATGGTCCACCACTCTACAATTTCATGTAACTGATATTATTTTTCCTTTAGTTTTTAAGAAACAATTTATTAAGGACGGTACGTTGTCATTTCAAATTTCACGGGCTATTGCCGTTTACAATCATAGGCAGATTTTACAAGATTGTTGTCAGCAAGTTTAATTGAATTTGAGCAGATAATCAGTTGCGTTGGGAATTTTTTCAGGGGTTCAATGTTCATTATAAAAGTGTCACCTTTTGTTTGCTTGTCAACATCTTGCCTAAATAGGTAACAACATAAACAAAATATTACATTATTTTTATTGTTGTATTTCAACTAATTTTTGTGTTCAATAAACCAATCAGGATTAAATCCACGCATTGATCCACCAATTTCTATTTGAGGTAAATTGTGGGGAACAATTTGACAAGGACCCTTTTGTATATATGCTCTTTTTATATTATCTTGATCATTAGGATGATAAGATGAGATATTTTCTCGTAGCCCAGGATTCGAAGGAAGATTGTTTAAGTTAACACAAACTCGCTTAGAAGAAGAATCTTGCGGTTTCCTTATCAGAAATTTATTCTTTGTACTAGCAATTAGTAAAAGAATAAAAAATAAAATAAATTAATCAAATAGATAAATTAATTAAATCCAAACAAATAAAGTAACTATAAGACAATTAGACAAATCACAAATAGACAGATTAATCAAAATTCCAAACAAACAATTAAACAAAGAACACACTATCAGTCTATCACAGTATCACTACAAGACAATTAGACAAATATACAGTAAAAACATAAAATATAAACTATCAAATAAATGAATAAATATTATATTAAAAACTAAGATTCGGTCAAATAACTAAACAACTAACAAAGTAACAAGTAGTCAAGTAGTGAAGTAGATAAGAACAAAATAAGAGAGGAAAAAAAAAAAAAAAAAAAAAAAACATACCAGATCTGAGAGCCGAACCGGAACGGCGGAACCAGTGAACTAGCAGCAGGCGTGGGCGCGTGGCGTGACCGAGCGGCGGCAGCAACAGCAGGCGTGACTCGTGAGACGGTGCGGTGAGGGACGGTTTGGCGATGGACTGGTGGTGGCCTTCGCAGCAGAGGTTATTAGTTTTTGGGTTTTCTCTCTCTCTCTTTGACTCTCTGTCTCTCAATTCAAGTATTCAACGATTGAAAAATTTGGGATTTTTTTTGTCTTTGTTCAGGGCACGCACACCGCACGGTAAGTTTGGGATTTTTTTTTTTTTATAGAATAAATTTAATTAATGGGCTGGTTCAAACATTTGGGAAACAAGTTATTATTTGGGCTTATTTTGTATTATGGGTTTAAATAAGTGTTGTCATTTGGGCTTTTTATTTTTTAGTATAATAAATTGGATTTATTAGATAAAGATGTTCACAAATTATTTGAGTTTCACAATTTTTTTAAGTTGAGAACATCTATATAAAAAAAAATTTTCCTTTAATTTTTTAAAAAGTCAAGGTGTGTAGCTGCACACCTTGGCTCCAACGTAACCGCCCCTGCAGATTATGCATAAATCGTTCAAATGTTATTTTCAAATAAAAAAGAAGGTTATTTTATTTTATTTTCTTTTTCCATTTTTGTGAAACTTAATATACTCTTTAAAAAGGGTTTATTATTATCAATACCTGACTTTCAGATTATAAAAAATAAAAAAATAAAAAAAAACAAATAGGAGGGATGATTATTTTAAAGATTAAAATTTATGCACGTTCAATGTCAAAGAACCCAGTGAAACTCTCTTTAAAAAATTATTATGACTTTCCAAATAGGGATTATTTTAAAGACAAATCACGGGCAAATGGTCGTAATGTACTGATTTTCAGGTACTATCTTGCATAAACTAAACTATAATAGTAACTTGTCTTACATTGACAACAACTTTGCAACTAAAGTTAAGGGCTTGAAGTTTGAACAGGTTAGTCCAGTTCAGAATATGTGTACGATTGACGTATTTTTGTCCCTTCAGTGGGAAATTTCTTTAATGAGTTAGGCATCGGCCGGCTCCCTCTAGTGGGAGATTTTATTAATTCATCAATCCTATCAAACACATATTAATTATTCCACAAAGTTCACCTTTTTCTATTTTTCTTTGTGCGCGTGTGTTGATTCAATGACTTGAGAGCGTAACTTACAAATATAATATAAGCAAGAAACAAAAAATAGAACAACCATACCAAGAAAACAAATGTAATCTAAACAAGGAAAGCTGCTTAGGTACTTACTTGCACCGCCTAACAATTTTTGACCCAACATAATCAACTCGGAACAACAGTATACAAAAGCTATAGGAGGGGTGGATAATTTTTTTATTTTTAAGTCTCTAAACTTGAAACTTTCAAAATATTTATTTGGAGGGTTTCGACATTTGAGCGTGAGAGATAGAGAAAAAAAATACAAGAATAATTTATTACTATAATTTATAAAGCCTGAGGAAGTTTTGTCCAAACCTCACGGTAAAGAAATTGATTATGGGGTTGTTTCAACATAGAAAATAATGAACACGTTTGAAGGTTTCGACATTTGAGCGTGAGAGATAGAGAAAAAAAATACAAGAATAATTTATTACTATAATTTATAAAGCCTGAGGAAGTTTTGTCCAAACCTCACGGTAAAGAAATTGATTATGGGGTGTTTCAACATAGAAAATAATGAACACGTTTGAAGGTTTCGACATTTGAGCGTGAGAGATAGAGAAAAAAAATACAAGAATAATTTATTACTATAATTTATAAAGCCTGAGGAAGTTTTGTCCAAACCTCACGGTAAAGAAATTGATTATGGAGTGTTTCAACATAGAAAATAATGAACACGTTTGATTTAATATCTTATTCTTACCGAAGCAAAAAATAAATAAACATACTTTGGTCACTCTCATAAGCCTCGGTTCATTTCATTAACAAACAAACCAGATGTCAGAGATTACGGCATCTCACCCACCAAGACGAAAACGGCTGACAAGATGCTTTCGTCAACAAAGAGAATAAAGCGTTAAAGCTTCTCAAAACAAAAGTAGTTTCATACTTTTTTTTATTTTTTATAAGTAAGTAGTTTCATACTTTCATTGCTCATTAGGCTCTTCCAACACCCATTGTCAACTATTTTAATGTTTAATTATGTTATTATATTGTTTTTATATTTGTTCTTGCAAGACATATTAGAAAGCCGGCTGCTTCCAAGGCACTAATCACAGCCTCACACGTGGCACTTTAGGGAGCGTTGGATGGCTGCTTACGTGGGAGGATGTGATGTGAGAAAAGCAAGGAACGTGAGGATTAATGTCTTAAATAACTCATTAAAGTTGTTTTCACTTGGATTAAAATAATTGAGATTTTTATTCACAAGGAACATTTCCATGGTGGACCAACAAGCCCATTATGTGTTTGTGTGATAGCGATACGTCCACATGATCCATGGTGAGAATTCGCCAAACCTTTTTATTCTTTTCCAACATCCTCCGAAAAAATCTTTTCCAAACTTAGGCACATACTTTAAATAATTAATTAACTTTAATTAGGAGCAGAAATTAAAATGAGTATGCCATAATAAACATGCCTATCCAAGCGCCGCATGCACCATCAAATCATAATGTGTTATAGTTGTTTTATCCTCTTGGGTGACTCATACCGCAATAACCCAACCAATGATAATGCATTACTAAAATAACATTGAAAAGGAACTGGAAAGTGAGGAAACCCAATGCTACAAGACTACACACTTTTTTTTTTTTTTTTTTTTTGAGTTGATGGATACAAGATAAGAAAAAGAACAATTCTAATAGTAACTTTACAAATAGTATAGCAATACAGCCACTTTAATTTTGACATTGATTGTGAACACCCAGGACCTTTTATGAGAAACCCTGTAGCATGGTATTAGATACCTCTAGCCACCAAAAATGCAATTGTAAGGACCTGATGCGCATTGATTACTGATTAATAAACACTCCCGTGAATCGATTAGATTGGATGGACTGAAACATTTAATTAGTCACTTATGATCCAATTGGTCCATCACTGTTCTCCTACATAGTCGTTGAATTAATCTCCAAGAAGTTTTATGACTGGCAAAATTGTCGCAGACAAATTTTTGTCCCAGCGTGCACATTAAACCATGTCGCCTGTAAACCTTATCTACCTTTTCAAATCAGACAATGACCAAGCAGTTTCAGTGTCTCGATTTAAAACCAGCCATATCATGCCAAAACAAGATTGCATAAATGTTATTGTATAAAGTACGAAAAGAAAATTTAATTGCCATAGAATATAACTTTACCCAACACAATAATTTGACATAAATTAAGACAGATATCCAAATTTTATATTTCATCTTCTTTTTCTCTGAATAGTGTATCCAGTTTGTCCTCACTATCCCAAAACTAATTAAGGCCTTCTCTCACCTAACATTGGGTTAAAGTCTCACCTGTTTTCCCATAGTAAAAGAAGGTCGAGTGAAATGCATCTCAAACAACCTCAACCACTGTCTTGCTAAGTGAGGTAAGCCCATCAGAAGTCGTGTATTTCAGTGACATTGTTTGCACTGTTTTATAAAAAAACTCATGATTCAAATCTCATCTCTCCTATTATTGTAATTATCGGAAAGTAAGCCCACCAAATGCCATGAGGTGAGGGGTAAAAGTAAAAGCACCTGAATCTAATAGTTCCACATGGGCAATTTGTTTCTAACACTTCAAGAGGCTGCTAAAATGAACAACAGAATTCAAAAGCTGGATGATAGAGCAACTTCTTCCACTAGAACTAGTGAAAAGGGAGAGGGATTTTAGCATATACACAATGGAAAGAAAGCACCATGTGCGTGAGCAAAACACAAATGATGAACACTTTTTTTTTTCTTTTACACGTGTCTTAGTTGACAATGGGTGCAGTGGCTGGCGTAGGAAGCACTTCCAATTGTGAACCCCTCAACTAGATGATAAAAGAATCCATCAACAAAGCCTTTCGAAAAATTTCAACTAAATGGGACCGCCGAGCTGGTCACAATCTGCAAGCTAGGCAAATGGTTGTTTCAATCATTGTTGTTTCAGTAAAAGAAAAGAAATAACACCCAATAGGAGAAGAAAAAAACAAAGCACTTCACAAATCATAATCATGACATGCAACATCAAATGGATAAAAAGACAACCACCAAGGAATGATAAAAATTTGACGGTGGAGAAATAACCAAGTGGTCAAGTTCATTTACGAGGACAATCTTTAAGTGGAATGGGTCCTAATTTCTAGTATTGGCAAAACAATGAAGAAACCTTCCAACTAAGCAGTCTCATCATGACCATGCTAGGTTTCAGATCCAGAAAAAAAAAAAAAAAAAATTCCTCAACTACTGAAAGAGCCAGGCCACTTATAAGAAATGTAATTTGCTTGTTGCATTGCAGATAGGACAAATTAAATTCGACAATTCAACAGTATTGATGGGGGCAGAAACGGTACAAAGTTGATCAAAGTGCTCATGTTGGAAAATCATGGGCTCATAACTTTCTCCTAACCTTTCCTTTTTTTCTGTTAAAAAGATATTTGTAAACGTAACATCAAATACGGGGCCAAAGAATTATGACATTCAATGATGAAGACCGAAAGCATGGGAGAGCTTGCCTAACAATATGGTACTCTGGAAATTAAGGTCCTTACCTCATTATTGCAGACAAGATGGCAGCATTAAGAACGGTATGTCCTTGGCAATAGGCTTCTTGCACTGGCTTTTGATGAACCCCATATTTTCACATGCATTCATAATCTGCATCAACTAAATAAATCAGCCTATTAAATGAAATGGTACATATAAACTGTATGAATGCATATATTCAACAAGGGAGAAGGAATCCAAAGCAATCAGATAGCATATAAATTCAGGGTTTAGTCTGTCCACCTGAAATTTCATAAATGGACAAAGGGATTTCTAAATGTTAGCTTCAACAATATTTTCAGTATAAATGTGAAAGAATTTGCAATGTATCAAGTAAAAATCTAAGTCTATTACATTAAATTAAAAAGGGTATTTCAAGTGCAATCACTTCACAACACCAAATTACTTAGCTGGAATGTTCTAAAATGTCCTCAACTGTAGGGTATTGGCTTAGTTTTGCAGAGGAGCAAAGCTCATCTATACGACTATACCAGTGTAATAATGTTTAGACAGTATATGTTACCTATATTAGACGCTACCTTTTAAATGAAAGCGATTTATCCTCTAAATTTACAAAAGCTATAAAGAAATGGGATGTCCAGGAAACCTCCAAGGCAAGCACATAAGAATTATCATTCACACTAACACCATCAACTGCAAACCTTCTAGACTAATAATGACACCACTTATCCAAGTCTACTGATTTTTTTTCCTCCTTCCTTAAAGTCCCAAAGATTCTTGTTTTTAAGCATCTCAGAACTAACCCACTCCAGAAGTGGGTCCCAAAACTTGGGAGCCAAAAGAATGACTACCATAGCAAAGCTCCACATATTTGAAGACCACTAAAAAAGGCCAATTAGCCAAGGAATAACTATTAAAAGGTACTCTAGCCCATCCTAAGCAACATTAACACAAAGCCAAAAAACACATACACAGGCAGAACTAAAATTAGATCAATCTATCAACTTTCACTCTTAAAAAGGTAAAATCCATATTTATTTCATGTAGAAAACCTCAGTATTATCATTGCCAATGGTAAAAAAACACAAAAAAGATTGGTGTTTATTGTTGAACAATTTGAGGAAAGCCAGAACCAAAGTGAAAAAGAATTGGAGATAGATGTCCAAAAAGAACCTATAGGCTATAGGCTTTAGCAACTTCATTGTAAAGGCCTCAATAACCCACCAATCAATGCATCTCTACAGTACAAGACATGTGCTTCACACCAAAAACCTTCTTCTTCATCCAAAAAAAAAAAAAAAGAAGAAAGAAAGGTTCACAATCAAAACATGATCATATGCCTATTAAAAGTTCAATGGCAAACCATGATGCCTTCCATGTGATCGCTTGTATAATCTTCAACCAATTTATTATCCGCAGAAGATGATGAAAATGGAATCAAATAGATAGACCTCTGGTGCCTAGAGAGAATATTGTATAAGATTGATTGTATTCCTAATGTCGTAAGCTCCACTGTTGAGAAAATGAATGAAGCATTAATGCGTTTAATACCAAAACATGTGAAGGAGAACTCAAGTAAACCTCAAATAGTCAAGAACTTTGTAGCTCAACTGGTATCTCTTAATATACTCTAATGGAGACATCTAGATTATATGTTTTATAGCCAAGAGTTTTGTAGCTCCAAATTCAATATTGATTGTATTACTTTAAAATTTGAATAAACTAAAAAACCCTAGAAGGTTCATATAAGCATTCGGAAATTTATATTATTTATTCCCACTAATAAGAACGCCAACTTGGAAGGAGAAAATGACATGAAATCAAAGTGAAATTTAATAATAAATAAATAAAAGAATTGATGCTGATCAAACCTGAAGGGCAGTCATGATTACTGATTATTTGGAACGATACAGGGAACCTATTCAACTAGGCTCTCTCGGTTAGAGATCTTGGGCTTGAAGCCCATGAAATTAGATTTAAGTCTAAATAAAGTGGCTTAGGTTGAGTTCTAGGCCCGTTATGAGGACGTTGTATTGATCCATCAGAAATAAAAGAGGTAAGGACTTTGTAAAGTCGTGACTCGTGGCCAATGGGCTTCTAGCCCAAATGTGTAACGAATGATACGAAAGACCTTGTCGAGACAAAACTTTCAGTTGCAGAGGAAAACAATGTTCACTAATCTATAAACTCATTATTAACACGTGAAATAAAAAAATAAAAAATTAAATAGAATAAGATTTTTCACTTTTTGACTTGAATTTATTGAATAGAGATGTTTAATAGATAGAAAACATTGGCTAAATACAGAGAAATAGAAAAAACAGAAGAAAAAGAAATAAAAAAGAAAGGATAATAATCTCACATAGTCTGAAACTCTAAAAACAAAATTATAAACTTTAGGTAGGTTAACTGATTTGATTTTGGATATGCTCTCTAATAGTTAGTCAAGTCTCCAAGCCATCCACTTAAAATTCAAGGATTAAAACAAACATTTCAGAATTCAACGACTTCATATAAAGTTTAGAAATAAAAATAATAGTTTACCCCAAAAAAACCAAAGTAAACTTTAATACTGAGTCTCGTGCAACCCACGTGAGATCAAACTGGGGATTGAAGTCAGAAACGAGAAATCCCTAACCCCTCTCTGAACCGTGACAACCCATCTCCCTCAACCCGCTTGAACCCCAGCAGCCTCCATCGCGGAGCTCCGCCACGCACTTCCACTCATACTCGCAACAGGAGCACCCGCACCCACCATCCATATCTGCGCGCCCAGCTCCCCTTCTCCTGCCGGGCTCCGATCTCAGCTTAGCGGCGGGGACCAAAGCTGCCATCGAACTCGTACGCCACCAGCTTAGTCTTCGATTACCAAAGGTCACAAGTCTCTCTCTTCTTTTAATTTCTCTTGATTTTACCCTATTTGGTTTGCTGAAAAACTGGAAATTTGTTTGTAATCTGTTGCTTATATGCTTAGGGTAAGTTCTCTTAGAATTTCAGGAAATTCACAATCATTAATCTTTGTTGGTAGCTGTTATTTCTCATTCAGAACCGCACTTGTTTACTTGTTTTTTTTATCTCTTTTTTTTCTTGGAAGTGTCTCATTCATTCATTCCAAGTGTTTTCATGACCTCTAAATAAGCAAGTAAATTGTGTATAATATTTTGCTTGATAGTTATTCAAATAAATTATTCTTGCCTCATTAACTTGTTCTTGCATGCATAGGATCTAACAGATTTCAATTTTTTGCATCATTGTGACCCTGATGTGTTTGCTCTTATCTATTTAAAAATTGTAGCTTGAGGGGCTATTGTATGTCTCCGTTTAGGTTCAAAGGCTTTTAGCAGCATTGATTTTCATATGCTGCTGGGATAAGCTATTGCAAACAAGTCATATAATTAAGGATTAGGAAAACTTTACATTGGATGCCAAAAAATAGCCTCAATGCATATTCAAATTTCACTTACCCTTTTGCTGGACAAACAATTGGGTAGATTTTTCCTATATTTTGTCTGATATATGTGCCACTAAATTCCACTAAATAAAAAATGCAGTATTCTATGAATCTATAACTGCCTTTCGCAAACTTAAAAAATGGTATATCTTAATATTTGTCAGTTTTCTTATTTTGGTTTATCATTTTTTAATTTTTGCTCAATCCTTATAACTGATTTTTAAACATGTGCGAATATAATTTTGATTCTAGTATAATGTTGGCTCAGCTCTACTAGTTATTCAGTAATAAAACTGATTTAGAAGTTGTAACTGCACCTTATTGCAATAGTTTTATATCCTTAAATGATTGATTGTGCATTCCTTTTGTTTTTTGTTATTGTATCATATGCATTGAAAGTTCTCTGATTTTTAAGAATATTTGATATAACAGGAACTGAAAACATGGAAGAAGAAGATGATTATGTTGAATATGTTCCCGTGGCAAAGCGTAGAGCCATGGAAGCGCAGAAGATTCTTCAGCGCAAGGGCAACTCTACTGCCCTTGAAGAAGAGTTGGAGAAATCAAAACTTGCCGAGGCCAAACCAAGTCTTCTTGTAAAAGCATCGCAGCTGAAGCGAGAGCAACCTGAGATTAGTCCTACTGAGCAGATGGTGCAACAAGAGAAGGAAATGATTGAGCACTTATCGGATCGGAAAACTTTAATGTCTGTTCGTGAATTGGCAAAGGGGATTACTTATACGGAACCTTTGTTGACAGGATGGAAGCCACCTTTGCCCATCAGAAGGATGTCAATAAAGGAATGTGATGCAATTCGGAAGCAGTGGCACATTATAGTTGACGGTGAAGAAATTCCCCCACCAATTAAGGATTTTAAGAATATGAGGTTTCCGGAACCAATTTTGAAGAATTTAAAGGCCAAGGGGATTGTACGGCCGACTCCTATTCAGGTGCAAGGTCTTCCTGTGATTTTATCTGGGAGGGATATGATTGGTATTGCATTCACAGGCTCAGGCAAGACATTGGTTTTTGTGCTGCCAATGATTATGGTGGCACTACAGGAGGAGATTATAATGCCTATTGTTCCAGGAGAGGGGCCATTTGGTTTGATTATATGCCCATCAAGAGAGCTTGCAAGGCAGACTTATGAAGTGATAGAACAGTTTTTGACACCCATGAGAGAGGCCGGTTACCCAGAACTGAGGCCTTTGCTTTGTATAGGGGGAGTTGATATGAGATCTCAGTTAGAGGTTGTGAAGAAAGGTGTTCATATTGTTGTTGCCACTCCTGGAAGGTTGAAGGATATGTTGGCAAAGAAAAAAATGAGTCTTGACAATTGCAGGTAAGCACTATCAATTCCATAGTTATTATATAGCCTTGTCAATAAGACTGCCCTTTAGAATTTATCCTATTATTATATTTATAATTGCTCCCACATTTCAATTGGTAATGGGGCTTGTAGAAATTTGTGATAGAGAATAAAAGTGTAGAGTTTATGTCAAAAGGGTTTTCAAGTCAAATCATACTATACAACTCTGCTTCCTCCGGCTATTATTTCTGTACCTTGGAAGAGTTTATGGAAGCCTAAAGTTCCCCCTCGGGTGACCTTCTTTGTTTGGACAGCAGCTATGGGCCGCATCCTCACTACTGCTAATCTGAGGCATTGTAGAGTCATTGTGCTGGACTGGTGTTGTATGTGCAAGAGGAATGGAGAATATATTTCTCATTTTCTCTTACTTTTTTCAATAGCAAGGGAGTTAATGGGATTTTATTTTCAGTCTATTTGGTGTACAGTGGGTTATGCCACAAGAGGTATTGGATCTTATGGCTTGCTGGTGGTTTGGGCGTGGAAGACTGAGGATTAGGGAGCTTTGGAATTGATCCCTCATTGCATCTTTTGGTGCATTTGGTGGGAAAAAACTCCAGGTGTTTTGAGGGAAAGGAAAGGAACATATTGGAGCTCAAATGGTTGCTGATCCGGACTCTTATGGACTGGTCTAATGCTTCTGGATTGTTGGCTTTTCATTCCATTTTTTATTTTTTAGACTATTGTACTGCTTGAGCTTTTGTTGACTTTTTCCTCTGTACATAACCTGTGTACTGGGTATTCTCTTTATCCTTTTTGGTGCAATAAAATACTTTCTTTACTGATCCAAAAAAAAAAAAAGTAAAGAGAGAAGAGAGAAAATATGAGATTTTATGTGTTTTGGCCTTATTTGCTGGTATTTACTGTCACTTGATATTCCACTTCCTCAATATTTCTCTCTCTCTCTCTCTCTTCTCCTTTTCTCCCCATCGATGTCTTGCTCACATTGTCTTCTTATCAATGTAGTCAATTTTTGTTTGGTATAATTTTTAAATGTTGACAACTGAGTGATTGATCTTTCCTAACAAGAGGTTGATAACTGCCGGTATGCACTGTAACATGTTTTTGAGAACGAAGTTGCTTTTTAGAATATTTTGTCTCTAGAGTGAAGTCATAGGTTCAAGATTCAACGGGTGCATGTGTAACTTATCTATAAAAAAAAGATATTTGAATGTCAACCTTGATTTTTGAATTATAATATTAATGCTACTGCTTTTCCTGCAGGTATCTTACTTTAGATGAGGCAGATAGATTGGTTGATTTGGGCTTCGAAGATGATATAAGAGAAGTATTTGACCACTTTAAAGCTCAACGGCAAACTCTCCTGTTTTCGGCCACCATGCCCACCAAGATTCAAAACTTTGCCAGAAGTGCTCTGGTAAAACCTGTAACTGTTAATGTGGGAAGAGCGGGAGCAGCAAATCTTGATGTAATTCAAGAAGTAGAGTATGTGAAGCAAGAAGCTAAGATCGTTTACCTCCTAGAATGTCTACAGAAGACCCCACCTCCTGTTTTAATATTCTGTGAGAATAAGGCTGATGTGGATGACATTCATGAATACCTCCTCTTGAAAGGAGTTGAAGCAGTGGCCATTCATGGAGGCAAAGATCAAGAAGAGAGAGAGTATGCTATTTCATCCTTCAAGGCAGGAAAGAAAGATGTCTTGGTTGCAACTGATGTTGCCTCGAAGGGATTGGATTTCCCTGATATTCAACACGTCATCAATTATGACATGCCAGCAGAAATTGAAAACTATGTTCACAGGATTGGACGAACCGGAAGATGTGGCAAGACGGGTATAGCAACAACGTTTATAAACAAAAATCAAAGTGAGACAACACTTCTTGATCTGAAACACCTCTTGCAAGAAGCAAAACAAAGGATTCCACCAGTGTTGGCCGAGCTAAATGATCCAATGGAAGATGTGGATGCAATTGCCAATGCAAGTGGGGTTAAGGGCTGTGCATATTGTGGTGGGCTTGGTCACCGTATTCGGGATTGCCCGAAATTAGAACATCAGAAAAGCATGGCTATTTCCAGCTCTAGGAGGGATTACTTTGGGTCTGGTGGTTACAGGGGGGAGATATGATTTAAATCCCTCCTTTACATGTGTACTGATGTTTTTACTCATTGTCAATATGGTATGTAGTTTTTGCAGAGATACTATATGGTTGTCTTCAGGGATGGTCCTGGTGACTTTTGCAGTTGAAGATATCTGAATGCATTTGACATTGTCACAAGAAATGTTCTCAGTAACTTTGATGGAGTTGAATCTTTCGATCTGTCCTGTACTGAAATATATTGTACGTTAGCAAATTTTGAACAATTTGGAACCTATGGCTTGTCTTTATCTATCTATTTATCCATCCATATATACACGCAGATAGTCGATTTTGCATGGCTCTAAGGTCTGAGCTCTGAATGTCTTTGGTCAAGATTTAAGAGTTATACACTCCCATATATATATATATATATATATATGAATTGATGATAGAAATACATAAACACACACTACACTAATTTTGTGTATAAGTGGGGAATCGAACCCACGCTTTTTAGGTGTGGGAATCAAAGGAGGGGGGTGCACCACTAGGCCAAATGCCTAGTGGACTACACTCCCCTATTTGAGCAGTGTTATTTTTGCAACTTTCTCATTCATAAGCACTTCTTTCTGCATGCGTCTGGATTAGCTTTTCGCTAAAATATCTATTAGCCTATTTGTTGGAAGTTGACAAAAGTCACTTTGTAAGTATAATATTTCTTGGGGAGAACAATTTTGAAGATAAAAGTATCTGAATTTCTCTCTCTATATATCTTTTTCATTTAATAAATAGGTAAAATTTAGATACAGTTTCTTAAGTTAGGTATATTAAGTTTTTCAATTGAATTCAAATACATAGTTGTTTGTATTAACCAATAAAACACAAAGAATATTATCTTTTTAAAAAAGATTTAAATTCAATGTAGTTATGTACTTGAATTCAATTAAAAAACTTAATGTACCTAACCTAAAAAATTGTACTTAAATTTTACTCTTAATAAATTTTGTAAATTACGGAAGTTAATCTTGAAAAACTATTCATGCATTATTTTTTGCTACTGAACTTCGTTGCTAAGTTCATTGTTTCAACACCTTCCCTTCTTTTTTTCTTAAAGTAAGCAGGGGACATGCGCTTTGAACCTGATGCTCTCCTTTGGAAGGAGGGCTAAAATCGAAAGCTATGATTTAAATGGTTTAAATATAGAAGAAAAAGTAAATTTATAACAAACACAATTTTAAAAAGGAACAAATTTTTTATTGAGTGATTATGGATAGTGCGTACATCCCGAAACACACTACAAGACAACATTCATAACAAAAGAAAGGCAACGCTATGTTCGGGGTTGGTGTTGGTGTAGCTCCCACCATTACCTCCACCGCCACGTCAGTAGCTCACACTCGCTTACCCAGAATCAATGCCACTCCTTCTTCGTATTCCTGTTCTCTACTGGTACTATAACTTTCTTTTCGACTCCTCAATTCCACTCCATATTTGTACTTAGTAATATTTTCGAACTTCAATGCCATTTTTGTTGTTGTGTTTCAGTCCTTAATCGGGTGCGGTCGGGTTCACTCCTACTCGCTGCGCTTTACCCGTGGTGGTCCAATCAAATCCATGGCTGACACTGATACTCATACTCTCTCCGTGCCACACACTGTTTCTCAGCCCTCTGCTTCTGGTTATTCATTCTTGCAATCCTCTCTTTAATTTTATATTATTTGTCTTTTGTTTGTTTGTAAAATAGTGAATTTTAGAGATTAGTTTTTTGTTTTAGTGGTGAAATAATGATTTTAAAAAACAGAGTCTTTATCAAGTGGGCAGTATGAATTTGTGTTCTATTCCTTGAGATGAAAAATGGGTATGTGATTTTTTAACTTTGAAGTTTGTAAAATTGTAATTGAGTTGTTTTATTTTTTATTTTTATTTTGAATTTCTTTTTGACCTGTCAATTTCTGTTTGATGAATAGTCTTGTTAATAAAAAGAACAAGCTATGATTTTGTTCCTTGAATGATGTGGTAGAGTTTAGTTTCTACTTTGAACTATGGATTGTGTCAATTTACTCTCTAAAGTTCTCCCTCACTTAAATTACTCTACATATTGAGTGATTCAACCTGTAGTTACTTGTTATCCTTACTTATACAAGACTAGAGAATTTGAAGGAGGCATGATTTGAATGATTTTGGTGTTATATTTTTAGGCCAAGTAGGGTTAATGACTAAAATGATAGCTTGGCCAAATAAAATATTATTAAAAATGAAAACTTTTTTTTTTCTTTGAATGAGTAAATAATATTCTCATATTTTATGTTATTATTATTGTGTTGTTTTCAGGAAACAAGCACGCTCTAATATCGTTGTCCGACAAGAAAGATCTCGCTTATCTTGGAAAAGGGCTTCAAGAACTGGGGTAAAGATTTTGTACTTATACTGTGCTGGTTTGAGCATAAGTGGTTTCTAGTCTACACTTTCTTGTTGTTAGATATTGATTTTTAAGAAGCTCTTTATGATAAGTCTTTGTTTTTGGTGATAAATCTGTCAGTTTGAACCTAACGTTTTCAAAATTCTAATACCCATTTCCCTGTTTTAATGTTTTTGATATCATACTGCTCTTGTTTTAGATTTCTCACTTGAAGTGATATAACCTCTTTATTAAAGATTTGAGTTCTGGAAGATCCTGTTGTGATCTGTTGATCGTCTTTATATGTCAGTCAAATTCATGAAACCTTGTTTATGATTTTTTAATATTTATGATAAACATGAAACCTTGTTTGAATTAGTGTTCAAAGTGGTTGATTACTCTTGTGATGGCCTCTCTTGTGAACTATAGCTACTTAATTGTTTCAACTGGAGGAACAGCATCGGCTTTGGAAAGTGCCAGGGTATCTGTTACTAAAGTGGAACAGCTTACTTGTTTTCCAGAAATGGTGAGTATCTGTTTTAGCTTAAGTTTCTTTTCAACTGTTCAATTACCAGTGTATGTAATGTAACAAGTCATTGTTAGTTTGTTCTTTAGAATATGCCTATTTATGCAAGTAAGATCTTATTGTCATGGAATGTAAGTGAGGATTCTGATGTGTTATGCTGTCTGGAGTTGCTGTGTCACACAGATTTGGATCATAACTCTGGAATTCCATTGTTGTTTTCAAATCTTCAAAAGTAAGATTGTTTTATTCTTTAGCAATTATAAATGCCTCTCTACTTCAATTGTAAGAGGCGCTTTTAAGGCTGTTCTGCCGGCACTTATTAAGGCTGTTTCAGCGTGAGATTGAATCAATTTTATTTTATCTTCAAATTGATCTATAATCATGCATGTAATTCTGATAAACTGGTTAGTAACCACAGATTGTTGTGATCAATGGGAAGTAGACTGCTGTTGTTGGTTGTTTTCTTGCCATCAGTCCGCCATTTACTGTTGCAATTGATTCTTCAGATTTTGTTTATGTCTGTCTTGTTTGGATGTTCCACTTTGACAAAAATATATTTATATATGAATGAATTTGATAGAGGAGGAGAAATTTGATTTTGAAGATCTATCATTAAATTGATTCTTCAGATTTCTTGTACAGCTTGATGGCCGTATAAAAACTCTACACCCTAACATACATGGGGGCATTCTTGCTAGAAGAGACCAAAAACATCACATGGAGGCCCTCAATAAACATGGAATTGGTTAGTTCAGATGTGAAACCCTTTACTTTGCCTTCACCATTCCAGCTATCTCATTGTCTGCCTTTATGTTTTTTGGCATAATGTTGCTTTGTGTAAATTTGCCATATAATTTCCTGACTAGACAGTTCCTTTACAGGTACATTTGATGTTGTTGTGGTGAACTTGTACCCCTTCTATGATAAAGTTACTTCAATTGGAGGAATCGAGTTTGAGGATGGAATTGAGAATATTGATATTGGTGGTCCTGCAATGATCAGGGCTGCTGCAAAGGTTGGTTGTTTTTTAATTACTACACTGACATTTTCTAGGCAAAATAAATCTGGGGTTCATACATTCATACTGGGTTCTATGTGGGCTTGGCACATGTATACCATGATATATGTATAGTTTTTGCCTGCAATCAAAATGCAACATAAATGTAATAGTTTAGTAAACATCATCATTTTGATTAGGCAATTGGCAAATTATTGTTAATGGAAAAATAAATTAATTTGAAGGGAACAAAATATAGATGTAAGTTCCAATTATTTATTTTATTTATTTATTAGCGAATCAGGGGAATGTTCAACATTCGGATCTCACTCTTTCCTCTCTCCAAAAGCAAATCCGGATTCCACTTTTTTTTTTTCTCTCTTCTCTCTCCTCAAGCTCTCTCCCTCTCTAATTAACTCTATCTCTCTCCATTTTTTTTCCCTCTCTCATTTGGTTACTTTATCTCTCTCCAAGTATTGGTGGTGTACTCATTTTAATTGTGTAATACTAATATAAAAGATTGAAGAGAGATACAGTAATTGAATGAGAGAGGGGAAAAAATAAAAATGGAGAGAGAGAGAGAAAGAAAAGAAAAGAAAGAAAGTGGAATCTGGATATTCAACATCTGGATTTGCATTAGGATTTTTTTTTTTAAAATGGAATCCTTATGTTGTTTGGAAGAGAGAAAAAAAGTAAAATCCGGATGTTCAACATCCAGATTCGCTTTTGGAAAATTAAAAAAAAAAAAAAAAAAAATTGGAATCCAGATCTTGAAGATCTAGATTCCTTACATCTATAATTTGTTCCCTTCAAACCCCAAAAGCTTAATTTATTTTTCATTAACAATAATTTGCCAATTGCCTTGGCCAAATATTAATATTTGTTTTAATTACTCTTATTCCAACTGACTATTATTAAACAGAATAACAAGGATGTCTTAGTGGTTGTGGATCCAAACGATTATCCTCTGCTTGTAGAATTTCTAAAAGGAGGCGGGGATGATCAACACTTCCGTAGAAGACTTGCCTGGAAGGCATTTCAACATGTTGCTTCTTATGATTCTGCGGTTGCTGAGTGGCTTTGGAAGCAGACTTCAGGAATTTCTAAATCTTCTGCTGATTATGGTAAGCAAGTAAATTTTATCCTCCCCACACCACTCCAAAGAAAAAAAATAAAAAATAGATATACAATAATGCTCACCACAAGCAGTGTGAGTCCCTCGTCCCTAAAGCACACTAAAAGTAACTCCTCCACTGGGAAGAGAGAGAGAGCTAAAAGATGAATCCTCCCACAACCTGAGAGTTTAGGTTTCCTAAAAGATGCACAAAACGCACTACATATTTGAATGATGTGTCCCAAAGTAATAGAGATGCCAATAAATAACTTAATGGCTCACACATGCTCAAAACACTGTGCTCAATGAAAATTCTGTGGGGATTTCTTGAGTGCTTTCCCAGTCACATTCCTTTTAGTGTCATTGGAAGCAACTATTACCTTCATCCTTGATTGGTAGACCAAGCATTCATGGCTTTCTCCTTTGCTCCTTTGAGATCTTGTACTAGCATTCAATTTCCTACTATCTTCCACCCTTGATAACACCCCGTCAGAATTAATTGTTCTCATTCAAATATGTTTGTGTCTCTTGAGGTTATCTCTCCATACACCATACAAATGGTCTTCTCACTTTCAAGGGGATATATATCCATTTTAATCTTCTCTGTAACCAATACTTAGTTTCAACAATTTGGTGACTGAATCTCAAGACAGATCCTAGCATAGTTAGCCCTGCTTGTAGCAGATGTTGGTGCTGAGGATATCCAAGGATGCTACCTATATGACCAATACCTCAGAAAAAAAATCCAATGGAACATTACAAAGCTTAACCCAGACAAGAATTTTTGTGTAGGCGGTCTTCCTACGAAGCAAACGGCAAACTGAGTCGCTATCTCTTAATGACAAACAGCTTTCCTGCTATATTAAATGGTCCCTCACTGACTATTATCTCTAATGCCCATTCATCTCTAGCTTTAACAATATAGAACCCCTTATCAAGCATGATGACATCCAAACCATCATTTCCCAATGAGCTCTAGGTCAAGTGGCACTTCCTCCTCCCTTAACAATGGGATGGAGAATAAGTTTTGGGTTTAAAACCCATGGAGTGCGTGTGTAACTTAATAAAAAAAAAGACATCCAAACCATCATTTCCCCAAATATTTTTTACCCAGCTCTTAACAAGGAAAAATGGTAGTGGATGGTCAAGGAATTAGTCAATGACAGCATTTTCCCAATGCCTGTAAACCTTGGAACAAATTTCCAAAGGCTCAGTTAGACCTCATCCTTCATTTCCACATCATCATGTTTTTGAGGTTAGCTTCCACTTGTCTCTGTTGGGTTGACACCGCTAATTGGACGGCATGCTGGTTCTTACTTTTCTCCAGCACAGCAGTCTCTAATGGAGGAAACTCCAAATGGTCATTTAAATTTAAGACAGCAGCTGCTATCTTGAGCTGGCTGTTTTCTGAAAAGTTAGATTCAATACTTCTCGCACTGTGTGTTTGGTTTATACGCACCACCACTAACTAGGCAAGTCAATGGCATGTGATAAATTAATCTCATACAGAGTCATCTGTAGATTGAAATATTCTTAAGAATCACCAATGAGCTCTAGCTCAACTGTACCTCCTCCCCTAATAAGTTCTAGGTGGAGGGTGAGGTCGTGGGTTCAAAACCCATTGGGTGTGTGTAACTTACCAATAAAAAAAAAAAACTCTTGACTCACCATTTTATGCTAGAAAGATAGAAAAGTGTTATTTTGAAAATGATCTTGACTGGTTTTAGAAAACCATCAAGAAGCTCTTTTTTAATAGAATATCTAAGAAAGCAGAATGCAGTAAATTCTATGTTGTTTTTCCAAACTGCCTCCCACTTGGGTATATAGATGACAGCGTTGTTTATTTGTTTCAAGATAAATTCCCTCCCAGCTTAACTGTGCCTCTAGAGTGCATAAGTTCTCTTCGGTATGGTGAAAATCCTCATCAAAAAGCTGCATTTTATGTTGACAAGAGGCTTGCAGAGGTAAATGCCGGTGGTATCGCAACCTCTATTCAACACCATGGGAAGGTGAGATACTACTGTGTTCATCTATTAACTATTATCAAAAAATTATATGATATATAACATGTAATATGTAAGTTCTCTTCAGCAGTGTCATTCATTATTTTTGTAAGGATGAAAAAGTTGAAAAAGGTATCCTCCTTTAATCTTTGGATCTAGTTTGCATTGGAATATTCGTTTTATCTAGTTAATCCAGGATTGGGAGTTGGGATCTGTTACCTTGTTTATGGACTTGATCTATTCGGGGGCTGTTAGCCAAGGTGGGGATTATGCTATGTGTTGGACTCCATCTTCTCGCAAGGTGCTCGAGGTCAAATCTTTCTATAATTTGCTCCTTCTGATTCATGAGAAGGTCTTCCCTTGGAAAAGTGTTTGGAAGCCAACAGTCCCTTCTAAGGTTAGTTTCTTTCTTTGGACAGCAGCTTTGGGGAGAGTTCTCACGACAGATAATCTTTGGAAACAGGTTGATGGTGGTTAATTGGTGTTGTATGTGTCAAAGGGATGGCGAATCTATTGATCATCTTCTTCTTCATTGCCCTATTGCTAGAGATTTGTGGGATCTGGTCTTTTCCTTGTTTGGGGTCGCTTGGGTGATGCCAAGAGATTGCTGCAGCTTTTGGCTTGTTGGCCTAGGCTTTCTAGGCGAGGTAATTGGGCGATACGGTGTATGATTCCGGATTGTCTCGTGTGGGGTCTGTGGAGAGAAAGAAATGCTCGGACTTTTGAGGGGTTTGAAAAACAAATCCTGATCTGAAGTTGCTCTTC
Organism: Fagus sylvatica; assembly: GCA_907173295.1. Taxonomy (NCBI): domain Eukaryota; kingdom Viridiplantae; phylum Streptophyta; class Magnoliopsida; order Fagales; family Fagaceae; genus Fagus; species Fagus sylvatica. The sequence continues at coordinate 19,745,193 of OU015772.1, forward strand.
CTCCGCACCCTCCTCGAGTGGGTTAATGCTTCGGGGCAATTATCTTGTTATTCTTTGTTGGATTTGATTGATAGTTGTTCACTCTCTTTGTAATTTTGTCGCCTCTGCTGTACACTCTTTGTGTGCATGGATAGCGTTCTCTTTTCTCTTCTTTAATGAATATTTACTTATCAAAAAAAAAAAATTTGAATTCCACTAAGAAATGAAGCTCCAAAAGGGCTAAGGGCATGTTTGGTAATCCTGTTTTCTAAGGATGAAAACATGTTTGGCAGGCAAAAGAATACAGAAAACAACAATTGAGAACATGACTCAAAAACAAGAGGAAAGGGAAAACAGGTTAAGGGATGTTTTCATTTTCTCATTTCTTAATCTAATGAAAACACAGGGAGAATATGGAGAGAACAGAAAATAAGTGCCCTGTAACATCAAACATGGGTTTGAGCCCCATGGTGGGCATGTTTTCCGTCTTAAAATGGGAGAGGCGCACAGTAGCATCAGATATATATATTCTATCAGTCTTCAGAAATCACTTTCTTGATGCTATACATGTCTGTTGAATCTCATGTGCTTACAGGCCTTTTCTTTTGTGGTGCAGGAGATGTCTTACAATAACTATTTAGATGCTGATGCAGCTTGGAATTGTGTGTCAGAGTTTAGAAACCCTACCTGTGTAGTTGTAAAGCATACAAATCCCTGTGGGGTAGCTTCACGTGATGATATCCTTGAAGCATACAGGCTTGCTGTAAAAGCAGATCCAGTGAGTGCATTTGGCGGTATTGTAGCCTTCAATGTGGAAATTGATGAGGTAAGCTTCTCATTGTAATTTTTGGGTCTAGCATGGATTTTTTTCACGTGTTGAGGCACACCCCAGTATACATATCTTGTGAGCTCTCCTATTGCATTGAAGTGTTGAAGCATGGGGGGCATAGATGATATCTAACCAAGAAGCAGGGCCAACATTAGATCACTTTTCTTTCATCTTATATAATATATAATTTATTTATTATTACTTTTTTTTTTTGGACAAGATTTTCTTCCAAACTGAGTTGGATATTCTCCTCCAACCCATTTCATGGCGGTTTGTAAGACCTTCCATGTGTATTAAATCACATGATTCATTAAATTATTTAAATAAGTCACATAACTATTATGTAGGTCATATAACTAAAAATACACGTGGATAATCCTTTAAGTTCTTACAAATCAGTTTGGAGGAAAATTTTGTCCTTTTTTTTGGCTGAGAGAGATTTGAAAATTGAATATAAGACGTATTCGAGGTCCCCAACCCAACCCTGCAATGCTCCTTAATCATGTGATCTGAGGCCCTAGGGCCAAATAATTTCACTTCACTGAAAAGATTGAATTGAATTGCTTTTCCATTCATTAAGACATGACAATTAGATTGCTAATGCAGCCAATTTTGGAAGCAATAACCAAAGAGGAGTTAAAACCCTCTCTACTAATTTGTTTTTCTTTACTTGTAGGCTCTTGCTAGGGAAATCCGAGAGTTTAGGAGCCCCACAGATGGTGAGACTCGGATGTTTTATGAGATTGTGGTTGCACCCAAATATTCAAATAAAGGGCTTGAGATCCTTCAGAAAAAATCCAAGTCTCTAAGGATCCTGGAAGCAATAAAAAATGAAAAAGGAAAGCTTTCACTCAGACAAGTTGGTGGTGGGTGGTTAGCTCAGGATTCTGATGACTTGACCCCCCAGGATATCCAATTTAACGTGGTCTCTGAGAAGGCTCCACAAGAAAGTGAGCTTTGTGATGCAGAGTTTGCGTGGTTATGTGTTAAGCATGTCAAAAGTAATGCCATTGTAATAGCAAAGGTTGGTATGTTTATGCATTCTTAGTTTATGCACCAATGGATCTAAATGGCACTCTGTTCTGATTCTTGTTGTCATCTGGGCAGAATAACTGTATGTTGGGCATGGGAAGTGGCCAGCCAAATCGTCTAGAGAGTTTGAGAATAGCATTGAAGAAAGCAGGAGATGAGGTCAAAGGGGCAGCTTTGGCTAGCGACGCATTCTTTCCATTTGGTAAATTGCTAGTGTATTTCTGCACCAGTGGTATAATTCATTAATAATAAATTGTTAGTGATGACAGTGTAAACTAGAGTTAGGAGGAACTGGGCCTTTATATCTATCTTTTAATGTGGATGCTGCTTGTTCTGTAAACAGCCTGGAAAGATGCAGTGGAAGAAGCATGTGAGAACGGAGTTAGTGTTATTGCAGAGCCTGGCGGGAGCATCAGAGATGTGGATGCCATAGACTGTTGTAACAAGTATGGCGTATCGCTTCTCTTCACCAATGTGAGGCACTTCAGGCATTAATCATTGTTAGCATTTTGCTTTGTCACCTTTTCATTTGGTTTCATTGGAGCACCATGTTTTGGAAATTTTGGTCATATCTCCTAGGTAGATGTTCTCTTTTAAGGGAAAGCTCCTGTAGTCACATCAGGTTAACGAATTGCTGAGCCACAATGTTGTGGAATCAAGGAATTTGAAGAACAGTTAGTATAAATTATTTGATAAGGATTCAGCAACACCTGATGATTTCAGATTTGGGGATTTTGCTCTAACAAACTTTTGTGATGTTATGGATGTGAAATAATATTTTATATCAAATCATGTCAAATCCAAAAATAATTTTGATCCAAAAGTTTGAGAATTATTATTTGAAGTTTTGTGCTATGTTTGTTGTCCTATATATTATCACGAGCCAAAAACAATGATAAGCAGTGTAATACACCGACTATTACTTTCTTGCAAATATAACTAATCATCCTAACAAATTTCTTACTACATTACTTCTGAGAGTTCTCCAAATAGCACACCGAATATTGAAGTCTTTGTCATGGCACTAATAACTCTCAGATACAAGGGGTCGTATCTCAATTAAGTCAGCCCAGCAACAGAAATTTAAGTATTTGTCTTTCAGAATTGAACAAGCTACTGCAAACAACTCGAAACAATTCATGGCATGTTTAGCCTAAAATTTACCGCAATTATAGCAAATGAAGACATCAAACATGAAAAAGATATCAAAGATGGGTTTTAATTTGCAAAGAAATGACTAAAAATGGGGCAGAAAATTGGATATCAAGGGACATCTTAGCTCAAGGAAAAAAAAAAAGGCATAAGAAGTATTGATATGACCGGATCAATCCTGCTGTATCCAAAATATCCCAAACCCTTTAATCCATACAATAGGATTCACCCACTCCTACCTTCGATACAGGCAAGCGAAAATTATAATTAGTGTCTAGAACAAAAGAAAAAAATTGGAAAATTCAAACATCAGGGAGGCATACAAGTTGTAGTGGCTTCCATTCATTCCATAACAACCTTGGCCCCAAGAGCTTTCAGCTTCTCAATTAATTGTTCACCTTCTTCTTTTGATACTCCCTTTTTCAAAACTGAAGGGGCCTTCTCCACCAAGTCTTTGGCTTCCTTGAGACCCAAATCAGTAAACCCCCTGACCTCCTTGATTATTTTGATCTTTGAGGCTGCTTCAAATGACTCCAGTTTTAATTCAAAAACAGTCTTTTCTGGTTTCTTCTCCTCCTTGGATGCTGTTGGTGCTTTAACTCCCATTCCAGCCAATCCAGCAGCTCCTGGTTTCAAGACCCCCACTGTTGGTGGTTCCTTCATTCCCATTTTTTTCATCATAATGGCTCCCAGCTCAGCAGCTTCAGCCAATGTGAGTCCTGCAACTTCATCTACGAGCCTAAAGACACGTTCACTTGGAGGACTGCGATGCTCCGTAGGATCAAAAGTAGCTGGATCATAATCAGTTGGGAGCCTTCTTTGATCAAACTCTACTTCTTCCTCCTCTTCCTCCTTTGCAGGTTGACCAAAACTTCGACTGAACCCATTGAATTTAATGGCATTTAGTGCTACCACAGGTTTTCTAGATAACCCATTAGGTAAATGATGCCTAAATCTCAAAACGAAGCTCATTTTCAGGTTTATAGTCTAATCAAAGGAAAATCAACATATAAGCTTTGAGTTCTCACTGGAGCAACAATATGGCCTGAAATCAACAAAATAAACAAATAAATAAATACGGAATGGAAGATTGTTAAATCATATACAAAGTTGAGAAGGGGGAGAAGAGAAATACAGTAACACATTAAAAGTGTGTCCCTTGATAGAATCCTTGAAATTTGGCTAAGCATAATCTAAATGCTTCAGAGGAAACAAAGCCACGACTTCACCCTCTACCTAAAACTTATTAGGGGAGGAGGTGCCAGTTGAGCGAGAGCTCATTGGCAGGGAAACATAAAAATTTAGAATTACATGAACCATATCATTTCATCTTAGATTCAAAGAAATAAACTGTAATTCACTTTAAAACTAGAATAATAATTTTTATTTATTTATTTTTTTTATAAGTAACAAAATTTATATATATAAGTATTTGCAAAAGCTCCAAGTACACTAGACGTATACTTGAAAAAGAACAAAAAGAATTAAGATTGAACAGAACAAAACTCGAGAAACTCTGAAAAATAAGTGAAAGAAAACAATCCAATGGCGAACATCCAGTCAAATAGGATTCTAAGAAACTATAGCTTCAAGTCTAGAATGTTTTGTTCACAACCCTCAAAAGTGCTAGCGTTCCTCTCCCTCCATAGGCACCACATCAAGCAACGAGGGAGGAGAAAGAGGAGAAACCTTGTTTAAAGAAACACAACAGTTCCCCTAAAGAATTACAAACTAAAATTCAAAACATCAATGAAGTCAACAAAAGAACATCGTGCCAAAGGCCTGAGAACTTCCATTCGAAAAAAGCAATAAAAATGATCTGAGCTTTGGAGAAGACCACTCCACACCATTAAAATTGCAATTATTTCTCTCCATCAAAATTATTTAATGTAACACAAAGAGGAGCTGCATTCCAGGAGGGACTACTCCTATGTCTTCCAAACGGACCTCTCCAACAAAAAACCAAATCAACCACCTTTATTGGTGGGTTTTCTCCCAGAACACCACCCTTCAAAATAAAATTAATAAAAAAGAATCTAGTACATCAAGCAGAACTGAGACTTTTCAATTGGCTCTCATCTCAATACTGCACCATCAACATCCCTCAAGAAAAAATTTCTAGGGTGCATATAAAGTACTGTTCCACTACTCAACAGCCCAAATTCATGAAAGAAGGTGTCATGCCATTCCCCTAAAGCTAATATCATGATTGGTATATATCTCAGCAATTCACAAATAACCAAACTTCTGCTGCTAGTCTTTTTTTAATGCAAATATGCCAGACAGATTTCAAGTCCCACCACAACAGATTAGCAACTACATTTGAGCTGCCCAACTTGGATTTCTCGGATCAAAAAAATTACCATGTGTTTATCAAGGAAACCCAAATATCAATGTATTTACAAAAAGCTAAAAAATCGAAGTCTTTTTTGTTTGGTTTATGGTCATTTGCATCCTAAACAGCTAAAATATTCTCTTTTATCTTTTTATTTTCTCTCTTTGGGTAAAAAGGCCAGAAGGTTCATGTAGTTGAGCCTCCGTTGAATAATTACTTTACTCTTTCATTTTCTGATAGCATTCACATCAAGCTCAATACAATTTTAGCTAAAATCTAACTAAAACCCTATTGTATTTTATTTAACCCACTATTCACATACACATGCATCATACTCTCCAATCTTTTTTTACTCCATTTCTTTGTTCATATTTTTTTAAGAGTCAAAGAAGAATCAACACCCAAAATGAGAAATCAACACTGCATTGTCATCAACATTCAAAGAAGAGCAAGGGAATTATATATTTATATATACTCAGCTGAGTAAATGCTGAAAATAAATTTAATTACAATCCTGAAAATAACTAATTGGAGTCTACACTACTCTTGCAATAAGCCAAAAATGATAACAACGATAAGCAAAGAAGAAAAATCACCCAAGGGTAAAAAGAATTTCCTGATACTAACAAGTCAAAAACAAATCGAACTTTTTTTTTTTGGGTATAAAACAGATCTTAATGGATGACAATTCCAATTTTTTTCTAAATTTTTTATTTATGGCGTTTGATTACAAGGTCATGGAAATACAGTGTTTGATTTAGAACCTTATGCAGAAAAATAAATCCTCAAAGAGGTGCAAATTAAGCATTAGCCAGTAATTAGTAAACCCCAAGAACTCAGATTGAAAGAGGAAATCTGAGACTGTGAGAGTAAACCCCATGAAGAACTACTCCAATCAAAATCAAACCTTATTATCAATCATCCAATATATCACAAAACAAAGTGCAAGAAACAAAAAGACCGAAAAAATAACCTCGCACCGGTGATGAAATCAGTGGCGTCCTGGCTTGAGAGAGAGAGAGCGCTCTGGAGACGTTGGAGATGAAGAATAGAAAATGAAAAGAAAAAAAAAAATAAAAAATTGCTGAGCTACACTAGCTTTCACACAGGTTGGTTAGCATGTTGCTAGATTGACATTTACCAACACATGTATAGTGCAAAAGGAGAAGAAAAAGAATCACTCCAAAGTCCAAACACTATTATCCACAATTTTTTTAATCCCCTTGACCTAGAGAGTGCATCATTTAAGACAAGTGAATCATGTGCACTTCCTTGAATTTTAAGTCAAAGGTAATGGCAACGAGGAAAACAAAAGCAAAAACACACTCAAAGCAAAACGATATCAAAGCCAAACTTAAACAGCTATACAATATCAAGATAGAACAGCATCTGGCTTGTTTGTGTCATGAGAGTGCACATCCATTACAGCAGCAATAGTACAGGATTGGTAAATAAGCAATATAAAACTATTCTGAGCTTGACATTAAAAGGTTTCTCTGAATTCCGAGGTCAGGAGCAACAGATTAAGCAAATTAAACTACCAAATCATTCAATCCAGTAAAAGTGTTACAAACTTACAAAGAAGAAAGTGCATCAGATTATTATTATTATCTGAAAGATTAAAACAGAGGCCGAAACAATGATCTAATCACTTGCATTTGCAAACATCATATATATACTGATGTATCCCAAACCAATAGTAGCTTTGAACAGAGCAGCAACATTGTTTGGCTGAATAATTTATTTGAATAACTATCAAGCCAAATATGAAACACAATTTATCTGCTTATTTAATGAATAAGAGATTTATGTTGATATTTGATCCAAGAAAAAAAGAGATACAAAACAAGTAACCAAAGTGCAATTGTGAATGAAATATAAAAGATACCAAAAGCATTCATTCTGATGAGCTATGTATTGCACAATGTTCTTGTTTGTAATGAGTGTGGATTTCTTGAAATTCTAAGAGAACTTTTCACGAACACCTTTCATACCCTAAGCATATTAAGCAACAGATAACAAGCAAATTTCCAGTCTTTACACACACTTTTGCAATAACCAAACAGGGTAAAATCAAGAGAAATTAAAAGAGAGAGAGAGAGAGAGAGAGATTTGTGACCTTTGGCAATCGAAGACTAAGGTGGTGGTGTACGAGTTCGATGGCAGCTTTGTGACTGAGAGCTTTGGTGGCCGAATATCGAAGAACCACCGCTAAGCTGAGATCGAAGTCCGGGAGGGGAAGCGGAGCTGGGCGCGCAGTGGGCAGACAGGAAGGGTGGTGTTACTTGTTGCGGGTATGGGTGATTTCGATGGTGAAACCGGGTGTTTTTACTTGCTCTACCGTGAATGAGAAGTGAAAAAACAAACTAAAAAATGAGATTGAAAAGGAGATTGAATTCAATAAGGACTCGGTGTAAAACTAAGTTTTACACCCTCCAATCCTGAAATGCCAAATAAGCATTTTACAAATATAACTTTAAACTCAACCACACACAATCAAAATCCAATTTATCTCAAAAAATTTCTTCACCGTCTCCACTCTCCCATGGCTGCCCACAGTCACACCCTCAAATCTCTCTTCCCCTCTTCCTCTCTCTCAAACCCATAAACCCATCTCTCTCTCTCCCTCCAAAACCATTATTCCCTCACCTCAAGTCCTCACAAACCCATAAATCTTTTACTTTGTTTCTTCTTCTTTTCTCACCGTAGACCATGGCCGCCCCAACCCGAAATCTCTCTTCCCTCTCTTCCTCTCTCTCAAAACCCACAAACCCATCTTTCTCTCTTCCAAAACCATCTTTCACTCTCAGATCTAGCCAATTTCCATGTTTTGTTTTACAAAATCCATGGAATACGGAGAAATTAAGAACATTGAATAAAAAAAAGCTTGGTGTGAGAAAGAATGGTGAAATTTTCAGGTGGTTTACAGAGACAAAAAACCAGGACAGAAGAGCAATGGGTTTGCGAGGACTTGAGGTGAGGGAAACATGGTTTTGGAGGAGAGAGAGAGATGGGTTTGTGGGTTTGAGAGAGAGGAAGAGGGGAAGAGAGATTCGGTGGGTGTGGGCAGCCATGGGAGACGGTGAAGAGAATTTTGCAGAAAAATTGGGTTTGATTGTGTGTGGTTGAGTTTTTAGTTTTATTTGTAAAATGCTTATGTGGCACTTCAGAATTGGAAGGTGTAAAACTCAGTTTTACACGGCTCCTTATTGAATTTAATCTCATTGAAAAGTGTTTTTTTTTTTTTTAAGGTAAAATCTTAACTTATTTTTTGGTTGATTTTGTAGTTGGTCTACCGTGAATAAAAAGTTTGGTGACTATTTGGAAGTACCCAAAATATTAGAGCATGTTTGGTTTCTACATTCAAATCATGTTTTCTGTACTTGAATCCAAGAATTGGTGGGCCCGGTTAATAATTGATTTGTTTGACTGCTGTTTTCCTTTTCTGTACCCAGTCCATTTACTGTTCTAACGTTACTCAAATCTAATTTTTTGAGACCAACTTTTTGCTGTTTTAACTTTTGATATTCTGTTCTCAATATTACTGTTTAATATAATAATATTTTTTTTCTTTTTTTCCACTCATTTAATCAGACTCTTCTCTCTCTCTCTCTCCAACGGAAATATTTTCTCTCTCAATCTCCATTCTTCTCTCTCTTTCACTGTGCTTTCTCTCTCTCAGTTGAGCCCAAGCCACGTGACAGCGGTGGTTATGGCAGATTGGCTTGGTAGAGGAGCCGCCGAGCAAATCTGGAGACCCATTTGGTTACGATCGGCGTCGTCTTGCGGTGGGCTTCGCCGAGAGCCGAACCTTGCTTCTCTCTCTCCCCGCCATGATCTGGAGCCCTACCATCCTAAAAGATTGTGTATTTTTTGTGAATTTTTTTGTTGTTTTGTTGTGTTTTGTGTTGATGGGTTTGTAGCGGTGGCTTGCGGTGTTCGGGTTGTTGTGGGTTTTTGGGTGCGGTGGCTCGCGGTTGGTCGCCGGTTTTTTGGGTGGCTCGTAGTGGGTTTGGTGTAGATTTATGAGTTTCACAGTAGTTGGGTTGAAGATTTTTGGTAGTTTTCCGGTGGGTACATGTTTGATTTGATGTTGGGGCTGGATTTGCGGGGTGGGTCACGGTGGGGGGGTGAATTGCGGGGTGGGTCACGGTGGCCAGGGGAGGGTTTTGTGGAGGAGGGTTGTTCCGGTGTTTAATTGAAAAATAATAATAATAAAATAATACATGAAAACAGTACTCTAAATAATGTGGAAAACATCTACCAAACAAAATTATTGTTCTCAAATCTATTATAATATTGTTTTTTATTACAATTCTCAAAACACCCAAATACAAGTTTTAGAAAACAGAAAAGAAAAAATAGTCACCAAAAATACCCTTATTGATTTTGCATGAGTACCAAGCATAAGAAAATGTTTTTTTTAAGAGATATCATGAATATGGATATCAATCAGGATTGCAAAGATTACACTCCATCAATTGACTCCTCTATCTCTTCTAATAATGTCTCTTGATGTTTTTGCATTTTATAAATATATGACCAATTGCTATTGTTATTATTATGCAACTTGGACTTGTAATTTAATTTTATGGAAGAACTTTTGCTACTTAGTGATATTATTTCTTGATTACCTAATGTAGTTATATTTTAATGGTGGTTTTGTTTGGAATCTAGTTGTACATGAATTATGTAATGTATATACTAAATATGAAAATTGATAATAGGTCAATTCGTATCAAGTATTCGGGTTAGAGAGCAAATTCAATAAGGATTGGGTGTAAAACTGAGTTTTACACCCTCCAATCCGGACATGCCACGTAGACATTTTGCAACTAAAACTAAAAAACTTACCACACACAATCAAAATCTCTTTTCTCTCTTTTTCTTCTTCACCGACTCCCATGGCAGCCTCTCTTCCTCTCTATTTCAAAACCCACAAACCCATACCTCTTTCTCCTCCAAACTATCTTTCCCTCGCCGATCCAACTGATTTGAAGTCGGAGACTTGGAGATCTCGTCCGCAACGTCGATGAGATTTCGGAGTAGCATAGGGCCCGTTTGGTACGTGTTTTCGTTTTCATTTTCATTTCTTGACTTTTTTCAACTTTTCAAATTGAAATTTGAAACTGGTTAGAATTTGGTTTTTTTTTTTTAATTTCTTCCATTTTCAAGATTTTAAAACTCATTTTATCAAAAAATTCTTGTTTGGTAATCGTTTTCATTTTAAAATTTAGGATGCACCAAAAAAATGAGATCAAAACCTTTTATATGTGTTTAGAAAGAAACCTCAAAACCACCAAATAAAAACGAGACACAAACAGAACGAATTATACAGATTTGTGCTTCCAACTTTCAATACTTTCTTTTAATTCCATAGACCATTCCCACAAGTTACATCCCAGCCAATAAGAAAAACCCTGAAATCAGCCTCTTTCTCCAGAGAGGAACCATTTTCAATTACCTTCTCCAACTTTACTGAGAGGAAAAAAGGATTTGGGGTGGTGGTGGCTGCCATGGAGTCGGTGAAGAAGAAAGAGAAAAGTGATTTTGATTGTGTGTGGTAAGTTTTTTAGTTGTAAAATGCCTACGTGGCACGTCCAGATTGGAGGGTGTAAAACTGAGTTTTACACCCAATCCGTATTGAATTAAATCTCTTCAGGTTAACCTTACTCTAATATAACCTATATAATGGGTTATATTAGGTCGTGTCAACACAACATGACATGTTTATTAAATGGGTTGTCAACTCGTTTAATAAACATGTTGTGTTGGGGTTGGAAGATCATGACACGATTAATAAAATGTTTTACGCCCCCCAAAAAACATAAAAACATAAAATTTTCTCTCTTTAAACAAGTGCATGCAGTCCCCTTCAACAATGTCCACACCAAACATCTCTAAAATGACTAAACTGCCTTTAAAATGTCCAAAATACCCTTAAAATGACCAAAATTAATATCCCTAGAAAACACCAAAAACTACCAAAATAATTAAAATATCATTGAAAGCTTCAAAATGACTAAAATACACTCAAAATGACCCAAATAACCTCAAAACCTATAAAATGACTAAAAATGCCTCTAAAATGTTCAAATTGACCAAATACCTTCATAGCCACAAAAATGACCATAATAATTATGGAACCACCAAAATGGCCAAAATTCTCTTAGAACATCCAAAACGACAAAAAAAAAAGAGGCTAAAATATTGTTTTCGTCCCTAAACTATACATGAGTTTCGTTTTTCATCCCTAAACTTTGAAAAATTTGTTTTCGTCCCTAAACTTTGAAGTTTAGGGATGAAAACAATAGTTTAACAAAAAAAAAAAAAAAAAACTTCCAAAATGAATGAAATACCTTTGAAACCACTAAAATGAATGGGATTTGGTCATGTTAGAGGTTACAAAATTTTAATTATATTTTTTTTCCCAGGGAATTCTCATGGTTTTAGCCATTTTAGCGGTTTGAAAGGTATTTTGTTCATTTATAAGTTTTGAGGGTATTTTAGTGGTTTTAGGGATATTTTTGGTCATTTTGGTGTTTTGGGGAGTATTTTGATAATTTTGGAGGTTATTGAGTTATTTTGGTCATTTTTGGATTTTCTAGGATTATTTTGGTAATCATCTCCAGTTATAAATTACAAAAACGAAAACACATAGGTGGTTTTACCAAACAAATTGCAAGAGAGAGCATTTGGGAGGAAGGAAATGAACGCACCGCTTATAGCTGTTTGACACTATCGTGCTCCAACCTTTTACGACCATCGAAATCTCCTCGTATTTAAGGTGATTTATCTCTCTCTCTCTCTCTCTCTCTCTCTCTCTCTCTCTTATATTATTTGTAATCTTTATTCGTTATTTTTATTCCCAATTTTCGATTACTTTAGGAGTTTTTTTAGTTAAGTTTTGACTTTAGGAGTTAAAATCACTTTAGTTTCAGAGTTGGCTAGACACTTTAGGAGTTAAAATCTAACCATAGTTAAGTTTCAGCCAATGACTTGGCTAGGTTTAAGTCAACAAAATACAAGTTGATAAAAGGAATGCCATGTTGTCACTTTATTTATGTTGTGGTTTGTTGTGTGGGAAGCCTATCCGAGTATTTTATGTAGACCTGACAAATGGGTCGGGTCGTTCGAGTTTGGGTCATAAACGGGTTTTAAAAACTATGACCCTTACCCGAACTTTTGAGGGCCGGGTCAACCCAATATAACACATATTTCTTTCACATGCTAAAAAACTAATAAAAAATAAGGATAAATTACACTGACATCTCCTTCTTTTGAGAAAACTAAATTGGCTACACTCTATTTTGGGAAAATGACACTCTGCTCCCAAATTTGCAAAATAATTAACACTCTGCCCCTCCTCCCCCCTTTTTTTTAACCAATGTCTAACTAATTATAGTTAAAAAGAAAAATTATATTCCAATTATTTTAAGTTTAAGTGGGCAATATTCCTTTAAAAAAAAAAAGGGGCGAAGTGTTAATTATTTTGCAAATTTGGGAGCGAAGTGTTATTTCTTCAAAATAAGGTGTAGCGAGTCTTGTTTCCGCACAAGAAAGGATTGTCAATATAATTTACCCAAAAATAAACTAGTTCATATTGTTTTTGTCTTCCTTTAAATACAAATAAGAGAAGAAATCAACGAAAATACTAAAAAATAAAAGTTAAATAATAAATAAATTCTTAAGTTTACACATGCCAAGGTTTATTAATTTTATCATCACCAAAAAATAACAAAGAAAAAAAATAGATGCCTTAGATCATATCAACCTTCTCAAGTGCATTTATAGCATGTAAAATATGAAATAAAGTTAAATCACATTCGAAGATAATTTCTTCTTTTTTGTTAACTACATTCAAAGATAACTAAATATATAAAACTTTAAGAATAAACATATCATGTTAGGTTAAGAAAAACAAGTAAATGATTATTTGAATTGCACATCAATCTATTCAATATTAACAGTAGATCCAACAATGAAAATATTTATACTTGAGAATTACATCTTAAGTAGTTTTGTGAGTACTTTCATATACAATAACAAATTTTAATATAACTTTAATATGAAATGAAAACTGGTCAATAAAGAAGTAAAATTTTATAACTATCACTATTCTATAAATGGATTAAATATTATCTTCAAATTCATATAACCAATTTTGAGTGCAAATTTAAGCTTTCACATTCAATAACAAAAGACAAGATTAATACTAAATATCTATATATATAATATATATATATATATATATATATATATATATTTTTACGTCCAATACTAAAAGTTGGTTAAAAAACAACCAGAATGTTCATGAGATTGATGAAGGTTGATATGACTCTTTCTTTCTTTTTTTCTTGAGATTGATGAAGGTTGATATGACTCTTTCTTTCTTTTTTCATGTGTACACATTTTTTAAAATGGTATTTTGTCTTCTTCCTATTCATCTCGTTTGTTTGATTTTCTCATCTTTCCTTTCCTCTTGTGTTCACGATTTTTTTCCACGGAGTTATGGGACCACGACAATATTTACAACTGAAGAATAACTTTTTAATGTGATTAATTTGATTCTCCATATTATAAATACATTTGTAATTGACATGTTTAGGTAGATTTGTTAAATTTTATTTCATAATTCATTATCAAAATAAAATTTTAATTGAATATATACTAAGTTGGGTAAAACTTAGATACAGTTTCATAGGTCAAATACATTAATTTCTTAGTTGAATTTAAATATATTGAATTTAAATATTCTTAAAAAAAAATAACATTGTATGTGTTTCATTAGTTAATGCAAATATGTATTTGAATTTAATTGAGGAACCTAATGTACTTAACCTAAGAAACTGTACCTAAGTTTTATCCTATTAAGTTTTCATTTATCATACCATACATACATGATATTTGATGTTTTGTTAATTTTCATGTTACTAATTAATTGATTAATCTATTTTTAATGTTTAAGGAGAAAAAGACAAGACCTGGAGTTTGACCCTAAAAAATAGTGACTAGTTTAAATTCGTATAATTTTTTACTCGAACATAATTATGACTAATACTCGACTGAATTGAATCAAAACTCAACCCAACTTAACACATTTAATTATCTAAAAAGTGTTATATACATTTAAAGTATCAATATGTGTTATATACATTTAATTATCTAAAAAGTGTATTTTTCAAAATATTTTTATTTGGAACGGTAAAATCGAGTTTTTTATATGTACGTATAATATATGGTATAGTACGCATATTTTACTAATTAGGTTTCTCACTAACTATATCAAAAAAAAAAAAAAAGTTTCACACTACCAAATTGCCATAATTGGCAAAGTTGCAAATCCCTTTAAAGTGTTAAAATCTAACCATAATTAAAATCTAACCATAGTTAAGTTCCAACCAATGAATTTGCTAGGTTTGGGTTAAGAAAATACAAGTTTATAAAGGAAGCCCATGCTGTCATTTTATTTATTTTGTGGTTTGTGTGTGGGAAAGGCAGGTATTTCATGAGAAGTTTTCACAAAAGGTCCAATTTTTGGGGATTTTTTTAGATTTGCGTGAGAAAAGAGGGGCAAAAAGAGAAAAAGTTGGTGATGGAGGTTCTGTCCATGGTGGCTCTGTGATTCAAATTCTTCAACCAAAACTGCTCCTATTATTAGGTAATCTTCCTCACCTGCTCCTCTCTGATTCTGGGCTGTCCTCAAAAGTTAATTGTATCTCTAAACTGATCATTGATTCTAGGGTTTCATTTCTGGGCTATTAAAATTAGGGTTTTGATCGTTGAGTTTGATTGTTTTAACCTAGCTTAACTCACGTAGATCCACGGATTGATATTGTAGTTTTGATTTCGAAAATGGTTGTATGTTTCTTTGTTTGTGTGATTCATATCTATATTTGTTTGAAGTCATTGCTAGTTTGGTAGTCATTGTTGAGGTTCAGGAAAGAAAAAATAGTACAAAGAACTATTTTTGTTATTGCAATTTTGAGCTTTTGTGAGCTCAGATATCTTCCAAGCATGAGTTTTTGTTGTTTAAGTCGTGGTTGCATGGTGAAATGGTAACCAGGAAAAGCTGCTCTTTGTTTTGACTGGGACTTGTTTCGTTGTAATCTTTGAATTTTACGATTCGATAGGTTCGCTATGTGCCTGTTTTCATGCTTTTTTGATAAGTTTTCTTAACTTAAGTTTACTTTTGTGACAGGGGTTTTACTCATTAAGCAGATTGTCTTTTGAAGTATGAAAAAACCGAGAATTCGTAGAGCTGAGTATCAGGCAGGCTGAATTTTTTTAATAAGTGACAGCCTTGTTGTTATAAGACGCACAGAAGGGAGCCAAGGATCTAGGCGAGGGAAATGGAGTGCAATAAAGATGAGGCTGTCAGGGCCAAAGAGATAGCTGAGAAGAAGTTTATGGTGAAGGACATCATGGGGGCAAAGAAATTTGCTTTGAAAGCCCAGAATTTGTTTCCTGGGCTTGAGGGTATTCCCCATATATTAACAACGCTTGATGTGTATATTTCTGCGGAGAACAAAATTAATGGAGAAGCAGATTGGTATGGTATACTTGGTGTGGATCCACAAGCCGATGATGAGACTGTGAGGAAACAATATAGGAAGCTGGCTCTCATGCTTCATCCTGATAAGAACAAGTCTATAGGAGCTGATGGGGCATTTAAGCATATTTCTGAGGCATGGAGTTTGTTGTCTGATAAGTCTAAGAGATCAGCATATGATCAGAGGAGGAACGCAAAAGCATCCCAAAAGGTTCCGACTCCAACCGGCGGTTCATCAGCACCAGCAGGGGCAAACGGTTTTTACAATTTTACCAAAAGTACTACTTCAAATGCGAGGGCTCAAAAGAATACCAGCCGGGCAGGTCACTCTTCGACTTCTGCTTCATCTCATAAGCCGAAACCCAATACATTTTGGACTGTGTGCCATCGATGCAAGATGCAATATGAGTATCTGAGAGTTTACCTTAACCATAATCTCCTATGTCCCAATTGCCATGAGCCATTTTTTGCAGTAGAAACAGCTCCGCCTCCTTCAAATGGTTCTAAATCATCCACCCCATGGAATAGTTCCCAGCAGCGGCAGAACTCAAACCATCAAGCAGCTGGTAAAAGCTCAATTAATTCAGGACGGAATAAGGAGACCAACTTTCAATGGAGTCCATTTACGAAAACGGCTGGTGCTTCAACTGCTGCTCAAGCTGCAACTGTGGTTCAGCAGGCATATGAGAAAGTGAAGAGAGAACGTGAGGAGGCGCAGGCAGCCACAAAAAGAGAGGAGGCCTTGAGGAAGAAGCAGCATGCCTCTAAGAAGATGGGTGGTGCTTCATCTAGTGGGCACTCTAATGCTACAAAGAGAAGAAAAGGCATGGATGATGTTGGTGCAGCCAGCCATGGAAGGGATGTAGCAAATCAAACGGGTCTAGGAACTGGAGGATCTGGAGCAGCTAACTTATCTGGATCTAAACCAGCTAATTCTGAAACAGTTAGGGTCAATGGAATCACTAAGTCCAGCAACTCAAGGGATGTTTGCCTACAAGAAATCCAGAATCAACTGATGGAGAAGGCTAGGATGGAAATTCACAAGAAACTAAATGAGTGGAAGTCAGTTAGTGTTAATAAAAATGCAGTTGAAGAAGAGAGGATTGGGAATGAGGAATCAAATGAACAAGGAGGAAAATCTTTGGGAAACAGTAACATGCCTGGTCAAAAGAAGTCTGGCGAGTCAGTGGATAAGAAGAATGGAGCCTGTGCCGCCAAGTCCTTTCCATGCACTTCTAGTGCCAATACAAATGCAGAAACCTTGGAAACAATGTCTATAAATGTTCCAGATCCCGATTTTCATGACTTCGACAAGGACCGAACTGAAAGGTCCTTTGGAGATAATCAGGTATGGTCTGCATATGATGATGATGATGGGATGCCTCGGTATTATGCCATGATTCATAGTGTGATTTCTCTGAATCCTTTCAAGATGCGGATCAGTTGGCTTAACTCAAAAACTAACAGTGAATTGGGACCCCTAAACTGGGTAGGTTCTGGTTTCTTGAAGACTTGTGGGGATTTTAGAATAGGCAAACATGAAATCAATAACTCCCTTAATTCTTTTTCACACAAGGTTAGGTGGACAAAAGGTACTCGTGGGGTTATTTGTATATATCCCAGGAAGGGGGATGTTTGGGCTCTTTATAGGAATTGGTCCCCTGACTGGAATGAGTTGACAACTGATGAAGTAATTCACAGGTATGACATGGTAGAAGTTCTTGAAGACTATAATGAAGAACTTGGTGTAATTGTTACTCCCCTGGTCAAAGTGGCTGGATTCAAGACAGTGTTTCACCGGCATTTGGACCCTAGAGAAATTAGGACGATTCCAAGAGAAGAGATGTTTCGATTCTCTCATCATGTCCCATCGCACTTGCTAACAGGTCAAGAAGGTTCGAATGCTCCAAAGGGTTGTCGGGAGCTGGACCCAGCTGCTACTCCACTCGAACTTCTTCAGGTAATAACTGATGTTAAGGAAGACGAGATTTTGGAGAATGAGGTTATATTTAAGACAGACAATGTAGTGGATAATGCCGAAAAAGCCAATGACAAAGAGATGATAGAGAACCCCAAGAAAGTTCGGGAAGAAGAGGGGGATTCCAAAGATATTCGGGAACAAGAAATTGTGCAAGACACAAAGGAAACGAAGAAAGACAAGGGAGTGGAGCATGATTAAGAAGAGAGTTAGTTAAGTTTTGGGTTATTTCATTTGATGTGGATATAATTAATAAAATCGGACTCACATTGATTCATCCTTTCGAGCATTTTTGTCTAAATAAGACACTAGAAGGTCTTTGGTTTGTGTCTGGGGGACTCCACCAAAGAGCAGCTTGACATATATGTGGCCAATCTCACTTTCTGCTCATTGGTGCACTCAAGGGAGCATCTTCTCCATTTTTAACACCCAAGCCTCTGCCTTCATCGAATCTGACAAGCAGAAAGTGTGATTTGCCACATATATTTCTGAGGGTCAGGTTGAGCCTAAGGGAGTGCATAATTTTACTTGAATTTATGTGGGAAAGACCTGATTATAGTCCTAACCTCTCAATTATCTCCAACTTGGAGATAATTTAGAAGGTGAACTAACATGGTACTTGGGAATTTAAGCAGCTCAAAGTTGGAAGCTTCCTCTAGTGTATTTTATGCCAAGTGGAACTTCTTTCAATGATTTGGAAGCTGAATACATCTCCTCCAATAGCTAATTTATTTCTCAAAGAACATCTCTTTATCAGCTAAAGCTCTTCAATATATGAGCCTGCCCATGAGCACTTTTCTCTTTTATTTATAGCCTTTTTCAATTTTCTTGTTTCTATATCTGATTGTTAATTTGCATGTTCTTTCATGTTTCTCTGTAGAGGTGTACTGTTAGTTCTTCTTGTAGATAAAATAATAGCATAGATTTTGAGTCGAATTTTCTTCATGCTCAAATTTTGCCTTTACTGTATGAGATTTTAGATTTTAATCCTATAGTTCTGGATTTTGTTGTTTCTGTTCTGTGAAAATGGAATGTTGATAATACCTAAATTTTGCTTCAATCATTTTTTATCTTTATCCAACCATCCCTTGCAGACTACTCTCCACGCATAACCTGTTAGCTTTGTCTACTTCTGCTAGTTTGTTTCATTCTGTATCACCTGTTGGAGGTTGAACTCCTTTAGATAACAACTTTACAATCTAAAGCTAATGAAGGTGCTCGTCTTTTGCGTGGCATATTGTCAAGAGAGCTAACTGTGGCATAAAAGAGGGCACATGTTACTTGAAATTATTTATGGGCGTGGTGCTCTAGTAAGTCATCTGCATGACTGCGTTTAATTTAACCCTGAGGAAGCAATTTTCAAAGTGGGAAGGTGAAGTTTCCCAGAAACATGATGGTGATGAACTCTTGGATAGAGGCAGTGTGTTATTATGGGTTTCTTGGACTGGCATTTGGCTTATCCATCTTCTCTTTCACAATATGTAGGCCTCACATAATTGTAGGACTCACATGCGAGAGAGTTAATGCATATATCGGATGCACAAGATATCTTCTTGTATTTGGGTGCTAGAGTTATGTTTGTCACACTATTACTCTAATTCCAACTGACTACTACTAAACAGAATATCAAGGATCGGGGATGATCAAACTTCCGTAGAAGTCTTGGTTGGAAAGCATTTCAACATGTTCCTTTTTATGATTCTGCAGTTGCTGAGTGGCTTTTGAAGCAGACTTCAGGAATTCCTAAATCTTCTGCTGATTATGGTAAGTAAATTTTATTTCCACCCCCCCACCACTCCAAAGAAAAAAAAAAAAAAAATTTATATACAATGATGCTCATCACAAGCAGTATGGGTCCCTACTCCCTACTCCCTAGTCCGTAAAGCACACTAAAAGTTACTCCTACACTGGGAAGAGAGACAACTAAAAGATGAATCCTCCCACAACCCGAGAGGTTTAGTTTCTTAAAAGAAGCACAAAGATATTTAAGATATGTCCCAAAGTAATAGCGATGATTTCAGATTTGGGGATTTTGATCTTAACACAAACATTTGTGATGTTATGAATGTGAAATAATATTTATATCAAATCATAATTCATAACAAATCCAAAAATAATTTTGATCCAGAAGTTTGAGAATTATTGTTTGAGGCTTTGTGCAATGTTTGATTACCTATTACATTCTTGCAAAAAAAAAAAAAAAAAAAGAGAGACCGTTACTCTCAAAAATCATAATGGAAACCAGCAAAATATCAAGAACGGGTTTATATAAAGAATAATGTTACAAACACAACATATTTCACAACTGCTAAGGTGATAGTTTTTTCTTAGTTCTCATCTAGACCCATAACTAACATTATTTTATTATCTACTATTCACAGTTTGAAACATCAATAATTATGAATTTTTGGATGAAATTTTGGTGTAGTTCTAGACTTATTGGCTAATTAAAATACTTTATTGTTAATGATGAGAAACTATTTGGGATTTAGGTAACAAATCTTATGAATTTATAATGGATGATCACTGCCTATTAAGCATTTGGCCCAATGGTGTACTCTCCATTCCCCTTTCATATAGTCATATGTATTATGTGTGTATATTTAGAGTAGGATTTCCGTCTTAGATTAGGGGAAAAAATTTGATGATCACTAACTAGCTAAAATAAAAAAATAAAAAAATTTAATTATCTAAATCAAATCCAAATTTCTTTTTCTATAATTGAGAAGACTGGTACACTCATCTCTTTAAAGATTAATGAAATTAGAACATAATGAGAGAAAGATAGAACACAACTTGAAATATGATTGTTGTCCTTCACATACATAAATGAAAAGAGAGAAATTTAAGAAAAGAGAAAGTTTACTATCACAACGAATCACCACAACATTATTACAACAAGCTTGTTTTGAGTTGTGGTGGGCTCCAATATTTTTTTTTGATTGGTTGATACTTCAACTTGTTATAAAATATTGTGAGAATAATGAGAGAAAGATAGAACACAACTTGAAATATGATTGTTGTCCTTCACATACATAAATGAAAAGAGAGAAATTTAAGAAAAGAGAAAGTTTACTATCACAACGAATCTCCACAACATTATTACAACAAGCTTGTTTTGAGTTGTGGTGGGCTCCAATTTTTTTTTTGGATTGGTTGATACTTCAACTTGTTATAAAATATTGTGAGAATTTGTTGTATACATAGAAAAACTTGAAAGATAAATACTACTTTGTCTCCCATAAATTTTGGAGTAAGAAAGTAACTAAGCAAATTATTTATATATATATATATTATTAAATAACTTGACTAATCGATCTCTGTTTATTATTATTATTCTTTTTTTTTTTTTTTTTTTTAAGGCTTTTTTGTGTGATGCCTAGCAATAAATTTTTAAAAAAATTAGTGCTTTTTAATTAACAAAAAATTGCGAAATCAATGTTATAAATTCTCTAAGGCAAATATGCGACCCTTCTAGGAAAACTGATAACTGAATAAAACAGGATAAAATAAGTGAGCCACATAATAAAGGTTAAGATAAGAGGTTGTCATTTACCTATATTTATTTAATATATCAGCCATGAAAAAAGGAAAAAGAAAAAAATAAAAAGTGCTAAAATAAAAAAATTAAGATGTAATACATGTTGGCAAAGTTTCATAAAATCCAATACAATACCATGAAGATGAGGGAAATGAAAATATAATTAGACCATCTGCGAACATGAATGTGGGGGCAAAAAAAAAATTGATATGCAAAAGGAGAAAACATCACAACCTTAAAAAAAAAAAAAAAATAAAATAAATTGGGTAAGGAATGCTAATTAAGTTACTAGCTTAAGAATTATTATTTCTTCTTAAGATGGAGGTGGAATTCCATAGATAAATAAGATAAACGAAAGTGAGCGAAGTGTACAGCAAGAGATGGTGCATGTGGACGCTGCTACTTTCACACCATGGTGTGAAACAGTATTTTCACACAATGGATGTGGCTTCTTCTCATTGGTACACATAACAAAGGGGGTCCCACAGGTCCCACAAATAAAAAACCAGCCAAACCATTAACTCTATCCAAGAATTGAGTTGAGCCTATAACCAAACACTGTAAAAACAAGTGAATTGGCTGAGAAACATATGATTTTTCTTCCTTAGCTTTCTTCTTAATTAAGTTGCTGCTGCTCCACTGCACACGCAAACTCCGGAAAAAATACAACAACAACAAGCAGAGAAGCACATACCACCATTGCTTAAAAGCTTGGATTTTTTTAGCTGGAGTTATATTCTTTGAACCAAAATTGATTCAATATTCTCATCTACCACTATTCTTTGAACCAAAAAACACATACTACCATTAGCTTCAAAAAGCCTTGCTACCATTTATAAAAAAATCGGAGTTGAGTTTTGGGTTCCGTGTTTTGGGGTATAGACCACCATTCACAGGTTGAAGAGCATGGGTTGTTGTTTGATGATGAATGTATTAATTGTAGACATTATTGTCCACAGGTTCTTCACATTTTCTGGGTAAGAGTTAAACTGTTCAACAAATTTTTAGAAAATTGTGGACATTATTGTCCACATTTTCTGAGCAAACTTAAATGTTCAACCCAATTTCCAGGAATTGTTCACAGTTTCTAATCAAGAGTCCACATCTTCAAACATTCCCGACATTGTTTGTGTAATTAAATTTCCATAGATTTGGAATAAGGTGAACACAATCAGTAAGAGTCTAAAGAGAAAAGAGATGAGAAAAAAAATGAGAGAATGAAGATGGAAAGAAATTGTTGTTTGAAATGCAGAAATTGTGGTGCAGTAGAAGGAGGAAAGGAAAAAAACAGAAAAGAAAAAAGAAAAGAAGAAGAAGAAAGAAGCAGGACTAAGAAGATAAGATAAAGAAATAAGGAAAAAAAAAATAATAATAATAACAATGATAAAAGAATAAGCAAATGAGTGGAGGAGAATTAAAGAGAGTTAAAGAATAGGAAAAAAATCTCTTTGGCAGGTGGGCTACGGGTTTGAGTGGAGATATGGGTATTAATTGGGCCAACGAGTATTTACACAACAATGCTATAAACACAATATTTTCACAATAATTTTACATCAATATTGAGTTGGTAGGTTTTTATTAGTTCTCATTTAGACCCACCAATTACATCAGTTTATTATTTACCATTCACAATTTGACACCTTAATATTGTTGTGAACGTGTTGTGTCCGTAACTTTAATGTTTAGCTAATATATATGTATTAAAAAATAGCATTAATCCCGAAACAGTATATTAGTATCGACCGGTATTGAAATATTTCGTTTCTCTAATAATATAGAAATGACATCTGATATGAGTATTGACAACTTTTGTTGGAATCATTATTTTTAAACTTAATAGCTTAAAACTTAAGTTTTTTTTTTTTTTTGGCTTTGGGTTTTTCATTTTTTTTACTTAGCAATAGCAATAATAGTTAGATTTTTTTTTTTAAGAATATTATTGTACATATAATGAGATAATAAACATTACTTTTATTTGTTGTGACATTTAATACAAAATCAATCATAGATGATTTCAATAATTTTAAAAACATCGACTTTCATTTAATTAGATAATTGCTTTGTTAATACATAATAGATGTTACTTTAGATTTTCATTAAAAAAAAAAAAAATTGATTCTTCTTTCAACCTCCGTCAATTAAAATTCTGATTACGTCCCTAAACACAGTGGTGATGTGAAGATATTGTTGAAATTGTGGTGTGAGAGAATAAAAGTGCAAATATATAAAGTAATAGGATTTAGCAAAAAATATATATAAAGTGGTAGGCTCCGACATGTTCCCTCTATCTCTCATCTCTCTCTCTCATTCTCTCAAATCTCATTTTATCTCATCTCACTCTCTCATTACTCTTTAAAAAAAGGTTCCACACAATTCTCATTTCATCTCACTATCTAAAATATGTCCCACAACTCAAAAAAATTGGAATAAGGATCCATAGTTGACTTAACCCCAAACATTTTTGGGACTAAGGATCTATAGTCGACCCCAAACATTTGTAGTAGAGATGTAGCATATTGAGAGAGAGAGAGAGAGAGAGAGAGAGAGAGAGAGAGAGAGAGAGAGAGAGAGAGAGAGAGAGAGACAAGTTGTTGTATAAAAAAAAGATTGCTCATGTGAAGGTAGATATTATTTTAAAAATTGTGTTTACGATATTTGGATCAACTAGCTCATACATTTATGCCAATGGTTGAAAACATATTGAGCCAAGCCGAGTACTAAAAGTTCAAAATTGAGATTGTGATGTTTGTTAAAAACATATCTCTTTGTTTACAATCATAATCAAACCATCCTCTACATTATGATGTGATAAAAGGCATGGTTCGTGTGTTAATTGGAACCATCCTAGCCATCCAATCCCCTTGTGGATCACTTGTACGTGATGTGGTGATCAACTATCTCAGACTTTCACTTTTAGCGTTTGTTTAAAAACAGATATGGTGAGCCAAAATGCTACATCTCGAGCATTTACCCCTTCCATCATCCAAAGTTACACACACAAACACACATTCTTTATAAACTTTAAGTATACATAAGATACCTAGTTTACTATATATATATTATGTCTCTTATTATTTTAAGTACTATTGCTCTTAAAAGTTTACAACCATCCTCAATATTTGTATTTATTTTTTAAATATTTTCTATTTAGTTCTTTCAATTAAAATTGCCTTAACGTAGACACTATTTGTTTTTATTTTTATTTTTTTAAAATTACAAATTTTATGGAGAATTAGCCGATCTCACAAATATTTGGATGAATTTTGACATCAATTTTAAATTTTAATGTCTAATATTGCAAATTATAATTATGAAAAGAATGAATAAAAATAAATATACTATCATCTTTTCCCTTTTTTATTTTTTTTTTTTATTTTTTATCATCCCACTTTTTATCATTCATACAAAGATTGAGTGGCTTATACACTAAGATCAGGTCACAAGTCTCAATTTTTGGCTATATAAGTTTTTAATGATCACCCTAGAAAAAATTCGTAGAGCTTACAATGGAATAGATTCACCGTTTTTTATTGATTAAAATTCTTTTATACCATCGAGATTTACTTAATACTTCCAGCTTATCCCAAAATAATTTTCGGGCTCCACCCCTATACACATGAGTCCTTAAAAATACATAATTTAATACATTATAATGTATACATATTTTCATAAACTTATATATAATTTTATATATTTAATTACCCAAATATATATTTAATGAAAACTTGTCAACTCAACTATTGTGAAAAATATTATATAATGTATTTTACTTAAAATTTTAAGGCTCTCCAATAATTTTTAAGCTTGTCAATGCCAATAATCTAAACTTGTTTAAAAAGTTCTACTTAGCTTATCAATAGGAATGGAAACTAAACTAAAAATTTATAGGATAAATTACACTGATAGCTCATTCTTTTGGGAAAATTAGACTCTCTAGACCCTATTTTGGTGGTCTGCGCTTCTCAAAGTAAGTAAATATCAAAAGAAAAGAAATAATTAAAAATAAAAATTAAAGAAATGTAAGGTAGCAGACAAACAAATAAGAGTGGGGGCAGATATTTATTTCTCCCGCCAATGAAATTTGGGTGAAAAGTAAGTAAAAAAAGGAAAGAAAAGAAAAAATTATATAATAAAAAAAACTGACTCCTTTGTCCCATCACATCTATCACACACTCACAGCTACTCTACTCTATCACATACGTACCTTTAACCTTTTTTAATTAAAAATCTATCATGTGAATCGTTGGATTTAATCCATTGGTTTGAATGGTTCACACGTTAAAGAATTGATAACGTGTGAGGTGATATGTGGTGGTCTGCCCAAGGTTTCCCTCCAGTTATTCCCACTCCCACTGATAACGTGTGGAGAAAGTGTTTGACTTTGAAGCTGTCCGAAGTCCGAACCCCTCTCCCTCTTCTATCCCCACATTTCTCTGCGCCACACGTTCACACACACTCACTTTCTCTCTCTCTAGAATTCTCTGTTTCTCTCTCTAAAACTCTCCATGGCTCTCTCCCATTCCGACCTCCTCCTCTCCCTAACCCAATCAAGGTCTCTCCAACGCCGCGCTCCGGATTCTCTCCAGATCTCTACTCCTTCTCCGGCTTGGAACGTGGCTATTCCTCTCTTATCACCGCTTGCCGCCTCACCCACATATCCGAAGCTGGGTGTCGATGAGCCGAGGCAGCTACAGCAACCGCAGATTGTGACGGAGCCAGAGAAAGTGGCTGTCAAGAAGTGGCAGCATCCGGCGGCTCCGTTCTGCTACGGTCAGGCTCCGCAGGTCAAAAACCAGAATGGTTTCATTGTTTTTCTTCTCAAACCCATAAGCAAGCGAAGCAGCAGTAGGTTCATTAATAATTCTGGTCTGACCATTTCTACCCGTTTAGTAGTTGTAGGTTTGGATTAGGACCCAAACCGTGTAATGTTATTTTTATTATTATATTATGAAGAAGCATAGGATTGTGTATTATTTGACTTTTGAATAGTGTGTAGATCTAATGGTGTGCGTTGGAGTTTTTTGATCAACGTTAACATCAAATGTGAAATTGGTTGGCAACATTTGCGTATTTTTAAGGTTACCCATGAGTAACCCATTACATAAACTTTCTTTTATATTTAATGTTACCCAGAGCAACTTATTGCCATTAGAATCATCACATTACTCATTGTGAAAAATATTAAAAAAAAAAAAAATGTCTAAAAATGTTCTCTAAATTGTGGTGAAACTCAATATGTTCAAACAAATATACAGAAAATGTGAACAATATTGTCCACACTTGAATAAAATTGTCCACATTTTCTGGGTACACTCGATTTTAAAATTTAATAATCTAAGCCACTGGATTAAGGCAGTGATTCTATCATGATTCTTTTATGCATCAGAGAAGGAGTTTAACGCGATTCCAGGTTTCCATGAGACGAATTTGTGTTTTAAAGTCCGAAACATCTCTAAGACCCATTCAAAAATAAGTTTTGAGATCAAATTTTCAGAAAACACTTTCTGGATTCACTTGAATGTTCATACTAACATTGTTCACATTTTCTGGGTAGACTTGAATGTTCATACAAATTCCCAGAAAGTGTGGACAATATTGTCCATACTTAAATAAAATTGTCCACATTTTTTAGGTAGACTTGAATATTCATACTAACACTGTTCACATTTTCTGGGTAGACTCGAATGTTCATATTAACACTGTTCACATTTTCTGGGTAGACTCAAATGTTTATACCAATTCCCAGAAAGTGTGGACAATATTGTCCACACTTAAATAAAATTGTCCACATTTTCTGGGTAGACTCGAATGTTCATACTAACACTGTTCACATTTTATGGGTAGACTCGAATGTTCATACCAATTCCCAGAAAATTGTCCACACTTAAATAAAATTGTCCACATTTTTTGGGTAGACTCGAATGTTCATACTAACACTGTTCATATTTTCTGGGTAGACTCGAATGTTTATACCAATTCCCAGAAAGTGTGGACAATATTGTCCACACTTAAATAAAATTGTCCACATTTTCTGGGTAGACTTGAATGTTCATACTAATACTGTTCACATTTTCTGGGTAGATTCGAATGTTCATACTAACACTATTCAAATTTTATTATTTTTAATCTCAACTAAAATCACTCAAAATTAAATCTCTATTTCCAAACAAAAAAGAAAGCATTCAAAACCTCACAAATATCAAACCCAACACATTTTATTCCCCAATACAATGAAACCCACAATTTCAAACATCAAATCTTCTCTTCGTGAAACCATTCCCAAACTCAAAGAAAACTCAAATCTACAAATATCAAAAGATCTCTCCGTGAAATCATTCCCAAACCCAAGCAAATCCATTCTTTCAAACATCAAACCCACACACACACCTTCAAACATCAAACCATACCTTTATGAGGGGAGCTTAGATCTTCAATCGATGAGAGAGTTTTGGAGGAATAGAACTTCAATGGAGGAGAGAGCTTTGGGGGAGCACAACTTCAACGGAGGAGAGAGCTTTGCAAGAGAGAGAATCTATCATCTATGTTGCTGTGAATAGAGAGAGTGAAAGTAAGAGTAAAAGAAGTGTTTGGTTATAAAAATAGTTAAACTTGGAATAGTTAATTGGGAATAAGAGTTTTGTCTTTTAGTAGGGGTGTGAAACAGTAACTTTCACACAGGGTGTGAAAGAAACATTTCCCTATCTAAAATATTCTCGTGTCATGACTCATGATATACCCATACCAAGTAGAAGCAATCCTCTTTTTCTTATTGGCCAAATTGGTTACAATAGGAGATGATGGAGATTCTGTAGTCCATTAGGATAGTCACTTTCTCTTAGGATTATTATCTTCTTCTTCTTCTAACAGGATATCGAGCTTGATATGAACTGGCTGTAATTGTAATCAACACATAGTCGCCTCCACCTCCAACTATAATTACTATGATCAAACTACAATTTGTAATCCCCTAGCTTTGGTGTTAATTACAATGTCTCCTATATTAGAGTTCAAAATCAGGTTAATCAACTCCTAACATTTGACATAA
This sequence comes from Fagus sylvatica, assembly GCA_907173295.1. Taxonomy (NCBI): domain Eukaryota; kingdom Viridiplantae; phylum Streptophyta; class Magnoliopsida; order Fagales; family Fagaceae; genus Fagus; species Fagus sylvatica. The sequence continues at coordinate 19,773,636 of OU015772.1, forward strand.
TGGCAAATAGCCTCTCACCGTGACATTGAATTTCCAAAATAAAATAAAATAAAAAATGACCACTTCTACCTTGATACTACATGCAACTATGCAAGCGAAAATTTAAACATAGTGCCTAAACAAAAGAAAAAAATTTAGAAAATTCAAACAGGGAGGCATACAAGTCGTAGTGGGCTAGTGGCTTCCATTCATTCCAAAACAACCTTGGCCCCAAGAGCTTTCAGCTTCTCAATTATTTGTTCACCTTCTTCTTTTGATACTCCCTTTTTCAAAACTGAAGGGCTCTTCTCCACCAAGTCTTTGGCTTCCTTGAGACCCAAATCAGTAAACCCCCTGACCTCCTTGATTATTTTGATCTTTGAAGCTGCTTCATATGACTCCAGTTTTAATTCAAAAACAGTCTTTTCTGGTTTCATCTCCTCCTTGGATGCTATTGGTGCTTTGACTCCCATTCCAGCCAATCCAGCAGCTCCTGGTTTCAAGACCCCCACTGTTGGTGGTTCCTTCATTCCCATTTTTCTCATCATAATGCCTCCCAGCTCAGCAGCTTCAGCCAATGTGAGTCCTGCAACTTCATCTATGAGCCTAAAGACACGCTCACTTGGAGGACTGCGATGTTCCGTAGGATCAAAAGTAGCTGGATCATAATCAGTTGGGAGCCTTCTTTGATCAATCTCCACTTCTTCCTCCTCTTCCTCCTTTGCAGGTTGACAAAAACTTCGACTGAACCCATTGAAGTTAATGGCATTTAGTGCTACCACAGGTTTTCTAGATAATCCATTAGGTAAATGATGCCTAAATCTCAAAATGAAGCTCATTTCAGGTTTATACTCTAATCAAAGGAAAATCAACATATAAGCTTCGAGTTCTCACTGGAGCAACACTATGGCCTGAAATCAACAAAACAAACAAATAAATAAATATGGAATGGAAGATTGTTAAATCATATACATTTCCTCCAATCGAGGTTAATAGTACAGGAAATAGGACATGATGGTAAACTTCAAAAGAAAAATAACAAGAAGAAAACATGAAGAGGTCAAACCTAAAAAATTTGACTAAAAAGTTGAGAAAGGGGGAGAAGAGAAATACAGTAATACATCAAAAGTGTGTCCCATGATAGAATCCTTCAAATTTGGCTAAATATAATCTAAATGCATCCAAGGAAACAACGTATATATATATTGGTAAGTTACACATACACCCAGTGGATCTTGAACCCACGACTTCACCTTCTACCTAGAACTTGTAAGGGGAGGAGCTCATTGGCAAGGAAACATAATAATTTAGGATTGCATGAACCATATCATTTCATCTTAGATTAGAAAGAAATAAACTAAAATTCACTTTAAAACTAGAATAATATATATATATATATTTTTTAATAAGTAACAAAAAAACTATATGAGAAAGAGGAGAAACCTTGTTTAAAGAAACACAACAGTTCCCCTAAAGAATTACAAACTAAAATTCAAAACATCAATGAAGTCAACAAAAGAACATCGTGCCAAAGGCCTGAGAACTTCCATTCGAAAAAAGCAATAAAAATGATTTGAGCATCGGAGAAGACCGCTCCACGCCATTAATTTCTCTCTGTCCAAATAATTAAATGTAACACAAAGAGGGGCTGCATTCCAGGAGGGACTACTCCTATGTCTTCCAAACGAACCTCTCCATCGAAAAACCAAATCAACCACCTTAATTGATGGGTTTTCTCCCAAAACACCTCACTTCATAATAAAAAAGAATCTAGCACATCAAGCAGAACTGAAACTTTTCAATTGGCTCTCATCTACATACTGCACCATCAACATCCCTTAGGAAAAAATTTCTAGGGTGCATATTCAACAGCTCAACAGCTCAAATTCATAAAAGAGGGTGCCATGCCTTTCCCCTAAAGCTAATATCATGATTGGTATATATCTTAGCAATTCACAAATAACCAAACTTCTGCTGCTAGCCTTTCTTAATGCAAATATGCCCAACAGATTTCAATTTTCAAGTCCCACCACAGCAGATTAACAAATACATTTAAGCTGCCTAACTTGGAAATCTCTGATCAAAAGAATTCCCATGTGTTTAGCAAGGAAACCCAAAATTCTCCATCAACTTATTTACAAAAAGCTAAAAACGAAGTCTTTTTTGTTTGGTTTATGGTCATTTGCATCCTAAACAGCTAAATCTAGTCTTTTATCAATTTATTTTATCTCTTTCGGTAAAAGGCCAGAAGATTCATGTAGTTGAGTCTCCGGTTAATAACTACTTTTGTCTTTCATTTTCTGACAGCATTCACATAAGGCTCAATAAAATTTTAGCCACATTCTAACTAAAACCCCTATTGTATTTTATTTAACCCACAATTCACTTACACATGCATCATACTCTCCAATCTTTCTCTACTCCATTTAAAAATTCTTTCTTTGACTTACCGGATTACATGTAGAGAAACATCTGTGTGGTTGATGGATGCAACCGGGGGTTTACTCTCTTGGGGTGAGTCCAAAGGGCCCTATCTTGGCAGGATTACCACGTCATCGAAAATAAATAAATAAAATATCAACACCCAAATAACATTAGCAAGCCAAAAGAAAATTCTCATGGAAATACAAAGAAGAGCACCCAGAATGAGAAATCAACACTGCATTGTCATCATCATTCAAAGAAGAACAAGGGGTAAATTATATATATTCAGCTGAGTTAATGCTGAAAATTAGTTTAATTACAATCCTGAAAATTTCTAATTGGAGTTTGTGCTACTCTTGCAATCTGTCAAAAACGATGACAAGATAAGCAAAGAAGAAAAAATCTCCCAAGGGTAAAAAGGATTTCCAATTACTAAAAAGTCAAAAACAAATCTGAACTTTTTTTTATTGGTATTAAAAAAAAAAAAAAAAAAAAAAAAAAAAAAAAAATTCTTAATGGGTGACATTTCCAACTTTTTCTAAAATTTTTATTTATAGTGTTTGATTACAATTTACAAGGTCATGGAAATAAAGTGTTTGATTTAGAAGCTTATGCAGAAAATAATTCCTCGGAGAGGTGCAAATTAAGCAATACCCAGTAATTAGTAAACCCCCCAAGAACTCAGATTGAAAGAAAAAATCTGAGATTGTGAGAGTAAACCCCATGAAGAAGTACTCCAGTCAAAATCAAACCCATTTATCAATCATCCAATATATCACAAAACAAAGTGCAAGAAACAAAAAGACCGAAAAAAATAAACTCGCACCGGTGACGAAATCAGTGGCGTCGTGGTTGAGTTTGACAGACAGTGAGAGAGCGCTCCAGAGACGTTGGAGATTTAAGAAAAAAAAAAAAAAAAAAAAAAAAAATGCTGAGGTACAGTAGCTTTCACACAGTGTCTGACGTTGGATTTTTGGGCTGGGCTCATATTTAGGATTGTAAATCAAACCATAGTGGTTGCGGTTAAAAAGGTGAAAAAAAAAAAAAAAATCATGTTATTAAAAATATTTAAACAAGTTATGTGATTAAAAATAAATGTTGATAGTTTTATGAGTTACCATATAGTGGGTTGAAAAATTTTTTACTCAAAACTAGTTTGAAAGTAAACTATATATCCTTTATTGGAGAGCTTTGGGTCTTTTTAAATTTTTGGAGCAGGTGGGGGCCTAAGTCTTAAGCCGACCATGATTTTTAATTCGGTTGGCTTAGAGAGTGTATATCATTTAAGACAAGTGAATCATGTTCACCTCCATCCCAATCAACTAATACATATGTGAATTTTAAGTCAATAATACATATGTGAATTTTAAATCAAAGGTAATGACATCATGGAAAATAAAAGCAAAATGTACAGTGAAAGCAAAAGCACACTCAAAGCCAAACTTAAACTGCTCAGAAAATGGAGGTAAGTAACATTATTCATTAAGTCAGTTTAAAAAAAAAAAAAAAAAAAAAAAAAAAAAAAGAAAAAAAAAAAAAAGAAGGAAAAAAAAGAAAAAAAAGGGTCATCAAGTCATGACATACACTATCAAGATAGAACCTTAGCTCGATTGTTTGTGTCATGAGAGTGCACATGCATTCTCTAAATTAAACAGCTACCAACAAAGCATTCATTATGATGAGCTATTTGCCTATTTGTTGCACAATGGTCTTGTTTGTAATGAGTGGATTTCCTGAAATTCTAAGAGAACTTTTTCACGAACACCTTTCCTACCCTAAGCATATTAAAGCACATTTCCAGTTTTTACACAGCTTTTCAGCAAACCAAGAAGTCAAGAGATATTGGTGGTTCCACCTAGTCCTAGCTTAATTAGTAAAGTCTCCTGTCGTTGAGGAAGTGACTTGGGTTCGAATCCCAACTACACAAAGAACCAATTGGTTTCTTAGCTTGATGGTAAGAGCAATTATCATGAAGCGTATGCCATAGGTTTAAATTCTGCCATAACTATTTAAAAAAAAAAAAAAAAAAAGTTGAGAAATTGAAAACATGAGTTCAAATCCCAACTACACAAAAAACCAATTGGTATCTTAGCTTGATGGTAAGAGCAATCATCATGAGCGAACGTCATAGGTTTAAATTCTGCGTAATTATAAAAAAAAAAAATGAGAGAGAGAGAGAGAGAGAGAGAGAGAGAGAGAGAGAGAGAGAGAGAGAGAGAGAGAGAGAGAGAGAGAGAGAGAGAGAGAGAGAGAGAGAGAGAGAGAGAGAGAGAGAGAGAGAGAGAGAGAGACCTTTGGCAATCGAAGACTAAGTTGGTGGGGTACGAGTTCGGTGACCAATATCAAAGAACCACTTTGCTCCCCACTATTAAGATGAGATCGAAACCTAGGAGGGGAAGGGGACAGGGTCGACCCCAAGATTTGGGTTGTCCAAACCCGTTCTAATTTTGATTACCTACTTATTATTAAATATTAAAAAAAAAAAACATAAAAATCCAATTTTTTTTTTATGCAAAATCAAGTTTACATTATTTTTAGCCTAAAATTACATTAAAAAAAAAAAATGTAACAATGTTTATGGTGCTTTGTCCTACAAAACACAATAAAATTAATACTAATAATAAATTAAAAGTCATAAAAAAAATCATTAAATAAATACGGAAACACACTACACAGCAACACAAGATAATGATTTGCCCCACTACCCCACAAACAAAAGCATATGCCCGATAACCACATCTAAGTATGTATAAAATTTTCAAACAAATCAATAAAAACAAAGCAAAACACAACACTCCAAAATAGTGTAATAGTATGGACATAGTTTTCCTCCAACCCAGTTTGTTCTCCTTCAACCCACTACGTGTTAATTAAATAGACTATCCACATGTATTATTTGAAAAAGTCACATGACTCATTAAAAAAGTCATGTGACTAAAAATGTTTTATGTCGAAACAAACAGCGCGTTAATATTTATAATACTTTTGATAAATTATTAATGTTTAAATTCATTTTGACGTAGAACTCGCACAGTCGCAATTAGATGATTTCACTAACGATATCATGAATATGGATATCAACAAGAATTGCAAGGATGACACCCCATTAATTGACCACCCCATCTCTTCTAATCCAATGTTGTTGCATTTTCTAAACATATGCACAAATTAATTGTTATTATTATGGAAGTTGGGTTGTTTATTATTACCTCATGTTTTTATTTCTAGATCTGCTACTATAATTATATTATAAAGGTTGGTGGTTTTGTTCGGAATAGTTTTTGTTTTTTGATAATTTGATAGTTGGAGGTGAAAAGATTTGAACACTAGATATCTCCATTGTAAATATCAAAAGGTGTCAATTGAGTTATAAGGCTTTTTGTAGTTTTTTCTGGAATTAAGTTGTACATAAATTATGTAATGTATATACATAGTATACAATATGAAAAAAATTGCTAATAGGTCGATTCACTACATATCTAGGTGTCATCGGTGGTGGAGGACAGATCTGGGTGGCATTGAGTGGGGGTTTTGATATGGGAGTCAGGGTTAGGGGTTTTGATTTGGAGAAAATGGTTTTGATATGGGCATTAGTTGTGTGGTTTTAATTTTTTTGAAGCAGGTTGGGTATTGAGTCAATATGGACATGGGTTAGCTTATGTGTAATTTTTAATTAAAAAATAATTTTTCACATCATTCAAAATATGTTATATCATCTCTCTATTAGCCACATAAGCAAACAAATTAACGGACTAACGGATTTGGACGGAATGACCAATAACACTTATTTTTTAAACTTTAGAGATCAATAATACTTATTTCAAACTTTAAGAATAAAAAAGTTCAATGTGTAAACTTTAGAAACCAACCATACATTTTGCCTAAGATTTAAATAGTAAAATTTGTATCATCGCAATATTCAAAGAAAAAAAATAAAAAAAACCATAGCGCTTAAATAAATTCCGAAGAATTAATTTTGCACTACAAAGACATCTTTTATTTATAATTTTTATAATTCAATAATTTGGAAAGAACATCTCAACCTAAATATCTTAATTCAAAAAAATCAAAAAAATACTAGTTGGGCTACCAAATTTTTATCTCGTTGACAAATTCTAAGTTTACATTATCCGTTCACGCGTATGTAGTGGTTGCCGGCAAATTTGATCACACCATGTCCGCACATGCCCATCTTTGAATAAATCGCCAATCTTGGGTTTACTTTTTTCCGCGACTCCGGCTACAAAAAACTACTGCGTTTCTTTTTTTAATTATTATTCAGACGCAGTCACGCAAGTGAGATTGGAAGACAGGTTGTCATTACGGGTCCCACAACTTCCACATTGACTCAACGGGAACTCAATCCAGCATTATCCAATCAAAACACGACGCGTGACCCTACATGACGTGGTGCACCCAATCGCTTCAAAGAAGGTTGGTACGTAGCAAATACAAGTATTTCTCATCCATCTCATCTAGCTATAAATGCAAAACCGAAAAGTGTGGTTATTTTACCATACAGATTGCGAAAGAGAGAGCGTAGGAGAGAAAGGAAAGGAAAGGAAAAGTAATTGCTGTAAAACTCTCCGACGCTCTCGTGCTTCAACCTTTTACGGCGACTCGATCTATAATCATGGTAATTTCTCTCTCCCGTTTTTATTTTTTATTTTATTTTTTATTTTTTTTATTATGGTGTAGGTATCGTAAATTTTCTTGATCTGATCTTGTACCTGATAATTCGATCTTTAAATCGATCAGATCTGATCTAATCGAAAGGTTATGATTAATGAAGGATCTGATCTGTAATTTTGTTCTTTGAATATTTTGATTAGATCGCAGTTTCATGATAAATTCAACTACGCGTAACGTAATTAAAAATTAGAGAAATAAATTTGAGTGCATATTATAATTTTTTTTTTTTAGGGATTTCTCATTCTTATGATTTTGATTTCTGTAATGTAATGTAATCTAGGTATTAAATTCTTTTAGGCCGTTTGTGACAATTTTGACATTTAATTGCATGAATGAAGTTGTATGATTTGATATCTCATTGTAGTTAAAGACAGATGAATTATGTGGCGGCTTTTCGTGTTTGTTTTCGTAGATCTCGTAGGCACTGTTCTAATCTGAATAGTAACACACCATTATAATCAGGAATGTAGATATAGCTATTTCTTCAAGTTTATAACAGAGAAATCCAGTGTTTAAATCCCCCTCCCCCAACTATCGATTTCGGATTATCAACAACAAAAAATGAAATCTAGATATAGAATTAGTGAGAGGAGCCAGGATTTTAGCATTGGAGGGGCCAAGTTAAGGATTGGATTGTGGGTATTTTATTTGGGGGTCCGAATCAAAATTAGGTCAACTTTTTTGGGTGGGGCACCTAGATATTGTCCTTTGAATGTAAAGGAATTCATTCAGTGGTGTTGTAATTCTTTAAGGTTTGTCCTTTGAATAGTGTGAAATTGAAATTGTTGTTTATTTGAATATTTTGATGATGTTGAATGGAATTGTGTTGTTTGTGGTATATGTGCACAGACAACTTCAAGGCGTCTTGCGGATAGGAAGGTGGAGAGGTTCGAGAAGAACATTATGAAGAGAGGAGCTGTGCCTGAAACAACTGCGAAAAAGGGAAAGGACTATCCCGTTGGTCCCGTTCTGCTTGGGTTCTTCGTTTTTGTTGTCATTGGTTCATGTAAGATTCTCCTTCCTTGGTAACCTTTATACCTATTTATTATCTTTGTTTTATTGTTATTCAAGGTTGTGCTTTTCTTATAACAGATTTGATAATTGAGCCATGCAATGTTGTCATAGGTGCATTCATAATTATCTTGATAACGTGCTTAAGGCTCTGTTTGTTTCGCTGTAAAATATTTTCCATTGCAAAATGTTTTCAGATGAAAATGATTTCAGGGAAAATGATTTTTTTTTTCCGTGTTTGGTTGCATTCCGGAAAATATTTTATAGTGTTGTGTGAAAGATAGAGCAGAAGAGACGGGGGGTGAGGCGTGCTTTTTTGGAAAATGGTTTACGAAAAAATTGGGCGTAAACCATTTTCCAAATTTTAACAAAGGATTTTCCAGTCAACGGAAATTATTTTCTGTTTGACCACCATTTTGCAGTGAAACAAACACCCGCAAATCTGAAAATATTTTCCGAAAAATATTTTACAGCGAAACAAACGGAGCGTAAATGATATGTGTGGTACAGAATAACTTGTTCATTTGAAATGTAACTGTGAATGATTAACTCATTTGCATTAGAGCAAGCATGGCACAAGAAGTGGCTTTCTAACTTTTTATCTTAGTATCACATTTTGGAGTTTGAACCTAGTCTGTTTTGATGGTTTTTGCAATTTTCAATTGGTGATCTTTGCTACTATGTTGGTGTTTGGGACTTCTTAGAAATCTTAGGTTCCTAATGTCTGAATTGTTGAGCATTGGGATATCTATCTGGAATCTAAAGCCTGTATGCAAATCAAATGCTTTTCAAATTTCTCATAATACAGATTGATTAGTTTGTCATGTTTATTTTGTAAACAAGGTTTAAAGTAAATTTTTAGAATGTAATCATGGCATCCTCCATCGTATGGCTAGGCATTATAGTTAGAAGTAATGATACTTGACAGAAACTCTAGTACAGAGTAAAGAGCTTGGATTCCAGTGGTTTATTTCAGGTTGAACTAAAATTTGAAAATTTTCCATGTCCTCCCATTTTGCTTATGTGAATTGGGATTTTCACTTGTATTGAAGGTTTACTTATGACATCTTTATCATTGTTGCAACAGCTCTCTTTCAGATAATCAGAACAGCAACAAGTGGAGGCATGGCGTAAACATACCCTGATTTTAAGATATGGCAACAGAAGAATTCCTTTTATGTCTTTGACCTTTTTTGTTAGCTGTCTAGGAAATTGATGATACATGTAGACTTGTGGTTACTCATGTTGTGAAGAACTCAAGAAGTTTTAATAATGGAAAACCCCTTCCCAAGGTTGTATTGACTATGAATTATCTCAAATTTGGAATGCATCTTTTTGGGGTTATATTCTCAAATTTGGGTTCATTGGGAAGAAATGGAATAATTAAGAGGGGGGTTGTTCATTCTATTCTATTCCTTCCAAAATATGAGGAATATTGATTCTTTTTAATCATATATTTTGAGAAAAGATAAGGTGAATAGTTTAATAGCAAAATCATATTTTTCTTTCACTTCCATGCACATTATAGAAATGCCACTATAGTCCATATCATTATGTTCCTTCATATAAGTGATCCATTCCATCTAGATCAGTTAGCTTTTGAAACTCGAAACTTTTCAAGATTTTTAAGAATAGATTGTCAAGCTTTTGAAAACTCGAAATTTTTTAAGTTTTTAAAAGGAAAAGAAAAAGAAAGTAGAAATTATGTATTTTTCATAAAGAGAAGAAAAGTTGAAATTTTGCAAAATTTGGATGCGAAAATTTTTCCACATTTTTCTTTTAAGATTTCTAGTTGTGGTGGACTAAACCACCTCGACAAGTTGTCGAAAACGTTGTGTTAGACTTTTAGATGCTGTCAAATTTCCAGTAGTAGTACAAAGTATTATTTGTCATGTTGCATGAGATGATAGATACAATAGTACAATATGTGTCCTTTGCTGCTTGTAAGAGTGCACCTTCGCTTCCGTATAGGTAAAAAGAAAATATCATAGATAAATAGATACAATACTACAATATGTGTCCTCTTATGCTTGTAAGAGTCCACCTAGCTTCCAATGATAAGTAATTCTAAGGTTGGGAAGCATGGTTTCTCCAAGAATCGAATTATATTGTTAAGTGATTGTCGCTTACCAATATCATGACCCACTCCTTGAGAGAAGTGGCTGCATGTGGAACCCATGGGCATGAGGGAACCATGTCTTGGATTGAGTAAGGTGATTTGGTAGTAGGTTATGTTGCCCCTCTGAGGTGCATGCTTGCACAAGTTGGTTAAGTTGGCGACATGTTGATGGATCGTTGTCCTGACCTGACAGGTTGCAGTGGGCAACATTAGGGCCAGCCCAATTATTTTGGGGGCTTCAAGCAAAATTTTAAATTGAGGTCTTAATCATTCAATGCTAAATTAAATTAATGTTTTTTTAAAAAATATTTATTGAAACTAATCATTTTAATTCCATACCGACGGTATCATCCCTCCTAGAACAACGATTTCCACATCTTTCTTTCCTCCATTTATATAAAAAAAAATTATCCTGTTATACGATGTTAGCTTTAGGTATTGGGTCTTATCCAGTTGTCGTCTATCTAACGGATTTCTTGAACGTTTGAGATTTTCTTGAATCATCATGGTTGTAGTATAAATCTAAGGTTTTAATCGATTCATTCTTTTTGCTAAATAAAATGAAGTAGTGTTACGCATTAATACACATTGCACAATAAGGCAACCCAATTAAAATGCTAAACTTATAGCAAACAATATGTGAGTCACTAACCTATCATATTACTTCAAACCCAATACAAATATATATTTATCAAAAAGAATCAAGTTTAACAAAAATCTACATCATAATTCAAGTAAAAGACAAAAAACAAAAATCTACATCATGATTCAAGTTAAAATAAATAAATAAATAACAAATTAACTGACAAGTTGTCAAGTACAATAACATCACGTGGGAGTGGGGGGGGGGGCTCTAGAAAAAATAAAAGTGAGTGAGTGGTGATGGGTCTGCTGGCAGATAATTTTGTCATAACCCATATATCTTTAAAGTGTTTATTTATAAAGAAGTGGAAGATAGAGAGAGAGAAAGACAAGGAGATATAGAGAAATGAAAATAAGTGAATGAAGAAAAAGATGGGCTTTCAGCTGTGCTATGCAATGCAGAAGAAAAAATGAAATTGAAGGTGGGCAGAGAGTTATAAGAAGAAGAATGTTTGTGACAAAGTTGTAAATTCCGTTTCGGTGGCCGTTCCGGTTTGTCTATTGGAATGAAATATTTTGGTACCACCCTATTTCGGTGTTCCGTTTCGGGATTACCAAAACATATATATATATATATATATATATATATATATATATATATATATATATATATATATATATATATATGTGTGTGTGTGTGTGTATTTTTGTTAGCATTTCAAATATTTGAGTAAACAATATCTCAAAATACTAATTTATAAACTAATTTTTAAATACATAAATACATAATGGCTAATAATGAAAAATATATATAAGAACAAAAAATGAAAAAGAAAAAAAAAAGATAAGCACCAGAACCTTCCTTGATAATATTGACCGTCTCTCTTTTATCTATTCCCTTAGAGCATTCCCAACCCATTTGGGTTGTATTCTCTATTTTACAACTCTAAAAAGCATCTTTTCTATTTTACAACTCATTTTTACATAACACCTTCCATCCCATTCTCTACTTTACAAAATATCTTATTAAAATAATATTATAATTTTTTAAATAACTTAAAAAAAAAAACCATTTATCTCTCTCCTCCCTCTCTCGGCAACCATAGCCAAACCGCGGCAACAAATGGTAACCATCAACCCATCAACCCCAACCTGATACCCACGCCGCCGCAACCCCCAAAACCCAGATCGGGTCCCCCACCCACCGCCCCCACCCACTGACCCACCGCCGAAACCCCCAAAACCCAGATCGGGTGCCCCACCCACCGCAACCCACCGTCGAAACCCCCGTAACTCGGCTGGCTTGAGACTGAGAGAGAGAGAGAGAGCAGAGCAGAGCAAGCAAAGCAGAACAAGCAGAGCAGAAAAGGAAAGAAAAAAGAGAGGAGAGAGGAGAGAGGAGACAGAATAAAAAACGAAAAAAAAATAGATACAAGTGCTACAGTTAACGTGTATATTTACACGTTACTGTAGCAATGTGTAAAAGGCAGAGTTAAAGTAGATGACCGGCTGGGAGTGGTTTTTGTGTTTTTTTAGCTACAGTAACATCTATTTTAACAAAAATTGCAGTTTTACAACTCCGCTGGGAATGCTCTATAGCTTGATATTTATCTTTTCCTACCTTCAAAATTGGCGTGTAATCATAAAAAAGTAAAAAACTAAAAAGCACACAACTATTCCCTTGGCTAATTGGCTTGATAATACTGACCGTCTCTCTTTTTCTCTCTCTCACTAACAATATCTCACAGTATCCCGATCTCTCTCTCACACTCCCCTAATATATGACTTCATCGACCAAAATTATTAAATCATATAGCAATTTATAACCGTGATGGAAGCTTGTCCAAGATTGGTGAGTTTTAGGCGAAGAAGATCAAGATGGTCTGCCCAGCAAACAATGGAGGTTGTTTGAGTCCACCAAACGAGATCAGCAACTATGGGCTTCCGGTGAACAAGCTAAAGGAACTCAGGGCTAATGGAATCAACAAATTAAGGCTGATTGTTGTTATTTTGAGCAAAATTTTATAGAAAATGAGACCAGAGACAACCAAAAGACCTGTGAATGGTTTAACAAACTTGATCTGTGAGCTCTGTGATTTTTTTTTTTTTTTCTTCTGATGTTGGCAAGAGCCTTAGTCCAGCAGCTTAATGTAGCTTTGATTATGGGACTCTGTATGCTTTATTTTTTATAATTTGGGGGCCTTGATTTTATTTTTTTTTTTTTGTTGGGGGCCTAAAGCGGCGGCTTAACTCGCTTAAGGGTTGGGCCAGCCCTAGGCAACATATGTAATGATGAGCCATGGCAGCCTTGCATGGGCTTAGTCATAGTATAATTAGTGTGGATTAAAGTTGCCAATACCGTATTAATATTGATCATATCAGGTGATGTGTATCATATTGGCCACTAAACCGGTATGAATACTATACTCCCACAAAATATATTGGATAACCAAGGATTTTTTCGGGTGTTCTTATCGGTATTGATTTTTCAGCCGGTACAAGAAAAATAAAATAAAACGGGGTTATAAAACATGTTATTGAGTTAATATATTAGGTTAATGTACTTGGGATAATATATTGAGCTAATAAAATATGTGGATTTCAAATTCTATGTTTATAAACATAGATGGTATACCAGTATAAAAAATATTTCATTAGCCAAACCGAAAGCGGCTCAGATACTATGTTGACAACTTTGATGTGGAGTGCTTGTGTGCAAGGCAAGGTAGGGCTCCTGAGTGTATGGCATGGTAGTTCATGTGGGAAAACTAGTTTGTGTTGTGGCTTGCTTGACAAAGCATGGTTGGGCTGATATGGGTGGTGATTGCTGATGATGCTATGTAGGCTGTATGGATTGAGTGGCCAGATTTGGGAGGTGGCATTGGCATGGACCAAGCCTTCGACTTGGTATGCATGGGTCAAGGCTAAGTTACTGGGCATGTGCTTAGGATGTCAGGTGGGTTGGAACATGTGCAGAAGCAGTGCACGTGTTAAATTGGTAGTAATAGTAGTATGGTAGGACGGTTACCAAGTAGTTTGCATGTACAGACAACCTTGTTGGTTTGCTAGCAGCGTGGAAAGGCTTTAGACAACAAGTAGTTGTATCCCAAAGATAGTTTCCAGATTGGCACAGTAAGTCCAAGGGATAGTTCATAGTTACCTATTTGCCATTAACAATTATTTCCTACATGTTACGGGTGTCAACATGTGAGGGAGTGCAATCTGAGGCAAAACATATTTCCTAAGGCTATTAGGGGTGCCAACAACATGGAAGGAAAAAACATGTATTTTATGCATGTTTTGTAAGTCTTGGTGCCTGGTTTTAACTAGGGCATATCCGAAATGAGTATTTTGTGTAAGGGAGCCATAGTATACATTGTATTTTGTGGTAAAGTAATGAAAGGTTGGGAGTGATCTCTTATAAACTTTCTGTGTGGTGTGCACTCGCACAAACTGTTTGGTTGGTTCCTCCGTGTGAGTATTGAATTATTAATTAAGTTAGCACTTAATAGTTAATACCATCACAAGGCAAAAAAAATTAGGCTGAAAATCTGCACGGACACAGGTGCCCATGTCCTTTCCATGTAAGTAATTGCTTAAGCACCGCTCGCATGGGTTAATGAAGTAAAAGCCTTCATAACTCATAAGGTTATTGAGAAAAAATTCAGAGGTTGCCTTGGTTATATGCCTAGCACACCCCAAATAGAGTAAATATCTAATTCCAAAACCTCCGATGTATTATTATCTTTACCCAACTCAGCCTCAGCAGCGAAATAAAGTAATAGCCAATGGAAATGATCATTCTCATTCTCATTCAGATTTCTCCACAGGCAATTTCCACCAAAACAAACAAATAGTTTCATGTTCAATTTAAACTAAACAGAGATTATCCAGCTGACCGATGGGCATACTGAACTTTGTTCTCTGAAACAAAGTTATTTGTCAAATTTGTACATGGAGAAGGGAAATGTGGCCATCATATAACCCAAGATATCATCTGCTTAACTAGAACAACAACGAAAATTTGGCTGAAAAAAGTTTGTAGCAAAAGCTTGCAGCCAACCATGCATAAAACCAGTACAGAAATGAAAAATCCCATCCAACCCGCCGATACTGCCAGAAACAGAGAAAAGCCTAATTAAACAATAGCAGTCAGGCATGGATGAAATGCAGTGCCACACGCAATCCACTGCCACTTCCTCCCACGTGGTACCACACACCCAGGAACCTTCAGCTATCCCCTGTTCGATACATTACAGAGAAAAGCCAAATCAAGCAATAGCAGTCAAGCATGGGTGAAATGCAGTGCCACACGCAATCCACTGTCGCTTCCTCCCACGTGGCACCACACACCCAGGAACCTTCAGCCATTCCCGGTTCGATACATTATAAGTAACCAATCGGTTCATTTGTCTTGATCTCAAGGACAGCATGAGCAAGCCTTTGTTACCCAAGCAAGTCATCCTAACGTGCTTTCCATAAAACTCCAAGCACCATATGTTTGGCATTCTGTCAACCTCCTTCCACAAGAGCGTCATCTTCTGCAGCTCCCATATGCAAACACATGTGGCTGCATTCTTTGTCAGTAACCCCACAAGCATGATCCGGCCTCCACACTCTGCAAGTGTTTGGTCAGTCAGATGTAGTGGGGCGGGAATTATATCCTGTCTCCAAACCCCATTAAGCATATCATAGGACACAATCCCTTCAGGATCTGAACGCATGAAGTAAAGTGTGCCATCAATGGAAACAGCCTGTGACCGAAAGTTCAGGGATAGTGGCAGCTTAATACTCGAAGGCATGTTTCCTGGACGGGTCCAAGAGTTCTTCAACGAGTCATAAACTTCAAACTCCCCATCACACCCTACCCACAAGATCTTGTAGCCCCCACATGTTGAATTCCCATTCAGAGTCATCCCCACAGCAACACGAGACCAGACCTTGACTGACCTAGCTGGCAACTCTTTAAAAGATTGAGTCAGAGGGTTGCATACATAAAAGTACCTATGACCAATATCGAGAAAACACACTAGACCCCCTGCTGAAGCCACTGGCAAAATAATCATTTTGTTGGGCAGAGAAGAAATGGTGGGGTAGTGCCATTTCTTCAAGGAGGGGTCATATATAGCTCCAGAATTCACGTTTTCATGGGTAATGGTATAAAACCAGGGATTTCCTTGTGGGACTTGGGCACAATGTTGAGGGAAACTTTGAGAGTTCAGCAAGGAATTCCATTTCCGGCAAACTGAGCGAAAGCGGAAGAACGTAGCAATGGGAAGTCTTGCAATAACAGCTTCAAAAAGGTCTTCTGGAAAATCTTTCCAAATTTGTTCTTCCATAATCTCAGCTGTATTGGTAGTACCAGATGATTTCCCCCGGGTCCGCTCCTTCCGAGATTTCTTAGCAAGCGGAGGCTTGCAAGGTTCCAACATCTTGAAACTTCCGGATTTTCCAGCCGCCATTATAAGACTGTAGTAATCATCTGGAGAACCATCATCCACATTGAGGAAGCACCACCTATGTGAAAGGAAATTTGTTATCAATATATTTTCAACTTGAGGTACTCTGTTGAACTCATTCCAAAAGCATGTGGCCAAAATAAATTCATAGAAAATTTGTAAAAATGAAAACATAGGCACATGTAGGCCAATGAAATGTTTAATCGGAATGCAGGAAAACACATAACAAATTAAGGACCATTCACTTTAAACATGTTGAGATACATCAAAGCCTGTGCTATTTGTTCAGGCAATATTTGCAAGAACTTCCAGGGAGATGCATGTCAAACCCAAAACTCAAAAGTTGAACAAGAATGTATTAAATGTTTGCCTAATCTGAAGGATAAGGAAAGGTAAGAAAAGCAGAAGGGTAGAACTAAGGAAATGAATTTTCCAAGCTTATACCTAAAGGAGACTAAAATTAAACACCAAATGCAACTTCAAGTAATAATACTCAAGCTATGATTCTTCCCTTGTCCTTATCAATATAAATACCATTACCCAAGAGGAAAGAGAACAAGGCCATGAATGGACTCTATACTCACTACAATAACCGTAATTTATATAAAAAGTAAAATAGAGCGCCAGCCTTTAGTAGCTCATGAAATCACCACATTAATTGCAAGATGTAATCAAATCCGAAAATTGGAATAAAATTAGGTTGGAGAGAGAACCTATATATTGACATGCTTGGAAAAAAAAATCACCATGGGAATTGAATGAAAGGGAACAGCACCTATGCCCAAAATATGTGGAAAAAATTAAAGGGTAAATTACACTTTACCACCCTAAACTATCACCCATTTTTCACTTCACCCCCTAAACTTTAAAAAGTATCAATTGACCCCCTAAACTAATCCAATTGCACGGCCGTTACCCCCTGAGGCCAAAATCGAGTTAAAATAGACGGAATAGAGCAACACGTGACGCACATGATCCAGGGCCCACCAAAACAGCTTTACCAATTTTATTTTTTTATAAACCCCAAAATGCCCTTATCCCCTTTTAACCAAAATCCCATAAACACTTAAACCGTAACAAATGCCCCCCAAACTCAAACACTCCAGCAGCAGCACTTGACCCGATCATCAAAACCCCCAAACACTAACTTTCAACCGTAACATCATGTGAGGCTTCTTTTTCCTTCAGTTCAATACTTAGATTCAAATCTGTTTATTTAATAAATAAATAAATAAAATCACATCTGCTCATCGTATTAAAGGAAAAAGAAAAGAAAAGAAGAAACAAAATGAAATCAAATTTTAAGGGGCTGAGCGATGGTGGATTCATGCTTTGCGGCGGTGGCGTGGGTTTCTGCTTTGCAGCAGTGGGTGGTGGTGGTGGCTCACGGTCACCGTCGCGGGGTTGCTCTATAAAAATTGGTATATCACTTTCTCTTTCATCTCAACAGAAAAATGAAGGAAAAATGAGAAGGGAAACTCCACTTCTCCTCCACCGCCACCATCACCACAAATGGCACCACTCGTAATTCCTTGCAACTCCTAGCCTAGATTTCACAACAGCAAAATAGTCTGTTAAGTTTTAAGTCTCTTATTAGATATGAAATTTCTGTTGGAATTCGTTACGTGCTGTGGGCCTATGCGTTTGGGGACATCTCAACATAGAGCAGAGGTGGTTGTTGCGGCTGAGGAAGAGGGGACGAGTTGTCTGGCTACGTCGATACCGGCTCGGCGGCGGAGGAGGAAGAGGAGGGTTTATGGCTCGGCTTCGGCTGTGGCTGAGACGGAGTGGAAGCCGACGCTGTGTGCGATCTTTGAGGATAACGCGGTGGTTGTGATGGTGGAGAAGACGAAGAAGAAGGAGGAGATGGAGGTTCAGACGGTGGTGGGAATGGGATCTGAAATGGTTGAAAGTTACTGTTTATCTCAGATTTTGATTAAGGGGGATAAGGGCAATTCGGGGTTTTGATAAAAATCAAATTGATAAAAGTGTTTTAGTGGACCCGGGATCACGTGCGTGTCACGTGTTGCTCTATTCCGTCTATTTTAACTCGATTTTGGCATTAAGGGGTAACGGCCGTGCAATTGGATTAGTTTAGGGAGTCAATTGATACTTTTTAAAGTTTAGGGGGTGAAGTGAAAAATGGGTGATAGTTTAGGGTGGTAAAGTGTAATTTACCCAAAATTAAATGGAAGAAAAATTTGTAACCAAATGCAAAATGTAATGAAAATGGTGTCAAGACATGCAAATAGTGGAAACTTCCTAGCAAGTGCCCTCCCTCCCACCCCCAACCAAAAAAAAAAGGGGGAAAATTTTAAGAAACTATATTATATAATTGGTAGAACATTCACATATGATTCATGGACATGTAAAAAACCAAGACACAAATCACTTCATAACATTTGTTTGCCACTAGGAAGATGTTTGTGAATCAAACTGTGAAATGCATATGACATCTTGAGCCTTTTACATGCAAGTATCTTGCATACTCCAAACGAGGGAGGGTAGGATGTTTCTTTTTATTGGGTGGAAAGGAAGGGAAGGGAGATGGAGGGATTCTCTTTCTCTCCAGGCTGACCATTTTGTTCAATTTAGAAGGAAAGGGAAGGAATAAAAGGGAGATAGAGTATTTTTCAAGTTTTCATTGGAGTGGGACCTGCAAAACATTTTCCTTTCTCCCATTCCTTCAAACCAACCAACCCCTCTCCCTTTCCTTTCCTTTCTCTCCTGTTTCCTACCAGGCAAACGATAGACTTACTAACAACAGCTTGGAGCATATTAGGGAAGGATAAAATCTAAGGGAGTTAAATATTTGAATTAATTTCAGTTGGTAACGTAAATAGTTTTACCAGTTGCTTTAACCTTAGTATCGATTCTATTAGAAGTCCATGTCAGAAGCCTTCGCGAGGTTTCTCATGGACTTCGCATCTGCAATACAGATCAACAATTATGGCAGTAAGATCTTGCTGGAATCTACCGATGAGCTTTGGCTCAAACAACACTTTCTTATCACATAAGAATGGGATGGCAAGTGAGGTTGTGGTTCAAGAACTCTTGGGTGAGCTACCAATAAAAATATCCTGCTAGAATCTTAGATTTTGGTTAAGTTTTACTTATTAAAAAAAAAATAATTTAGTTGAGTTCATGCCATAGTTTCACCTCATTGTTTTCCACACTCTTCATCAGACCCCTGGCCTAACTTCAACTACCTAAGATACCATTCTGACCAAGCCAACAATTTCCAGGCCCTTTTATCAAACAGCAATGCCCAGTATTAGACTATGGTAGAAAAATCATCATAATTTTATTTTCAAATATTTAGTTAGAAAGGACTTTAGATGTCATTATATATTATATATAGGAAAACATTAAAAAAAAAAAAATTACAATATCATGTTTCATCTCCAATGATCTGCATCTCACGATGTATACAAAGCACAGAACAGTTAAGAGAACGTTCCTAAATATTTAACTCAAAAAAAAAAAAAAAAAAAGAGAGTATGTTCCTAAATGTTTATGAGCAACTAGCTCCATAGGTGCTGGTCTCCTTGTTGGAGAACCATCACCAGCCTCAACTCTAAATATCTCAGCTGCAAGGGGTGAATTTTGCAAAGAACAGACAAGTAGCAGACAAACTCAGACATAAATTTGACGTTGATATATAACCCACTCTCATGTACTGCCAACAGGTTTCTTGTTGCAAAGAATCTAAAGCAGACAAACTCAGATTTAAACTTTGATGTTGAATTTTGCAAAGTACAGACAGGAAGCAGACAAAACAGGTCTCTCATACTGAAGCCTTAAACTTTGATATTGATATAAACTAAACCCACGTCAAAAACTGCAACGAATCTAAGAAGTTAAAAACAAAAGATCAGGCATTGGGATACAAGTCAACAACATCAACTTAGTACACATAACCCTACAGAGTTTGTCACTTTGTCCTTCAACAAGCAAAATTCACCAAACAATATAGATAATGCAAAAACATGACTCAGTTCAATAAAATCATAGAAACAGAAACTGTTTACTGAATAGACTACGATTTGGCCTACGAGTACATGTGCAGGGTTGGCGCATGCATATTATTGCTAAGTAAACAGTGAAGCAAAGGATGAAGTTTATGTATACCAAGTAACTAATGGTCCGGATGACAGTTGTTCCTACATGTCTGCATCATTCATTCCAAAGTTCTTAGAGAGCACAGATTCAAGTCCAGCCCAATTGCTCACTGTTGCATGATACCCTCTGAATAACCAACACCTTAAGGTTTTTACATTCTTCTCCTTTCTAGTTAATTGTTTAACTTTGTTAGGAAAACGGAAACGCGACAACTAATGGAAAAGGCCATGTACTAAAAGATGAAAAACATGCACCACCTTAAGTAGCAAACAATCGAAGCTAAAGACCGTAAATTCATCATCCCCATTACCTAATGTATAGAATATCATAAACCAGCCAACCCAAAATATTTAAATAATTTAAGCTAGTATCCGACATCTTTGCATGCTTTCTTCCTACTTATGTTGCATTTCCAGTTCATTTATCGGATTTAATCGCTTATTAGATAGCAAAAAAGTTATGCAGAGGTGTTCAAATTGTTTATCTTGAAAGATAAAAAACTCCACAAGTTTGGAGATTTATGAGCTGCATTAACCCACCTCATAGCTAAAATTATCTATATCTGTAGAATTGGATAACTGTACAGAAATATAGTAATTCAGAACAATTATTAGTCAATTTTTCTGTTCCTATGAACAATTGGACCCAAATTTTTCAACAACCAAAAAAAAAAAGAAAGAAAGGAAAAAAGGAAAAAAATAAATAAAAAGTCACACTACAAAAGAGGAAAAGAAAACCTAACTTACCTAACTAACCAAGAAAATAAAAACAACAACAGCAGTTAATTAACAAAAAAAATGAAAATAAATCACAGAAATCAAAGTAACCAGAATACCTAAGCAGCATAATTTATTAAAAAAATTAAATAAAATTAAATTTAAAAAAAAATACACAAGTAACAGAAATGGTGTGTGACAGTATAGATTTCATAAAAAAAAAAAAAAAAAAAAAAGCTCACAAAGATCTAGAGAGAGAGAGAGAGACCTGTGGTGTTGGTGTTGGTGTTGTTGTTGAGAGTGGAATTGTGAAAGAGGCAGTGGATGAAGAGGTTGAAGAAGATGAAGAGGAGGAGAAGGAAGAATTGGAGGTTGCGAACCGTAGAGTTCCAAGAGCTCCTGAACCTGACCGATGAGCTGCCTCAGCATGGCCAGCCCTTCCATGCCCCAGCCAGGCCACCCCGATTCTCTCTCTCTCTCTCTCCCTCCCTCTTTCTCTGTTATAAAAAAACACTTCCAAAAAAAAAAAAAAAAAAAACCAGCTTCTCTCTCTCTCTTTCTTTCTCTCTCTCTCTCTCGGGGCTCACCCCACTCTTCTTTTTCCACGTCAGATCGATAAGTTGTAACTTGTAATTATACTCATCCGCACGCAACATTGTCCTTTGAGTTATAATTCCTATTTCTTCTTCCCCCATCATATTTTACGCTTTTTTCAATATTTCTTCATTGTTACTGCTTTTTACACAACTGCCCTCGCATTTACTTCTAATTCACTGTTTTGGTTTTTATTGCGGGTCGGCTACTTACTATTTGTGTAACTGTATCCGTTACCCGGTTTCTGACATCTTGATCTTTGCAACTTGCAGCTTCTAATTAAGAGAATTGACTTCATTCCTAATCGTTGTTACCAAATCAATTTGTTTATTTAAGTTCCTTTAATTTTCTATTTTCAAAACGTTTTAAACATTTCTCACAAAGTGAACCATTTTTACACATAAAAGTTATGGGAATTGTTTCAATTGAACGCCATGCATCTATTATGGAAAGATTAGAGAAATATATTATGACCATACTATATACAAATGTATAAAAGATAGATTGAAATTTAATGACATGTTCAATACTTTTTTATTGGGCTATAATTTGTCATAAGGTATCTCTTCCCTCACTTGATTCTCATTCCTATTTGAGGGTGTGAGTTCAAGCCCTCACACGCATACATAGACTAGACTAGTTAAAAATTTCTATATTTATTCCAAACAAAAAAGTGGCCTAAAAAAAATTTGTTATAACATTTTTATTTTTTAACATAATGTCAAAACTCTTTATGCAATAAGATTTTAATGAGAATTTAAGTTTTATGGAAAATGAGTTTTTCTTTTCGGTAATTTACTTTTTTAACTTTAGAGTTTTAAGTTTGATTTAAATCTTAAACTTTCAAAATATTTCATTTAAACCTTAAAATTTATAAAATTGGTTCATTAAAACCTTCTACCACTTTTTTTTCGTTAACACCATTAAAATTATGTGAACAATTGGTTTAAATGAATTTTTTTTTTTCCAAACTTTGGGTCTTAAATTGAACTAAACGAAAACTCTAAGGTTTAATAAAACTATATGAAATTTTTTTCAAACCTTGAGAAAAAGTTTTGAGTCTATTGGATTCTTCCATCACTTGGTAATGACTTATGGTTTTGTTTATTTTAATTAAAGTTGAAATTTTATATTTACTGTTTATGTATAGTTTTTTATAAATATAATTTTTATGTTTATACTTTTTATTGTTTAAACAAACTAAACCAATAAAAATAATCTGATCAAAATACACCCTACGTCTATACATATAATTGGAATAAAACTTTTTAGTATATATTTTTTCTATACTTAAATCTTGTATATAATTAGTAATATACGAGCCATGATATAAATAGTACGTAATATTTCATTTGATTAAAGATTTTAAAATATGTTGTTAAAATATGGCATAAAAAACGAGAATGAAAAAAAAAAAAAAAACGTTAAATAAACGTATGTGGTATATTACGAATTTGAACGAAAAATTCGAGACTAAAATATGCTATATATTTTAAGTTATTTCTTTTATTATATTCAAATTTAGTAGCATACTTATATTATCTTATAATTTTATAAAAAAAAAAATATAAATTTATAAGATGTTATAAAAAAATCAATTATTAAGCATTTAATATATTTAGTATATATAATTTTTCAATTTGTAGTTGTGTTTCCAAGCAAAATTACATAACAAGTTAATGAAAGAGATGATATATATATATAATTTCATTGTTGTATATAATGATTCATCATTCTCAATTAAACAATTATTTGATTAATAAAAACATTGAAGTCTTTTTTTTTTTAAGTTAAGTAAAAGAATTTTTGTATAAATATAATTCGGAAAACGTTTAATACGTATTTTATATGCTTAATTATAAAAAATCTATTTTTTATTCATGTGGTAAACCCGAGTTTTTATTTATTTATTTATAGACAACGAGAGTTATTTAAAAAAAATACATATGTACGTGTAATATATGGTATAATACATATATTTTATTAACAATAATATCATTTACTTAAAAGTGATTTAACATTAAGAAAAATTAAGGATACAAAAATAAATTGAAAATTTTAAAATTTCCCTCACTAACAATCTCACACATACAGCATACTTACATAAAAAAGAAAAAAAAATTGAATGAAAAAGGTTAAAAAAATTCAAATTTTATAAAATTAAAACACACATTTGATTTAAATTATAACTACTTGTCATGACAACTTAAAATGATTTTGTGCACCAAGATTTGATATTTCCGCATCTAATTGATGCAGAAATAGCACTTATTGGTGGAAATATCATTTTCCTAAAAATATTAAATTTCTTATAATAATAACAAAACAAAAACAAAAAAGCCAATGAATATCACATGTGAAAAGGCTAACGTAAAATACTTAATTTTCTCTGGTAATGATAATTAGTTGACAAGAAGGTCCAGCTGAAAATGGGGCATCGGGCCATACTTGACAACTTGAGTAGTTGCTAGTTGGCCATAAAAGTAAATTGACAATTCATAACGTTGTCGTCTTCGATACCCTTTATAAAGCGGAATATTTACTCAATTCTGCATTCCACGTGTGTGAACGGAAGCCTATAATGGTCAAGGAGACTCACAAACTTTTTGAACGAGCTAAGCTTTATGAAAATCAATGGCTGAGCTTACATCTCTCCAGGCACTTTCTTTCTCGTCCTTCTTCCACGCACACGGCATGATTGTCCCAACACTTTTTTCCATTTTATGATGATTTTGTTAGAATTACGGAAGTACCTACTCATACCTTTTTCGTCACAATTCTCATTATTGCCCTCCAACTAGTTCCTATCATAAATCTTTCCTCTAGTTTTCTTTTTGGGTTTTTTGAAATTAAATATATACAATAATTTGGTGCGTTACTCACGGAGTCACAGTAAAGAAAGAGATTTAAAAAGATATTTGTATGATTGTACATTAAAAAGAAAGAAAGAAAGAGGTTTTAAACCCTTGTATATAGACAAGTAAGCTAAAAAAATCCCAAAAAAGTGAAAAACTAAACCAAAGGCAAAGCTATGCCTTATAATTTTAGGCTTTTAGCTTGTAAAATTTAGAAAAGTGTCTATAAAATTAAAATGATAACCAACTAGAATATACAAGTAATTTCATTTTGTAAATCTCTACGAGACCTACTAGTAATGATGTTCGGAAGCCAAAGCGTCATTTTCATACTTAGTGAAAAAATAAAAAATAATAAAATGAAGGAAATGCATCAACACCACCAACAATTGAAATGAGTAATGGGAACAATCTTGTCTGCTTACACGGCCAAACCAACATACGTATTTCTCTGATTTGCAAGAAACACATCAAGTATCAAGCATACTTTGAATCCTGTGGGTGGGGTTGCATCTTTTTGGGGGTGATGCAACCATGAATTCATGAGTGGGTGTTATATTATATTCATCCAAATTCCAAAGGATTAATTCCTTTTGTTTTTTTTACCTAAATTATTTATTGTTTTGTTCCATTTGCCGATTGCGTCTATTGGTATAGTCACAAGTAAACCATGTGAGGCACTAAAATTTAATTTCTATAGCACCTTTCATTACCTAATAAACGGTTAGAACCAAACTGTCATACGCCATTACAACCATTTCCCACAGGCCACAACCCCAATCCGAAAGTCATGCGGCAAATGATGCGTCAACCACCGTTTTACATTCACTGTATAGACATAATGTTGCTTCAACGTAGCACTTGGGCATTGTTTTCCTTTAATGTTAGGTTAAAGATTATACAAGAAAATATTATGAACTTGATTTTCTTTATTTTGATTCTTTTTTATTGTTTGGATGGATTTGGCAATATGGGGTTGGTAGACTGGTAGGGTGTGATGAAATTAGCTTCTAGAGAAATGATAATTAACTAAGCAAAGCTTAATTGTTGGTCCTATACCATTGGTCATGAGGTTCATATAATATGCTCAAAATGTTAACCTAAGTAATAAAAAAATCGTTTCTGGCTCATTAATTCCCAAATGTGCCTCCTTGGTTAGTTGGTTTACCATGAATTTCTATTTGATATTGGCTATTTGAATTAAGTGATGGAGAGAAATATTTTAGGTGAGAGATGGTAGGAGAGTAATTTTGAGGGAGAGAAGTGGACAACTTGGTAAAGATAAAGTCATGATGATACAGAGAAGCTAAAGTTAAGGTAATTGGGGAAGGTTATAATTTTAATGATTAGATTTGTCAAAACCAAGGGGATGGGATGCGGTGGGTAATCATTTCTTCTGTCTAGGGAAGAGAGGTTTAGGTCCTTGGTGGGTATAATGTATGATAGCTCATGATGATCATCATCATGGATTCCCTTCTTTTACGTGTGCATTTCTTTACTAGTACATTCGCTTTTTTGAATCTGAGAGGGTTTGATTTTGGAATTTTGCATTGCTTAATGCTTATATACTTGGCTTATTATTTCTCCCCTAATGGGCTTAACATTGAACAACAAAAGTTACAAAAGGGCCCAAGTATAGCCATGAGGCTCTTACAGATTTTAAGAATATAATCCAAGCCTGAAGAGTCTGAGACCCCAGGTGAAAGAAAAAAAAGTCTCCAGAGATTTTGCAAGCCCATTGGTCTTCGGCTAAAAAAAGAGAGGGAGAAGCTCACGTGTGTGAAACTAAAAAGCCTAATATGTGGGTCATTAGCCTAATACGTGAAGTAAGAAACATACAGGCTGTAAGCTCATTCTATGAAGTAGAGAAATTGTGGGCCATGAGCCCAATCAGTTGGTTGTGAGAAACTTACGCAAACAGCCCAACCCGTGTGATGGCCTCTTTTTGTCAAAAAGTTTTGGCTTTTGGGTTTTATGTGAACGAGGCCCAATAACTATTTATTTTCTTCTTTTGGCCTGAGGAAAAAAAATAAAAATAAAAAAATCTGTGAACAACTTCTATGTTTAAAAGGTCATGATTTGGGCACATTCATATTGCACACTATTACAAAATCTGGACATGTACACATTAAAAATCTGGACAAGTGTGCATTGTGAATGTGCACAATTTTTAAAGTGGATAAAGTGTCAAACATTTTTTTTCCCCAGTTTCTTAAGTTCTAGAAATGATTTTTTATTTTTATTTTAAAAATTTTTAAGTTCACATGCAAAAGATAGGACACTGCACTTTCAAGCTGCTTCGTTCTTTAGTTCAAATTTAGAGAATTGTGATTCATTTTGATCATGTACGAGTTAGTTGCAAGCTAGTTATAGAAAGAATGTTGTTAGCCCGTGACACTGACATGATTCAACAAAGTCTCACCAACCAAAGCCCATCTCAATCTCACTCTTACTTTGTCCCTTTATAATCCCATGCACAAAACATGATATTTACAACTCTTTCAAACCACCTTATAAATCACAGATCAATCCTCCCTTTCCCATTCACATATACATTATGGAAACTTATCTTCAAAACTTAGCACAACATGAAGAACATATTTTCCGAAGCCGATTTCCCGCTGTTCCTGTGCCTGATATCACATTACCAGAATTCGTACTCCAAAATGCTGAATTGTATGCCAACAAGGTAGCATTTGTGGAGGCTGTGACTGGAAACGAAGTTACTTATAGTGATGTGGTTAGAGACACGAGGAGGTTTTCTAAGGCCCTGAGTTCTCTCGGCATTAGGAAGGGGTACGTGGTAATTGTTGTACTTCCAAATGTTGCGGAGTATGCCATTGTTGCTCTTGGAATCATGGCTGCTGGGGGTGTGTTCTCAGGTGCAAACCCCACTGCACATGCATCAGAAATTAAGAAGCAGGTGGAGGCTGCTGAGGCCAAGTTAATCGTCACAAATGGCCCAAACTATGAGAAGGTAAAATTTGTTCATTTCATGGTCCACATTAAATATTAAAAATCTAAAAGTATAAATACTGTCACATCATTTAAAATTTTAAATAATGTGACAGTCTGAACACTAATAGATCCAATATCCTGTTCTAATTTGTAAAAGTCTTATGAGATCAATAGCTTAAATTTAAGCATATGAATTAATACTCTATAGTGCATATAATTTTGAAAACTTCAGGTGAAAGGTTTAGGGCTACCAGTCATCATACTGGGTGAAGAACACATTGAAGGTTCCATGAATTGGAACAAACTGCTTGAAGCGGCAGACCGAGCGGGCTCTAGTTTTATTAAGGAGGATGTGCACCAGACTGATCTATGTGCACTTCCATTCTCATCAGGCACCACAGGGTTGTCAAAGGGTGTAATGCTGACTCACCGAAATCTGGTAGCTAACTTATGCTCCACACTCTTTAGTGTAGGACCAGAATTGGTGGGTAAGGTCACTGTACTAGGCCTAATCCCATTCTTTCATATTTATGGTATCACTGGAATATGTTGTGCCACGCTTAAAAACAAGGGAAAGGTGGTGGTAATGGGAAGGTTCGAACTTCGAACATTTCTGAATGCTTTGATAACGCAAGAGGTCACATTTGCACCAATTGTGCCACCAATTATTTTGCAGTTGGTTAAGAATCCAATAGTGGGGGAATTTGATCTCAGCAAGCTCAAACTTCAAGCCATTATGTCTGCAGCGGCTCCACTAGCACCAGAGCTTCTTACAGCCTTTGAAAACAAGTTCCCTGGTGTCTTGGTCCAAGAGGTGAGCAAAGCCTCCTTTTATTACCCTGCTGCTAAATGCTTATGTTGAAAATCTCAAAAGTTGACCAATGGCTTTGACTAAATCATGTTTTGTATGTCTTTGATATATGTTTTTGTGATAAGTTTTTTTTTTTAACTGACAGGCATATGGACTAACTGAGCACAGCTGCATCACACTCACCCTTGGGGACCCCGAGACAGGCTCTCGCATTGCAAAGAAAAACTCAGTGGGTTTCATCCTCCCAAATTTGGAAGTCAAATTTATTGACCCCGATACCAGTCGATCCCTGCCCAAGAATACACCTGGTGAACTTTGTGTCAGAAGCCAATGTGTAATGCAAGGTAAAGAAGTTACTAATTGCAGGTTCTAATTAGCTCAATTTAATAGTCGAATAAGGAATTTGCATTCGAATTTTATTTACAAGTTACAACTAAAACTAATTGAAGTCTTAGCCTGACAATAAAGAGCAATCATGGAGCGGACGCCATAAATTCAAATCTTAACATATTTATCCCAAAAAAGAATTGCAGCAGATAATATTGTAGTAATCATACATCCAAATTTCCAGCCCAAAAAAACAATAATAATAATAAAATCAAACTTCCAAGCGATATTTTTGTGTGCAAGATAAATAAGCACTGTCTTCATCATTATAATGGCCTTACTCAGTTATTGGTCCATGTTATATACTGCTCAGGTTATTATAACAATAAGGAGGAGACTGCCCGTACCATCGACAAGGAAGGGTGGCTTCACACTGGTGACATTGGGTTCATAGATGATGAAGGAAACGTTTTTATTGTGGATCGCATTAAGGAGTTAATCAAGTACAAAGGTTTTCAAGTAAGTTACTGACATGTTACTGGTCTGTTATTACAACACTCAGACAAACGTTACAATACAAGAAAAAAGAAAAGTTTCATAGACAAAGATTGAATAGGAACAAAGTAAATGACAAGTCCGACTAATTTACATCTAGCATGTTACCAAAATTATTTTGGCAAGGTTATTTTACAATATCTTGTGGTTACGATACTTTTAATAGATAAAATTTCACTTTAATGGTACCAATGTCAAACATAATGGTAACTACCTACCATCACATTACTTAGTACCTTAAATTTTTTATTATTATTTAAATTTAATATATATAAAAAATCATATAATACCAACATCACATATGATGATATCTACGTCATATTTGATAGTACCAATTAAATAGATACCGTACTCACAAAAAAAGTGTTGGTATTGTAAAATGATATAACAATTACACTTGTTAGACATAAGTTATCCTATTAAAAAAAATCTATTTTGATATATAATTATGGGAAAAACTAGCTTTTTAACACTATGTATATCTATTTCATTTGAGAAATTCGGTGATCTGATTATTTTAATTTTTTTTGGAATTCAATTATATGAAAAAAAAAAATTAACCATTTGCCAAGTTTGGCCAAATTCTTTAATTTGCAGGTGGCTCCTGCTGAGCTAGAGGCTATCCTTCTTACTCATCCCTCAATTGAAGATGCAGCCGTAGTGCCGTGAGCATCATCAATTTTTTTTCTTCTTGTAGTTGTTTCTGTTTTTAGAATTTGGAGAATTGAATTCATAATGTTTCTCATATTTATATATGGTGCATTGGAACTTCCAGATTGCCTGATGAGGAGGCTGGAGAGATCCCAGCTGCAAGCGTTGTGATGGCCCCAGGTGCAAAAGAGAGTGAAGAAGAAATTATAAACTACGTTGCCTCAAATATTGCACATTACAAGAAAGTGAGAGTGGTGCACTTTGTGGACACAATCCCAAAATCACCTTCTGGAAAAATAATGAGAAGGCTTATTAGAGAGAAGATGATTGAGAACATGCAGGCAAAGCTCCACAGCTAATCCAATGTTGAAAAATAACATCATAGCAGCGTTTTCTGATCAGAGACTTTGTGAAATTACACGATAATATGTATCCATCTAGATAACTTTTACTTGCTATGTTAGTTTTTTATTTTTATTGGAAACCTTGCTATGTCTAATTTTTTTTGATAAACCTTGCTATGACTAATTGAGCGAATGATTGAGCTGCATCGAATAATCTATGTGTCAGTGTTTTGTTACCTTTCAATAAAGGATTTGTTAACGGGTGTCCGATAATATACATTTAGTGCTACATCTTTTCAACTATTTACTTAAGCATTAATTGAATTGCTAGGACCGGCTCTCCCACTAGGCCAGGGCCCCCAAGAGGGGAGAAGGCCCAAAATTTAAAATAATAATAATAATAATAATAATAAATCAAGTATTAGGCAATATTGTAAATTTATTTTTATATATTAACAAATAAAGTTTATAAGTAAAAAGTAATAGATGAAAAATTTGAGATCTATATTATCTATCTCTCTCTTTCTCATGTAATAGTAAATTGTATATTAGCAACAAAAAAGAAGAAGAAGAAGTTTTAATTGTGTAATAAATAAAAATCTCTCTCTTGGTGGGTTGTGGATTCTCTTTGTTCATCTCTTTTAGACAATTTGAATTTTTCATTTGTGTGTGAATTCTAGACTCTTAATCCCTGAGTCTTCCACACACATAAAAATAGAACAATTGAATAAACACACACACTCTCTCTCTCCCTCTCTCTCTCTCTCTCCCTCTCTCTCTCAACACCAAAATTCCAAAATTTGATCCATATTCATCATTATCGAAAATATTCTCTCTCCTCAAAATGCATAAAATACTTTTTAACTATACATATATAGTGTTTATTTTATATGTAAATATTTACTTTACAGTTAAATAAATATAACATGTGAAAATGCCTCACTTAAAGTTGAGGTCTTAGGCCTTAAAACACACTGAGTCGGCCTTGGCTCCACTTACACTCAAATAAACAGAGGGTTTCATCAATATGTAATGACACAAATGCCCTTAAATCCATCTTGAATTTTCACTTTTTACCAATCGGGTCATATCCATTATTCCACAATACATTACACCTTTTGTAAAAAATGTAGATTGCAACGTTGTGTCAACTATCAACTAACTTTACAAATTCATAAAAAAAATAATAATAAAAAAAAAACAACCTTTTTCTTTCCTCACTTAAACTCTAAACTCTACATTATTATGGAAAAAAGAAAGAAAAAAGAATTGAATAAAAAGAGACAAAAAAGTTTGAAATTGAAATATTTAGGGTATGTTTGGTGACTAAATTGTGTTTTTGCTTTCAAAATTTGTATTTATACTATTCTCTAAACTTGAATCCAAATGCAATTTTTTCTTTGTTTTCAATCACTTTTTTTTGTTTGGCATTTGTTTTCATTGGATTGTTTTCACTTATAACTACCACATCATTATTTCCCTCCATAATAAATACCAGCCCACACACACATTTCCTCCCCCAGACTCAAGCCTGTGATACAAACCCCCAGTAGCTTGTCTGCCCGTGAGCCACCCAAGACAGATAAGGAGCTAATCCCAGCCAGACGGCACCAGCCTAACACCACAAGCCACTTGCTCCACCACCAGCCCAACGCCACAAGCCACTTGCTCCACTGCCAGCCCAACGCTGCAAGCCACTTGCTCCACCGTTTGCGCAACAACCAGACCTCCGCCTCAGACCACCACCGTCGCAGCCCAGATCTAATTGTTCACCCACCGCAGATCTGATTTTCAAGCCTAGCTCCGCCTTCACTTCTCGCCTGATTCCACCATCTCCACCACGAAGTAAATTTCTAGGTTTTGTTTGCTTCTCTCAACTTCAGCTTCTCTCGATTCACCACTGGGTTGTGAGGCCATTTTTATAGATGGGAAAAAGATGGTTAGTTGTGGATTTATGAGGAAGTTGAGCGTGCTTATGAGAAATGACCAAGGGAGGCGATGGCGTACAGGAAGCAAAGGGAATAATGAGGAGATTTGTTGGTGAGAGTTTCAGGACATTTGAAGAAGAAGAGGAAAGTAATTGCTATTCATGGCCGTTGAACATGTCAGCAAAAAAAAAAAAAGTGTGTTTAATTACTAAAATGCCACCGTTCAATTTGTGCAAAAAATTGTAAAATTGCCACCGGTCTTTTGAACAGTATCTAAAACCCACCGAAAACATGTAAAAGTTGGTCTCAATTTCGGCCATTTTAGTATCAAATGAACTGTGAAAATTTTTTAATCCAAAATGAGAGAACAAGTGCCAAACAAACTAAAATGGACCCGGGCCCACCATTTTTTGGATTCGAACATAGAAAACTGTGTTTGAATCCTATCACCAAACATGCTCTTATGTTGTTTGTTCTTATACACACTGCAAGCCTTAGAAGCCTAGAGGGTCTTATACACTCATACCTATTTCTCTCTCTCTCTAGAAGCATATATTAACAACCTGTCACCATCAAATCCACTCTTTTTCTCCTAACTTACTCTCACAAGTCACATTTAAGCAATTGATGTGAATTTTTTTAATATTAATTTGATTTTAAGTCAATCCATATCTACTTGTGAAAGTTGAGATCATTGTATATATCTATTAATAAGTGAAGTTGTAATTGTGCTTTTTTAATCAAGTTCTATTCTTCTATATTTTAAAGTTTATTTTATTTTATTCATATCATAATTTTATATTGTGGATGATGTTTCTTTTATTTGTAAATATTTTTGAATTATAAATGTCTAATATGAAAATATGAGTATGGATATAAAAAAAAACTTTAAAACCATATAAAAATTATTTGAATCTAAAAAATGACCTCTTGATAAATTTAGTACATGTAATAAACACATTATAACAAAAAAATTTAGGTGAAAATATTGATTTTACATTAATTTTTAGAACTATAAGTTTTAAAAGAAGTTTTATAAATAGAAGAAAATGTTCAAATTGATTAACTTTATATATATTATATATATATATATATATATATATATATATATATATATATATATATATATATATATATATATTATATATATATATTATTAATTTATGTTTAAATATAGAAAAGACCCTACTTAAAATTATCATCTTAAACCTTAAATTATAGGCTAAAATATTATTTTCGTTCTTAAAATTTGTTTTTCGTCCTTAAACTTTATAAAGTTCATTTTTTTGTCTCTAAAATTTTTAAAGATATTTTTTCAATAGTTTATGTGCAAAACTAAGGATGAAAAGCAATATTTTTTAATAGTTTAGGAATGAAAAAAGATATTTTAAAAAATTCAAAAACTAAAAATGTAACACTTTCAATAATTAGGAACAGATTGCAAGAACAAAAAATGAATTTCATAAAAAATTAAAAAATGAAAATAATAATTTAGCCAAAATTACATATAACCATTCTTAATCTAGTTAAACACCACCTTATATAATTTTTTTTTTTGGAAAGAACCTTATATAAAGTTTTTTTTTTTTTTTTTAATGGAATAACCTATATAAAGCTATAAACTAAATATATCGTATTTACATAAAATTAAAAAATTAAAAAATTAAAAAAAAAAAGAAAAGAGAGAAGAAGGTTATAAACTATATAAAACGGATACAAAGTCAGGAGATTGACCCCTTAATTACTATTATCAATTGGGTTTTACTTTTACCGCGGACGAGAGTTGACTCAGGTGCAAAGCCTGATGTTGCGACTCGCGAGACTGCTAGCTTGTTGTTTGTACTACAATTTGTTTTTTTTTTTTTTTGTTTTTTTCTCTTTATTTGGGGTAAGTACATTGTTCAAACTTTCTCTTTTTCTACTTTCACGGTGGCACGTTTTTCAAACTTTTAATCAAGTACAAACAAGAAATTCTAGATGAGTCCGGAACTGATCCCATCTACTGACCGTTTAGAATATCATTAGAGAAGCAAAAAGCTCTTTTTGAAAATGTAATACTCAAATTTTATTTGTGGTAAAAAGAAAAAATCATGGTTTAAAAATTTATTCTCTTAAAAAATGCATATTTTAAAAATGAAGCTCAAACTTTCATTTCTAAAATGTGTTTAAAAATAAAAATAAAAAAATAAAAAAAAAAAACATTGTAAGGGAATGGGTTCCCAATTTAATTCGTCAATAATATTACTGTTAAATATTATTATCTCATATTGAAAATAGTTAGAGTGAATAATAGGTATATAAGTTCATAGGCAATTTTCATCTCATAAGATGTCTTTTGAGATTGAGTTAGGCCCATTAGACTTTAACATGGTATTAGAGCTAGGTTATCCACTCTAACTCCTATTAATACAACTCCTCCAAAAACTCTGTAATTCGCTATATCCAAGCTTACCCACCATGGCCACTAAAAACCACTGATGCTGTTGAAACCCAGTGGCCATTGAAATCCCCTAAATTGGAGAGAGAGTCTGAGAAAGAGAGATGCGAAGAAAGAGAGAGGAGAGAGAGTCCAAGAAAAAAGTATTGAGAGGAGAGAGAATATGTGAGTTAAAAAGACTTTTTTAATGTTTACATGAGCTACAATACTTGGTATTGTTATCGAGTACTGTAGCATCATGTATTATTTTGAGCATGGGTTGGGAGCTCATTTTGTGTGAGTTTTTACTACGATACTCTTTATTTTGGCTAAAAATGTATTTTAGAGCACTGAATGCTCTAAGTTGGGTAAAATGAAAAAACCACTCCCAAGATTTAGTTTAATGACCGACAATATCCAAACTTCTAAAAAATAGCCAAATGCTCCCTAAGCACAAACAATAAATTTCACATTTTTTACATCAATGCTACAACATAACAAATTTCGCAACTACTTAGATGATAGGTTGTGATTAGTGCAGTATCATCTTCCCATGAGACCGAAACTTACATCACTTTTATTGTACACCAATCACAATCTGGCTCATCAGCTGTTGTAAAATTTTTTGTGGCATTACGCTTACTTTTATTTTTATGGGTGATACTTTGAACACCAATGTGAAAAGACAAAACAAATTTCACAATTTTCTCATAATATGTTGAGGCGATAAATTGTGAATAGTACAACATCACTTTTCATTAAAAATGCCACTAACATCACTTTTATAGTACCCTAATCATAACTTATCATCTTAACAGTTGTAAAAAAAAAAAAAAAAGTTGAGCTTAGAGAGCAAATTGGATATTTTTGAAAAAGTTTAATTAGTGTTTGGTATTAACCCAAATCTCGGGATTTTTGTATTTTACCAAATAAAGTTTTCAACCTACTTTCCATTTCAACTTTAAAAACATAACCTGAATTCTGGATAAATGAAGGTTGATCATATACTTTAACCAGGAATATGTGTCTTCGCTCTTGGGTTCAAAAGATTCAAAAATATAAAAATAAAAATATTCTAAAAGTCCCTCCGATCCACCCCTTCCCACCTCCCCCATTATGTACAAGGACATAAATCTGGATGAAGGGAGACTTTAACCAATCACTATCATCCAGTGGAACAAGTTTTTTAGACAAAACTGCCTAAGATTTTCTGTTTAGCTATGTGGCAGTGGCAGTGGCCTTGGTTAAGCGCATTTTAAAATTTGATCAGGGACAGTCATAAACTAAATAACATAAAGAAACGAGCTCACGTGGACATAAATCTTCAATACGAGATTTTGCAACCCCAATTAACAATCTCACCTGACGAATCCACCTGGTGCCAACCTCAATCCACACGAAGCTATTAATTTTATATAAACATGTTGGTTGCTAAAACTAATAAATAAATCCATCTTCTACTTTAATATATATCAGCCTAAAGTGATTCAAGTGAGAAACCCACCCTCACTGTCCACCTATCTATGCACATGTGACACCGATTAGTAAGATAATCTATGCCTTCTATCACATCCTATGTTGATTATATGTTTATTATAATTTATACCTACAATTGGACCCTTTGCCAATTGCCATTAGTATCATAATGTCAACTTGTCCAAGTTGTCGATAACCAACACTTCTGAAGTTCGAGTAACTTCGAACAGTTACTTATTATGTACTCCTACAAACCAATAAAAAATAAAAAAATTACATTAGCGAATTGCACTTGAAGGGAGAAAAAACCTTAACGCCCAAGTCCAATGTGCCTTTGAACAAGCTTTTGGGGTCAGCATCCGATCCAAACAAGTCCAACCTAAGACTAGATCTACACGGCGATCCCGCTTCATCCTACTGAGTAACATATTTTAAGCACTTGACATAGAGTGTCTGAATACCAAAAGAGGCAAGGCCCCGAATCTCGGTAGGGATTGTCCAAGGCAAAACTCAACAACCGAGTACCCATCTCCCTCCAAAGGAGCACAAAAACAAAAAACAAAAAAAACAAAAAAGACATTTGTTCATCACGATCACATTAATTACCCTACCCAACTATCACTCTTTTTTGCGTTAAATGCAATGGGTTAAGCTTTTATTATATAAGGTTAGGAGATTATATAGGTGCATGTCCCCTCAGCCGACTTAGGGGATGGTGTATTGTTATGACTCCCTGCACTCTAGGGAACTAATCATGAGCCTATACCCAAAAAACCATATAAATATCCCTTCCAAGGCATAAACGAAAGTATGCAATATGAACTTTGTTACTCTACAATTTTTTATTTTATTTTTTAAATTCTTTCACTAACTTAACCTCTGAAGTAACTCCAATCAACCCTACTGGTTGGTTGAAAGCCTAGAATGTAAGTTGATGATGTGCAAAATCAGCACGGTCGTCCAACGCCTCGTCTCTCGATGGAAGACCTGAAAAACAGAGGAGAGTAAACAACAGGAGAGCACCGGTGGGATGCCGGCCAAAGCTTCTCCGATGCTTTTGTTATTGATCTCTCTATAGAAATATCAATAGGTAGGTATTAGTGTTTAGCCTAGTGTTTCACATACCTCGTGTCTTTTTCCTCTGGGGTTTATATAGATGCCCCCAGTTAATAGCCGTTGAGCTCTCCTTTATTTCAGTCTTTATTCGACTTGAATGAGGGGCTTTTATGGACGCGATTACAATATCTTCAAGATATTGTCATTAAACCATTAGATAGTAACGTTTCTTTGATTTAATTTGGCTATAAAGACATTTATTAATGGACCACGTTGAACAGCTCAAGTATATTTAGCAAGGACGATGTTAAGTGTCTTCCTTGCGCATGCTTGATATGACAAACGAATATCGTGAGGTCGTCCACTGGGCAGACGATTGTACTTAGACCTATCAGATGCCCCCTATTCTAATGTGGTCATGTTTGGACGACGGCTGGAATAGTTATAGGTTTCGGCCTTGTTTTTTTTTTTGGGAGGTGTGTAGCCGAAATCCAATCATTGCATTAAATGGTGAGGTGACGGTTTGGTTCACTTTTTGACACATGTCATCCATTCATTAGGCGCGCGTCGCGAAACGACGCCTTGTTTCATCTGCTAGGGGTTTTAGTGATTTAAAAACCAAATTTTTTTCATTTGTTTCACTTTCCCTCCTTTGGCATTTTTATCTTGGTGCATTATCTCTCTCTTTGAGTCTTTGTTTTCCAGTGAGTTTTCTTGTCCAATTTTCTTTCCGATTTAGTTTCTTGGTAGCACTGGATCCCTCAAATTCTTCGTTTAGAAATTTCTTTGTGGGGGTGTGTCGCATAGCTGAGAGTGAGGGTAGAGCAGTCCATTTTGGCGATTTGATCCCCTCAGATTGTGTGCTCCACCGCCTATCGGAGGAATTGTTTGCTTTAGCTTTTTTGGTGTTAAGTACGTGGAAAATGATTAGGGGTTTTATGGTGTTCGAGGGAAATAGTTGGCCTTTGGTTTGTTCTGAGGATTTGCCCGAAGGGCTTTCCGATAGAGGTGAGGGTGACCACTCTTCGGAGGAGACCCCGTCGGTCTCGGGCTCGTCAAGGGTTGTTGGATTCGAGGACTCTTGGGTTGCTCGATCCTATTTTTCAATTATAGATATCAAGTGTCTGAAAAGGATTAGGCGTCGATATCAAATCCTTGAGGATGTCGTCCTTCGGATTCCTGATTTGGATGAGAGAGCTTGCTCGTCCAAATACGGTGACGTGGCCTTTTATGAGTCTGATTTTAAAGCCAGTTTGAGGTTTCCTATGTAACCTTTCATAAGGGAGCTTTTGGATCGTCTGAACCTTTTGCCTTGCCAACTGGCCCCTAATGCCTGGAGGACGACAATCGCCTGTATGGTGATGTGGAGAGTATGTAGTAGAGGGGTCGATTCCATTACAGTGGACGAGCTTCTATATTGCTATAAGCCTTGTCAGATAGCCGTCTCTCCTGGGTTCTGGACTTTGAATAGACGACAAAAACACCTTAAGCTGGTGACCGGTCTTCCATCATCTAATAGGGAATGGAAGGACAAATATGTTTTTGTTTGTGGAGATAACTGGGAGAGTCTTCCCTGGGAAAAGAAGGACAATAGTTTCATTAGGGTTTGTCGTGATTGGGGTGTGCCTCCTACCTCTAGGTGTGTGTGCGTCTCTCCGTGTGTTATCATGCGTATACGTGTTCTGGTGGTTTTTATTGATGTCTTTCTTTTCTTTGTAGCGATTAGACGTCCGAAGCTGAGTCAAGAGGGACAAAATAAGGTGTTTTAAGCGTTGCACCATAAAGATCATCATTATACCAAGTTCATACAGCTTGAGTTACTCGCGCTTTATTCCTTTGGTCTCGAGCCGAGTTAAACAATCTTTTATTTGGATTTGTCTAATCAGCGAAGTAAGTGTTCCGGTTTGTGCCTTCTTTTAGCTATCGATGTTTGGACGACAAGCATGTTGGTTTTATAAGAATATTTTTTGTAGGAATGGCGACAGCGAAGGTGAACAAAGATAAACTAAAGAGAATGATGGGTCAGAAGTAAGATGTAGGTATTAGCCTGGGGAAAAGGCGTAAGCCAGACTCGTCTTCTAAGAAGGCGGTGAAAGGTAGTTCCTCGTCCTTCAGTACCTTATGAGCTAATCGTTTCAGAACAACCCTGTCGGTTGAATTGGTGGAGCCTCCGAGTGCTCCTTCATCTAGCAAGGCGGTCGAGAATGCGCCTACTTTACCCAAGGATACTTCTTTAGCCCTACGACGGGCAAAATCTGTGGTGACGAAGGAGAACCTGGACGAGTATGGGAAGCTTAATACCGACGTTGTGAAGAGAGCTTTGGCCTACTCACTAATGAAGGTAGGGGTTTATCTTTTTCTTATTTAGATGCCTTTATCCCTTGATGTTTAATTTTTTGTGTTTCGTAGGGTTTGACCGAGGCTATGGTCATCGCTAACCGGTGTATGCTTTGCGAGGAAGGTCTTTTAAAGCTCAAGAGTCAGTTATCGGAAGCCACTGAAGCTAATCAAAGTCTGACGACGATAGCCAATGAATTGACTCAGGAGAGAGATCATGTGGCGAACGAGCTGGCATTGCTCAAAGTGGATATGGCAGCGAGGGATGCAGATTTGAAGAAAGCGCTAGACAAGAACAAATGGGTCGCTGATCAAATGAAGATGTTGACTAATCAAATGGAGATGATCAAGATTTCGGCAGTGGAAGAGTTCAAATTGTCGGAAGCATATGATGATAATAACACTAAATACTTCCTTGCCGGCTTCAAATTGTTAAGGAAGCAAGCGAAGGAGAAGTGCCCTGATATTGATTTTGATGTCTTCCAGCCATATGAGGACGACGATTCAGCGGTACCAGTGGAAGAGGGAAATGATGGGGGGACGTCAGTGGACCCTCAACTGGACGATGATGCCACTACTTCAATTTACCTTTTTTATAAAACAATATGTGTGTTTTTGTGGGGCCCATTTTGGAGGCCGTGTAGCTTTTGGGTTGTTTAGACAATATTGGTTTTTGTGACAGTTGTATGTTTCGTACTTAGTCAACTTTTGACAGTGATGTGATTATATATATATGCTTTGATATATATATTTGTGCTTTTGTATTTATTTACTATTCTGCCCTACACGTGCTTTTTATGCAAGTGTTTTTCATCGTCAGTCGATGGATATACACATGCTTCTCATGCATGTATTTTTTGTATACTTGCTTTTTATGCAAGTATTTTTCATTGTTGGTTGACGGGTGTACACATGCTTCTCATGCATGCATTTTTTGCACACTTGCTTTCTATACAAGTATTTTTCATTATCAGTCGATGGGTATACACATGCTTCTCATGCATGTATTTTTTTTTGTACACTTGCTTTTTATGCAAGTATTTTTCATCGTCGGTTGACGGGTATACACACACTTCTCATGCATATATTTTTTGCACACTTGCTTTTTATGCAAGTATTTTTCATTGTCAATTGACGGGTATACACATGCTTCTCATGCATGTATTTTTTTTGTCGTCCGTCCACGTTGCGTGCTCAGATTTTTGTGTCTGAGTGTAAGGCTATTATTTGGACGATAACGTCGTTTGGATGTTTAATCTCACAACCCAGGTTTGAATTGTGGATTTCGAAAGGCTAGTCCTATTTGGAGAATATAGGAGATATTTCATTTGGAAGACAAAAATTAAATTGAAGAGGAAATATGGGGCGCCTGCCGTCCTTTCTTTTATTTCATCAATATTCTAAATGGAAATGATTCTGATAAACATGAACAACTTATGAAAAGGAAATTTAAATAATGCCTTACTGGTAATATTTCTTTAGGTGTTCGACATTCCAAGGATGTGGAAGTGCAGTGCCGCCCAACTTCTCAAGGTGATAAGTACCCCTCCTGTAGAACTTGACGACTTTATATGGTCCTTCCCATGTGGGCCCTAATTTTCCCTGGGTTGGGTCTTTGGTGGCAAGAGTCACCTTCCTCAGTACTAGGTCTCCCACTTTGAACTCTCTATGCTTCACTCGTTAATCATAATAATGAGCCATCCTCTGTTGATATGCCTTCGTCTTCATTTCGGCTTGGTCGCGAGCTTCGTCCAATAGGTCCAGGTTTAGTTACAACTAACTGCTATTACTGTTTTCGTCATATTTGTTTGTTCTGAAGTTGGTTAATCCAATTTCTACTGGAATAACGGCTTCAGTGCCAAACGTTAGAAACTGAGTTTCTCCTGTGGGGGTTCTTGCTGTCGTCCTGTATGCCCATAAGACATTTAGGAGTTCTTCCAATCATAGTCCCTTTACCCTCTCAAGTCGAGTCTTGATCATTTTGAGCAAGGATCGATTTATGACTTCTACCTGTCCATTGGCTTGAGGATGACCTGGGGATGAGTAATGGTTGTTTATGCCTAGTTCTTCACAAAACTCCTTGAAATGAGAGTTGTCGAACTGTCGTCCATTGTCAGATATGAAAACCTTAGGGATTCCGAATCTGCATATGATTGCCTTCCATACAAATCCCCTTACATTTTTCAGTAATTGTCGCGAGTGGTTCTGCTTTCACCCACTTGGTGAAATAGTTGATCCCTATTACCAAAAATTTCATCTGCTTTCGTCCGACTGGAAAAGGTCTTATGATATCCAAACCCCATTGAGCGAAAGGCCAGGGGGCCATCATTGGCGTGAGTGCCTCTGGTGATGAATGGATGAGGTTTCCGAACCTTTGACACTTATCACAATCACGGACGTAGGAGACTGCGTCCTTCTGCATTGTTGGCCAATAGTAACCTGCTCGGACGAGTTTATGGACTAAGGAACGTGCCCTTGAGTGATTGCTGCAAATCCCTTCGTGAACCTCTTTCATCATATATTCAGCTTCGAGTTTATCGAGGCAACGTTGGTATGGGAGCGAGAAGCTTCTTCTATACAATATTCCCTACATCAAGACGAACCTAGTGGCCTTGACTTTTAGCTTCCACGACGTTTGTTGGAAGAGTCCCATCTTCCAGATACTTCATGATTGGCATCGTCCACGAGTCATTGATGTCAATGGGGTTCATTTCTTCCCCATTATGGCTTGAGGAATATTGAACCTCGATTCGCTGGTTAGTGGCTTTTTCAAAAGATGCCAATTTTGCCAAGATGTCGGCCTCTATGTTTTGCTCTCGAGGGATTTGGATGACGATGACTTCGTTGAAACCAATCATGATGTCTCTGACGAGACTAAGATACTTTACAATCCTTTCTTCCTTCGCTTTGTATTCACTGTTAACCTGTCCCACTATCAGCTGTGAGTCGCTTTGAACTTTTAGTGTTATTGCTCCCAATACTTTGGCTATGCGCAGACCTATGAGTAGAGTCTCATATTCTGCCTCATTATTGGTGGTGGGATATTGAAGTCGAACAGCATGTTTCAGTAGTTGTCCTTCGGGTGTCCTGAAGAGAATTCCAACTCCTCCTACCCCCTTGACGGACGATCCATCGATGTTGACTTCACCATTTTTCTTCTAGCTCTCCTTTTTCCTGTGATGGTTCCTTGTTTACCGCAGTGAATTCGGCTATGAAGTCAGCGAGGGTTTGGGTCTTAATGGCTTGTTTTGGACAATATTCAATATCGAACTCGCTCAACTCTATGGCCCATTGAATAAGTTGTCCAGCGGCATCAAGTTTGCTCATCGCCTTACGGAGTGGGTGATTGGTAAGGACGATGATGGTGTGTGCTTGGAAGTAAGGTTGGAGCTTTCTGGCAACAACGACAAGGACTAGTGCTAATTTTTCCATGGTAGGATACCTTTCTTCTGCTCCTTGGAAGGCTTTGCTAGTGTAGTACACTGGCAATTGAACGCCATTATCTTCTCTAATCAAAGTTGAACTAACAATAGTTGTGGAGACTGCTAAGTATTAGGAGAGATGTTTGCCTTGTTTTGAGGGGCTAAGCAATGGTGGGGAGGTCAGATACCTCTTAAGTTCTTTGAAAGACTTCTGACACTCATCTGTCCAAGCAAAGGCCCTTTTCAATGTTTTGAAGAATGGAAGACACTTGTTTGTTGCCCACGAAATGAAACGATTAAGTGCTGCGACTCTTCTAGTCAAGTTTTGAACTTCTTTTGTCATTCTTGGTGGGATCATCTCTAGTATGGCATTTATTTTATCCGGGTTTGCTTCTATTCCTCTTTAGGATACCATGAACCCTAGGAATTTTCCTGAGGAAACGCCAAAAATGCACTTATTTGGGTTTAGCTTTA
Source organism: Fagus sylvatica (assembly GCA_907173295.1). NCBI lineage: Eukaryota > Viridiplantae > Streptophyta > Magnoliopsida > Fagales > Fagaceae > Fagus > Fagus sylvatica. The sequence goes on from OU015772.1 coordinate 19,816,944, forward strand.
TGTGATATTGGGGGAGTGTTTTGAAGGTTTCCTCCAAATCATCTAGATGTTTGTCTTCATCCTTCGTCTTTACTAGCATGTCGTCAATGTATACTTCTACATTTCGTCCGATCTAATTGTGAAACATCTTGTTCATTAATCGTTGGTAGGTCGCCCCTGCATTCTTCAGCCTGAAAGGCATGACTCTGTAACAAAAGAGTCCTTTGCTGGTGATGAAAGACGTCTTCTCCTGATCGTCTTCGTCCATCACGATTTTATTGTAACCTGAAAAGGCATCCATAAATGCCAGTAATTTATGCCCCGCCGTCGAGTCTACCAATTGGTCGATTCGGGGCAGGGGGAAACTGTCTTTTAGACAAGCTTTGTTCAGGTCCGTGAAATCCATGCACATTCTCCACTTGCTGTTGGACTTCTTCACCATTACTACGATGGCTAGCCAGTCGGGGTAATATACTTCTCTGATGAATCCCGCGATTAGAAGTTTCTTAACTTCTTCAGAGATAACTTGATTTCTGTCTGGGGCAAACACTCGTCTTTTTGCTTTATAGGGCGCATGGACGACATTTAGTTTGTGGGAGATGATCGAGGGATCAATACCAGGCATGTCTTCATGCGTCCAGGCAAATACATCTATGTTGTCTTTTAGGAATTCAATAACGACTTTTCTTATTCTTCCATCCATTTTTGTCCCAATATTAGTGGTTTTGTCTGGCTTTTCGTTGTACAACACAATCACCTCCAGCTTCTCGGTTGGCTCAACGAGTTTCTGCCCCTTGTTGATCACCATTGTTTAGTGTCTTATCTTCGGTCCGAGAGAAGCAAAGTAGCATTCTTTTACTGCTACCTGATCCCCTTTGAGTTCCCTTATGCCATGTTCTGTAGGGAATCGAACGAGGAGGTGATATGTTGATGTCACTGCTCTAAGTTTGTTGAAGGTTGGACGACCGATAATGACATTGTAAGCCAATAGGCAATCGACCACCAGGAACTCAACTAAAGCCATCACCTGCTTCGGATACGTGCCAGCTTCGATCATGAGGGAGACCACTCCCGATGGTTTGACTTTGTCCCCTATGAATCCCATGAGGGGGATATCGATCGGCCTAACCATTCTTTGTCTATCTTCATCTGCTGGTACGCTGGAAGGTAGATAATATCGGTCAAACTCCCATTATCAATTAACACCCGTCTAGTAATGAAACCTGCAATGGTTATTGTGACGACGAGAGCGTCGTCATGTGGCTGATGAACCCTTCTTGCATCATCTTTGCTAGAGGTAATCAGGTGATCGTCCAACTTTACATTCTTCTGTGGCCTTTGCGTAACTAGGATGTTATGAGCCTGACGAGCATAGGCTTTCCTAAATGATCGTGATGTTCCTCCTGAGGCTAAGCCTCCCACGATGGTGCGTATCTCCCCTATGACGTCTCGTGGACGATCTTCCAAACGGTTCTTATTCTCTTCTTGTCTTGGTGGACGAGTTTCTTGGTTATCTCGACGGACGAATTTCTTCAACTTCCCTTATCTTATCAGAGCTTCTATCTGCTCCTTCAAGACGAAACAGTCTTCAGTATTGTGGCCATGGTTTCTGTGGAATCGACAGTAAAGATTCTTAGACCTTCGTCCAGGACTTGAACATAATTTCCCAGGCCACTTGAGTGCGAGATGGTCTTGTATCTATAAAAAGACTTGGTCAATAGACATGTTTAGGGGTGTAAAGCTTCTGGGTTGTTCGCCTTGTCCACTGGAAGATCCTGCATTCTTCCGATCGACTTTCAAGTAATCTAGTTTTGACACCCTATTTTTGGAAGATTCGAAATGTCGATCCTCTAGTTCTTTCCTCTTCTTACTAGGAAACTCGTCTCAGGTTTCGAAAGCGTCTTCTGCATTTATGAATTTTTGTACTTCATACATTAACTCCAACATGGACGTCGGAGGGTCCTTACAAAGTTGGAAGAGGAAATCACCCTTGCAGAGACCTACGTTGAACGCTGTAAGGGCTACGAACTCGTTAAGTTCGTCAATCTGGACCATTTCCTTATTAAAACACTACACATATGATCTCAATGACTCTCCTTCCCTCTGCCAAATATTGAGAAGATAGTTCGCTGATCGAGCTGATCTTCGTCCCCCTATGAAGTTGTCGATAAAAGCTCGGCTCAACTGAGCGAAAGTGTCAATGGACCCAGTTTTCAACTAATTGAACCATACTCTCGCCGAACCTTTGAGGTTTGTAGGGAAAGCACGACACATGATCTCGTCCGACACACCTTGTAGTCTTATGACCTTTATGAAGGAATCTAGATAGTTGAGTGGGCCTCTAAGTCCTTCAAAGTTTTCAAGCTGAGGGACTTTAAACTTTGCTAGAAGAGGATAATCATCCACCCTCTTGGTGAATGGTGACTCGGAGCGATGAACGAGCATATCGAGATTCCGAGCAGCTTTTGCCTTAACCTGACTTCTCATCTCCTTCATTTGCTTTTTTCATTTCCTTCAACTCTTTTTCTAGCTTTGCAGCCCTGACGTCTGAGGTGAACCTTGTGGGCTCAACCATCTGACTTGGACGAGGCTGACGGTTCTGATTAGCTGAGCTCCCTTCGTCATTTTGATCTTGATTCTGATTTTCCCTTTCTTCGTTACGAGGATTACTTCCATCGTTCTGGTTGGGATTGGGGATTTGAACCTCTCCTCGTGAGCGAAGGATGGCTATGAGCTTTTGGTTTTGTTGTGTAAGTTCTTGCATTTCTTGCCAGTCAGTGGCGTTCTGTCGTGTCAACTTCTGGATGTTGGCAGTGAAGGCCTGTATTTGTCTATCTGAGGCATTCAAGTGTTAATCGCTGGTATCTCCTGCTTCTATGGGGAGAGAGGCTAGCTGTGTTGACCGCTCTTAGTTTTTCTCAGGGAAAGAAAAGCGAGATGGCTATCAAAAAGAATTTCTTTCCCACAGACGGCGCCAACTGATGATGTGTAAAATTAGTACGGTCGTCCAATGCCTCGTCTCTCGATGGAAGACCTGAAAAACAGAAGAAAGTAAACAACAACAGAGCACTGGTGGGATGCTGACCAAAACTTCTCCGATGCTTTTGTCAATGATCTCTTTATAGAAATATCAACAGGTAGGTATTAGTGTTTTTATATAGATGCCCTCAATTAATAGTCGTTGAGTTTTCTTTTATTTCAGTCTTTATTCAACTTGAATGAGGGGTTTTTATTGAGGTAGTTACAATATCTTCGAGATATTGTCATTACATCATTAGATAGTAACGTTTCTTTGATTTAATTTGGCTATAAAGACATTTATTAATGGACCATATGAACAGCTCAAGTATATTTAGCAAGGATGATGTTATGTGTTGTCCTTGCACATGCTTGATATGACGAATGAATATCGGGAGGTTGTCCACTGGGTAGACGATTGTACTTGGACATATCATAAGTTGTCAATTCCTTACAACATGCTAATTTGGAATTTCTCACGTAAAAATTCACCCCCAGAGCTCTAGTCGAGTCATGGCCTCATGGAATGGTATTGAAGCTATAAGTTAGGTTTTACAATTTACTTAGTTCACAATAGAATTAGGGTGGGTTTGGGTTAGCTGTTTGAAAAAGTGCGTTTTTTAAAAAGTGCGTTTTTAAAATGTGTATTTTGAAAACATGATTTTGAAAATCACAATTAAGCGTTTGGCAAAATTAATGAAAAAGTGCTGTTTCTGTCAATTGAGCGTTTGGTTAATTTTAATCTAAAACTGTTGTTTCGAGTATAAATGACCAAAAAAGACTTGACTATACTGTTAAGTTATAGTGTAATTTTTCAAATGCTTACAAATTGTAACAATAATAACAATATTTTATTACTAAATATAAAAATGTAATAATAATAATAATATACTAAAAATGATTAAAAACAAAAGCCAAAAATGACATAATTGAAGGAAAGTTTCAAAATTGGTTGTATCATTAAAATGAGAGAAAAATTGACAGTAGCAAAAGTCCCAGTGTCACACCGTAGCAAAGTCCCAAAGGCATTAATGGGACTTGTTCCTAAACATAACATACAAAACTGACAGTAGCAAGTCCCAATGTCACACCATAACCACACACCACACACTTGCCATTTCACCAAATATCCAAGGATATTTTAGTCAGCACATACGAGGTCCATTTCAAACCATCTTGGATATTTCAGGACTGAGCACTTTACTAATGTCATCTGCATCTTTACGCAGCAAAGTGAGTAAGTTCAGTTGCAAGTGGTGGTCCATTTCAAAGCCATTTTTGTGTATAGAATGCCATCCCAGCATCTCTCTTTGTGCTGCAAATCTATGAAGAGCAGATTTGATAAATCGGTTTGTTTCTTCTTTCTTTCTTTCTTTTATTTTTTTTATTTTTTTTCTTTTAAGTTCAATAGATGGTTAGAATATTTTTTTCTTTTGATTTGAGGAGTATGTAGAAAATGACGAGGAGTGGTTGAATGAGTGGCAGTTACAGGGAGTAGACAACAATGGTAAGTCAGAATATTTGAGGGCATTTTAGATATTGAGGACCTAAAAATATCACGGTGCGAAAACTTGATTTGGGTTATAAAAAGCGCGTTAATGAAAAAGCTCCCGTGTGGTGCGAATTTAAAACGTGATTTTTTGCGTTTTTATAAACGCAATTCTTTTAAAAACGCAATGCCAAACACACAGTATTTTGCGATTTTAAGGAAAAACGCACTTTTTCCCTGCGAAACCGCGGGGCCAAACTGGCTCTTAGTTGATTGTGATTTGTGAAAAACAGAAAGAAAAACGAAAAAGTAATGTGAATAGTGTGGGTTGACTATAAAAAGTAGTGCGGTCAACATGGGAGGAGAGTCGACTCGTCCATCCAACCGCTTTTGATGGCTTCTCCTACGGCCAACAAAAGAATGAATAAATAATTAAAAAAAAAAAAAACATAAAAAGTAGCGAAGTACTCTTACACTCCTACACAAAAAGTAAAAACAAACAAACCGGCCAAAACCCAAACCCAAAGCCACAGACCTGAGCAGCAGCTGAGCTTCACAACATTTGTGTGAGCGACTACCCCTACGTCCACATGTCGCTTTTCAACGGAATGATATGAAGAACAATACAAATACAAATCCAAATCCTCAAATCCTCAAATTCCATTCCAATCCTTCTCATTCATTTCTCCTTTCGCTACAAGTAAGTAACTATCTCTGCTCTGCATTTTTTTCTTGCTCTTCAACTTTCTCTCAGATTTTTTTTTTAAATATTTATTATTCTCTAACGGAATAATAATTTCGATTTTTTTTTTTTTTTTTTCTGGAAAAAAAGAAAAGGAAATCTGTTTTATTATTATTTGTTTTTGTAAAATTATTGTTCTCGGGAGTGATGAATGATGAGGAAAAAGCAAATGAAAGAAACTTTCCTTTTGCGGTGATTTTGAAGATTATTTAAAAAAAATATATATATATATATATATATATATAAATAATATATATATATATATATATATATATATATATATATATATATATATTTAAAGAAGTCTTATAAATGAAGAGGTGGAGTTGCCGATATTTTCTAAATTTGGAGAAACAAATCTGTCTCTGCAAATTTCGTTGTAGCTTGGAGTTTGGAAATGGAAATGATGCTGATTGCTTTTCTTTTCTTCTCGGTTTTGATTTTCTCGGGAAAGTAGTGATGCGGAGAAAGGAGAACGACGCCGTTGTATTTTCTCAAAAATTCTCCACACAAAATATCTACTTCTTTTATTTTATTTATTTATTTTTTTTTTTTTAAATGTCCTTTGAATTTGTGGTGAATGTGTATGGTGCTTGTCTAAAAGGGAACCAGAACTTTTTTCTGAAACCTATTATTAAACCCTAGGGCTGGGGGACCAGCATTCTTACCTAATACTGAGCATTTCATTTATTTTGACACTTCGCGTCAAGGACTCTCTACCTTTTTCTTGCCTAAAAGCTTTTGTCCTGATTCTGTTTCAATTGAAATTATTATTTTTCAATTTAACTTTTCTTGATGTAAGCAATGCTTATATAAATAGACGAGACGTAACTTTGGTTTGTTTTGGTTTGGTTTGTTTTGGGTTTCATGAAAGTGACCTAGAGCTCAATGATTTAATGGGGCATTTAATTTTGCATTTGGGTGTTCTATAATTGAGTTTGTTGATGGGTATTTGGTGCATTTGATTAGGTGGGAGTAGTTTGGTTGCACGAATTATTATTTTTATTGTTATTTTTAATTAATAGGTTTGTAAGATTTTGTAGATGGGTTTGTTGTGGGTCTTATTCAGTGACCGACTTTTGAGCTTGTCCATGATGATAGTGAAAGTGAATTATTAGAAATGTAAGGCTGTGTGTTTTGAATGTGAATTATTGGAAAGTGAAAGGTGTGGTAAATGCGGTTTTTATGTGTGATTGTAAAAGTTCTAGTATCAGTATGTCTTTATCACCACCAAAAAAAAAAAGTCATGGTATGTCCTATCGGTGTGTTTCACTTTTTTTCCTATAAATTATTGGAGAGAGAGAGAGATGTGGAGGTGGTGTTAATGCTGAAAGTTTGTGTTGAATGAAAAGGGTGGTAAAATATATTTGTAGGAATTTGACAGTAGGAGGTTGAGTAATTGTTAGTGTTTGCAGGGAATTGGGAAACACTTAACTGTCTTTACCGGGATTGAAAGCGGTAATATTTTTTTAAGAATGGTGGGGACTCTTTTTTGAGTACAAGACTCAGAAGTAATGGATAGGATCTCTAGAGCACAAAAGGTTGAAGATAACGTCTGGACTTGTGTAATTTCTTTCTTTCTTTTGGTTATAATGAAAGAGAGGGAAATTCTTTTAGGGGTATATTGAGATTGGAATTTGCTTCTGTGGTGGTGGTTGGAAATCTGGGTTTGTTTATTTTTGGCCTAATAGGGATGTAGATTGATTTTTGAGTCTTTTAGGCCAAAAAGTTGAAATTAAGGACATTTGGGTTTGGTTTCTGTGATGGGTTCATAAGAAGCAAAGAAGGTGCATAGCCCTGTTGTTAAGTGAGTTTTGAAGGTAATGCATGTTCTTGATAGATATGAGCTTGATCTAGGCTTATCTGCTGCTTCTTTATGTTGTTTCCTATTGCAGTTTTTTCTTCCCTGGTGTGTTTGGTTTTGTTAATTATTATAGCAATATCTTGTTGCTGCTTTTCTGAATATCAGGTGCTTCGATTTCTTTCGGTAGAGTCTGAACAAATTCAATTTAATTCTGAGTAATGCTTGCAGGATGCAGTGACCAGTTGCTTGTGCATCTTTTGGATAAGGGTGTGTGATATCAATTTATGAGCTCACTGTTGCTGATGGAGTGGAATGAGAAATCTCCATCACAGTGGGACTGGGAGAACCTGTTCATGTTCAATGCTAAACCAACTGAAAATTCAAAGTTGCAGCAAACAGAATGGGGTATGCAAGGAGATCAAGGAATTAACTCAGGTTCTTTTTATTCGTCTGCGGGTGGTGAGGGTAGTGATGGGTCAGGCCCTGAGTTGGGACATGCTTCTCCATCAAAGAGCTCAAAATCAGCTTCCATCAATTCTTCATCAATGGGTGAAAGTAAGCCATCCAAACTTACTTTTGAGGCCTTTGGAGGTTTCCCAAATGATTTAAGCAATAAGAAAGAATTGGCCAAGGTGGAGCCAATAGGAACTTCTAGAACACTTGAGCCTTCATCTAGCTCTGTTGAGCCATTGCTCAGTCTAAAGCTTGGTAAGCAGATGTACTTTGAAGATGCTTGTGTGGGAAGCAATACAGAGGCCTCAACTTTTTCTATGATCATGCCATCTGTGACCACAGCAAAGAAAAGTAAGACCTGTCAGAGTATGCATACACCACGCTGCCAAGTTGAAGGCTGTAACCTTGATCTCTCATCAGCTAAAGATTACCATCGCAAACATAGAGTTTGTGAAAGTCATTCCAAATCCCCCAAGGTCACTGTAGGAGGTCTGGAACGTCGGTTTTGTCAGCAGTGTAGCAGGTAAAAGCTTGTTATAAAATGGTAATTATATGTCGGAACATAATGAAATCAAGCAACAATTACTGACATTTTTATTGTTTACTAAGAGTCACTCTTTTCTGGAGACCTCTTGGATGATAGTAATTTCACATGTGTCCTAATTCATAACCTATTGTAAATTCAATAATCAAAATTAGCTTCAAGTCCTAGCTCATCTTGAATAAATTTGATATTAATAACCACATTGTTTTCTATGCTGAAGGTTCCATAGTCTGTCAGAATTTGATGAAAAGAAGCGAAGCTGTCGCAGGCGTCTTTCTGATCATAATGCTAGGCGGCGCAAGCCACAGCCAGAAGCAGTCCGGTTAAATCCAGCAAGACTGTCTTCATCACTTTATGGTACTAGTTTCAGACTCGGAATCGAAACCCCCCCCCCCCCCCACATAGAGTTACCTGGACTAATTTCTCATGACATGCTATTAAACATATCGGTATTAGTTTTGATGCATTGTCCACTCTCTTGAAACCATAAATCATGCATTGAATGATTTCTTTAACAAGTTGTAGCATAATCATCTCAAAATTTCTTTTAGTTAATATGGCATCCAACTGTACTGACCAGTGAATTTGTGGAAATGTTGTGCCTTCCGGCTATTTCTAATGATTTAACATGAAACAACTGTAGCACAGAAATTCTTGAAGTTATAGACAGGCCCAGGAAATTCTTGTCTTTATTCATGGAAATCCTCTGAAATTTAATAACTTTCCCTTTTATTTGTTAGAAAATGCCAAACTACAAGTTGGTCCTTGTACATTTGTCACAGTTTCAATTTCGTACCTATGCATTTGATCGTGTTAAATTCATCATTCAAATTTTAAAATTAAGGTCTTTTAACTACTAATTGTGTCAATTTCATCCTTAAATTTCAAAATCAAGTCAATTTCTTCCCTCAACTTTCAAAATGAAATGAATTTTATCGTTCTTTTTTTTCTAAGAAGTTGATCTAATTTTGAAACTTGAGTGACAGAATTGACACAATTAATAGTTGAGAGACGGAATTTACACAATTGTTGAAGGACCAAAGTGTACTTTGGCCTTAAAATTTTAATGGATATTTAAAATTTCTAATCTTGTTATTGATTGTTAAATTTAGAAACTACAAATGCAAATTCATAATTTACTTAGATAGAGCAATTTTATCCTTGAAAAACTTACCCATTATAATAGCATGATGACATGTTGGCATCCTCCACGCTTTATGTCAATATGAATGCAGAATTTTATGGGCAGAACAGTGCAACTATTGAGATACTCCTGCCAAAAAGGCAGTAAATGAAATTATACTTATTAAAAAAATGTATATACATTTACCTACCATTGTTTCATAGGAAACGCAAAACAGAGGACTGGAACCAGCTTTTGCAGACTTTCAGTTGTGATCCTTAATGTATGTCAAACCAAATAAAAGTAACATCATAGCTGTAGATCTTGGGAAGGGATTTATTAGTAAGGTCTACTCTTGTAGGAAGATGAGTATAATAATATTTGGAAGAAACTTGTGTACTTTAAAGGGGTGTTGTTGGAACAGGTCTGTGCATCATGATGTACACCTGTAATCTCAATTTTGATGTAATGCTGTGATTAAAAGTTGAAGCTAAACACAGAACTAGGCAATTCTTTGGGACATCTGCTGTACCTACCCTGTGAAGTGAATAATTGCTGTCTGGTAGGCTGGTATCGACTTTTTAGTTCTTAACTAGTTAGATATTTTGTTCCTCTGCTGTAGAGGATTAGATTTAGTCACTCATATTCAGTGCCATTGTATTGCCTTATCTTTGTTCATCATTTTTGTAGCATCATCTAGTTTAATTAAAATCGGTTATATGCAATTTTAGCAACCAGTTACTAGCACGCTATTCTGTCATATGATTTACTATCTGATAAACCCCCTGCAAAATATGGTCTATCAATACAGAATTTAGAGATCAGAACTCCTTATAGTAATGCAATTAGGATTGTCATTGAACAAAAACCAAGCCATTGAATTTGTTATAAATTGTGGTTACCTCCACAGATGGGAAGCAACAGATGGGCCTTGTCTTCGACAGAGTCCCCTTTGTTTACTCAAGGGCTGCTGGTAGTTTTACATGGGAGGACATGAGCAGCTCCAAGTTTACCCAAACAAAAGAGTATTCTCCGAAGCCTGCAAAAGCAAGAGACAGTAATATACAGTTGCATTTTCCCAGCAACGAAATGCCAAGTTCCATCTCTACACTTTGTCATGATTCCAGTAGGCTCTTGCCATCCAAAGACACCATAGCTGAGGTTCTCAACTCAGGTCTGTTTTTTGCTTCCTCACAGGGCTTAGCATTATTAAATTTCTGTTTAATTTTAGATTAACTTATGAAATGGTTTTGGATTGCCAGCCCTGGACCAATTGCTTACACTGTCATATAGGGTTATGATCTGGTCATGTCAAGATTGCTTACTAGAGTACACAATCACTATCATGCATGCTCAATGTCCATTAGGAAAAAAAAAAAATTTACTACATGATATTTCGTATTCAGTATCTTATTTGTTTTTTCTACCAAGGAAGAAAAAAGGAAAACTACAATAACCACACTTGCCTTGTGAGCTGATCCAGCTGAGAATATTCATGTGAATTAACATCATGTGTCAGATAAATTGATGATCAGGTTAACCTCATTTGTTTGTGTACTCATCAACAAAATCCCAATTCACATACCAATAAATATTCATGTGAATTAATATCATGTGCCAGAGAAATAGATGATCAGGTTAACCTCATTTATTTGTGTACTCTTCAACAAGATCTCAATTCAAATGAGATTTTGTTGGAAAAGCATCCAGAAGTTAAGAGTTAATGAAACTTTGTCTTTTTACGCATTTGAAAGGTTAAAAGCTTGATAGCTCAAATCTAGCATGTGCAATAGAGATTGGAAGAGCTATTACCGTAACTGATGAATCATAATTGATAAAGTGAGATTGTAAACTGGATGAACTAATTTTAATGACTGCAAGTGAATAGATTCCTGATAGTATAGTTTTTGTTAGTCTGTAGGGAAGGGATCTGATAAATACATGGTAGGTAATATGGTTCAAGAAAGCAATCTTCAAGTTTTGCAGATTCTTGTGCTACAGCAAAAATATAAACAGCTTTTCTTGATTAGTATTTGTGGCTAACAAGAAAGGCTATGTTAAAGAACATTGTACAATAATCTGTTTATGTATTTGCCCAATTCTGGTGTACATGGAAGTGGCTATTGTTGTCAAGTAGCTGGTGGCAAAAATAATTTAGAAATTTCAAAAGGACTATGCGGCCACCTCTGAGAAGGGCAAAAAAAACCGGTATTTTTTTTATAAGTTTTGGCCATAAGGGGAGGGGGGAAAACACTAGTGGTGTTATGAAACTATGGATTTAGAAAAGATTTGGAAGCCTATAAGCTCACGGAAATTGAGGTTTCTAAAATTGTTGTTTCTGGAACAGAGCCTAATATTGCCACTTCTAATTGACAGAGACAAGGAATTCTTGTGCTAAATCTTTCAATTTCATGTTTGTCTAAAGGTGTGCACGTAACATTTTTTCAGGCATAGAAGAACCCATGATCTCCACCGAGCTGGATGCATCACAGGATTTTCGACGTGCTCTCTCTCTTCTGTCAACAAATTCTTGGGATTCACGCGAATCAAAATCAGCTCGACACCCACATCCCAACAATACAAGTCAATCTAGTATGCAGCAGCCTCTTATGCATGTGATGACCCAAGGCTTGTCACATGCTTCACCACAACACTGGCGGACTGAGCAGCAGTCCACTGAGTCCCGAGTTCATATCTCAAGTTCACCTAATAATGGCAGCAGCCACTTTCAAGACTTCCAGCTGTTCAAAGCACCATATGAGTCTGGCTTTTATTCCAATCGATTGGATTGACCACTCAAATTATGTCACTACATATTCTGGTATGTTTTTTTGCCTCCTGGTTTTCCTTCAATTTACAGTGCCTATCAGATGTTAGGTACTCCTAATAGGTTAGCGAACATGTATATGCAAGAATGCAGACAGGCCCCTGTGACTCGTCCGGAAGTTGGTTTCCATGGCTAAAAGTTTATTCCATCTTTTTATCAATTGCATATCTAAAGTTCTTTTATTTAGAGTTCATGTATGGGAACATTGCTTACATTGAGTTCTTCGTAAAATGAATTTTTTTTGTTATTAGTAACCTTTCAAGCCAGTAGTAAATAGTTATCCAAACACAGTAACACATTATGTTTAGGAAATTCCAAAGTAGCTGAAAACCTGTAGAATTTTAATTACTTTCTGCATTATCGCCAGGGGCCCAGGATCCAACATTATTGTGTTGGATTAATTACAAATGAAGATGATCAAGATGAGGATTTAGTTTCTATGTATCCTCTTAAGAGATGATAATTGATTTTAAATGATATAATCTTTAGAATTTAGATATGTGAACTATTGAAATAGACCCTCTCTATTTTATAACAAACAAAGAAGATCCTTTTTCCGTTTGGGGTTGATCATACAAACCATCGTAGTGATCACAAATCTCAGGAGGTTGACTTTCATGTAATCACGCTTCTTTTTAATATTAAACTGCCAACTATTAATTTTGGCCTAATTAATAAACGTGGTCAAAATAACTATTTACAGTTCAAAAATCTCTCTCTAACAAGTTCAGAAAGTGCCCTCAGTTTTATCTATTTGCCTTTTCATTTCGAAGTTATAATGAATTAGGCTCAAATAACTACTCAAGTCGTGAAAGCTTTCTATTGTTTTAAAGAACTTTGTGTTTAAACCACGCTCCTCGTAAATGTAGTATAGGACTCTTCGAGGGGCCATATTCTTAAGTTTCAAATAATTACTCGAGGGGTCATGAACTATCTTTTTAATCTGAGGGGTAATGAACTATCTTTTAATTATAAGACAAGTATCCTAAGCTTTGTCCGACTAATTTTATGGACACATGCAGTCATTTTCTCCCTCACACTGAATAATTACCAAACTTAATAACTTTGGAGATGGCCGCAAAGGGATTTGCTAATTGCTGCCATGGAGTGTCGAGCTCACACAACTTATACTTCCTTAGTGTATATTCATCCTACCATTAGACTACAACCTTAAGGACTATCTTATTTCTTGTGCCATTAGCCATTAGGTGATCAATTTTTTTTTATTTTTTATTTTTATTTTTTAAATTATTGGGTGATCAAATTTAAGCCGAAACAATTTGGGTAAATTATATTCTAAATTTAAAAGGTGCATCAAATTACGCTCAACTCTATAGTTTTAAAAGTAGTAAATTAAATTCTAAAGTTTCAAAAATAATAAATTAAACTCTATAGTTTCAAAAATAACAAATTAAATCTTGAACTTTAAAAAAATAACCATTTAAACCTCAATCAATTTAAATATAATCATTATTTAATTTGTTGCTTTCTAAAATCTTAAAGTTTAATTTATTACTTTTGAAACTATTGAACTTAATTTGTTACTTAATGAAATTTTAAGATTTAATTTGTTACTTTTAAAACTAAGGTTTAATTTGTTACACCCCTAAACTATAAGAAAAGAATATATATAAGGCTTAAAATGTAATTTTCTCAAACAATTTCTACATTGCCATATTTCCCTACTACCCATGTAATTTTCCCAAAAATATAATCACGAATAGCGCTACAGGATAGTAAGGCCACTTAAGTTTCACGTTTCAAGTGATTTATTAAAAACGTCATGTAACATACAACGAAATAAGATTGTCCAAAAAACGACTTCAGTTCAATTCTCTGTTTCTACATTCGATAAATGTGGAACGTCTTACTGACCAAAATAATTGAAACAACTCAGACAAGGATATTAACGGACTTTCCCCCAAAAAAATAAATGCGAAAAATTATTTGCTGTTACCAGCTGGGAGAAAAACGAATATTTTCAGGATGAGCCATAGAATTGTTGGCCCCCTTTGTCAGGCTCTGCCGTAATAATACAAATGGCTACAAACAGTTGATAGAAGCATGAGTTGTCAATAAACTTTTGTATATTAACCGATACCATGTGAACAAACACAAGATGCAACCTACCTCTAAGGCTTAGACAGACAATATTGATCATAAGATTCCTTTTTGTTTTCGTTTTTATTCGGCCCCCATCTAGTGCCCAATGGCAAGACAAGATGCCTATTTAAAAACAATGTTAAGGACGAATCTCTTAAAGGAACCTTTAGAAACATAGTTTTGCTCACCAAATGCATCACCACATCAAACTTGGCCTTGCAACCTTATATGGGCATGACAAATGGACAATCATTATGTTAAAGAAACACCTCAATGGCTCAGGTCCAGACATGAACCACGCCAGGCCAGACAGGGTAACCCAGTCCACTCCTCCCAAATTAAAATTGCAAAACTTAGCTACCAGAAATGTTCTGAAAAGATGCCAATACTCGAGTTACATTGACATGAAGTACGGGAAACCTAATTCTTAAGAGAAGTCAGGGCACAGTTATTTCACTTCAAATCAGAACTTCAACCTGGAAGTCCGTGGAATTCACCAATACTGTGATACACAATCACATGCAGAACAATTAACATTTCAATCTGAATACTATGCTGTCAAGGGAAGGGGGGGGGGGGAAACTGGGACACAGTTGTACCCACAAAAACCCAAAAGCCAATGCAGATATAGAGTCCTAACCTTTTGGCAAGGGGAGAGAAACAAACAGAGAGACCATGAGGACACACTGAATTAAACATAAACAGACTCATGCAGCCTGACGTCATATGCACAGCTTGGTATTAAGGCAACTTAACTAACAAATGTGACTAAATATTCCAGAAATAAATTCTAAGGGAGTATCCTATGAATAGCACGATGTGTTACTCTCAATGAACCAGAAATGAGTCCAATGCCAAATACCTAACAAGTATACCAAATTTCTTTCAGCCACGAGACCACAACCATTGAGACCACAACATGTGGACTCACCGTGTCAAGTGCAACCTATGCGGAAAAGAAACAGCCTATATATACATCACAAAAGCAACTGACTAGTCAGAAGACACATTTTCTAGACCCCAATTTAAAAATGATCTTCAGAACTTGGGACTTCATAAGCTCGTAAAAAGAAGCATCTGTTAAAACAAATGATACTTCAACGGCATAGAGACAATTCAGAATGAAATGAAAACTGGAAAAGCACAGCCTGCGGTATCCTTCTGCCGCTGATAGCTTATCTAAAATGCATGGTAGCATACCCACTAGGATAGAGGAGCTGATTCCAGAAGTACAAAATCCTAACTATCAGAAACCAGAACCAACCTGTAAATCTTTGCCAGATCAAGCTGGCTGACACATAATGCATAGAACGATTCAGAGAGACCTCAAATACCATTGCAGTTAATACAACAATTTGACACAAATCATGAGAAGGCAGAGTAACTTGACAACCGCAGCAACATGAGGACGACAAGACTGACTTTCAGACACCCATATTGAGCAATGCTGGACGACAACTCTGGACCTTCTCAACCCTCAAACATGTCCTAGTACTCACTGGAACATTAGACAATTGCAAATTAATGGATGCAATGAAGAAATAGAAAGAAAATTAAACTACAGCTGTTTAGAAAACAATCCACCAGAAAAGGGTGAAAGGAATAGAGAGAGCGAGAGAGAGAGAGAGAGAAGGGGGATGGGGAGAGAAAGAGGTAATCCTTGCAAGGGATCCACACAATTTAAAACTGAATGCTCATCAATTTTGTTATGTATACACAAATTATCATCGAACTTGATGACAATTTCAAGCAACAAATGAAAATACAGAGAAAATTTCACACCACAAACCTGGTTTTCATCTGGCGTTGGTGAAGGGGACTCCTTTGACTCAGCTGGTTTGTCAGCCCCGCAATTCTGTCTGTTGCACTTGGTTCTGAATGGATAGTTTATGTTATTACATTTCTCACACTTCCAGCTTCCCTCAGGCATCTTTTGTTCTGAAAGCCAAAAGATAAATAAGTGCCAAATTTACAGCATGAACCAAAAAACATTTGCAAGTCAAAAAGAAAGAAAAAGCATTTAACGGACAGAGATGCATCCTATCAACTTACTCGAATTCTTGTCAGATTTTGCAGCCTGCATATGCAAGAGAACATTATTACACATAAAACAAATTACAAATAAAATAAATTAAGAAAACAGGTTTTTTTGAAAAAGCGGGATATTAAAAAAAAGGGAAAAAAGAGAGAGGGAGTTTATGGTGTCAATTGCAAATAAAAGGCTTTTAAAAAAAATAAAATAAAAAAAAATGAAAGGACGGAAATGCAGCACAGACCTGGGATCCGGGCTTTGGTGTGTTGCACTTTCTCATGTTACAAACCGTTCTAAATGAAAAGTTGATATTTCCACATTTTGGACATGTCCAGTCATTATCACGCGTTACATCTAGAGGAGCATTTTTTTTAAAAAAAAAAAAGGGAGAAAGACAAAATTAGTTAACCAGTAAGATGCCAAGGTGCCTAATAATTGGCCAAGACATTCATCAACAGCCAGAAGGTGACAAACCTGCACCCTTCTTTTGAGACTTATCATCTGGAAAAAATCCCGGCCTTGGCCCCTGTGCAAATAAAAATGCTCATTAATTCTAATTCAAATCTAGGTACAGTTAATTCTATCCAAATTTCAACAAAATCTAGATGCTCCATTATAGAAGAAACTATGACGCAACATTTGTATGTCTATTACTTGTGTTTTTTATTACAAGTGAGCAAGTGAAATGCCGGAAGAGGGAGGGGTTTGAAATGCTACTTGTTGAGAGGCACGACAAAAGTATATTTCAGTATTTATTATGACAAACACAGTTAAACTGCTTGCAGATGAAAACATCATCACTGCAGAGAATCTCAGATTCCAATAAACTATCATATACAAAAAGCTAAGATAAAATGTAGCACATATATATCCTGAGTCCCCAGTCCTAACAATAGAGTAATCTTTGCAACATACCATAGCACTAGGGCCCATGGGCATACCCAGGCCATAACGATCCATTAGAGGGGGCATACCATACATCCCACCTGAAAAGGACAAGAAACAAGAAACAAAAAAGGAAAAAAGGCATCATTAAGAACAGACACAAGACATGATCACAAAGAAAAAGATTATTAAATATTGAAGCTCTTCTTGATTTTCACATCATTCCCCTCGAAGTCATGAAAATTGAAACCATCCAATATTTTTTTATTGATACATTACACACGCACCCAATGGATCTTGAACCCACAATCTCAATATTTTTTTTGATAACATAGGAGAACTTCACTCAGATAGTTGCACATCACAGAGCATACTAAACAACAATCCTCACTACTATCAAACTCATACGGGCAATTGACCCCACCCACCAGAACCAGTTGTCGGGTAATCCAGGGGCATTCATCCCTGACGGGCTAATCTGTTTACCCTCATGTCTAGGAGGCCCTCCATCCCTATAATACGGAATGAGTAAGTGCCTTTTTAAGCTAGAGCTCAATGGCAAAATCGAAACCATCCAATATACAAATAAAATGTATGGCCCCTATCTGTCCAAAAGGGGGAAAAAAGGAAGTCAGGATTTGAAGGAAATTGAAAAATTGATAGAACCGCTAACTCCAAGCTATACATAAGAGAACTTCACTTAGATAGTTGCACGTCACAAAGCATACTAAACAACAATCCTCACTGCTATCAAACTCCTACGAGCAATTGACCCCACCCACTAGAACCAGTTGTCGGATTATCCAGGGGCATTCACCCCTGACGGGCTAAGCAGTTTACCCTGAGGTCTAGGAGGCCCTCCATCCCTATAATATGGAATGAGTAACATCCCAATAATACCGAATGAGTAAGTGCCTTTTTAAGCTAGAGCTCAATGGCAAAATTGAAACCATCCAATATACAAATAAAATATATGGCCCCTGTCTTTCCAAAGGGGGAAAAAGGACATCAAGATTTGAAGGATGAAAATTTGATTGAACCACTAACTCCAGGCTATACACAAGAGGCACCCCCCCCCCCCCCCCCCCCCCCCAAAAAAAAAAAAAAAGCCACACACACATACTATAGAACAAATGAACGACAATAATCCAACATATAATTAGCACTTCACACACACATAATAAAAGTAACATGGAACATAATGGAGTGATAAGCATGGTTAGAATTTGAATTTAGTTGTTCTGTCGGAAAATGGGGATTTTGAACTACCATACAGAACAAATGTAGCAGAAGATACCATTTCCCATCATAGATCCGCTGGAGTAAGGTGTTGGTGCAGACAAATGTAGAGGTCTGTAAGGGCTTCCAGCAGAAAGGCGGCTGCCATAGTTGTAGTGGTATGCTGAACCCCCAGAGTATGGCATGTCATAGGGAGGAATGGATGATCCATTGAAAAGAGAAGAACCATAGGGCGGCACACTCAGATACATTGAAGAGGGTGCAGCAGAACCTACGTAAGGAGCTGAGGATGAATAACCCTGTGGGGCTTGCACAGGCTTGGCAGCAGATTTCTGACAAGAGAGGCCATTAAATAAAAACATTAGAATATATGATAATTGAAATAAACTAAGCACAATCTTGGAAACAGCAAAGTGAAAAAGGAGAAAGAAAAAAAAACAACAAATAGAGAATAATCCATGAAACACTTCATGGCAACCTAATCAACAAAATCGTGATGCGCCTTAAAACATTGTACACTAGAATGAGAGGCTATATGCAGGTTGAAAGAAGGAGGCTGCTTCCATCACAATCAAACAGAAAAGAAATATTTAGAAGTATGATCATTTGGGGGGTAAAAAAGGAAAATCAAATATAAATTAACACTTAATTAAACAAATCAAGATAGAAAAATCATCTATACAGTCCAACAGTCTATCTTACTACTTGCCCAAATTCTCATTTTCTGAAAAGACTACAGCTCCATTAAAATCGCCAAATGATTGGTGAAAAAGTGAGGAAAGTGTTTAAAAATTATTTAAAAATTTGAAAAGTGTTATATAAACCAATTAATAAGCATTCAAAAATGATTAAAACCATAGACATCTATACTAAATGCAATCCACTATTTTGAATTCTCTTCTACACAGGTCCAATTAACACAAAAAAATACATACATATAAATCAATTATATATTGCATGATTATAGTGATGTTAAGTTGATGCACATATCGGTAACCATGATTTATAACCAAAACAATCAAGGAACACAATAGCATATTTTGTATGAAAAATATGCAAGCCAACACATGAATCGCACTCTATCTTTAATTTAATATGTAAATCTCTCAGCAAATTAAAAACTATGTAATGACAAAATCTAGCAAGCATTAATTCTGGACAATAAAGTGCAGTTGTAGTTTATATCTTACTGAGTTATGATCAGCAGGCCTCGGTTGAGTGCAATTCCGCATATTGCAAGTTGTCCTGAATGAAAAATTGACATTACCACAGCTAGGGCAAGTCCAATCATCTTCCCTACGACTACCTACAAACCACACAGTAATGAATGCACCCA
This sequence comes from Fagus sylvatica, assembly GCA_907173295.1. Taxonomy (NCBI): domain Eukaryota; kingdom Viridiplantae; phylum Streptophyta; class Magnoliopsida; order Fagales; family Fagaceae; genus Fagus; species Fagus sylvatica. The sequence continues at coordinate 19,836,518 of OU015772.1, forward strand.
AATATCATTTTTGAATATAAGTAAGGCCATTTTCAGAAGAGCATGAGTAAACATTCAAATAAAAATAAAAATAAAAAATTTATTGGCACCAAGTATCTAAAGCATTTGCTTTGACTATTCCAAGGGGTGCATAGGCCCTCGGCAAGGAGTTTCCCACAAGTGCATCTCGGGTAATTCAAGGGCATTCAAACAAGAAATATCACCAAACAAAAAATATACTGTGGCTGCTATTGGTGTGTGTATGTGCAAATATGCGTGTGCATATCAATCTACTCATCAGAGTAAAGATAAAGAATATTTTTTTATAGCAAAATAAAACCGACACATCCAAAAGGGGTTTTATCCATGATCCCATCCTCCATCCCTTGTCTAAGGGAGGAGGAGAAGCCATTTGGCCCAGGAATACTGGACCATGAAGAACATTTTTCATATGGGCAGTCACAATCCCCAAGGAGAAGGGGAAGGGGAGATTCGAACTAGTGACCTCTGCTTTATGAGGCATAGTCCCCACTTGATTATGCTACCCCTTGGGGTATTTTCAATTATTATTTTTTTATTCAATCAACCAACTATATTGGACACGTTAATCTTGCAATATACGATCACACGGAAAATCCACAACATCCACCTAAGCTAATTACAATATGCATCAATCCAAATTTCCATAAATTTAATCATCACCTGTGATTGGTGATCCTTAACATCTGAGCAATAAACAATGTTGTTCAAATTTTCAACTTTAGCTTTAGCCAATACTAGATATGACATAAATCTATTCTGGACCCATTGAATCAAATTTGACAGACATAGTGGCAATGCATTCTCCCAAATTCAGCCACCTACTCAATATATGAATGCAGACCACTATTCTTTATTTGATACTGATAAATTACAAGATTCCTAGCAAAAGTAGTAGATTGCAATGCAAATAAAAATCATAGATGTTCATTAGAATAGTAACATCATATGCATAAAAGATTAACACCAAAACTTGAACAGTTCAATAACCACATAAAAACAAAGCCTACCATCAGTTCTTGCGCGCTTGGCCGCTGAAGAATTTCTGTTATCAACCTGAAGCCCAACAAAAATAAATAAAACAGTTATTCACATTGCTACAAAAACCCTCTCTCACCAGTGAAAGGCCATTGAATTTAGAAGAAAACCACAAGTTTTGCATTCCAAATCAAATATAATTTCCAAGCAACCAAACAAAGCCTAACACTACTATAACATCCAGAAAATCCCGATTTTATTCTCAAACACAATCAAGAAGGTCAAAAGGAAAATCAAGGAATTAAAGAACAAAACAAAAATCGATATAAACTTAAGTTAGTACTTTAGCTAGGGTTCGGAATAGCGATAAAAATAAGTACGGAACTAAAAGCCGCGAGAGAAAAAAATAATAATAATAATAAAAGGGAAATGAACGAATTGAAAGAATTGGAGGATGAGTACCTGAGACATGGCGAGAAAATAGTGAGAGAGTACGGCGAGATCTAGGTCTAGATTCGAAGGCGAAAAAGAATTTTGCCCTCCCAGACAAGGCGATAAAAGGAGAGAAGCGTCGAGAAGATGCTATGCTAGAGGAGAAGGTATACGCTTATTTTGGTCTGAGTCCGTACACGACGCGCACCGTTTTGTGTGTTTCTCTTGGGCAATGCAACTCAACGCGGCAACTCTTTTTTTTTGGATCCATTCTTATTTAAAAAAAAAAAAAAAAAGGGTTTAAGATATATATCAAGGTATATAACCCAGTGGCCCACAAAAAATAGCTTGCCCAAAAGGACTTTTAAGAGCTTTTATGGGCTGGGTTGAGGCTTGTCTTAGGTTAGGTGTATCATGTATATTAAGAGGATTCTCAGCTGATTTTGTAAAATACAATTTTGGTTAGAATAAAGGTTATCGTAGCAATAAATCATAAAAAACTCACTCCCAGCCGACCCTATATATTAACTCCCGAATTTACAAATTGTTACAGTAACCTATATAAGGTGTATCATGTATGTTAAGAAAATTCTCAGCTGACACTGTAAAATACAATTTTGGTAAGAATAAAGGTTATTGTAGCAATAAATCACAAAAAACTCACTCCCAACTGGCCTTGTATATTAACTCCCGAATTTACAAATTGTTATAGTAACCTGTAAAAATACAGGTTACTGTAGCAACTTGTATAAATTTTTTAATATGTTTTATTCGGTCTTCTCTCTCCTTTCTCCTCTCTTTTTTTTTTCTTCTTTTTTTCTTTCTTTTTCTCTCTGCTCTCTCTCTCTCTCCTCTGCTCTCTCTCTCTTAGTCTCAAGTCAGCCGAGTTACGGGCAACCTCAATATGGGCAGTAGCCGGAGGAGAAGACAAAAAGCAAGTTCGATGGGATGGGGATGGGATTGGCTGTGTGTGCAGTAGCAGGGGTTTTGGGTGGACTCGCGGTAGCGGAGGGTGTTGATTACGTGGAGGACAAGATTGCGGGTTTGCGGTTTGCAATTGTGGTGGTTTGGGTTGGTGTTTGTGGGTTCTTGGTTGTGGGTTTGCGGTTTGCGATTGTGGTGGTGTGGGTTTGTGTTTTGGGTTAGTGGTTGTGGGTTTGCGTTTGTGGGTTAGTGGTTGTGGGTTTGCATTTGTGGGTTGGTGGTTGTGGGTTTGCGGTTTGCGATGTGTGGGTTTGTGTTTTGGGTGGGTGTGGTGGTTTGCAGTTTGCGGTTGTGGTGGGTGATCGATTTGGGAGTGGGTTTGCTGTGCATTTTGGTTTGGGATTGATGGTGGTTACTGGCTTTGGGTAGCCATGGTTGTTGCTAGCATGGGACGGCTGGGAGTTTTGGGTAGCCACAGTGGTTGCCAGCGTGGGACGGTTGGGAGTTTTGGGTAGCCATGGTGGCTACCGGTGTGGATCAGCTGGGTAGCCATGGTTGTGGTTGGGTCCAAGTTGGTGGTTTTATTGATTTTGATGGAAATAAAATAGTTAAATAAATAAAATTATAAGATTATTTTAATATGATGTATTGTAAAATATAGAATGGAATGTGAGGTGTTTTGTAAAAGTAGGTAGTTAAAATAGAAAAGTGGTTTTTTGAAAATGTAAAATAGAGAATGGGTGCAAAACCGGCTGGGAATGCTCTAAATAACTAGCCGAATATCATTCTTAAGCATTTTAATTTGTGATTTACTCATAAACTTCAGTCTTTGGATTAAACAAATCCAGTGGTGAGAATTCAAAACAATTTGACTGTCAGGGGAGAGAAGCCTCTCACTTACAAAAGCTCCACGATTCATTCACTTCTCACTATTCAAATTATGTACTCGTCATAGAGAGAGAGAGAGAGAGAGAGAGAGAGAGAGAGAGAGAAAGGGGCAACTGAGAAAGAGAGACTTAGAGCAACTCCAGTAGCTTCTTTATTTTTTTCTTCACATGTGAAGAAAAAAACTACTCTCTACATATTTAACTAATCTTATCTTTAAACAAACTCTTTATTCTTTCTCTACTCCTCTTTAGATATTATTTTCTCATTCTTTTTTATTCATTTTTTATTAAGCCAAAATCAACCACCAACAACCATATAAAATCACCAATCATCCTTTGTTGTGCTGTGCAAACCCAAAAATCACCTATCAACCAAACCCATGAAAATCACTCAAGACAATATCGTGAGACCATTAAAAAAAAATAACACCATCAAACCACTACACACAGTCACTACCGCACCCAAAATCTGTGAAACAACCACCACAACTTTGGCCACAACCCAACTCTGGCCACAAAAAACCAGCCAAATCCAACAAAAAATACACAAAAACCAGCCAAACCCATCAACCAATTCGGCAACTCACACAAACACCCAAAACCCATCAACACCCAACACCCAAAAATTGCTTTCCTACATAGCTAAAAGCAAACCAAAATACAGCAACGAATTTCTTTATTCCTTGGAGGAAAGATATCGGCAGAATTAAGAGGGTGTGAGAGCAATAGAGATTGGTAGATCTTAAGGGTGTGAGAACGAGAGAGATCGGCGTGGGTGTGGCGGAGAAGGGCTGAGAGAGCTGCTGACATCATGGTGTGGGTGTGGCGGAGTTATCGTTAGCTGTGTGGGGTGGGAGGAGGGAGGTGAGAGGTGAGAGGCGAAAACGGGTTTGTGAGAGCCAAAAGAGAGAGGCGAGAGAGGGGATCAGATGAGACAGAGGGCTGATATTCATTTTTTAGTCTGGTGGAGAGCTACTATAGCATTAAGAGATTGTGGAAAGGCTGTGAAGAAACTGCTGGAGCATGGATTTTGTGGTTTGGCTCTTCACAACAAGAGAAGAGAGCCAACTTCAGAGCCTGCTGGAGTTGCTCTTAGAGGCTTCAAGACTCATTGTCCCAGCACAACCTAGAGGTAAATTTCTTTGCTCTCTCTTTCTTTTTGAGCTGTTTCTTGAGGATTTGTAATTTTTTTTTCAATGTGTTATTATGAGATTGTGTCTCTTTTGGGATTTTGTTTAATGGTTTTGGATTTATGGTATGGATTATGTTTTTTGTTTGATACCCTTTTTTTTTTCCTAATGATTTGAATTCTTTAGTGGGTTTTTTTTTTTTTTTTTTCATCATCTTTCTACAAAAATAATGACAACCAGGAACAGATTAACAAAATAATAAAGATGAAATTGCTAGAAATGGACAGAGTAAAGGCAGTATGGAATAGATATGCTGCAAATAAAATTATAGTAAAAATAATGAAATCTGAAAACATTTGATTGAAATGAAATTCATTTGATAAACTTGTTGAACTTACAGAGATGTCTTGGGAAATAACTTGAAAGATACAAGAGAAGGTTTTGTTTTCTAAGAAGGAGGGAGGAAGTTTACAAGGAAGTTTGCTTTGAGTTTGCTAAAGAAAAGAGAAGCCGTAAATTAGGCCATGCCTTCTACAGTCCAGAAGGATGGTTTAAATAACACTTGGAAAAGTAAAATAAACAATAGTCTTGGTAACTTGAAAAGTGAAATCTTGATGGAATCTGAAACTTGGGATTTGTTGGATCTTCTTGTCGAAAATATCTTACTTTGTCAGGAATCTTGTCACTTTAAAACCTGTCAATCAACTTGTCTTGGAACCTTTCTTTGAACTTGTCAACTTGCACCGAAAGTAAATTTGTCTTTGTCAATTTGCATTAAAAGAAGTCTTCTTTTGTCTTCATTGAGTCAGGAATTTCTTGAAAATTTGAACTTCTTGAAACGATCAACTTGAAACTTGCTTTTGTACCGAAAGTAAACTTGTCTATCTTGTCACCTTATGAAATTGAAGAATCTTATCTAGAATCTATTAGAGGAAAGATTTGCTCTTGATCTTGTTTGAAAAGGACTTGAGAAATTTATCTTGAAGCTTGACTGGAACTGAGAATTCATAATTTGAAGTTTGGAATTTCTTCATATGGATCTTGAGAATCTTGGAAATAATTTGGATTTTGTGAAACTTGAACTCCTTGATCATCATCAGAGTCATCAGAGATTTGAGAGAGGGCATCTTGAAGTTGCTTTTTTAATTCTTTTTTGGATTTGTGTGGACTGTGGAGTATGAATGGAGACTTAGTTTGTGGGTCTAATAAATTACAGTCTGAGATTATTTTTGGGTATTCACTAGTGTCAACAATATATTTTTCCCACCATCGAACATAAATTTGTCTTACAATAAACTTTTGAGAAGGGAAAGAGAAAGCAAAATCCCATCCCATAATCTATGGAAGACCATATATTGCAAAAAATGCTAATAACTTAGGAAATTTGCATAGAGCTGGGGGTGTCTGGAAGTTTTCATAGATTTGGGTGAAAGAAAAAGGAAAATAAATTTGTTCTACTGAATAGATTCTTTCAACTTGTTCTTTAGATTTTCATCTAATCTTTTTGAAGGTAAGATGGATGATTCAGGACCAAATTGGAACCACCAATGATGGAACCAAGCAGGAAGATTTTGAATTTCTACTAAGTGTTTGTCAAAATAGAAAAACCATGAATGTTGGAATCTATCATTTTGGAAATAAAAAGCATTATACCATGCAGTTTGATAATCATAATAATTATAACTTTGGGGAGAAAAGTTTTGGCTAAATTTTCTTGGAGCCCATGGTGGTAATTTTGTTGGAATCTATCTCTTTTTTAATTGTACTATAATTTTGTTGTGTAGCATTCCATACACCAGGGTAAAAACGAACAATCTGCTCATGACTTGACTTTAAGACTTTTTGCTTAAGAATACCTCCATAACCAAGTTCAGAGGTATCAGTTTCTACTATCTTGAAAGAATCCTCCCCTGTTGTTGTTGCTGAAGTTTCTGCCACCTCTTCCTCCTCTATAATTGTTGTATCTTCCACCTCTGCCTCCCCTATTAGATTGAGGATTGAATGGAACTGCAGTAGAGGTATTGGTACTTGTATTTGGTTTAGGTCCTGCTCCAAGCATAGCAAGATGCATTGACTCTTTGGATGAATCAGAGTTGTGCTTAAGAGACTACTCTTCTGCAAGCAGCAAAACAAGTAATTCCTCAAAGGATATAGGCTCATTTCTGGTTCTCATGGCTGAGCAGAATGGGTAGAATTCTGTAGGGAGTCCATCTAGGATGATATGCAGCAGTTCTTCATCTTCAATAAAAACACCCACTGCTTCCAACTTATCTTTACACTCTTTAAGTTTCTGCATATAGACATGAATGCTATCATTGTTCTTCTTGATGTTATTAAGATCTCGTTTAAGACCAAGAACATTGGATCTTGAAAAAGATGTGAATCTTTTCTCTAAAGTATCCCATACTCCTTTTGTAGATTTTTGACCAATGGCAAGTGCCAAGGCTGAAGGAGACAGAGTTGCACTTATCATAGAGATCAAGGCTTGATCTTTGGTGTCCCAGAGAGTGAACTCAGGATTGAGAAAGGCTGTTACAGCACCATTAGAGTCTCTAGTGTACATCTCAGGACATGTATAGGAGCCATCAACTACATCAAGTAGTTTGTAAGCCTTGAGGGTTGAGGTAATCTGGAACTTCCACAACATGTAATTATTGTGATCAAGTTTGACTGAAACCAGATTTGTGATGTTGGAGAGAAGTATCATTGGTGTTGAATTTGGATTGGTGTTCATGATGAAACAGTGAGGCAAAGTAAGAAAGAAAGGCTTTTGATGCAGAAAAGAAGGAAGAAAAGAAGCAGAAATCACGGGTAGAGGAATGCAGAGGCTATGACTGCAAAGACTGATGTGCAGTAACTTTGTCTGCAGAAAAAGACAGATCAGGAAGCAGAAGCTATGCAGTAACTATGTCTGCAGAAAAAGACAAAGAAGCTATGGCTAGATCGGCCATGCTCTGATACCATAAAAGAAAAGGTAGAGAGAGAGAATTCTAGAGATTGAGAAATGAATATCTTTGTATATTATGCATTGTATTATTGTATTGATTACATGTATGTATATATAAACAAAACTATGTTTAACTAACTCATAACAGACTATAACAAATAACTAATCAGTTTATACAATCTGTTGTATGGCTATAGCACGTGGGTGTGAGCTGTCAATTAGTGGGCATGTGCTGTTAATGGACAGCACTGAATAGCTTGTAGCTTGTGCGTTTTGCCCACTGAGTTGTGTCGTTTTACTGATACATCTTTACAGCGTTTTGCCCACTGATGTGTGTCGTTTTACTGATACATCTTTACAGGGAGACCTAAACAAGGGAGAGTCTTAACATGTTTTTTAATTTGCCTAACAATTTGGGTATGAGTATCAGTCCATGGTGGTGGATTATTTTGTAATCTTTGGAAAAGAGGACGACATATTTTCCTAAGGTTTTGGTAATATTCTGAGACATAATTTAGACTTCCTAAAAATCTTTGAAGTTGATTTTTGTCTTTTATTTCATCAGGAAATTTTTTAGCAAATTGAATAGCTCTGTCTATGGGTGTTATTTTTCCTTGATAAATATTATGTCCTAAAAATCTAATTTTGTATTGAAATAACTTTATTTTTGTGGGAGAAACTACTAATCCATTAATTTGTATAATTTTAATAAATGTTTCTAAATGTTTTCAATGCTGATCTATTGAATTTGAGAATATTAAAACATCATCAATGTAGACAATTGAAAAACTTGTATAAGGAGTAAAAATATCATTCATAATGTTTTGAAATTCACTAGGTGCATTCTTCAGGCCAAATGACATTACATTCCATTCACAATGTCCAAAGGGAACAGTAAAAGCAGTTTTATATTTATCTTTTTCATCAATTTGAATTTGCCAAAATCCACTTTTCATGTCAAATTTTGAAAAGACTTTTGCATTATGGACTCTTGCTAATAAATCTTTTTTATTGGGTATAGGGTACCTAATCCATTTTAAAGCATTATTTAAAGGTTTGTAATTTATGACTAATCTAGGAGCACCTCTCTCAATTTTAGCATTCTTTTGAACATAAAAGGCATAACAACTCCAAGGAGATTTATTTTTTCTAATTAGACCTTTATTCAATAATTCTTGAATTTCTTTCTTGCAATATTCTAACAATTCTTGATTCATTTGAATAGGCTTAGCTTTTGTGGGTATATTTCTTTCATTAAAATCTTACTCATAAGATAAGCTAACAATATGTTGTTTTCTATGCCAAAAAGCATTTGGTAAATCTGCACAAATTTCATTTTTTATTTTGTTTTCAAAATTCACAATTTTTTGTTTTAATAAAGGAGATTCTAATTGTTCTTCAATCCTTTTATATTCTAAATCTTGTTTTAAGAACATAAGGTGTTTTTCTTTTCTAGCAATCTTGAACTTGTAAATTAAATTAATTTCATTAGAAAATGACATTTGTTTTAACAAATTTATATCTCTTGTCATAGGTGGTAAGATAAAAGAAAAAGTAATCTTTTATCCTAAAATTTGTGTTGTAAGTCCTTTTTTCTAAAATTTGTCTTATAGGATATAATAAAGCTATAAAAGGATTTCCTAATATTACTTTTGAAGTTATATCTTTGACTAAAATAAAAGTAGTTTTGATACAAACACCATCTCTACAAACATGAGCATTTGGAAGTTTGAATTCAATATTTAAACTAGCACCACTGGCTTGTGAGAGTTTTTCTGTTGTTTTTTCATAATATTTTGTAGGGATTAATCCTTCTTGAATGCAATTTGAATCTGCCTGTGTATCTAATAAAACAATTGTTTCAAAAATATATTATTTGTCTATTACTATTCTTACTTCAGTGTACCATTTTTGAAAAAGTATTTTGTCAATTGTATTTAGAAATGTTTCTTTGAAATTTGGTTGGGTTATTAGTTGGACAATTTGTTTACAATTTTCTTCTGGTTCAACCTCATTTTCTGTACTAGGATGTTGTGAGTTATTATTATTATTTATTTTTAATGTTACCATTTCTTGTGCTAATTGTTCTTCTGTGATTTGAAAGCTAAATGTTTTAATTTCTTTTATTTCTTGTTTTAATGAATTTATTTCTGAATGGAGATCTGGAGTTTTTAATTTAGAAGGCTTTTTGTCAAATACACAATTATTTTGATAGTGACCAAGTTTTTTACATTTATAACATAAGGGTTTGTGTTTGGTTACTTTTTCTTCAGAATTTTTTGTTAATGGATCTATTGTCGGTGGATTCACTATATCTACTATAGGTGTCTTGTCTTTCTTATCTTTCTTTGGCTTTTTCTTGTCTTTTTGAGTACTATCTTTTTTATTTTTCTTTATGGTGTTTATTTGGCCATTTTGACTTGTTAGGAGAGTTTGTCTTGTAGCTAAATGGATATTGTCAGTGATTTGTTGTTTTGGAGTCAATAGTTTATTATGGCTAGTGTCAGGAATATCACATGCATGGGTTTTAGTCAATGAGTTTAATGGTAGAGTTTTAGGTGAGGTGTGGGTTGTAGTCTTGTCTTTTATTATGATGGTGTTTTGGCTAGTCAATGGTATATGTCTATGTGTAGCTTGTTTTTGTAGTAAGAAATTTGTGTTTGTATTCCTACTGGCTAAAATTTTTGGCTTATAGTAGTGATCAAACCATTCAAAAAAATTGACTTCAGTTTGTATATCATTCATAAACTCATAATATTTGTCTCTTATGTAATTTCTTAAAGGCTAAAATGTATAGTCACCCCCTGGGGTTTGACTCAGTTGCAAACAGACCCCTTGGGGTTTTGATTTTGCAATATAAAAACCTAGGGTTTTTAAATTTGTGAAATTGACTCCTCTAAGTATATTTTTTTGTCAATTTTGCTAACAAAATTTGTCATATACATTGCACTTGGGTTTATAATAATGAATTTTTTATTATAAAGTGGTCACATTCAATGCATATAATAAATTTTGTTAGCAAAATTGACAAAAAATATACTTAGAGGGGTCAATTTCACCAATTTAAAAACCCCAGGTGGTTATATTGCAAAATTAAAACCCCAGGGGGTCTGTTTGCAACTGAGCCAAACCCCAGGGGGTGATTATGCAATTTGGCCTTTCTTAAAAATTCTGAAAAATTTGCAAAAAATTATTTTCTTCTATTTTCATATTTTGGAGACATAAAATTTTTTATTAATCTTTCTTTGTTTAATTCAAAAGGTTTTCTAATCATATTAATTTGTGGGTCATACATATGAGAAGGAAAGAATCCCATATCAGAATTTGTTGGGGAGTTTGGTCTTTTTTGAGGAATCTGTGAGGACATAGAGTGAAAGGTGGGGAGAACTTGTGAAGATGTGGAGTAAAATTGGATTTGTATGATTTGAGTTATTACTTGGTTTCCTAAATTTGTCTAAATCCAATTTTTGCGACCAATCTTCTTCTTTAGCAAATCTTAAATTATCTATTCTATCTATGCTATGTCTTAAATCATCATCTATCTTTGAATTTTCTGGCAATTTGAGTTTACTAAAACTACATCTTGGTGGTGACACTATCTTTTCTTTATAAGGGTTACTATATCTAGAAGAACAAGAACTTATGGAATTTCTAAAAGGCTGAACATTTATGCTAATGGAACCATCTGGGTGTTGATCTATATAATTTAAGTCATCTTCTAAAGTACTTTGAACAGGAGTTGGTTGAGTAACATTTCTTAATAGCCATCTATTGGGTAACTTTACATCTTTCCAATTAATTTGTGTGGGGACTTTGGTATGAGAATCACTTGTACTAGCTTGCAATAATAAAGTTTTTCCTTTTGGACTTTTCATCAAAGCTTGAGGTTCTAAAGTAGTTCTCATCAACTTGTAATAAATTCTATAGACAATCACTAAAGGTTGTGCACCTTCTAAAATATTATAACTTGGAGTTTCTATATTTAATTCTAAAGTTTGTAATACAGTTTCATCAGTCAAAGATACAGCAAAATTTGGGTAACAATTAAAATAAATTGGTCCTTTGTAAAGGGATGATTCTACCATTCCTAATAAAGCATCTTCATAAATTTTAAATCTACCATCTCTTAATCCTAGAAAAACACTAGTATTTAATCCTTGTCTTGTTAGAGGTTTGACCGCAACTTGAACTAAACCAAAATGTATAAAAGAAAAGTTATCTATGTTTTTGTCTATCTCTTTTCTACCGAGTAATTGAATTGTTTCAAAACTTTGTTTCAAAGAGTAAGTTCTTTCTACAGTTTTTATTGTGTAATTTGAGAGAAATGAAAGATTTGGAAAAGTTGTTTTCTTGTAAATTTTGTTTTGTGGAACTAAAGGTAAATTCCAATTTTGCCAATTTTTCTCTGAACTAACTACGCTAACTTCTTCTTTATTAACTGTATCATGGAGGACATCTGAGACTTAGAACTAGAACTTCTAAGATTATTCATTTTTAAACTTACCAATTCTAAGGATTTCTGAGCTATTGTAGGGACTGTGAGACTTCTTTCGTCCTTGAGACTCTACTGGAACATTGCTTGGAACACCCTAAAACGTCTACTCTCAGCTAACACAGGCTTACCAACGGCCTTACGCTTACCACCGCAGACGGCTCTCGGACTCGGACTTGCTAACAGTCACTATTCTAACACAAAAAAAGCTTGGAACAGGCAAATCTAGCAATGAACATATCTTAAGAAGACACTTGGCTCTGATACCATAATGACAACCAGAAACAGATTAACAAATGGACAGAGTAAAGGCAATATGGAATAGATGAAATAAAATTATAGTTACAATAATGAAATCTGAAAACATTTGATTGAAATGAAATTCATTTGATAAACTTGTTGAACTTACAGAGATGTCTTGGGGAAAAAAATATATATCTTTCCCCTTTTTATTCAGATTTGTTTGGGTTCACTGGTTTTTATTCCCAATTATTTATCTTGATCCAATTTAGATCTAAATTTTAATCATGGTTTGTTCTCTTTCTGGGTGTTTGGCTATCGAGAAAAAAAAAATCAAACTTATGATGTTGTTAGTTTTCAGATTATTTCTAGGTTTCTCAAAAATTAATTTAATTATATGTATTTCACTATTTCTTCCTGCTGCCCCTTTGGCCAATTTTCTTAATTTCTAGAATGGGCTTTTTGATATAGTATGCTTCTAAGTTCTAAGTTATGAAATTTGTTCTTAATTTCTAGAATGAGCTTTTTGATATTGTATGCTTCAAAGTTCTAAGAGCATTCTCAGCCCATCATGTAAATGCCCCTTTTTATGTAAAATAGAGAATACTGTTCACCAAATGGCTTCAAAACACCTCACAACCGAACTTGGAAAATAGCTGAAGGTTTTACAAGTTGCTACAGTAACGTGTAAAAATACACGTTACTGTAGCAACTTGTATTTATTATTTTATACTTTTTTATTCAGTTTTTCTCTCTCCTCTCTCCTCTCTTTTTTTTCTTCTTCCTTTTTCTTTCCTTTTCTCTCACTTTGCCCCGCCGCTTGATTCCCTTCGCTACCCACCTCACTCTCAAGTACACGCTTCGTATGGGCTCCAATGCCATGTTTCAGAGCGCGTTTAAGGACTCCGAGACTAGGAAGATCAGTAATCAGGGACGGTTACTGTCCAGCTTCGGCGCCGGAGTTCTCGAAGCTCTTGCTATTGTTACGCCGTTTGACGTTGATGCATGTACGATTTTAATTTAATTTCTTGCTAAGTTGTTTGGGTTTGATTTGATTTGATTTTATTTTTTTCTTTTTCTGCAAAATCTGTTCTGCAATGGGAGATGGATTTGGGCTGTGCGCGGTGGTGATGGCTGTTTGTGGCGGTGGCTCCTGTGGGTTGTTGATCTGGGCTATTGATCGGGTTGTTGATCTGGGATGTGCTAGGTTGTTGATATGGGCTGTTGATCGGGTTGTTGAGGTTGTGGTTGATCGGCTCGTGGGGTTTTGATGGTTGTCGTGGGTTTGGTTGGAGTGTGAAAAAAATATATATAAAAAATGAATTATTTTATAATATTTTAATACGATGTATTGTAAAGTAGAGAATGAGATGTGAAGTGTTTTGTAAAAGTGAGTAGTTAAAATAGAAAAGTGGCTTTTTGAAGATGTAAAATAGAGAATAAGCCCAAAATGGGTTGGGAATGCTCTAAGTTATGAAATCTGTTCTGCTTTGGTTGTCACTGTTCAAATGTAAGAATCGTTGTGAACAGCAAGACACGCATTGGAAGTACTGGTACTGCTAGTCATTCTCAGTTTAGGAAGAGGCTTATGGAAATTTTTAGCTGAATGCGTATATATATATATATATATATATATATATATATATATATATATATATATTCAGAGGGAGGTGAACGAGCAAAACCCCATTCTCACACCCATATCACCTATTCGTTGGATGGGCAAGGGGCCAACCCCCAGGTCAATTATATATATATATATTCAGAGGGAGGTGAACAAGCAAAACCCCATTCTCACACCCATCACCTATTCGCTGGATGGGCAAGGGGCCAACCCCCAGGTCAATTATATATATATTCAGAGGGAGGTGAACAAGCAAAACCCCATTCTCACACCCATCACCTATTCGCTGGATGGGCAAGGGGCCAACCCCCAGGTCAATTATATATAGGGTAAATTACACTTTCCCACCCTAAACTATCACCCCTTTTTCACTTCACCCCCTAAACTTTAAAAAGTAACAATTGACCCCCTAAACTATTAAAATTGCACGGCCGTTACCCCCTGATGCCAAAATCCAGTTAATGGAGCGGAAGGAGCACGCACGTGCTCCCGACACCACGTGCTCCCGATTAACTTTACCAAATTATTTTTGTCACCCCGATTACCCTTACCCCCTTCCTTCTGTCCCTCTCTCATCTCCGCTCCCTAAACCCGCTCCAAAAACCGAAGACCAATTCCATCTCCGCAGTCCCTAAACCCGAACGGGTCTTCGTCTAAGCCCAAAACTTTTAACTCGGGCCAACCCCCAGGTCAAAATTATATATATATTCCGAGACGGGTTAGGTGTAAATCAAGCAAAATCCCACGCTTCTGCACCACCGCATCACCGTATGCTCGCTGGATGGGCAAAGGGCTTCCAACCCCCATCTTCATTTACCTGCAGATATTTGTCACAGGCCACCTCGCATCCAACCAAGTGTAGGATTCCAACCAAGTATTTATTTATTTTTTGTGCTGAAGGTGAAGGTGGAATTTTTGTAATTATATATTGGCTCAGAAATAATGCCACCCACTGCCCAAAAAATTGAAAGGAAAAAAAAGAAAAGAAAAGAAAAAGAAATACCATGGCTGACAGCATAATAGCTACTAGCTACTAACAAAGTTTTACACAACCACACCCAATCACAAAAGTCCGAATTTAAAAAAAAAAAGAAAAAAAAGTTTGATAATTAAAGCATACATAGCAAACTAAGATAAATGTACGTAATAGCGAGTCACCGAAAATAAAATGATGCAGATACAATCAAGCGTTAAAAGTCCTAAAAGGGCAAGCAAAACAACTGAGAAAAAGGAGCTTGCAAGCTTCGCTGCTCCTGTTAATTAGGTGAACCTTAATTCCCACTCATGTATCAAAGGTAGTAGTGGCAGACCCAGCTGGGAAAGCAAGGAGAAAGATGGCTATAACCATCGCCATTAGACAGGCCAAGTGGGGTCCAAGCCTAGTTCCAATATTAGAGTCTTTAACTTTTTCTGAGGACGAAGACGTTGGAGTACTGGGTGTTGCTGTTGAAATATTTGTGAAGATCGCAGCGTCTGGGGAGGAAGGAGATAGTCCTAGCAGCTCTGTCCAAACACAAAAAGGCACAATACAAAGTTAGCAGTTAACTCGGTCAGACCTTAGGCATAAAGTCATTGCCAGTTTCTTCTACATAGCATTAAGGTTAACATCTCTACGATGGACGGTGAATTTTCATTGATCTATACTACATGCATTAGATTATGATGGGGTCAACGTTTCAAATTTTAAAGGTCACCACCCAAATCACGATATTCTTTCTAATGAAACCTAGGTAAATTGTCATCATGGAAAGTTTGTTTATATTCTTTTATTTAGTAAGTGAGTCAAACTCAAACTTAGATTTAAACTTTAAACTCGATTTTTAAGCAAACCAAGCTCAAACTTCATAATGTATAAAGAAGCTCGTGACTATAAGGCTCGTTTTAAGTACATATAATATTATATATATATATATATATTTTATATATATTATATATATATATATATATATACACATTGAATCTATGAGTTTGTATAAAACTTAGTTCTTGTGTTGTGTTTTTGCTATAGATGAGGAAAAACTAAGTTAATCAAGTAGTTCTTGAACAAACTCGAGCTTGCTCAATAAAAAAATAAAATAAAATAATCTTGAACATGCAATTTAGTTTGATGTTGAGTTCGAGCTTGACTCATGTTCAAATGAAATTAAATGAACCAATATTGAACTTTTAATATTTGGCTTGACTTATTTACAATCCTAACAATATCTTAGGTTCCTTAATTAAATTATTAAATTCAAACATATTGACCAATATAACACAAACAATGTTATCTATTCCAATGACAATTAAATTCAGTGAAACATCACATAAGAAATTGACAAATTATCTCTAAATTCTACGAATGTGAAAATATCGTTCTCCCTAGCATTTGAACAAAATAATTGAAACAGTATTTCTCTAACAATTAATATACGATGTTGATTATAGACATTGCAAAATGAACCATTGACCCTTTAAAACAAATTGCAAATAAATTTTTTGTGATGTAAAATTGAAAATAAATTTGCTAAGTCATCATATAGCATAGCCGATAATAAGTGCACATGCAACTGACAATTGAGTCATTGACAGTGGCCCAAATTAAGGCCCTAACTAGTAACCACCAACTACCCAAGTAGTAAGTAAGGTTGTCCTTCATTAAATGACAAAGGGAGACAGTTGGACACTAGGAATTGGACTGAACTTTTTCTAATTTCTAGAAGGCCCTTCAATTCCCGATCAATTTTAGGTAGGCTCTACTAAATTTTTTCTCATTTCTTAGAGCGTGGACCTGGGGAACATTGAATAATTAAGACTCCCCTCATAAATTATGTCGAGAAATGCTGTCTCCCCCATTGTCAAAGTGGGTTCATCTTGAACTGAGAAGGTGAAATTGTTCGATACTTCAATACCAATTTGATTGTGGCAGATCTACCCCCACAAGTTGTGCAATTTCTCTATCACCACATGCGTTGCTACTTGCTAGGCTATCTATATACCATTATAATTTATTTGGGAGAAAATGTAATAGTTTGGACAAAACGCACATTCCATTTCTTGTCCTGCTAGTACACATTCCATTCCTACCGTTTTAAAGAATTATCAATTTTTTTGAAAAGCCTTGGCTGAATTGGTAAAGCAATAATAAGCTGATGTTCGGATGGACGTTACAATCTTGACCTTCAAAAACTGTGGTACAACCGTACAAGTGCCACTGCTCATGAACTCCTCAATTAATGCTAAATGTTTAAAAGCACACCCACCTCATTCAGCGTCCTAAGAGAGGGAAAGGATTTTTCAGACTTATAATACCCAACACAAAATAGTTTACAATTAAGTTTTTTTTTTTTGGCTAATTATGTCAAGTTGTTATCACTTGAAAGTTATTTAAGTAATATTACCTACACGATGAGAGTATTTAGTAATCTAGTTAGTAAAATACACATATCAAACCGTATATTAGACGTACATACATATTTAAAAAAAAAAAACTCCTGTTTACCGTACGAAACAAAAAGACTCTGAAAAACACACGTTTTCTATAATTAAACGTATAAAACACGTATTAAACATTTACCGTATTATACTTATAAAAAAAATACTTCAATTTGATTGAACTTCGATACTTTTATCGACGATGTAATTGTTTATTTTATTTCATTTTACCATGATATATGACAATGAAATTATCAAAATCAATTTTTTTAGCTCCATGTTTTACTATTTATATTGAACTATCAACATTTTAATATTTTTATTATAATCTTTTTTTTTTATCCATTATAATTTTTCTATAATTTGAGTGATTAGATTTTATTCCGTATACAATATGTTGTATTTTAGATTTTAAATAAACAAAAATATAATCATTTTAAATTATAATAAGATGAGATAATAAATACTTTTTGTTATTTTGACATTTTTTTCGCTAAGTAAGTGAATGAAGGGATATATAAATATCATTTCATTCATTTACTTATTATATATTTTGCTTGAAAACACAAGTAAAAATTGAAAAAAAAAAAATTAAATGCTTAATTAGTTGGTTTTTTTATAAAATAATATTAAGATAACATAAATATGCTACTAAATTGGAATATATTAAATGAAATAACTTGATATATATATAGCCTTTTTCTACTCTCGATTTTTAATTCAAATTCATAATATACCTGTACGTCTGAATATTTACGTTTTTTTCATTTCAGTTTTTTATGTCCTTTTTTTACAACTTTTTTTACATCCTAAACCGAAAACCGAATGAAAGGCGTACGTTTTATGTATCGTATATATTCTGTCTCGTATATTACTAACTAATTAGTATATGCATTTGACTCGACAGGCTGTGGCTCATAGGTCTCTTTCTTGTAATAATTGTACAAGGGTTGAATAATAATGTAAGTATAAAATAGTTAATTACTTCCTATTCAAGATCTTTTCCTTCCTAACATCCCAACAAGAGAAAATAAATGTTTTAGTTCTTTCCTGTTATTTATTTTTATAATGTACCCTCCCATTCCTTTATGAACTGCCAAACATAATGTAAAAAGAGATCTCATGCAATACCTTGCATGGATTGCAATTCCTTTAAATAGTTGAGATTTAAAATTAAAAAGTTAATTTTTAATCTCAGCCTTTTAATAAAAATAAATAAAAAATGTCAGAAAAGCAAAATAATAAAAAATTATAAAAAAAAATTAAAAAAATTGTGAGAAAAGAAGTATCCATATAATACCTTTTTGGTATTACACGATATTTCACTTTTTTCCTTTCACTTTCTTTCATTTTTTTTGTCAATTAATATAAAATCTTGTAGTCATCTCAAAAATTCCTTCAATTAATTATTCAATGTGTAAAGGACGGACCACTTACTCCCAAACCCACTACGCTATTGATAATCAATGCCCTTAGACACAAACGGTCACAGGTTAAACCTAAAAATTGTACCTGGCATACAAATTCCTGATCAAAATTACCATCAGGAGAGTTATTAATTAGCAACGCCATTTTCGGATTGCTTGGGGGCTCAGGCAGTTAGCAATAAAATACTAAAATCATTGGATCAAATTAAACATGAATATGGGTTTAACTAATTTCTCCAAGATTATGTATTGAGAGAAAGAGAGGGAGAGAGAAAAACTCACTGGGGCAATTACTAACGCTTGCGTTTTTCAAGTTGCATGCAGTGGGGAGCTGAAGTAGCCTAGCCTCCTGGATTCCCAAACTCTTAATCGTGGTGCTACCATTGTGAGTCTGCTGAATCAAGTAACACAAGCACTCCGGCTCAGTATTTCTTATTCCCTCAACCGAAGTGCAGCAATCCTTCGACGGCGTATTCCCCTTCCCCGTCGCGTAGCTCAGGCAAGCCGCCACATTGTTTAAATCCTTGGTACACTGCCCTGCCAAATTTGCTCCACTAACCTTACAAACTAAACCGCACAACAACAAGACCAAGAAGACAGACATTATATGCGACTCGCCTTTCATTTTGTTCATCCTAGCTCGGTTCCTCTGTGTTTGGTTTGAAGAAAGCTTTTAGCTATATAATGTGAAATGTGAAAATCATAGCTGAGTGAGGTGGCTGTTTTATGGTAGCAGAGTAATAAATTTAGGCCAAATTACCAAAAAACCCCGCGTTTTGAGTCAATTACAAACACACCCCTAAGGTTTCAATTATGTTTTATTGATCCTGATGTTGACTGCCAACTTAACCTTCTACTTTTTTATATTAAAAAAAAAAAATCCTTTTTTTTTTTTTGAAATAAAATTGAATAAAAATCAGTTTTAACGTAGGCCAACTGTTAATACAGGAGTCAATTTTAATAAATTTATTCAAAAATGATTTTTTTTTTTTTTAATAAAAGTATACTTAATGTTAATAGAGGACTCAATTTGGCCGATTCCAATAACACAAATTTGAAATATGAGAGGTGTGTTTGCAATTGACAAAAATCCTAGGGACCTTTTTGAAATTTGGGCATAAATTTAAGTTGATGTTGTCCAGTAAGTGGGTGTGTCTGAGATTTAAATGAAGGCCCGTTGGGGTAGTTGGGCTGCAATTAATAATTAACCAATCTATGCAACTAGTTGCCGGTTACACAAAGAAGACCTCTGCCATAAATGAGGTTCAGCTTTTACCAAAAACGTGTCGTGCTACATACAACGTGGCACAGCCGCACAGCTTTGATGTTTGCATGTAAGTTGAAGAATCATGTGTTGATTGTGAAGTCAAAATTTTGGACGCTGTGGATTCAACATGTAGAAAAAATTGAAGGGGCACTCAAAGGGAGTGAATGTAACGTCCTTGTTTCGTTGGGGAATTGTGACTAATAAGACAACATGGCACTCGTATTAATATGGCCTTATCCATGGAAGCTTGATACGAGTTTATTATGGAAAATTATATAATATTTCGAAAATACATTAAATACGTACTCTTTCCATTCACAGAAGTGGTAGATCCCACCATAATTTTAATTAACAGAATCCACGACTTCTGTGAGAGGAGAGAATACGCATTTAATGTACTCCAGAAGTATAGTATAATTACTCGTTTATTACACCATTTTAGTTGAACCTCGGAATGGAAGACAAAAGTATTTGGGGAAAGAGTGAGAGAAAGAAGGGATGAAAACATCGAAAAGGGCAAAGAAAAGAAAAACCGTGTATTGGGATGCAGAGGTGTAATTAGGGGCGAGGCTAAAGAACAAGATAGTTCAAATATTAGGATGTATATCAAATTGCTCCTAAAGGATTAGGATCTAAAATCAAATAATAATAATATATATATACATTTTTTAAAAAGATAGTGAATGGATACTGCCCAAAGTAGTCATTTAGTGATACAATTTTTTTTGCAGAATTTCTCTATTTTATTAAAATATTGGTCTTCTTTCTTTATTTTATTAAAATATTATTTTTTTTACCATTTTTTAATTACTCATAATTTTCTCATCTCTCTATGTCTCAACCAAAAACCCGCAAATTCACTACAAAATGCTATAAAAAGAAACCCACACAAATCACTACAACCTAAGGACTCAAAAAATCACATTGCTATTGGAAGAAAGGAGACAACTTTGATAGCTTCCAAATAACTTCAATGGCATCGAAAGCCAAGGTCTTGATCGTGTACACGATTGGAAAAACCGTGGCCCTAAAACTCTCCATGGGCAAAACCAATAATCTAGCCATCAATGTGTTTTGCTTCTTCCTCACGAAGTCAACCATGGAAGAAACCTAATTGAACCAAATCGCAAGCGAGTTCTCGCTTTTGACAAGCTTATCGATGTTGGAATTGAATCAATTGTTCCTTAGTGGAGTCAGTGAAGATCTTGGAGAGTTGGTGGAGGGGGGGTAGGAGAGGATGGAAATGTCGAAAAAGGTGATATCGGAGTCGGAGAAGTTGAGATCGGAGCTTGGTAATTATGCTTTGGTAGAGAGTGCCAGTCTGACATAGTGTGTCGTTGGAGTGGAGGTCCACTTGGATGTGAGAGAGAGAGAAAGAGAAGAGAGCTTTGGTATTGACAAAGTAGGGAAAAGGAATAAAAAAAAATTGGTTTACCTAAGATACAATGTTTTCTAAAAATAGAGAAGCACTGTAACAAAAAACTATTTTGACTAATATGTGCCTAATTTGATGAGTCATTTTTGGGGCATATTAGTCATATTTGAGCTAAAATTGGTTTTTGCCAAACCCATTAGAAATACTCTAATGTGCGAACATTTTTGCATTCATAGACGAACAATTGAAAAAAAAAAATAAAACAAGTAAAAAACTACTCATATAAAGGATATCTAATTAATTTCCTATCAAACCTAACTAATGCGCCACTTCCTTCTCTATTCAATTCAAAGTCAAACAATTAAAAAATTAAAAACAAATTACTCACATGAATGGTATCTAAGTAATTTCCTATCAAACCTAACCCATGTCCTCAAAATAAGACACTTTCCATTTGAAAACCTTTTCATTTGTCCATTATTCCATTTCATGGTTCATATTTTGTTTTCTCGATCTAACAGTATATACACTGTTATATCATTTAAAATTTTAAATGACGTAGAAGTTTGCATACTGTTTGATATATAATATTTAATCTGATCATAAAATAGACTCTTTATATTTTCATTTTAAATGAAGAGGATCCTTTTCCCATGCCCCCTCCTTCTCTATCCGCTCAAATTTGGCATACGTGGGCCCAAATGAAAATCACATCCACCCACCTCTTGTTCCATTCCATTAAGGGTAATAAAGGTAATCTGAAGTTCTAACTAGTGGCCATCCTAATAAACATCGACAGGGATCCCACCACTATTTTCTTTGATAAAAAATTACATAGCTACATGTAATAAAAGCTTCATCATCACTTTCTTCGGTTTTCTATGGTGGGTTTTTTTTTTTTGGGCTGAATCCTGGTATGGTGGCTGGTGGCCTGGTGCACAAGGAAGAGGCTACGCGGATACAGGCACACAGCCATACCGCCCATACGGACTCAAATTCAATCTCAGCTTGTTTTATTATTATTTTCTTTTTTCCCATCCCTGATAAATGATCCGGAATTTATTTTGGGCCCAAATCAGTTGGGAGTTCAATCTCAGCTCTTATTATGAATGGTGAGGGTATGGCCCATTACACATTGCTTGAAGCAAACAAGCGTTTCTTGATCAGTTGCATAATACGGACTTTGGGCCTCAGCAAGTTGGGTGCTTATTGAGGCCCTATCATCCATCTATAAGACTATAATGTAAACTGGATAAATTTATATCCCTGGTCCAGACCCCAAATAATCCATATACCCCTAGTTGTGTACATTGTTAACGGCTACTGGCTTCTCCTATGATAAACTAATTTGGCCCATTGTTTCTTGGGTACCTTTTGCTATCCATGCCCATGGAGGTCTATACTTGTCAGGCTTAAAGTCTTAATGATGGCCACCAAAGTCCAAACGCAAATCCAGCCGCCTTCACCGGCCTAACTTGCTTTTAGATACCACAATTAACGGGTGAAGGTGAGACTTGAGAGGACTTGGGTCTTGTATGCTGGCTTTAAGGAAGAATTTTAAACGACTGGAAAGTCATTTCAACATGAACTTCCAAAATATTGAATTTGTAGTACAATACTTTTCAGTGATTTGGAAAAAGTATTGTTTTTTTTTTAAGTTATTTAGCAGTATAATGCAGTGTAAATGTTAATTGAAGAATTAAGAAGAGAGAATTATTTTGGTAGTATAATTTCGTGTGATTTCGGCAATTTAACTATCAATATTATTCTCTCTCCTCATGTGCACAATTTATAATTAAACAATATTTTGTCAAAAAAACTCATGTAAATCAATCAGTTATATAGGTCAAATATTTTGATTAGTTGAAATTTGTCAAATATTTAAGTTTGAAGATACCCTCTTCATTTCAATCTAAATTTGAAATGAAACTGAAATTTGAAATAGAGAGAGAATGATAAATTTATTACTTTCCAAATAGGGATTCAACTCCTAACAGTTTTGTAGGTTATATTAAAGGCTTTCTTATTATGCAAGTACAAGTATGAAAATATATACTATAATGTAAAACCGAAGCTTTTTTGACTTTTGGTTGACCTCATAATATTGTGTCACATAAGCTTTTGAAATTTCACAATTTTATACCTCATTATTTTAATATATATTTTCTAATTGAATATAAATTTTATTCTATAATTAAACCTTCCATTAGAATCTTGACACATCATATTTTTCTTTAATATAAAGAATATATTATTCCATATATACAACACAATCATAATAAATGTCTAATACTAAAATATATTTCATATATAAACACAATATAAATATCTTTTAATAATAATCATAATTATCAATACACCTCATTATTTTAATATATATTTTCTAATTGAATATAAATTTTATTCTATAATTAAACCTTCCATTAGAATCTTGACACATCATATTTTTCTTTAATATAAAGAATATATTATTCCATATATACAACACAATCATAATAAATGTCTAATACTAAAATATATTCCATATATAAACACAATATAAATATCTTTAATAATAATAATATATTCCATATATAGACACAATATAAATATCAATAATAATCATATTATCAATACACCTCATTATTTTAATATATATTTTCTAATTGAATATAAATTTTATTCTATAATTAAACCTTCCATTAGAATCTTGACACATCATATTTTTCTTTAATATAAAGAATATATTATTCCATATATACAACACAATCATAATAAATGTCTAATACTAAAATATATTCCATATATAGACACAATATAAATATCTTTTAATAATAATCATAATTATCAATACACCTCATTATTTTAATATATATTTTCTAATTGAATATAAATTTTATTCTATAATTAAACATTCCATTAGAATCTTGACACATCATATTTTTCTTTAATATAAAGAATATATTATTCCATATATAAAACACAATCATAATAAATGTCTAATACTAAAATATATTCCATATATAAACACAATATAAATATCTTTTAATAATAATCATAATTATCAATTTTTATCAAAAGTTCTTTTTTTTTTCTTATGTATTTCATTTAATTTTTGTTGCTGGCAATGGAGAAAGGTGGATGGATTTGTTATAATGAAACCACGTGAGCTTGAAATGATTAATGAAAATTATTTAGATTTAATCATTTAATCATGTGCCTATGTATTTATTTGTCTTTTTTCTTATTTTAAGTATCCTTTATTTTATTTTTGGATAGAAACATGATCTATATGGTAAATATAAACATGAATCGTGTCTTATAAAATTGGATTATATTCAAATTATGCCAAAAAAAAATTACATTATATCTTTTTTGACTTTTGGTTGATCTCAAAATATTGTGCCATATAAACTTTTGAAATCTCACAATTTTACACCTCATTATTTTAATATATATTTTCTAATTGAATATAAATTTTATTCTATAATTAAACCTTCCATTAGAATCTTGACACATCATATTTTTCTTTAATATAAAAATATATTATTCCATATATACAACACAATCATAATAAATGTCTAATACTAAAATATATTCCATATATAGACACAATATAAATATCTTTTAATAATAATCATAATTATCAATACACCTCATTATTTTAATATATATTTTCTAATTGAATATAAATTTTATTCTATAATTAAACCTTCCATTAGAATCTTGACACATCATATTTTTCTTTAATATAAAGAATATATTATTCCATATATACAACACAATCATAATAAATATCTAATACTAAAATATATTCCATATATAGACACAATATAAATATCTTTTAATAATAATCATAATTATCAATACACCTCATTATTTTAATATATATTTTCTAATTGAATATAAATTTTATTCTATAATTAAACCTTCCATTAAAATCTTGACACATCATATTTTTCTTTAATATAAAGAATATATTATTCCACAACAAATCATAATAAATGTCTAATACTAAAATATATTTCATATATAAACACAATATAAATATCTTTTAATTAATAATCATAATTATCAATTTTTTTCAATTAAAAGTTCATTTTTTTCTTATGTATTTCATTTAATTTTTGTTGTTGGCAATAGAGAAAGGTAGATGAATTTGTTATAATAAAACCACGTGAGCTTGAAATGAGTAATGAAAATTATTTAGATTTGATCATTTAATCATGTGCCTATATATTTATTTGTCATTTTTCTTATTTTAAGTATCCTTTATTTTATTTTTGGATGAAAACATCCCTCACTCTTTACTAATTATTCTATTCTTTAAAAGATTGTTTTTGTTAAAATGAAGAGCCATATTTCACTTTAATTTAGCAGAAGAAAATAGGTGGACGTAATTTAAGAGTTTGTCATTAAATAAATAATTTATATGTGAACGGTCGGGAAGAGGAAGCCATTTGTGGCTCAACTTGGATTTTGTCATGCCACGTGGAATGATTGGAAGAATAGTACATAAATTATTTTTAAAAAGTAATATTATAGGTTTGGAGCCAAAAAAGCCAATTATAAAAAACAAGAGTTGCCAAGTGGGGACAAAAAAGCGACCCACCCCCAAAAAAAGAATTGTGTCTTATAAAAATTGGATTATATTCAAATTATGCAAAAAAAAATTATATTATATTAAATTTTAATTATTTTATGATAAATATATTTTCTTAGTTATTTTTTTAACCAAAAAGTAAGATCTATTTATAATTTGATCTGTAAAATCTCTTTTATCGATATTGCCTACAATATTTTGAACTACAAAAAAGAAAAAAATACATATTTAACAAAAAGAAGTAAAATGAATCAAAATTAATTTAGATCTTATATTTAATTATTTTCTTGTGCATCGTACAAGATTACGACTAATATTCATAATAATTTTGAAACTTATTAATAACTTTTTGGCGAAATAAATTCAATTTAAATAAATGAGACTGGGTTTCCGACTTTCATTAATTATCATCTTTAATAGTAAACGGTTCAACCACATGGAATAACTGTTCCATTTTTTCTTTTTAAGTATAACAGTTCTAATTACTTAGTCAATCCCCCGTTTAGAAAATATAACAGTGGTTGTTTTAGTCAATCTCCCGTTTAGAAAATATAAAATTAATGCAGAAGTTCTTTTAAGGACTTTTCGGACCAGCCAGCCTCCATATGTGACCTTGAAACTTGAAAGTGCTTTGAATCTAGTTTTTGAACATCTTCGACAAGTGTGGTACAAGAGAGTATACGTGTTATCTCATTATAAGACACTAGGCCCCACAAAGGATTCAGAATATCCATCAACGACATGATAAGCTTTTGAAACCACAAAAAAATCTAAGAAAATTTAACGCTGTAAAAACGTGTTTAACTTTTAACACAGGTTATATAAATTTGTCTCACTCTCATCTATCCTCTCCAGTGTCCCATTCCTTTATTATCACTTTTAAATTTTTCCCTAGAAAACAGGAAAGAAACGAAAAAAATAATAAAAACATGAAGAATCGCCACTCGTTTTCCGAGAAGTCATTGTTCATCGGCGTGGCTCTGGCTGGTTTGATAGCCGGCGCGCTGCTTATCTCCAGCTTCATCGGAATCGGAGGGAACTCGTTATTATGTTCAAGAATCGGCGGCGTGGCGAACAACTACTCCCCAGCCATGTCGATCCAGCTCGAAGCAATCCGTCACTACGCTACGTCACGAGTGGTCCCACAACAGTCACTGGCGGAGGTCACGGTTTCCTTCGACGTGCTCAAGACCTTAGCTCCCTGCAACTTCCTGGTGTTTGGGCTAGGTCATGACTCTCTCATGTGGACCTCGTTAAATCCACGTGGCACCACTGTATTCCTCGAGGAGGACCCTAAGTGGGTCCAGACTGTTCTCAAGGACGCTCCGTATCTCCGGGCTCACAATGTCCAGTACCGGACGCAGCTCTCTCAGGCCGACGATCTCCTCTCGTCGTACCGGAAAGAACCGCTCTGCTCTCCCTCGAATGCGTTCCTACGTGGCAACACGCAGTGTAGGTTGGCACTGGATAAGCTTCCCGACGAGGTGTACGAGACCGAGTGGGACCTGATAATGATCGACGCGCCGCGTGGTTACTCTGCCCAGTTCCCAGGTCGGATGGCTGCGATTTTCTCTGCGGCTGTGATGGGGAGGAACAGGAAGAGATCCGGTGTGACGCATGTGTTTCTGCACGATGTTGATCGGAGGGTGGAGAAGGTGTTTGCGGAGGAGTTCCTGTGTAGGAAAAACTTGGTTAAGGCAGAAGGGAGGCTTTGGCACTTTGAGTTACCTTCTGCCGTTAACGCGACCGTTGCTGGCAATAACGCCGTTAGTTTTTGCTAGATTTGCGCCGAGGGATGTGTCTTATTTTTTAATGTTGTTTTTTTATAAATATTTTGGTTAAACTTTTTTAATTATGCTATAAAATAGGATGGGCATAAAGATAAAGAAAGGTTTACCCATGGGTTTTGGCCTTTGGGTTTAAATGAGAGTTATTCTATTTCATTGAGGGGTTATTAAGTGTTTGTTTTTATTATATGAAACGGTGGGTGAGATGAAAGGGTTAAGTTCCATGTGATGTGATGCTTCATGCTTGGCTCATCTACTACTGATATTAAAAAACCATTTTTGTTTTCTATTTGGAAGGATTAATTAGTGCAAATTCAAATATTTTTGTCTCTCTATGCTGGAATTTTGCTTTTTAGTTTTTAAGAGGAGAACTTTTAAGCTTGTCGATGACTAGGGGGGTTGTTTTTTGCTATCGATAATTGTTTCTACAGTAAAGTGATAATGTATATTTGTATATTATGTCGAGGTTTGTAATTGTTCAAGGCTCTTGACCTTTCAATTGTTTTCTTTTGGGGAAAAATCACTTATATCTGTCGGCATGTATATTTGTATAACACCGTTTTTTTTTTTTCACCGTTTTTTTTTTTTTTTTTGAAAGAAAATCACTTATCTCTGTCGGCTTGATTATTGAAAATGCCACTGACGTTTTATTTTTATTTTTTATGAGGAAATGCCATTGACGTTTGATTTATGAGAAAGCGGCAACTATCTAGTACGATACAAGTGCGGAAGTTGGTGAAAACTGTAAAATCACCTTTAAGATAGAAACTTCAAGTACGGGAGCAGGTGAAATTATGATAATAATTCTATAAAAAATTTGAACCCCTTTAATGCTGCGGTGGTACTGAGGTAGACGTTACCAAACTTATAAAAATGAGGAAGCATAAACACTTTCCGGATTTGGATCATTTCAAAACAAGGTATTATTAAGATAAAATTTTTGACCCTTGAGATAATTATAATTGTTAAAATTGACTTTATCAAAAATAATTGTTAAAATTGACCCTTGCATCTCCTTGAGTGACAAGAAGTGATCACGTACGATCACTTCATAACAAAAATTTATTCTAAAATTTAATAAAACTATTTTAGAAAAAAAGCTAATTAAAATATTTTAATAAATTTGATTTTATCTTTTTAAAAAAAATAATATTTGATTAACAGAGAACAAAAGAAAAATTTCTCAACAACCATTCATATATAATTTTACCCCTTTATATCACCAGCCAAGCTTTAGTGCACCAGCAATTTGAGTTTCCACTCCATCAATACCCCTGCGTTAAGCCCATCAGTCACCGTTTTTTAAACCTCCAACAACCAACGTTGCTCAAATAAAACCTCAAATCACTGCATCTACCACCTAAAAGACACTAACCTATCTCAAACCCACATCTAGTACATCAAAAACCCATCATAACACCATTTTCACTTACAAGTCACACCATAAACAACCACATATGAGCTAATCAACACCAAGACAAGGTTACCCAAGGCCAAAAATTCATTTTCTCACAAACATCCATCCATCACCTACCCAACGATTACACAACCTCAAAACTACAACACCACCACCATGCACGGCCCTTCCAACCTTCCGTGAAAAGCCACATTCAAACCTTCATCCAAGCCCATTTACCAAAACCCCATCCCCCCCAAGACCAAGATTTGTGGCTCCAACCACCACAGTCTAGGGAAATGGCTTCATGGCGCCAAGGTGGCCTGACCGCCTTGAATTAAAAAAAAGAAAAAAAAAAAGAGGCAAAATGTAATCCCAGTTACGGTGTTTTATAATTAACATGATCCGACTTAAAGAAAACAAGTTCTCCTTGCATTTTTTGAAGCATATTCAATAAAAGAAAAAAAGCCAAACTAATATTTAATTAATATTATTATATGTCTAATAGTTTTTTAACTAAAAAATTCCTTAGTGTTAATATATATATATATATATCACAGGTTTTACAAACACAACAAAAGTAATACAAATAATAAATTAAAAGTCATAAAAACCCATTAAATAAATACGTAGACACACTATATGATAACACAAAACAATGACTTGTCTTACTACCTTCACAAACAAAAGCACATGACCAGTGACCACATACACCTGCAGACAAAATTTTCAAACAAATTAGTAAATCATATAGTAGAGATCGAACTCATTCATACAAATACTGAAAACACATTACATATATCTTATTAAAAGGCACAACACTCTGATAAAAAAAATAACAGAATTATGTATACTATTTTATTTTTATTTTTATATGTATACTATTAATTTTTTTTTTTTTTTTTTTCATACTTGTTGCCCCTTTAGGGGGTTGCCCAAGCCCAAGGGCTTGTGGGGGGTCAGCACTGCCAATGAGAGGAGAAAGAAATAGTGGTCGAAGCGCACTAATATCTAGAACCTGTGCATAAGGAGAGCTAGAAGTAAAGGAAAACAACATTGTAGGCTCGATTAGAAGGGAGGGAAAATCTGAAAGATATGAGATAGCCAGAAAGAATGGGGAAGTGAGAAAATTTTTTAATAGTAAAAGGGGTTGTGTTTGAAAATGACTCAAACCCCAAGTGGTGTTTATGTAATTGTGTTACAACTATTTTCATGATATTTTTCACAATTTGCTAAGGTTGAGAGTTATGATTTGAGTAACATCGCTTTTACATAGATATACCATTGATACTATTTTTATTATGCATTGATTATAATGGGCTAGATCAACATATGTGAAGAAATTTGTGTCATTAGACTTATTAAACTTATAAATATGATACCAAAGTCTATTTTGATTTGATCAAAAGAACGAAATATTTTAATATCGAGCGGTGTTGATGTAAAATTACACAAATAAATATTGATGGATTGTTTCGATATTACCGTTTTATATATATATATATATATATATATATATATATATATATATATATATATATATATATATATATATATATATATATATATATATATATAATATATATATATATTAAAGTAAGTGACTCAAAATAATTTCATCTATCTCATTATTATATAAAGAAATAGATTCATATAATCTCAAATCAAAACAAATTATCCAAAGCTCTTAGCATCATCATTAATAAAAAGATCACACACTTCAATTATTCATTACATGCTACACAAACACACACAAAATTGTAAAGATTCAATTATTCGTTACATACTACACACAAACACACACAAAACCAAAACAACCCAGTATTAAGCCGATGTGTTTCTGGGAGGTAAGTGTATCACAGTATCAGATTAGTGCCCGTTACGATAAATTCCAATCATACTGGCCAATATAGAAAGGTATTTATAACTTTGTTTAATACTACAATAGCATTTGATTAGAAAAAAATAAAATAAAATACTATAATACCATTTTAAATGATATGACAGTTTATATATTGTTAGATCTATAATATTTAATCTGGACCATGGAATGGACTCTCTCCATTTTATTTCAAATGGAGAGGATCATAATCCTTTGCACATACTGTCTCCAAAATCGAGATCAAGGTTCAATTCCTACAAGACAATAACTAAGACACGTATTAAAAAATAAAAAAAACTAAGACATGGTACGTTTTCAAGGGAGGTAAATTCCAATCAAAACCAACATTGCGCAAAATATTCCATAATCACTAATTTCTATTCTTCTTTTCTCTCATTTTTTGAAAACCAAACAGAATGAAAATTCATACACTCAAATTACTCAACTCAAAATTGCGAAGAAACAAAAAAAAAATGTAATATGATACCAAATGAAATTCATGTTTTTGAGAAAGCTCGTGGTTGACCAAATCTCAAACAACTTGGGCCAAATACCAGACTAAATCAATGATCTAAACCCTAAACCCCTCCTTGAGAAGTTGAACTAGTGTGAGAGCTAATGAACCACACTAATCAATAAAATCGTCTTCTCCGAGAACTATGAGTCATTTCCCCATGATTTCCCCAAGAAATTTTGAGAAGGAAAATGATAGGGTTTGGTGTGAGACTGCTTGGTTGTTGAGACTTGAGAGAAGGAAAAAGAACAAAATAAACAAAAATGGAAATGCAAGTCCAAATAATTTTTTCTTCCCAACTACTAGTGGTTTTTAATTTTTTTTTTTCTTAAATTTATTTGGCAACTTGAAAGATGACAAGAAATGTTCAGTTTTTGAAAATTTTTTTTTTTTATTCGGCAGCTTGAAAAGATGACGGGAAATTGAGTGTTTTTCAATTGAGATTTTTTTTTGGGCAACCCACAAGGTGATGAAAATTAATGGGTTTTTAATTTTAATTTTAGGGGATGATTTCCAACTCTTTCTTATAAGGGTTTACTATGGAAACTTTTTAGTTTGTGCAAAAACCATGCCACAAAAAACATATATATATATATATATATATATAGTGTTACCTCTACCTCTTTGATCTCACATAATTCTAATATAAAGATATCACATTTAGTCCTCAACCTTTACCATAGAAGATATTTCTTTCCCTTTCCGCCGTGGCCTCGGCTGCTCATGGCATTGCCTGGGCATTCCCTTGGAAGGTAAGATTATTATAACTTATAAGAGTATCCATTCAATTTGTTGAATTATGTGGCCAAATAACCCTGTGCAATAAAGAAAATTATTATGTTTAAATCCTTGGAGAATCTTGTATGTCATTTAATTAATTATTAACCTAATATTAAAGGTAATGAGGATTGCTTGTTTGGTCATGATTGCCTTTGACATAGTCAAACATACCGTTGAGATATTTACTCATTTTTGGGGATAAGGAGTTGTGTGCAAAGTTGGTGATTCTGTTCCGGAACGGGCGGAATATCTCGTACCAGTATGCAAACCGGTGCGAGGTAACCCCTCATTCCACCTTGGATCAAATATCGGGTTATTTCGGTCAATTTTGGGCGAAATGGTAATTTCGGCCGATACACTTTTAAGCTTTATTTATTTTTTTATTTGTATTATTTGATGTTATTTGTTTTGAGTTGTTATGTGATATTAAGACTTAAGAATTTGTATTATTTGATGTAATTTGTTTAGAGTTGCTAATTTTATTGGTATTAAAAATGTGTTTATATTATATTTATTTTATTTATTTGTATTATTTGATGTTATTTGTTTTGAGTTGTTATGTGATATTAAGACTTAAGAATTTGTATTATTTGATGTTATTTGTTTAGAGTTGCTAATTTTATTGGTATTAAAAATGTGTTTATATATATATATATTTGCGGTAAATCCGAAACGGAACGCCGGTATTGACTCGTACCGAAATATTCCATTTCCAATGACCAAACCGAAACGGGTATCGAAATGATATCACCAACTTTAGTTGTGAGTAGGAGTAGAAGGGTTGGCAAACCGACCAGAATTCTCTTGGTCGGCCAGGTTTGACAGGCCATTGGTTGGTCAATGGGCTAGGTCGGGCCGATCTAAAGGGAAGAATCTCAGCCCATGGCCCAGCCTATGGGTAGTGTCGTGGGTTAATAGTTCATGTATAATATGATTAATAAATATATTTGAAGTAAAATAAAACATAACTATTAATGTAGCCCGTAGACTAAAAATCATCCGAACATTTCTTACTCTTTATCTTTCCTATCTTATTTAAAATATTTTACTAAGAAAGTTTATTTATTTATTTTTACTTCATTGGTTTATTTATATATTTTTTTATTCAAATTCGACGAACTTTACCTTCTCTCTTTGTGAACCGAGATCTAGGCAATGAAAAGAAGAGGTAAAATTTGTTTTAGTATTCCAACCAGTTTAAATTTAACCTATGTTCCCCAGTCGTGGCTTCTTCCAGTCAAGCAAAATATATTTCATGTTTTTGGAGGCTTCACAATTTAAATGGTTTGCCAAATAATCCCTATAACTTTTGGAAATATCAAACGAACATTACAAGGCTTGGGTTTGCAATAATTGTACAAAGCATGCCATTCACTTCGACCACCGAGATTCCTAAGAAGGAAATGACATTAAAAGGACCATCATACTTTATTAGTAGTCTGATTAAGAACAAAAGCAAATACAGCATATATATGCAACATAAAAGTACAGGTCGTGAAGCTGATCTACATTCACATCCTTATTAGTTATGAACCTAGGCCGAAGGTGCTATAGTATAAAATGACTTTCTCCTAACGAGGAGGCAAGTAATCTTAGATGGCTGACAATGTGTGTTAAGAGAGCAAGAGAGCAGAAGACGCCCTATTGCTTCCATCAATTTCATCAATGGATTCAGGTATATTCTTTTAATCACATCTGATATAATATTGTTGCTTATATGTCACTCGAGTAAACACAACACAAAGTCAGGATGATGTAGAGCAAGGGCAAGCCGGTCCTCACCAAAAATCAAACCCGTTGCATCCGTATGTTATATATATTAAGTTTAATCGATTAACATATTCATATATATGGGTAATTTGTTAAGTGCATAATTTTGCCATGAATTTCGGTGTGCCTCTGAGATCCAATGCAGAGAGTATCGAGTCCCATTCAAATACAACGGGTAAGAAAAAAGTCCCTTAGGACTATGCTTACATTTCCTCCTGAAGTGCTGGCTAAGTTGTGACCCCTTGATCCTTAAGCAATTTTAGTGAGCTTAAATATCAATTTTGTCCCTTGGAACCCCTTCTTTTTCTTCGTTTCTTCTATCAAGACATTGTGGGACAAACTGAGAATGGAATGAGACATTGCGTGTTGTTTTGGCTACTGAGGTTGGACTTAGCTTTAGAGGTTAATAAGCCTGATGCAATACTTCTCAGTTCTGTTGGGGCTAAGGCTATTTTAATAAATGGGCGGAATCAAATTATGTATGATGATTATGCGTTTGTCTATGGACAAGACAATCAAGAATAGCATTCCTCAGTGACAATCAAATTATCTCTTGTGAGTAAGAAATTTGTTGTTTTTGACAAAGCAGAGAAGAGTTAATGCGCCTATTGACCACCACTACTTATGGTCAAGTAGAAATGACTAATCTTGCAATGAGATTGAGGGATATGAAAGTTGACATACCTGATTCTTACCTTGTGTGGCTGATCCTTGAGTCTCTTCCTGATCAGTTTAGGTCTTAGCTTTTATAACGTTGTGAAGGGTGAATGGGGGTTAGATGAGATGACCAATTGTGGCAACAGGAGGAGATGATGCAAAAGAGTAAGACAGAGTCATAGGTGACATAATCATAGTGAAGGCGAGAGGAAGTTTTATAAGGGCAATAAAACAATCAAAATGGGAATAAGGGTGGCATTTTAACAATTCCAAACCCCATTTCAAGAAAAGAACCAAGTAGGACATGAAAGGAAAGTGCCTGGTGCCGAAAGAAGGGACATGTTAAGAAAGATTGTAACTTTTAAGATTGGCTTGAGAAGAAAGGTACCCACTCTTGTCTATTTTGATCTAACTTGTGGACGTTCCTTTGAAGGTGGATTGATACTGGTGCCTCTATTCATGTTACAAATTCCTTGTTCAAAAGCAAGAGGAGGCCAAATAGCTTACATGGGCAATGGAGAGAAGGCTTTAGTAGAATTCATAGGAGTAGTTAATTTACCTTTAGCTTCTGGATTGAATGTCATAAAACTGTTTCTAAATTGGATTCTAGTGGTTTTGTATTTCTTGAAAAGATTTTTTCTTTTATTATGGTTCTTATTAGCTCTGGTATTTTATGGTGGCTTATACAAGTATATTTAAATTACCCTTTTTCTCAAGGTTTGCTGCTAGTCTAAACGTGATGGCTCTTCGAATTATGGCTGACATTTAGGGCATTTACGAGAGATGTGGAGAGGTTAACGAAATGGTATTCTGGATTCTCTCGACTTTTCAATTTTCAGATTTCTGGATTCTCTTGACTTTTCAGTTTTCAGAAGGAAGGAGAATATTCATACTAACATTTGATTCTCTATTTTGTGGATATAAATACTATTACTCTTGACCACTTTTCTCGTTATGGATATATTCTTCTCATACAAGAAAAATCTGAGGCTGAATTTCAAATTTTATAAAGTGATATAGAACAAAGGGGAAAAGGAAATCAGGTTCCTCCCCTTAGAAAGATTATTTGCTTGGTGCT
This sequence comes from Fagus sylvatica, assembly GCA_907173295.1. Taxonomy (NCBI): domain Eukaryota; kingdom Viridiplantae; phylum Streptophyta; class Magnoliopsida; order Fagales; family Fagaceae; genus Fagus; species Fagus sylvatica. Next base: position 19,872,119 of record OU015772.1, read on the forward strand.
CTATGTTGAGATATTCTTCTTGCTAATTTTGGATTTGTCATGAAACTAAAAGGTTTTTGTTCAATAATTTTTAGATGAAAGATCTTGGTGAAAGGAGATAAACTTCAACAACAAGGCCATTGCAATACAATTGTGGGCTTCTCAAAGAATAATAAAAGGTCTTTGCAAAGATTTGGTTGTTAAAGAGAAGATTCAAGAGTTGCAAACTTCTATTGCTATAGAAAAGGAGGTGATTGTTGATCCCCTAACCAAAGGATTGCCTCCTATTTTTAGGAGCATGTTACTCATATGTACTTGGGGTTGGTTGAAAGTTGGTTTTTGGTTAGTGGGAGTTATGTTTTTGTTTAAGTTAACCTTTATTATTTTGACTAAGTCATTTACTTCTCGAGAATATTGTTATGCATTGTTTATGTGTGTTATGTTATTTGCCATATTTTGGCCATGGAATGGCAGGAAAAGTCTTAAAGGTTTTAGCTTTAAGCAGGGCGGTTAACTCATACGGTATACAGGCTTCAGAGTGAAAGTTCAACTTAAGACAAGTTTTCGAGCTGGAATTATTGGTTCATAAGAACATATTGTATGGAAATGCTTTCACAGTGTATTCCAACCACACATCAACCATATTACCTGTTTGATTATAAGTATTTTGACAATGGTCTTATATCAATTTTGTGTATTGACACTTATGTTTTCTTAATGAAAGAGGTGTTACTCTCTTGGGCATGAATTGTGGCCATATAGGAAAAGGAGAGTCTTTTTTTTCTTCTTAAAAAAAAAAAAAAATCTTTTGACTTATGCTGCTCAAGTGGGAGAATGTAAGATTTTATTTTGTGAGCACACTTTTGTGTCAAAACCGTGATAGGATGCCCCGTTGCAGAGAGTTGACCGGTACATTAAGTTTAATGTGATCATATATTGTTTATTGGGCCAAATTTAATAATGTAGGACATGGGTATTTTAATGTGTGGGCAAGTTGGGTAAATCCTTTATGGGTTTAGGGTTTACATTAAGGCTATATTTATAATATAAATATAGGTTATAGGGGTCTGCTCTCACTCTAACCTACCGTCACTTTTGTCTCCCCAATAACTTAAGGAGCAAGAGAGCAGAAGACGCCCTTGTTCCATCAATTTCATCAATGATTGGTATATTCTTTTAATCACATCTGATATAATATTGTTGCTTAATGCTCATGCTAAAACTCGATTAGAGGATTTGTGTTTACAGAATTATAGTATCAGACTTTCTCCTAACGAGGAGGCAAGTAATCTTAGATGGCTGACTATGTGTGTTGTCTAAACACAACACAAAGCAGGATAGAGGCAAGGGCAAGCCGGTCACCAAAAATCAAACCCGTGATAGGAGAACATAATGTTCCTCTGAACCACAGAGAGTCATAATACAACGGGTAAGAAAAAAGTCCCTTAGCTATGCATTTTCCTGAGTGCTGGCTAGTTGTGACCCCTTGATTTGTGTTTCTGGTGCTGAGACGACTGACAAATGCAAATTCCCTTATGTGTCAAACTCTTCGTTAATAATGGTCAAGTAGAAATTGCCCCTGAAGAAAGGGTTTTCCCCAATCATCATCATAGCTCCTTGTAATTAGGCGAAAAGAAAAGTTCCTCCTCTGGCCCACAATGTTTCAATGGTTCCTAGCTTGAATTTCCGGGATTGAAATAAAACTCCCTTGAAAAGAAGATCTTGGTGAAATCAAGTTATGGCTCCAGTTTTGTCGAGTAAAAAGATTACAAAAAATAGATTCTCTACTTTACTCTTGGGGGACTTGAATTTGTCTCAGGTTCCTCCCCTAAGAAAGATAAAGATCAATTTTTTTGTCATCTTCAACAACAAGCTAATATTGTGGGCTTGCAAAGTATTGCTGCTAGTTCACTTGGGGTTAGGGCCTGACCATCTTAGGTGATGGAAAGTGGAAATGGCTTCAGCAAACAAGTAGCTGGAATCACAGATGTGCTTTCTGTATTCCAATCAAGGTCAAATAGTGACCTTAGAAAGAGGAATGAAAGGAAAAGTCTAGGACTTCAACCCAAATCCACAACCTACTGTTAGGTTGTGATTGGTGGAAAAAAAAATCATGAGACCTTCTAGAGGTCAGTGATAGTAATGTTCACCACTCATAATTTGTTTTAGCAAGTTGTGGATTTATGTATGACTGGTGTGTCCAATCGTTGGGATGAAAGCAATAAAGTTATAGTAGTACAAAAAATAGAACTTGCCTTAATAACCATGCTACTTGGTCTGCTAGTTGGAGTGGGTGATTTGGGTAAAGAAGGTAGAAGTGACTCTTCAGATGTTCTAATTTTAACAAAGTAACAAAATTGACAATTCTAGGATTCGAAGAGAAACGATAATACCTTAGACTCTCCATGTAGAATGACTTTTTCTTCTATGTTACTCCCCATGATGCCTCCTTACAAGAACTTTAGGTCAAACTAGGCATTAGTACTTCAAACTAGGATGCAAAGAAGAAATCGAGCTAAGAATAACCAGAGGAAAGAACCAACTCCATAAAGGTGGAGATGTAAAGACAAGCTAACGTCATGAAAATTGGGTTGCTGCAGTGATGGACTGAAGTAAGAGTATAAAAGAAAGAAATTTAAAAGCCTTGCAAACTAAGAGAGAAGCACCCAAAGGTGATGACAGCAAAAGCCCCACAAAATGGATTTATGTGATTAGAGGATCCTGTCCAATTATTAACAATGATTGAATAAATAAACTACTATCTCGCCGCTCTACCAAAAGGGATAAAAAGAAAAAGAAATTACATTACTGAATAGCGAGGTCATGAGTTGACTTTAAAATATGAAGCCGCTGTGCTATAAAAACATTACATTATTTCCTCGTCACAAACTACAGGGATTCATTGGTGTGCACAACCTCGGTTTCGAATGATCATAGCAGTTCCAATATCCTCTCCTCTTAAAATTACTAAAACATTCTCTCCATTTCACTTAAAACTAAAGAGAGATTTTATTTTCGAATCTGAACTATAACCAAAGTAAGACATCATTTACAATTTTAAATAATAAGACACTGAACACGTTTTAGATTTCTTTTCAGATAGTTGGATTGATCAATAAAATACAAACAATATTTTTTTTCCAAAGTCAATTAACTTTAATATAGTGTTTGAATTTAATTGGAAAATTTATGTACTGCACCTAAAGAGTTGTATTTAAGTTTTATCGTGTTAATACTTAATCTAAACCTTAGCGGAATATTATGACCGTTTTAAATGAGACTTGATGGAGTTGGAATATATTTACAAGACATTAGTTTTTTAAGCTGTTTTTTGGCTAATATTTGGCCATAATTATAATATTTATTTGGGCTAGATGCCTATGTCAGTCCAAGTTGCAGAGAAAAATATAGAAGCTACGAATGGCAGCAAGACACTAACCATTTTCGATTATGTTGTATTCTGATGCTATCTTATTCATCAAGGAGAATAGAAAATACTGAAGAGATGGTGACTGCTAGAGCATTTGGGACGTTTAAGACACGGTTTTAGGTATAAATACAAAATATAGGGGTGGCTTAGGTGGTATCAGGTAGGCAATAAACCCTTGCGGGGCTGCGAATCATTTTGTCATGAGAATGACTGGTCAAAGAGTCAGCCCGTGACTACTATTCGTTGATTGACTATTATATTACAGTGGAAACTAATTATATAATGGAAAAATAAATATATGTTTCGTATAGTGCCAGAAGCAAATTGGCTCATCTGGTTTTTGGCCATGGTGTGTTTTATGGGAATGATCCAGTCGTAAACAAATTCGAATTTTGACATCGCCATAGAAAGCCATCCAACTCCCTCCCGCTCTCTCCTTCTGATTATGTGTGATAGGCGTGACTGCGTCAGTGAGAACACACGAGATAAATACATGTACTTGGGTTTGGGTTAGGGTTAAAAAGAAGAAAATGATACAGTATTTATTTATTTATTTATTTTTTGCAGTGCTTAGGAGTTAGGATGGAGGATTACCCAGAAAATCAAAAAGTGAAAGACCAAAAGATCATATAAATATCCATGCTATAACATGCACAATGTTTTTTCACTTACAAGCACATCCTTAAATATTTCTTTACAAATTACAAGCCACTTTCTTAGGTTTTCTAAGATAAATCTTGAGGTATAATAATTTTTATAAAATATTTTATAATTGTTGAAGTATCAAAATATAAATGATAAATAATAAAATAATATTAATAATAGATTCGGATAAGAATTAATAAAAAACCATCAATTCATATATTATGAATTTTATGGTATATGTAACATTGGTATTCACCAATTTCAAAGGTGCCAGCACCGATATGAAAGGGTTGGAGATTGTCAGTGAAAATGGTCAGCCACTTGTGAGCAGGTTTTTTTTTTTTTTTTTTTTTTTTTGGAAAGATGCACTTGTGAGCAGGTTAAAGATGCCGACAACCAACAATGACATCTATGATCTACCCATATTTATGCACATGGAATTTTGTTCGAAAAGGCATCTTGGCGCATTTTCCAACCACTGTCCCCGTCATGCTCCAATCCACAGTTCAATACGAGTTCTCACCAAGTAAATCAATATTATGCACTATAGTGCGTGTTTGGTACACCATATTCAAATTTGATTCTGTATTCAAATTCAAAAAATTACAGGTTCCACACTAAAAAAATATGTTTGGTATATAAGATTTAAATGAGGATCGAAATCTTAATTTGAATTTTATGTGGGTCCATGCCAAATTTGAGTTCAGTCTTTCACCTGTTTTTGAATCTAAACCAGATTCAAATCCAAACTCAATTTTTTTTGTGGTCCCAGTTTATTACCGTTATTGGGCCCACCTTCTTCTTTTCTCCCATTTTCTCTCTCTCTCCTCCAGTGCTTCTTTGCCTCTCTCTCTCTCTCATCTCGACCATTACAAACCAAACCCTGTACGCCCTTCCTCTCCCAGACCCCCATATTCTCTCTCTTCATTACTCTCGGCCAAACCCCCTCACTAGACCTCGCTCAACACCACCAGCCAAACCCCCAAATCACTCACCGATTCCGAGATCTCCAAGCTCAAGACCGAGATTTGCATTGTTAAAGAATAGCAAACCTGATCCGGGGACGTGAGACTATTGCTTGGATCAATACCGGCTGGTGGTCCTGCTCTTCACGGTCATCGTTTTGATCGGTACCAGCTAGTCGTTTTTGAAGCCGTTCTTGCAGGAGAAGGAGAAGAAGGTGTTGATGATTGTGATCCTGCTTCAGGTTCTGGCCAATTTGGTTCCATCGTGATCGGCGAGACCGGGTATCTGGCCAATTTGGCTTCCGTCGGATGATTGTGATCGTCGTGACCTCCAAGACCGACGGGAAGGCCGCGAGGAATCTGGGCAAGTTGACTCTGTTCAGGCAGTTTTACATGGTTGGGAGGTGGGGGAGAAGTAAAAAGGGGGTACGTGGGTGGTGGGGAAAAAAAAAGAAAGAAAAAAGAAATGAAGTGTGGTGTACGTGGGTGGTGGGAAAAAAGGAAAAAAAAATAAAAATAATAATGTAATGAAAAAATCTAAGTCTAAAAACCAAAACTTTGTACCAAACACAATTTTTTTTTAAATTGTGATTTCAGTTGTGAAACCAAAACTATGTACCAAACAGAATTTTTTTTACAATCTTGAATTCAAATCAGGATTAAAGTTCTAACTTCAATAAAGTAAAAAGTCACGAAACCAAAACAGAAAACGAAAACACGTACCAAACAGGTCCATAAATTCTGAAATACTCACCTTTACTATGAATTTTGAGGGTCTTGTAGAAACCAACAAAATAAAACAGATCAGACGGCCACAGCTTTGAACAAAGTTAGATGTTGCAATATATGATAAAATTTAAATTTTCAAGTAAATGTCAACGTACTAGTGGCGACGAAACAAAACAAGAAGCATAGACAAAATAAAAGAAAGCCAATTCCCGAGTTTGACTCCAAGAAAACACAACGCATGCACCAACATCTCCGTTTCTCCAAAGCAATCAAGTGTATTTTATTAAACCCAGCTTGGTTTAAATTTTGTAAGCAATCCTAACAATCGCAGGAACTATATGTTGCCAACGTTAGGAATCGGATGGACGTGCTGACTGAGTTTCACTCTATTCTATTCCATCTACAATGATTGGAGAATTTATGATGAACATTATTTTTATCACTATTATTTGTTTCTTCTAGAATATAAGAGTTTATCTCGTTCTTTCTTTTCTAGTCATCGTATTAGGTCTTTATTAAATTTAGGCAATTATAGCACGGCAGCAGTTACCAGTTGCACTGTACCGCACGGCAAAGTTTAGACATGTTACTTCCCCCGTTAAGGCTTCCTCACAATAGTTAGGTGGGAGATGCAGACAAACATATATTTGGAATTTTGTTCGAATGGCATGTGGGCAACATTTTCCCATGTGAATTTCTTCAGTTATTTCTTAATCCAAATGCAACCACGTCTGGTACAGCTAGAATGAGCAGAAGAATTAACGCATTATTATTATTATTATTATTTAAATCTTTCTTGCATTTTCCGATATTTGATGGAAGGATCATCTCCCATTACATCCTCCAATTTTCTCCAATTTTTAGTTAGAATTATAACATGTGACACTTATTTGATTTTGTGTGATTTCCATGAGCGTTTTAAAACTGTTGGATTTTTTTTAAGTGCCACATGTTTAGGGGCGGAGGCAGAAAAAAAATTTTAGGATGGGCTAATTGCAAAAAAAAAAAAATCTTGATTGGGCTAATTATTTAATTTAAGTTTTTTTTTTTTTTTTTTTTTTTTTTTTTTTTTTATAATAAAAAAATATAGGTAAAAAAAATAAAAAGGAAAACCTTGACTAGGCTATAGCCCAACCAAGGCTTCAAGTGACTACGCCACTGCACATGTTATAATTCTAGCTAAAAATCTTGGCCAACTGATAACCTTTTCTATAGTCAACTAAATATTTATGCTTTTTGAAATGACAAAACATTTTCCAATAAGAAAATTATAAAATATTCCTAAAGTACATTAAATAAGTACTTTCTCTTCTCAATTAATGGTGGGTTTCACTATAAATTTAATTAGTAAGATCTACTACTCATATGAGAAGAGAAAATACAAATTTAATATACTTTGAGTATTCTATAATTACATAGACAACTATGGGTGGTTCAGTTTTGTCATCTAGGGACAGTTTGGGTCAATCAATTTTCAAAATATCAAGTTCTAGCAGCAACATTGAGGGGGTAAAACCTCTAGCTGATTTGCGTCGCTGTGCCCCTAAGGTTAAGGTGATCATAAGATTGATTCGACTGGGGGATAATGATGAGGCTTCAAAACACCGATGTTGTTGAGGCAGTATTGGATGAGTTTTTTATGAATCTTTTGAGAGTTGAAATTTGGTGAAGTTTTGGTTTTGATCATAGTGAATCTATAGTGAACAATCTTGAATTAGGGGTTTTTGCTTGGTTGTCACTTGTCAGTGACTAATTCTTAGGTTTTTATTTTTTATTTTTTAAATTATCAGACTTTCCGATTATTCTAAATTGGGGCATTCAACAGTTCAGTTTTGCCAACGATAAAATTACATTAAATTTTCTTAAATTACTGTTGAATTAAAGGAAAGTTGCTTCATTGAGCTGTGATTGAGGTTTGCATATGAGCTTGAATTTTGGGCTTTTAGTAGTTGAAAATTAGTATTGGATTGTGGAGTGGTGTACGGATTATGCAACTCAAATATGCTTTTGGATGCTCCAACATGTTTATTTTCATCAATGGCTTTAAATTTGCTTAAATTCCTATTTAATGTTTGTGAACTAGTGACTGAATTTTAGGTTGAGTTTGTAGTTGCTTTACATAATATTCATATTGTGAATGAAAATTGTTTATATAATTATATGGAATTACATGAATTATTAATATTTTTTTGTACAAACCAAACAACAAAAAAATATTTTCAAGATCATTTTCAATGTCACAATCAAACACAAGAAGACAAGTGAGTTTCCCTTAAAATGTTCTCACCTGAAAAATAAATATTTTTCATCAAAACAAACTAAGCCTGACAAAACTAATATCCTCTCTTTCAATGCACCCAAACATTTCTGCATCTATGCATGCCTAGAGCCTCTTACACCTAAAATAAGAAGGCTCATCAACAGACACATGTCATCTTTCTACAGATGCAAGATCATGAATTATAAAGAAAATAGGTAATTTGAGGCCTACTTTTTTTTTTACTACATATCAATTTCAATTAAATCTTGAGCATATACAGTAGATGAATTTTGAATCATCATTTCCTTGCCTACAATGATATCATTGGTTAATCAAAGAACATAAACCAGGCTAACATGGAAAGAGAACAGAAGAAACTGAGGTGAATGGAAAGGGACTATCATGCAGCTCTAGATGATCAGCAATCTATACAAAATTAAACCACACTACAAAAAGTACTTCATCCGTTCATCTCTCCTCATGGCATTGTATACAGCTTGGACCTGGAGTACAACAATTTTCATGTCAACAAAAACCAAGACAAGATATAAACCACATTAATTTACCTACTTATCCTTTTTTTTCTTTTTCCCTGTTAAGTCACCTAGTTATCTTCACTCTTTGTCTGCCCCATATGTGGATTTAATAGATAATAAAGAGAGAATAAATTTCATTGATATCTGGTTCGCATGTCAACATGTGTACATTTTTTTGAGAGAGAGGGAGAGAGAGTGACCTGCTCACTAGAAATTACTTGAATGGGTCCAATGTTCACAGATACATATTTGCCTCTTGATGACACTTTCTGCCTCACATGGCCCTGTTTAAAACATGAAACATGCGGTATGATTAGATTAGTATTGATACCATATTATACTCCTTTTTGTTGATCTGTTAGCTCTTGAAAATAGTTTAGCTGTCAAAAAATACATCAGAAATTATATTTCAAGAATGATCAATATATATTATATTGAAATGAGCAAAATGATTTTCACAGAACAAGACAACACTCTGGAACTTGATTACATTAGCAACTAAATTGATGCCAACTTTGGGAGTAAAATGTTCATCATGCACAAAGCTGATATCTGTTCAGTTGGCACCGTTGAGTTTGGAACCTTAAAGTTATTTTCTTAATTAAAATCTCTATGTCAAGAGTCAGATTTCTCATCAAGCCTAGGGGATGAAGATCAAAGTAAGAAAACTAAAGTCTATAGACATCCTATGTAAGAACCATGATATTATAAACCTCATTATCTTGAGACACAGTTAAAGATTTTCTCAAAACGGGTTCACTGCCAATCAACCATTAGACTTGCAACCTAGACTTCTCGACCATAAATAAGGCATAATCATAAAGAATGATTAAATGGATCTATCCTGTTCTTAATTGCACCATGAAACAAACATAAAAAGGAGGT